>OU795040.1:3403639-4603639 GCA_917208275.1 Patella pellucida
ATTGAGAGTTTTGGCGAGGATCCCCCTCCATATTATTCACACAGAGGGGAAGAATGCCCTGTTAAGGGACGGCGATGTCACAAATGCAACGAATATAATCATTTTCAAAAAATGTGTACTTCTGGCAACAGTGGGCCTAGGCCTAATAGCATACGTTATGAGCCGAACAAAAGTTACAGAAATTTTAAAAGTTATAAGAGATGGTTGACAATATAAATGTAGCGGATCAAAGTGATGACGACGAGAATTTTTCATTGATTATATAGATGGAAATGGGAGCACCAATGCGGAATGGATAGTTCCTTTAATAGTGGGAGGATCAGCCATTCCTATGAAGTTGGACAGTGGTGCAGAACCTAATATTTTGGGCATAAAAAAATATGCAATTGAAGACTCCAGGGAAAAAACTGGTGATGTCACGTTTTTTGACTTTTGAGTAAATGAAAATGTCAAGTTTAAACACTCATATCTTCAGTTTGGAAGAGTTTATTTAAACATTGCAAGTTTTTATGAAGAATAATGCATTTAGTGATAACATTTAAGCTGGCCCACACTCCCATAACGTTTAATTTTGGGCATTTGATTTGACTGACCATGGTTTGGACATCACCAGTTTTTCCCTTGAAATGTTGTACTTCGCCCCCTATGCTTCCTTAATATTTTTTCAGTACCCAGTTGAAGTCTGTGTTTGATAGAGGCTATACTCAGCCATTAACTACTGGCCTCTACAAACAAAATAAATCATTCACAGTATACACGATGGTTGCGGTATATTATGATGATTAGGACAATATTTTATGTAGGACAGGTTGTTGAAATCAAGAATCAAAACTTAGCGACAGTGAACTTATGGGAAAATGTGGACTCCAGGACAATTCGTATTAATTTCCACCATATCCTGACTTTGATCATGTCGAAGCAGAATATGTGATTTATTCAAACTTTGATGTATAAACTAATTCTAGTTGACGGTTTTGGAGCTTGGGAGGGACGACTACACCCAGTTAATGAATGGAATGGGGTTTAACGTCCTACTATTGTTAAAATTGCGTTTCAAACAATACATTGATCAGTAGTCTATTGTTGAAATTGAGTGAACATAAAAGTGATATTTCGAAGATAAAAACCTGTTCATAACTCCCTACCTAGTGCATTGAGCAATCTTGTTGGTTAGATTGGTACAAATAGTGTACAGTTCATACTAATATAGTCCACCTCTACCACAGAAATGTACATGATATGCCTATTCTGTCTTGCTAAAACACCCATGGCAGTGTTCTTAATTTCCCAAAGTGCACTCTGAATGATAGTTGTGGGTTTCAGTTTACCATAAAATGTTTAACCGACACGAAAATATATTATTTATTTATCTTTCAGGTTGCAAGATTGGACACACAGTTTACCTTTTCTGCATCAACGTCAGAATTTGATTCGAGCCCAAGAATATTAAGAAAAAAAGTAAAGAAGCCAAAACGTGGCAAGAACACAAAGGAATGTCAAACTATTATCGTCGGTGAAATATTTGCTAACACTAAAAACAAGATACTGATCGATGATATCCAATTCGAACGAGAAGATAATTTAAACGTGGGAACACAACTGTTATAACTGTACCATTTATGCTTTATTCCGAAACTTTATATTTAAATTATTAATATGATCAGGTATTAAAATCCCCCAATATTCCTCATGTCTTTTTGTGTCAATCTTAGGTTTACTGTTCATGTAGCATATTCTGACAGTAAGCTAGTCGGATAGCCGTGGCGATAGAGGGGCGGCTTTTCACCAATGCAACGAGGGTTCAATCCCAGCTCAGGGCAAGAACTTTATCGTTGTAAGTGAGGGGGATATTCGGTCTCCCGTCCGATCAGGCAGGTTTCCCCCGAGTTCTTCCTGTAGTAATGATCGAAATCATTCGCACGATCTGTGCCAAGGGCCAAATTGAAAATAAGCCTCAGGTTTAATTTTCTACCCTTGTAAAATGACGAGATTATTATTATTATTATTATTAAGCCCAAGATTAGAAATCGTACTAATGGGGCAGTCTTGGAGCTTTTTGAACACGGTAGGTCTGTGAATGCAAACACTATGGATGTGATTCATATAATCTGTGAAATTTGGAATGTTGAAGATGTCAGTATTACTGCGTGTAGATTAAGGTTTACAGGATGATTGATGTAGATAAGAAAAGGCGAGCTGAAGTACGAGATTCATATAGGAATCAAATATTTCATTTGCCATTTCTGTTCCGACATTAAGCACGACAGAGTTAAAACAGTCCAAAGATGTCCCATAGAGTACTGTGAAACATAAAAGAATTCTTAAAAGAAAAGTTACACGTATGGGGACTCGTTAAAGAAAGTAGCTGCAAAGACTAGAAACAAAAGTTAAAGAAGTCAGAGGAGTCATTGAGACAAAAGCGCAATCCAGATATTTTGAGCTTAAGACAGTTAAATAATTATGTTAAAATCCTGAAAAAAAACCCCACGTCGATGGTGTTAATGTAGTGGTTGAAGAACTATCTCGAGAAAGAAAATCGCATTCTACAACGGCAAAACAAGGAATTAGAAAAAAAGGTGCAGGGATTGATAGACGATACTGATGAAATTATTGTTTGTGATCCATCAGTTAATATTTATTCAAATAGATTAACCGAATATGTGATAAATCTTACTAACTTAAAGATCATAACAAAAAACGTGGGCTACACTTCTGGGAAAGCGAGTGAATCGCCCTCCGTCTCACCAGACTTGACAATATTGTGGATAGAAAAGTGACAGTGTCGCAAAAGCAAGTATCACAAACTATTTGGAAAAGAAAGATACCACCCTTTACACTGGTGAAACAAGGAAGCATTTTAACTGAATAGAGCCATAATTTTTATCTTTTGAGCCTTAGAGAAATGGTGAACAAAAGTGCACAAATGCAATATAATAAATACGATAGAGCCAGCACAGAAAAGCATTCAATACCTTGTTAGGGGGCAAAAGATAATTATAATGAACTATTAGTCGTTCAAAAATCTCACTGTGGGAAAATTAACAATTTCTTTTGCGGATTGCATCTTCGTTGTGGGATGGCTGATGCATGTGAGCTGGATTGAAAAATATGAAACTGCCTACTTAGATTGTAAGGAAATGGGATATTCTGTCAGGTCTGAACTGAAACGATCCCATAAGGCAGAGAGTGGCGCATTGAGACTCATCGTTGACTACTCCGCTCTTGTAGTAAATCGTTTGCTCGAGAAGAAGATGAAAAAAAATGGATTGTATTTGCCTTTTACTACGTATTCAAGTCAATAGAAGGAGAATAACCAAATTTTAAGATTCAAACATAACTGATTTAATATGATATTCATGATGAACCAAGCCGTCTATTACCACAAAAAAGGTATTTTTTTATTCCATGACAACGAGCATGGCTTTACAAACACTTTACTTGTAGTTGTACATTCAGGAAAAGCTCTACATATCTGGATGCAAAGCACCCGGACTGAAATCTCAATTTGTGACAGCCCCACCTTGGAAATATTATCGAATCACCTGGCTGTTATGTATTGACCGCATACCAAACATAACAGAACGACAAGACAACTACAGAATTCAGATTTTTTAATCGAAGGTGATAATATTCATACATAGTAAAATGGTGGTTACGTCAAAACGTTGAGTCATTGTTATAATACTGTTGATAAGATACTGGTCACATTTTACAGTGAAACTGTGGTTACGTCAAAACGTTGAGTCATCGTTCTACAATATGTTTATTGTTGATGATAGTGATAAGATAATCCACAACCATGGTCACATTTTACATAATGAAACGGTGGTTACGCCAAAACGTTCGACATGGTGTCATTGTTATAAAATATTTTTTTTTATATGACAGTGAAATAGTGTCGATAAGATAATACACAACATGGTGTCATTGTTATACAATATTTTAATTTTTTTATAGTGTTGATAAGATAATACGCAACATGGTTCACATTATTTTTTCCCTAGTGACATTTTTTTTCCATAGAGCGAGTATTGATATCGATTGTACTTTGCAATTTATGAATGGTGAATAAAAAAACTTTAGTGGTATCAGATAGCAAGTTTAATTATCTTTTATTACTTTATTAAATTTAAAGTATTTATTTATTCTTAGGATATTTTAAAATATCTATTAAATGAATAAAATGGGGTTTAACGTCCTACTATAATGCACCTAACCTGGGCTAATGGAAGACGGACATGCGCATACAGTGTGCTATGAGGATAATTTTTGCCCGGGCAGCGGTGCTACGGCCTACTCTTATATCGAATTCAAACTGCCAAGGGATCTTTTACGTGCACTCCAATGTGTACGACTAGTTAGCTGTCCTTGTCAGGCCCTCCTTCTGCATCATCTTATTACGGTCAATATAACATGTTGTTCAATTTTATATAATTATTGTTTATTAATAATAACACAACTTTATGGATTTACTACGTCTTCGTTTATTACATGCAGCGTTTCAATACCCTTAGATGTATCTTTATCAAGAAATGACCATAAATGAATAACAACCTACATTTATAGTACATCCACGAGTAAGACAAAGACAATAAAAACATAACATTAATAAGAGTTAAATATCAATATTTCCCTTTGAACATGACTTCACGATCTAACTTATTGATAGATTAAACCTGGAACTGAAGCCACCACCAAGGTTTAATAAAACTCATACTATTACAACCCCTTCATTCCAACAATAAATTATAATTAAGTGTCTTTGAGCATGTCTGCTTAATCATATGGTAATGAACTAATATGTATATAATAGGCACAAACAATAAGGTGATTACACCCCCTCCTTTTTTTATGAGCACCCGTCTTCAATTAGCCCAGGTTAGTTGCAGAAGCGTAGGACGTTAAACCTAATTTCATTCATTTATTCCTTATGATTATAATCTTATAACATACCACTGTTTGTCGTGTATTTTGTACACGATGAAAAGTCCATATGCTGATTACACTATTTTGCCTGATCATAATATTTTGCCTATACTGTTTTTAAGGAATATGAAGTTTGTCTAATGGTTGGAATTTGAAGTACTTGGTTTTATTTAATTTATACATAACCATGTCACTTATTAATTAATAAAATATATTTTAACTTTTAAATGTTCAAGGAGGGTGGTTTATCACCACCATGTTATTATTAATGGTTTATCACCACCATGTTATTATTAATGGTTTATCACCACCATGTTATTATAAATGGTTTATTAGGACCATGTTATTATTAATGGTTTATCAGCACCATGTTATTATTAATGGTTTATCAGGACCATGTTATCATTAATGGTTTATCACCGCCATGTTATTATTAATGGTGTATCACCACCATGTTATTATTAATGGCTTATCTTGACCATGTTATTATTAATGGTTTATCACCACCATATTATTATAAATGGTTTATCAGGACCATGTTATTATTAATGGTTTATCACCACCATGTTATTATTAATAGTTTAACACCACCATGCTATTAATGTTATTCTTAATGGTTTATCAGCACCATGTTATTATTAATAGTTTATCACCACCGTGTTATTATTAATAGTTTATCAGGACCATGTTATTATTAATGGTTTATCACCACCATGTTGTTATTAATGGTTTGTCACCACCATTATCAGCCCCATGTTATTCTTAATGGTTTATCACCACCATGTTATTCTTAATGGTTTATCAGCACAATATTATTAATAGTTTATCACCACCGTGTTATTATTAATAGTTTATCAGGACCATGTTATTATTAATGGTTTATCAGGACCATGTTATTAATGGTTTATCACCACCATGTTATTATTAATAGCTTATCACCACCATGTTATTATTAATGATTTTTTTACGAAAACTAAAATGGTTCAGAATTGCTATGACAAAGGCCAATAAGAGTACTTTTCAATTTCTTTAGGTTGTGCGGTTTTCTTTAAAGAACAAATGGATATGTCTAATTCTGGTGAGATATTATTCCCAACCGAAGCTGGCGCAGAAAATGTATCAGAATGTAGACCGATTTAGGGTGATGAAAGCAGAAGAATAAAGGGATGTAGGCTAATTCAATAATTGTACTTTGTAACAACTTCCCTTGAGGTAAATATTGGCATTTTTGTATCGTTAAAAATTCTCTTTTTATGCTGAGTTTAAAGAATATCTGATTTACGTTTTTTGTAACTTATGTTTATTTTTAATAGCAAAAAAAGGTAGAGGTAAGTTTAGTAAAAACTGTATCAACTGGCGATATTTTATGTACAAAAGAATTTGATGAGTAATGAATTAATAATATGGCATCAACCATTTAAGAGCAAGGGGAAATTGATAATGTTTTTGGAATTAGACCATCATAAACGCCTTTGAATAATTTTAAGAGCTAAATGAAATGACTGAAAACGTGAATATTGGACAATTGGCGGCATTTCTCGGTTTTTCCATTTTAACCCTCACAGATAATATTTTAACCATAGTTCAGACATCAGAAAACAGAACTCTCTGGAAATAAATAAGAAAACCAAGACCTGAAAGGAAAAGAAAACGACCTGTCTTCATTAAAGATGAATTATGGTCTTTATATAAACAAGGTGTACAAATGGCTCTGATTGATGTCGTGAAACGGCAAAGGGTGACTAATGGAAGGACCCCAAACAACGAGGATCAGTTAAGGGATTCATGAAGGTATTTGGGCTAATGAAAATTTATCAGATGACGGACATTGTGTCGATCAGGCTATTTATGATGTCCAAGCTTTTAATGCTAAACCTGGTTCATATTGTCAAACTTCCCACGCAGTTTATCATATGCCAGGCATTGCCTTGTTAAGATCATTCCGGCCTCCCTTCACCTATACAAATCCAAAGGTAACGCCACAGTCTTTATCCCATTGCATATGCCCAGATTTGGACATAATGAATATGTAGATTTTAATTTTTATTGGGTAAACCAGAAGCCCAACAATTTGTAATGGAACAATCTGGTGAATGTTGGTTTGACGTTCTGTAGGAAGGAGAGAACTAAGCCATTGAAGGGAATGACTCAGTGGGTTAGGGCATTTTTTTCTTTTATAAGCATATATTCTGAACGATATCAAGCTAGAACACCAAGTCTGATGAAATATGGTTCACTTGTGATTAGTCATTCAAACGACAAAGGCAAACAACTAAACTCTGATTCCATGTAATGTCATTCATCCTGAAGTTTACCAAGTTGCCTTGGCTTCACGCATAGACTATAAACTGGACATCGATAAAGCGCTATACGTGCATACAAGCAAACAAGTGACAACCAACAGTCGGATTTAAGTCACATTCTTTGCGGTGAAAAACGGCCTAAACTAGAAGCAACAAGGCAACAAAACCGGGAATCTAGTGTTTCAAACAATAGGGAAATTACAATTAAAGCCAAAGACCTATCCATTCATGTCAAGTTTTGAATTTTCACCAGTTATGTTTTTGTTACATTTCTTTTTGTTACATTTCTTTTTGAAATTAAAAGCTGTTTTTGCTGTGGTTTCTTTTCGATTTCTTTTTAATGTATTTTTTGTTTTCTTTTTAATGTATTTTTCCTTTTCTTTTTAATGTATTTTTTCGTTAATAATGGACAGTTTCCAAAATATTGGACTTTTCCAGTTAATAATGGACTCTTTTCATTAATATTGGACTGTTGGTTTTAGATAATCCATTCCTCATTATAATGGATTAAAAGAACAAAGGATGACATCATAGCTGTGGCTTAATAATAGTTTATCACCACCATGTTATTATTTATGGTTTATCACCACCATGTTATTATTAATGGTATATCACCACCATGTTATTATTAATGGTTTATCACCACCATGTTATTATTAATCCACCATGTTATTATTAATCCACCATGTTATTATTAATCCACCATGTTATTATTAATGGTTTATCACCACCATACTATTATTAATGGTTTATCAGAACCATGTTATTATTAATAGTTTATCACCACCATGCTATCATTATTGGTTAAGATAATGATTCGCCTTCATATATTTCCATAAGTGGACGTTAACGTCGGAAAATTTCTATGTGACCTAAACTATGTTGGCCATAATGTAATGGCGGAGGGGGCGTGTCCAATGTACAGTTAAATGACCGTTAGTTAGCTAGACACGTGATAATAATAAGAGAACATGGGGACAATTTTAACTTTCTGAGACTGGGAGTTGATTTTTTAGGAAAACTAAAATGGTTTAGAATTGCTATGACAAAGGCCAATAAGAGTACTTTTCAATTTTTTTTAGGTTTTGCGTTGTTTTGTTTTTGTTTTTAGAAAAATGGATAGGTCTAGTTCAGATGGAGACATTAATCCCAACCAAAGTTGACGTAGAAGTGATGAAAGTAAAAGCAAAGAGCCAGAGATATTCAGGCTAATTCAATAATTGTACAACTACTTAGTAACAACTCCCCTCGAGGTAATTATTATGCATTTTTAAAAAAAACTTTATTGGTATTTTTTAATTGGTAGAATTCTCTCTTTGTGCTCAGTTTAAGGATTATCTTCTGTCACTTTAATTTACTTTTTTGTAACTTGTGTTTATTTTTAATAGCAAATAAGGTTGAGGTAAGTTCAGTAAAAACTTTTACCACACAAACCATATCAACTGGCGATACTTTATGTACAAAAGGATGGAAAGACAGACTGATAAGCAGAAAATGTTCATCTCCGAACTCCATCCAGGCATTGACCTAATAAACACCTACACCAAGTTTGAACATTCTAGCTCAATTAGGAGAGTTATTGTGTCCCAAAAAGTGTGACAGACAGACGGACGGACGAACCCATTTTAATAGTCCCCTGCTATATACCATTTATCATTTGTTATTTTATCAGGAGAAGCTATAGTGATAAGACAAAGTAGATTTCCCTACAAGAATTATTTTGAGTATAGGAAGATAGAGGTGAAAGGCCTACCAAATGGTGTCTATTTCAAAAAACCATCAAATTATGGAATAGATAGTGAAAGCCAAAGAGACCATACAAATAATTATAATGTAAGTAAAGTAAGTGAAAATTTTCAAATGACAATTATTATCTACCAGACACCCCAAATAGTTTAAGATAGAAAATTATCAGAAGCCAGATTGACCCTCCAACGTATAATTTTCAAAAATGTATAGATGGAGGACCCTCTCACCCACAAATAACGACTCACTTACATTCGACAACCTACTCTGCAGTCAAACAGAGCCCAGAGAGTCACTCCTGTATCAGGACCTGACGATCTGTCGCTACAAAGTGGGCTTATCTTGTATGGCAACAGCTTGTTGATATTGCTATGTTTATACCCCAATATTCGTAACAGCACTAGATATTCTAAGCTTCTGAATCATGGTTTGTTTTATTTTATTGAGAGACTCGTTGTGAGATTGACTTTGTAGAATGGCGGAATAAACATCAAATCCCCAATCAATTCATTTTCTTTCAATTTAAAAGTCTGCAAGGCGTATAATCCCCTGCCGTTGTAAAATAACATGGTGGAGATGCTAAACTAAAGTTCCGGTGAGTCGACTGAAGCACGTTATAAACGAAACATTATGAATTCTTTGCTGTTTCCTTCTGTAAAGATTGTTTAGTAAATCTCAACACGCCCGTCCACGTTTTCAGCCATGTTGATGCCTAAAGGAAGTCATGTACCGATACCGCTATGGTCACTATCAGTAGTCGGTATTACTATATTACTTTAGTAAGTGAAGCGATGTTACCATTGGCAGTCATCTACTCCATTTAACGATCGAGGCATACCTCAGAAGAAAATGAATTTACTAGATTAAATTGCTGTCGATCCTTATTGGTGCCCAGACCCAGTCCAACATACGCATGGTCAATGCCAGAATTTTTTCGATGAGTTGACTTCGGATGGTTTTACATTCACCGCCAATACAAGATTAATAATCTCTTGTCGTATTTTGAAGGTAGTACGCAGGAGGCTGAGTATTTCATTTCTCCATTTGATTCATATTGTTTGCTAGAAGAAATCGACACTGATTGTAAGAAAATTGCATCTTTTCACCCCAACTACGTGGCCCAGTACGCACTTGTAATGTCATGGAGGGCGATGTGTGTTCAATTTCGTCATATTTTTTAATTTAGGGGGATCGAGTTTTACAGTTTCAGGCCTATAACACTCCAGCCTTACACCCTACTTTTTTTTAATAGTATAGTTGAAATGGTGGATCGGCTTCTGCTTTTAGTAGATAAGTGGTGCCGGCAGTTAGAATGAGTAGTATTACGATAGCTTCGTCTACACTAGGCTAGTGTTGCGTATACACTGACTGAAGTTTGGTAACGACCTTCGTTATTTGTGGAACTTCCGGTTTATTTATTACGCCATCGGCTTCAGTCAGTTTTGCAGGGATAACGTTTTTGCCTATAACGTTTTTAGGACTTCGAATTCTGTGGATTGTTCGTACTTGGTTTTTATTTTATTTTTTTATAATAATAATGATTACTTAATTTGGTTCAGTTATAAATCCAGCTTATGAAATATAACAGATCGCTGACAAACTTACGGAAGAGGGCGAGAAAACGACGTGCAAGACCATTACCATCGTGTATCCGCCGAAGACACTTTCGACTAACATCCTTCATGGCTATGATCGAGAGTTTACCTGATGGCAGAGCTGGGAGGATATCGAAATAACTACTTTAGGTTAGGCATGCTGAAATTAATTAGGCTATATATAGATTTGAGATTTACCGCCATTTCTTAGAACCGGGAGTAATGCCAATGTTATGAATGTGCGGAAAAACCCAGGTTTTACGATTGAGAAATTGAAAACCCCGCGTTTTAGGAAAAAACCGGCATTTAAAAGGCTAGTGTAGTAGAAGGTGAATGCTACTAGTGTAGACGAGGAGACGAAGCTTAAATGTCAGATACCCCCACCATTAAAAACTAGACATGCAACAGTGTCACAGTTTAATACACTTTGTGATCAGGCTAAAGCTCCTGAAATCTAGATTGTCTATGAATCCTGATGTTTTTTATTGTTTGTTACGAGGTCTAGCCAATATGAACACTGGTGCACACATGTTTTTCAGTGGTGGAGTGCATTTGAGTGCAGTTGGAACAAAGCTATATTTTCCTAACGTTAGAGGTGCGATCTTTCGTAGGATTAAAGGCAGGGATGAGAGGAGTTGAGGTAGGATTCATTAGGGATTTTATTACACTTTATAGCAGATCATTCAATTACACTTTATAGCAGATCATTCAGAGCAAATCCCTACATCATTGAATGATACCGGTATATCACTTTCGTAAATACTTTGGCAATGTTATGGCCAGTTATATGCTAAGGTGCTTTGAGAAAGGTACTCATCTGGTCTATAATTTACACCATTAGGATTTGCCTGAAACTAGGTTGGACATCTGCTGGGGAATCTTGTGCCACTGTAGGACATTGGTTAGGCCAGGTTGTTGGCAGTTGCGGATTAAGCTCCACCAAGGCCCGAGGCGGCAGTTGCTGGAGGGCCTATTTAAAGTGGCGTGGGTCTAATTATTTTCCGGCCACGGCCTATGTTGATTCCCGTTGGGCCTAAACCCCACCCGTGTAACATTCATTGTCTATGTGTTTTTAATCGTATCAGACAAGTCTAATTTTTTTTTAAAAAAAACAATCTTTGGGCCTGAGGCTGTAGCCTCATTGATGATCCGCTACTGGTGGTTGGTGGTTAATGGCAAAGGTGCTATGAGATATGTACTCAACAATGCAGAGGTGCTATAATACCCGTCATGATGGTGTGCCTATTTCTTATACCAGGATATCATTTTTATGAGGCATATGTTCTGGTTGGAATGAGATGACATAAAACAGGTTCTGGTGGAAATGATGGGATCAGTGTAAATGAATCGTCCTCAATAGTTCTCATTTTTTGCCTTATTGGTAATATCTTATTAAGTCTTTTAAATGGGTATATTAATATATCTTTTACAGGAGACGAATATTGAAACAGTATGGAGACGAGTTTGGTGATGAAGTCTGCCAGGTTGGCCAGAGGCGGATCCAGGAAATCCAGTTGGGGGGGGGGGGGGGCCTGAGAAATATTTTGAAAAAATCGGGAAGTCAGTGGTGATTTGTGGCGCATATCTATTTTTTTATACTGTTATTTAGGGGGGGGGGGGCTGGCACCTAGGGCCCTCCCCCTGGATCCGCCTCTGAGGTTGGCAAAGAAGAGAAAACCCATTTCGACAGCAGAAGCCACTGTATTTACTTTTATGAAGAAATTCATTTGATGTCCAAAGTAGGTTTTAAATAAATACATTTCTAACACGGAAGAAGGCAAGTAAAATATAATGCTTCTATAACCACCGGCATTGAGTGAGTGAATGATTTATTCATTCCTAAATCCTAATTTTAATCAGTTGTTTGCGTCGAATGAAGAGCAGCCTTGTTATGTGTTTGTCTGAATGACTTTCAAACATATTTCTTGAAGAATTGGAATACACTTAGCTCTCAAATGCAAACTCTTATTTACTTAAATTTTGAATGCGTTCGATCTACAAGATTAAATAGCCAGAATAATGGATCCAGCTGTTTGGAATGGGGGGGGGGGGATCGGGCGACTTCGGGTTTTCTGACCATTGGGAGAATTTCGATAAGACGCTTGTGTGTCCATATCTTTCTCTTACATGCTGACCAAGTGGAGACATTTATTTACTTCTGAATATTAGCATGATGAGAATAAATCTCCTGATCATGGATAACACCAGATCGAGAGCCAGAGGACATTTTAAGATATATACATGGTAATTGTAAAGCTGTACAGAAGAGGTATTCTGAAAATATCTCCGTCAAAAAGGTTGAACCCATTCCTTGTGGGCAGAAAAGGGTGCGTTGACATTTGCCGTACGTACTACGCGTAGCCTACGTGATATTCTATGTAATGACTACATTAATGTTGTTACAATTTGTTTGTACTTTATTCCTTGAGCCCAATAACATACTGTCACTACAGAAGTTTTTACTTTAAGTATAGTATGTTTTTGTTTGACTGACAGTCCGAAACAATAATACTGTTAGTTGTATGTTCAACTTTTTCATCTTTCGTCTGTCAAGTAAGAATGTATTACTTATTTTTTTCAAGCTTCAGTCTTACGACAGAAATTTTAATTTCGACACAATTCAAGTTTTGCAGCCAGAATACAAAATAGATCTACCAGAATTACAGTCTTTTCATCATGTAGAAAGAAAAAAACATGCTCGCCAGTCAAGGTGCAGGATTTACACAGCAAATGCTGACAATGACAAGAAAAGACCCTCGCCAAATTAAACATAGAAGAAATAATGGATATAATGCCTATGTGCGTGCTCTGGCTTTAAACTATACTGAGCAAAATCTGCAAGTTAACTCACAGAGCAGATAAAGTTAAACTTTCAAATTCTTTTACAAAAGTTATCAAAATAAATGTTCCAGCATTAAACCATGGGAGAAAATTTGAATAGAACCCGCTACATCAAATGGAAATTGCTATATTATATTAGTCATAGACTATTTCACCAAGTGGTCTCAAGCTTTTCCAATGCCAGACATGGAAACTAGAACCATCGCCAAAATACTGGTTTAAGAAGTCTTCCTTAAAATTGGGCTACCACTACAACTTAAGAGTGACCAAGGGAGTCAATTTAATAGTGCTATCTTTTCGATTATTTGCCATATGTAGGGGAACCGGGGGGAAAATGGGCTACTGGGGCAAAATGAGACACCACTGTATACGAAACTAAAATACGAACTGGCGGCTTTAAAACAGTTTACAATAACGTCTAAAGTCACGTGACGTTTGGCGCCATTTAAAATTTTGACGTTACAAGCCTACGTGTTGATAGAGCAACTTTATTAGATTTTTAGCGCATTTGATCTTATTTAGGTAAGTTGAACTTTTTGTGTTTGTTGTCACAATATTATAGTATAATAGAGTGTGGATACTTTATTTAAAAGTTCGATAAATAAGGTTTGATATTGATATACCCTGTGGCATGTGTGCAAGATTTGATTAGGTGTGACGTTGAGCAACAGTCACGTAGTCATATTGGGGTAAAATGGGATATGTGCCTTGGGGCAAAATGGGACGGTGTCCCATTTTACCCCCATTAAACTATGATTGCAAACATTTATCATTTTAAAAAAAACTGACGTGAAATTGAAACTCAATTAAATAATTTAATATAGATTTTGATCTACAGCTACTTAGCCTTCCAAAAATGTATATCTTTTGGTCGAATAATCGTAAAATAACATATACTTAAACAACTAATTTTATTATTTCAGAATGGTGCGCAACTACACCAAAACAACTTCCCGGCAGTCATGGGAAGAAGTAGGAATGGTGAAAGCAATCAAGGCTGTAAAAGAGAAGACCATGGGCTACCTAAAAGCAAGCCGTATGTTTAACGTACCAAGGTCAACATTACAGAGGCGTGTAAAGGGCAAGAACGTTTTTTGCCTGGACTCGGGAAAAGGTTTAGGAAGAAAGCCTATTCTTCCTAAAGGCATCGAGGATGATTTAATGAAGTATTCACTTGAGATGGAGGGAATGATGTTTGGTCTCTCAACAAAAGACATCCGCGAAATGGCATTTCAATTAGCTGAACGAAATGACATTTCAAATCCTTTCAATAAAAACAAAGAAGAGGCAGGGCGTGATTGGCTTGAAGGTTTCCTTGGTCGCCACCCCAACCTTTCACTCAGGACACCAGAGGCAACATCAGCAGCTAGGGCCAGAGCCTTCAACAAACAAAATGTTAACAAGTTTTTCGAACTTGTCGAAGGTTTACAAGAAGCACATCACTTCTCCCCATGCGACATCTTCAATGTCGATGAAACTGGTATAACCACGGTTCCAACTAAACAATCTAAAGTAATTGCAATGAAAGGAAGAAGACAAGTAGGGGGGCTTACATCTGCTGAACGAGGTGTTCTTGTCACTGCTGTCTGCTGCATGAGTGCTTCTGGAAACTATATCCCGCCAATGCTGATCTTCCCAAAACCCTACATATTTCTTAGAGGAGTTTGAATCCTTTTGTTTGCTGGAAGGACTGATTGATCGACAGAAAATTGCTGCTTTTCATTTGCAGCTGAGAGGTCCAGCCCGCATTTGGTTTCTGCATTTGCCCCCTGCTCAGAAACTCTCTTGGCAGTCTTTTGAGCAGCTGTTTACTTGCAAATATTCAGCCCAGAACTATTTTGCTGATTCCATCATTTTTAACCAGCTACAGAACCACTGTTAGATAGCGACGCAGAGCAAGAAGAGGAATACATCGAACATTCTCATTCCCCTGCTACAATTGTAACTAGATCTGGTAGAATAATCCAAAAACCTAAAGGAGTATGCCTTGAACCTCACACCAGTTTCTTCTACATTCAGGTAATTAAAGATGGGTGACAGAAAAGAGTTCTGCAAATGGTGTGGAAATGGATGTATTCAGGGTACAAGACTTAAACATGAAACCAAGTGTAACCAGAAAGTAATTAGTGCCTGCTACTTTTGTGGCCGAAGATATGTAAAGAAACCTTCCTTGGAGGAGCACATGCTGATAAAGCACCCTTCTGTCACGTCAGCAATCGCCATAAAGCCTGTACCAAAGAAACTCAAGATTAGGTCGGTGGTTGTCATACCTTCAAGTCAAACAGAGCAAGATGTTGGGACAGATGCTGTAATACCTTCAAGTCCAACATAAAATCACGATATTGGAGCAGAACGCGTCCGGTTTGTTGACATCTTCGACTTTGCTGCGGGTAAGGCCTCGACGGTACTGTCAGGGTTGAAGAGTAGTCTGCAAGCCGACAAAACAGTACATCTATCCTATTTATTTCAAGGTTTAACTGGAGAGTTAAAAGGCTTGTCATCTACTTTAAAACACCGTGGCGTTTCTCAGTCAGTCGAATCATTTTCAGGGGAAAGACAATTTTGAAAATTGGATAAAGAGCATTGAAAAGTATGCAATTTTAGCTGAAATTGTCTTTGACAAGGTTGAATTTATAGTTTATCAATCTAGTTAGACATTTGAAGGACAATCACGATTGTACTTGGGTTCAGTTGTGGACCTTTAGTATGATTTGGTGCTTTTGTCAGACTGAGCATGCTGAGCGGGAATTCAACACATTCCAACTTAAAAGGCTATGGACTTTCATCTAAGATAAGCGTACTTAATTTATGGATGAATGGGTATAGATGGGGGACAGATATGACCCGACATTGCCGTGATTAACTGTCAGACTGACTGATTGACACACCCTCTACACTTTTACAAACTGCCCGTCAGGGTTGATACGAAAATCTTCAAATGTTCGCCGAGAGGTTATTATATTTGAGTTAAAAAGCATACAATACACATGATTTTTTTTTAGAGCCAACACAACGCCAATTAGTAGGTTGTTTTATAACAGGAAAAGGTAATGTGCAATTAAAAATAAAATTAGGTGATCAACCTCTTGGTACAGATACGCTATTCTATTAATAATTTAATGCCCCCTCCTCCAACCGAAACATGTCCGCAGTTCACCGGTTTTTTTTAAGGTATGTGACGGTCTTTCCGATTAGGAAGATTTAAAAAGGCAGCTCGAAGACAGATCTGTCCGTCGAAATGTGGTGTGGAATCATTTGTATTTCAAATAATACACTTGTTCTCCGCTTTCATGCCATTGGTATTATTGAAATAAAACTGAACCATGGGTTAATCCGGAAATTACTGTTTGTGTCTAGTGTACTCTCCTTGTACTGCTAATGCCCTTCTGTCTTCATTAGCTGGTTGTTTCATGAAAATAAGAGGTTAAACCCTTTGTAAATGTATTTTGCCCCTGTTCTATGATATTCATGAGAGTACACCAAACTCCATAATTTTATTTTAATTGGGCACATTTATATGCGTATTTATATTCTTCAGCAAAGGTGACAAGTCCCCCATCAAATATTTAACCACATACAACATATTCTGTGAAGATGTCATAAGAGGAAGACTCATAAATGACCAGGAAATCATTCATACAAATTTTCTTGTACAGATCTGGGTAAGTGTAGTCAGTGTGAAAATGAAAAATAAACTGTTAAAGAGACAGAATTTGATGATAATATATTTAGTGACAGTGATGATGATCAACTTAGATGACATTTGATGTGCAGAGTATCTGTTTAATTGTCACCAATTGTTTTACTTTATTAAATAATTGCACAACTGCCTTTGCTGTTTTCCTTTATTTCGCTTCATATCAGGCCAGATACAGCATTATGTTTTTAACTTGTATCTACAAAGTGCTACTGATCTTCATTTTTTCAAAAGCATATTACTCAACCACTGTCAAACATATCCCAAATCGACTCTAGCATGTTCACTACAGTTGATAATTACTGGGCAAACATCCACCCACCAACCCTCACAGCCCCCTGAGGTCCAATTAAAAAACAATTATTGGGCCATACAAAACCAGCAGACACCATGCACCTGAAAATCTGCTATCAATTACAGACATTTGACAGTAAGGGCGATAACTCTTTTTTTTTTTTACCGTTAATGGATTTCCAGAATTCTTATTTCACCGTTGACATATTCTTTGCATAGGAAGAAGGCAATATTTAAATTTTAATGTTGTCAACGTCACAATTGTTAGTACAAATATAGCATTTACTTGTACTTGACATTTTTGATCCGACCAGAAGTCTCCGATTTTGTGTTCCTTGAGTCATAAAATTTCTAAAAATGTATAATTTGTTTATTAGGAAGGACCATGTAGTGGAATTGTGTTACTTAGCTAGCTAGAAATGATGTTGACTGCATGCCTACTACAGCTGACTTATTTCAGACGATGTCATACAACGTTGACACAACGTAGTCACAACGTTATGTGACCGCTGGGAAAGTAGCCTACCAAGCTCACCAGAGTAGACGGGCGGGATGTTACCAAGAAGTAGCCTCCTAATAATTTTTAATATAGTCTTTATATTACATTGTTCCACTAAAAAAACAATAAAGAACACGAATTCTCACGGCAATTGGGATACAAATAGAAGACCATTTATACCCTCATTTAAAATGAGAGTACCAAACACTGCATCGCAAGACGAATCTTCCATGTTTCTCGGCAAAATGCCATATTTCCTAGCCTTCCGAGATTTCGGCACTGGCAGTAAAGAAACGTGGACAAGCTTGTCTTGTGAAATGACACGCACGGGCAGTAAAGAAACGTGGACAAGCTTGTCTTGTGAAATGACACGATAGCATCTCGCACGGGAAAACTGTGCTGATAATAATGAAAGGGAGATAATTCTCGAAACGATTTAGGTCATGTAACATTTTTATACAAATATTCGTTTAATTTATGGTAAAACCCTGATATATCTACTCACTTGATATGTTTATTTATTACTCTACTATAATTATTAGAAATATATTTATTATACTATCGATATTCGTTGCTTTGAGTATTTGACCCAATTAAATGCCAATACTACATACAAGGGAGGTAATAATTTAACATGGATATAAACCACTAATTTTTTTCCCCTTTTCGGTTCCCCAAAATATTCGTTTATAATAAAGTACAACCGTATTATATGTATATACCTTAAATGATTAAATATTACTGTACTTAACCTAAATATAATATTTTGCATTATTTCTTTGATAGCGGATGCTTTGAAAATTTGACCTATTTTATTTTTATTACCATTACTATTTAAAAGGGAGGTAATAACTAATGTTGCATGAATACAGACCACCAATTATTTTCACCGCGTCGGTGCCCCAATATTTGCGAAAATCTGATAAATTCGATCGCGTTTGCGATAGAGGTTTGTCGTTATTTTTTTAGTAGAATTTAGTAGATTGTTATAAAGCCCATGGTTTAAATGCTCAATACCACTCTTGTTGTGACTGAATAATATGTCCCAATCATTATTCTGGTCAAAAAATTGTACTATTTTACAATTTTAAAACTAATTGATGATACAAATTTCATATTAACACAATTTAAAAAATTGGAAAAATTCAACTACATGGTTTGAAAAGCTTTACGTAAACCTTTTCAAATGTAACTTAGATTTTAAAATATTTCCGAACCCTCTGGACAAGTAAAATAGGATGCAATGGATAATTTACACAACAGGTAGGACACTTAAACATCTAGTAGTTAGATTAAGGCTAATTTTGTTTTTGTGGGACCTGTCAAACCAGCAAGAGTGTATTGTCCCTTTAATAGAGAGGGAGAGAAATGGTAACGTCCAATCGACACAAACTAGGTCATTTCTGGACTAACATGGTTTAATTTAATTTCAAAAATTCGTAGGGGTCTTTAGAAGTGGGAGGACCCGGAGAAAGCCAACGAGGTGGGATAAGCGGTCCTGTTCCTTGCAGGGGCGGCGCCAAGGGGGGCATGCCCCCTCTCCAACAATCTGGTATGCCCTCTGTTTGCCCCCCCCCCCAACAATAATTTTTAAATAATTTATAGTAGGTTTCAACAGGATGGGCTTGTAAGAAATCACTCTCTGACAGAGTAGGGATGTGAGATTTAATCACCGCAGAAGGTATCGATTACCGAAACGTATCACAAACTCTAAACAATAACATGTGAGACACTTAAAAAGTGCTTTTTACGATCCTCAAATGGTTGGGTATAGGTTCAACGCTGCGTGAATATGCATTCATTTGATATACTCAATCCGTTCGTTTGACACCTCCCTCTTTTTTCGGATATGCTGGTGATTTGGCGACGATCAGTATCTGGTCAGCTCTATTTATCTCGAAGACCAGTATCTGAAGAACTGCCAGACTGCATTTCCGGCAGTTTATTTAATAAAATATTGTGGCGAAAATATTCATTCAATTTAATGCACTCACTCCGTCGGTTTGCCACTTTCCTCTCTAGTCGGATAAACTAGTAATTTGGCGACAGGCGGTATCTGTGCCTGAAATACTGCAAGATACTGCATTTCCTGTAGTCTACTTTTCAAATTTTCGGGGGCTTATCTGATCAGCTCTATATATCTCTACAATCGGTGCCTGAATGCTCCCAGACAGCATTTCCGACAGTCTATTTTTCAAAAATTTATTGGGGAGGTCCCAATATCCCCCACAAGGACTCCCAACCCTGGCACTTGTGAGATTTCGTGGAGGATCGCAAGTCCGTTCGTTTGACATATTTTATCTCAACAATCAGTGCCTGAAATACTGCCAGGCTGCATTTACGGCAGCCTGTTTTAAAAAAAAAATTCTTGGGGAGACCCCCCTACCCCTATTTGAAGCTCGAGCCTTTGCCCCCTTAACCTTGGACTTTGTCCCAGCCTTGCCCCTCCAACCACCGGCGGCTAGCGCCGCCACTGGTTCCTTGTTACGTACAACCAGGGATTCGAAACCACGCCAGTTTGCTCAATGACGGGCTTTGCGATACAGCACGCACGTGCTAACCATTTCACCCCTCCCCCCATTTCTAATGATTACACGATTTATTTGAACTAGTTTATATAACACTAAATATAGTAACAAATGTGTGATAACATTACTTATATATCGAGTGTATAGAACATAACTGTGATAAGTCAAAAATACCCCCCCCCCCCAAAAAAAAAAAAATCTATTCTATTCAAATGATCTTTCTATTGGTATATATATCAATATCACCGCTCATTTCAAAGTGTCTGAAAATATCAATTAAAATTTCAATTTCTCTCAAAATCGGGCATTTTGACTTATCACACATTTGTTCTTAATTAACCGACGATATATTTAAATCTCAAACATATCAATAGAAATATACATATTTAAAACTCGAACTGATCAATAGGACATTACTTGAGTTCACAAAGCATTCTCAGGCTTAAGATAAGAATTTACTCAAAATTTGTTCGCCTTATAAAAGCCCCTTAGAAAACTATTGTTGTTTTATTATATCAAATACATGAAAAAGAAACTATTTGTAAAGTTTTTTTGTTTCTTGACAAAATATATTTCTCATAAACAGTGATTGAAAGTTGAGTAAATTCTTATAACTTAAGTCGTCTAAGAATGCCTTGTGTGCTCAGGACCAGGAATGAAAATGGTTTCTGTGTATTATATTAATCCAAATAACTTTTCTGACTATTCCATTTGAAAATTACAAATATGACTGAATTGAAAATATTTTAACTTCTCAGACAATTTCATTTCAAAATGAAAAATATCACCGAACGCCAACGAATTTGGTTTACAATTGCATAAGATAACCCGTGTTGTGCTTTGTCTAAGTTGTTGTTTAGGTGGGTTTAATACGACTCTACAAACAAGATAATGCACCATGTAGTTTTAGTCGTTGGGATGGAACGAAAAACCGAGGTCCCGTGTACACATTGGCATGCATGTAAAAGATCTCTTTGCAGTTGGAATTCGATGTAAGAGTAGGCAATAGCGCCGCTGCCAGGGCACAATTTCCCCCATAGCACAATGTATGGCGTATGTCCGTCTTCATTAGCCCAGTTTAGGAGCAGAACAATAGGACGTAAAACCCCATTTCATTTCATTTTATATAGTAGTTCAAATAGATAATTACAAATCCATTCAAATTACTTGAATCTGAGCGAATTGAATTGATCCAATTAAGTATTGGCCATCCAATGACCTAGTCATTTGGACCATAAAGAAATTGGCTTCCATTACAGCAGTGTTAAGTGGGTAAGTGTGATTAGGTCTAATCAAACAAAGCACGGTGAGTAGGAGTTTAACTAACTAATAGCGCAGGTAATTCAATTGTGAGAATTCGGGTGCATTTTATCTACTGATTTCATGTTGTAAAAGATTTCCAAAATCTTGTAAATTAATCAGTAACGTTGATGTGTTAATATATCGTGAGAGTCCAGTGCGCCTTATTTACAATATTATTTAATTACTATTCGCCTTGAACAGTTGGTAAAAATAATTCAAAAGTTCAGGAAGCAGCTAACAAAAAGCAAAAATTACCTTTTTAAAAAATCCAAACTCCCAAAATTTCATATTTAAGAAACGCAAACAGCCAAACACCATAATTAAAAAACCAAAAGTAGTTAAAAATAAAGATAATATTCAACTTTTCATATTATTCGATCGTACCATTCAGGGATGATAAAAATTTTTTATAGGAGCGGCAAACAAAAAGCATAGATTATTTTAAAATCCAAACACCCAAATATCATTATTAAAAAACCCAAAGAAGTTAAAAAATAAAAATGTTATTCAACTTTTTCATATTATTCCATCGAACCATTGAGGGATGATAATTTTTCATAGATGCTCATTTTCTGGTCGAATGGATGTTTAGTTTGTAACTGCTTTATATTTGCCAGGGAAAGAGAAAGCTTCGATGGGTCCTTATATTCCTTGACGTGTGTGATATGTTGACTGTCGTCTTCTGTTGGTACGTCATGTCCTTCCTTGTGGTGATAAGTGTAATCTAGAAAATATAAAAATACGAATTATCCCAAACCACGTGTTTTTATAATAAGATAGAACGAAATAGATGTTTGTGGGTAAACATATGATTTGATTTTATTTCAATAATTCGCTTGTGCGTAGTTGTGTTCAGCAGAGGGGGGGGGGAGAAAACTAACGAGATTGGACAGGGGACCCTATTCCTTGTCACGTACAAGTTATGATTCGAAACCAATGATATGAGATAAAGTGTGGCCGGGCAGCTGCGCTACGGTCTACTCTTATATCAAATTCCAACTGCCAGAGGATCTTTACGAGCACGACAATGTTCATTTAAAGATGCATTATAAGTTATTAGATAAAGAGCTGACAGTTCTCACTATAATGTAAAGGGAATTTGCTAACAAATTCAGTCAAATGATCCACTCTGAACCAAGAATGTAGTGATTGCATTTTAAGTCTAGCGCTACTAAAGTCGGTACAGTAAACCATTTCTTGATTTAAGGAGCGTTGCGTAGCAGATCGGATTCAAATTCAGTAAATATCGCAGGCTAGCGATGACATCGAGAGTTGATTATGGGCTGGGTAGGTTATCTACTTTCAGGCCTAAAGAAGGCCTGCAATGGGCATGTTTAAACAATTCTAATCACACCCATGAATAACTCTCTAAAACATCGGATGATTGTAATTTGGAATACATTGATACGCGATCGCAATTTAATAAAATAAAAACCAAGTACGAATAATCCAAACCATAAGACAGAATTCGAAGTCCTAAAAACGTTATAGGCAAAATAGTGTATTCAAGCAAAATACTGTAATCAGATAATTTAATTTGAACATGAATAATCAAAATTTTGTTTATTTTCTTAACAACTGAAAATCGAAACTTCGCTCAGAATTTTTAAAAAATTGTCTGAAATTTTAATTTGAATGACCAATCTATTGAATTTATGTACCTGGTTGTTTTCCTGTAACGACGCCCGTCATCGACTGCCACATGTACGAGAACACATTTGTATCAACTTCCTGTTTAGATGGCGGATCTTCTATAGCCCTGTTCATTACGTCCATTAAAATGGACAGAAACAGATTGGTAAGTAGAATCGTTACCCCAATAACAAATAAACTAAAATAGATGGTTTCCATGGGACCCAGTGCTACTTCCGCTTCGGTTTCCGTAAACGTCGCATCTCCCATCAGACCTACAAACATGGTTTCCATACTTGTGATCATCGACTTGTATGGAGCTCCAGTGCGCCCAAAGAGGAAATATCCAGCCGAGGAGAAACTTAAGAGGTTGATGACAATAAAAGTGGCAAAGCCCGGAAAAACCTTAATAGTCTGTCCAAGAACACTGAATACCTTGAACGTAATGTCTGTGTACGCCATTGCCTTCAATACACGCAGTGTCGCCATGGTTACTAGCACTCCTAAAACATAGACGAAGGCATAGTCCCAAATCACAACATGGTAAAAATTAACAAATTCCCGGTCATTTTCGTTGAAGGCTGCTAAAGCCTGACTTGTGTATTGGATACGCAGGGCATAGAAAACCATGGCAACCAGTGAAACGCTAACCATGATCAATTCCACTATGTTCCAGAACTTGGAGAAGAACAACCACTTCTGCTTGGCGAACCTTATGGCCATCATAATGACACTCACGGCGATGTACACCATCGTAACGATCTCGCATATCAGAATAAACTTGCCAAGTGTCCCTTCGTGTTGCGATGGTCGGAAGGGGAAGATGTTCTCATACGTGACGACTCCGCCTGTTTCGGGAAACTCCGTCAATATGCTGACGTAGACGAACATGTTGATATCTATATTGTAGAGAGTGAACTCAAAGAAAACGGCTCGCGTTTGTCTATCAATCCAGCGATTATTGAAAATCTCATTTAAAGATTCGGTTGAGACGATTTTGTTGACATCTAAGTTAGCAATATATCCTCCACCGCCATATAAGGCTATCAAACCAGCTATTGGGGCTCCCCAGATACTGGTAGCCGATGTGAACTTCCAGGCATCGATGGTCAAGGTGCTTTCCTCTGCATCAGAACAAGGTTGTGGTTTCCACGTTGGACAATAATTATCTGTATCTTCTTGTATAACTTCATAGACAGGTATACACGTTGTATCACCAATATATGGATAACTACAATTACCTGTCAAATAATAATAACCTCATATTAAAGAATAGTACATAAACCTATTTCTGTATCGACTGAGCACATGAAATGAAACGAAACGGGGTTTAACGTCGTACTGTTTTGCTCCGAACTGGGCTAACGAAGACGGGTGTACGCCATACAGTGTTCTATGAGGGAACTTTTGCCCGGACAGCGACACCACGGTCTACTCGTATATAGAATTCCAAATGTCAGAGGACCTTTTACGTACAGGCCAATGTCCTGCATCACAGACAAGGAGACACCACGCCTGAAAATATTGATAAACTTTCTTGACAAAGGCAGGGATCAAACACTCGATCTCTATATGCTAGCGAACAAATGAAAGCGGGCATACGTCATGTACTTTACTGTTCCGAATATTTGGAAATGTGCTAAGATGGACCGTTTCCACTTAGTCGTCATCGAATTCCAACTGTCAAAGCCTGTCTCGTAATATTCATCATATGTTTGGCGCAATATAGTCTGGTTGGAGCTGACTTGCAATTAAACACAATGTCATTCATTCATTCATTTTTCCTATCCGAAGGACTAGAAGCTGTGCTTGTCCAGCCCTGCCAGCTATATCGCTCACAGCGGAAACACTTACATAATATAAATCTTAGTAAGTTATAAAAACAAATAAAAGTTTACCGATTCTGGTTCTGACTTGACGTAATCTCGGCGGTCCCACCTTCAGATTGGCACTATTGTATGAAAACCGACGTTCTGTTGCTGTCATCCGAATCCCCCTGTAGTCTGTTTCAGGAAACAATGCCGGAAGTGCGGTATTATTCATCCATTCAAAGTAATGACTTGATTGAATAACCTGTTCAATTACAAATACAATCAAAATATATTCTAAATATCAATTTATGGTCATTTGCCGCCATTTTGTTCTAAATCTGTAAGTTAAATAAATCAACACCAACAAATATAGAACAAGCCGTCAGCGAGACTGATGTCCCCCGCCGAAATAGATGACCAATATTAATTAATTGTACATTTATCTTTTTCAAAATTATCGAGCAATCAAACTAATTATCTATACTTAGTCTAAAACGAATATGTTCACAATCAAATTCAGCCAGGGCTTTGAAGTACCGTACCTGGCATCAACCAATCAAATTGCTTATCTCTGCTTACCCTAAGCAGAAAATGCTCATCTTCAAACTACCAAGTTTGAACATTCGAGCTCAACTAGAGAAGGGTTATTGCGTCCCTAAATGGGAGTGAGACCGACTGACAGACGGACGGGATGGCAGACGTAATTTAATAGTCCACTCGACCCAAACTAGGTCATTTCGGGACTAACAATATGGTTTAATTTTTATTTCAATAATTCCCTTGTGCGTAGGGGTCTTTAGCAGTGGGGGGAAACCGGAGGACCCGGAGAAAACCAACGAGGTTCGACAGGCGACCTTACTCCTTGCCACGTACAACCGGGGATTCCCTAACCAAAAGAACTCTGTGACCGCCACTACTAGTTGACCAGAATATATCTGGCTCTGTCATACGGAATCTAAACAGAATTAAATATATGCATGGCGGCCCTTTTTTGATCCAGATGTTCACTAAGAAAGTACATTGGGATTTTCCGGTGCGATAACCCCTTGGGAGTGGTCCAGTGCGATGGGCCTGACAAAGGGATACTATGTATAGTCTATCGGGTGCGTCGCAAAACCGAGGTCATGTGTACAAATTGACGCGTAGGTAAAAGAACCAGTAGGCTCAATTTCCCTCATGAACACTGCAGGACGTACACCCGTCTTAATTAGCTAAGTCTGTGGTTTCGAGCCCTGGTGTGAGCGTATGTGGCATGGAGATAGGGGCGCCTTCTCAACCTCTTGGGTTTTATTCCGGGCACTCCGGTTTCCTTCAACTGCTAACGACCCCTACGCGCAAGGGAGTTATTGAAATAAAATTAAAAACCATATGTTAGTCCCGAAAAGAAAAGTTGTTTTGAGTGGACGTTAAATTCCATCTCTCCCTCTCTCTATTAGCCAAGTCAGGGCGGACAACAACGACGTTAAGCCCCGTGTTTTGCTCACCTTGTCGTATATACGGTATGGTTTGGGTGGATCGAGGAAGTTATCTTGTATATACGTATGTAGATTATACGACTGTGTATCACGATTACTGTACAAGATACACGACAATAGGAACAAGAACAGGATATTCAGTATCAACTCCTTGATCACATTCTTCATCTGGTTATCTCGAAGTTTCTGAGCTTTAATATGTTTGAAGTCTTGGTCGTTTGTTGACTCATAAGTCGATGTCTGTCGTCTTTCTGTAAATAAATTAGTTAATGTCAATCATGTAATAATTGGTATCACTGATGCCATGTTTGGAAAGGAATAACATTTTATTATTTTGGACATGAATTGAATTAATATGGCGGTATAACGGTTCGGAGAGGGATGATGCATTTCATTATAGAAAGTGCCAACAAGTCACCCAACACCTAGTATAAGTTAAAGAAATAACCTATATTGCGACCTTTATCCAGATTTAGCCAAGATAACGTCATTCGACTTGGTATTTAATATACTGCATAAATTATAGAAATTATTTGTATGCAATTGAACATACATTAAAAAAAGAGGCAAATGTGCCTATTCCAGGTCTTGCTTTAGGACTGAAACAATATATAAACTATTAATTAGACCATAATCAACTCCCGATGACATCTTATTAACTGTCCGATCTGCTGTTAACGGTTAAACAGAGAGAGAGAGAGAGAGAGAGAGAGAGAGAGAGAGAGAGAGAGAGAGAGATTGGGTTTAACGTGCACTCAACACAACTAGGTCATTTCGGGACTAACACATTGTTTTAATTTTTTATTTCAATAATTCGCTTCCGCGTAGGGGTCTTTAGCAGTTGGAGAAAACCGGAGTGCCCGGAGAAAACCCACGAGTTTGAGAAACGCCAAAATTGATAATCAAAACTTTGTTGATTATCTCGGGGCTACCGAGATTTTAAAATAAGATTTTCTCGACTTATAGTGAAGCAATGGTACTGAAATTGTCAACATAACCATTTACATCATCTAGATTTTAACTATTATAGTGAGAACGGACAACTCTTTATCTAATCTCCCGTAATGTATCTTTAATAAACAAACCTATTTTAATTTTTCCGTGTTTTGTTGTGATTTCTGTAATTTCCTTCATATCGTACTTTGTTGGTCGATTTATCTTCAGTGTTTTTAACAATATCCCTGCTATAACAGCTAGGAAGAAGACCTGGAAACAAATAGACATACATTGAATACTGCTGGGGGCGGGGCAAGGGAGAGAGAGAGAGAGAGAGAGAGGGGGGGGAGAGAGAGGGAATAGAGTGAGAAGAGAGAAGAAAGAGAGTGAGAAGGGAGAAGAAAGAGAGAGAGAAGAGAGAAGAAAGAGAGTGATAAGAGAGAAGAAAGAGAGTGAGAAGAGAGAAAAAAGAGAGCGAGAATTGAGAAGAAAGAGAGAGAGAAGAGAGATAGAAAGAGAGTGAGAAGTAAGGAGAGTGAGAGAAGAGAGATGAGAGTGAGAAGAGAGAGGAGAGAGAGAGGGGGATAATAAATAGGCATACATTAAATACGGGGGGAGAGAGAGGGGAGAAAAGAGAGTGAGAAGAGCGAGGAGAGATAGAGTGAGAGAGAGAGGGGGAGGGGGTAATACAATATTTGTAATTGATTAATTTGTTCACACCTGTTACGTGAAGCATCAACAATACGATGAAGAATAGAATTTCTGTATTGATTCAAGAGAGGGTGGGGAGGAGGGTTAATGTTTAACCCAAAACAACAAACTAGGTCTTTTCAAAACAAAGACCTTTCAAATTTATTTCAATAATTTACTGGCGCTTAGAGCTATTAAGGAGTTAGGGAAACCAATCAACTGGAGGACCTTGGTAACTCATGAACTTGGTAACTCATGAACTTGGACAGGTACAGCCACTACATTACAGATCTTATGAAGTAAATTACACGTGTTAAACCATTCGGTTTCCAACTCCCATTGTGACGAGGTGTATCAAACTTACCTTAAAGGGATCCACAAACATCAGGGATTCTACAAATGAGAGGAAGAAGGTAGTCAGCCATTCTTCAGATAAATCTTTACCCCATTCCATACTGAACAACATGATGAAGAAAGACGCTGAAAACGAGGCTACGAAAACCAGAAACCAACCAATATAGACGCACCAGGTTGGTAAAATGGCGTCCTTTATCGCAATATTATCAGAAATGACCAAAATATCTTCCAATTTCTGACTAAATTCCAGTTTCTCTCGCATGAATTTAGGTAACCAACTAGGAATTCGTTTCTGCTTCCTTTCCCACGGTTTTTGCTTCGACTTCCGGAACAGTATCATTATGACGTAAACAGGAACGGCGGTTAAAATGGCGCTGACTAAAGATATGTAAATTTGACTGGGATTAAATTTGATTGGTCCCAACTCAATTGACGAGGCCCTCTGTCTATCCTTGCTGTCTCCGGTTTCAAAAAACATGGCGTTTGAAATCATGCCCAAGAACAGCAACGTGATACAACAACCGACGCGTTGAACGCGGGTGAAGTTACTTTTGACTGGTCGAAATATCACAGACAACCAGATGTGTTCATCTGTTATCTGGCTTGTGCCATGTTCCATAAACATCCTCCTGAAGCCGCGGATATTCTCGGCACCACAGGCTGGCAGCACTCTATCTATGATCCCCTCCTCTATGGACAACCATTTGTTACACAAAAATACGAAACTGAAACAAAGAATGCATGGCGAATGAAATGGGGTTTAACGTCCTACTGCTCTGTTCCACTGAAACGCAGATGTTACAGTTAAAGATACGCGGAAGAGCTGGCAGTTCCCACTGGGATAGCTACAAATGAAATGGGGTTTAACGTCCTACTGTTCTGTTCCACTGAAACACAGATGTTACAGTTAAAGATACGTGGAAGAGCTGGCAGTTCTCACTGTGATAGCGACAAACTAGATAGTGTAAAGGGAATATGCTGACAATTTTAGTCAAATTGCTTCACTTTAAGTCGAGAAACCCGACCACCTCTGTCTTGTGGCTGTGGTTTCGAGCCCTGGTGTGAGCGCATGTGGCATGGAGATAGGGACGCCTTCTCAACCTCGTGGGTTTCCTCCGGGCACTCCGGTTTCCTCCCACTGCTGAAGACCCCTACGCGCAAGCGAATTATTGAAGTAAATTTCAACCATATGTTAGTCCCGAAATGACCTAGTTATGTTGAGTGGACGTTAAACCCCACCTCTCTCTCTCTCTCCTTATTTTAAAGTCTTTGTAGCCTAGATTTGCATTTTAAGCGCTGTCGCGACAATTAAACAAGTCTCGATTATCCCCTTTTGTGTTAAATCATCAACGGACGTTGAACAGCATACCGGATTCAAATCCAATGTAAACCGGTATTTTCACGTTAATAAATTGTAATGTCTAATTAATAGTGTATATATATAATCTTCGTTTTCAATAACCTTCCAGGCATTAAGATGTATGCCGAAAGATGACACCAACTAACCAAAATGAATTAGAATTAAATCGAATGTAACATCGGCCAGGTCTAAATATTAAGGCCATCTGTAGGTCTAAATATTAAGACCATTTTCAGGCCTAAATATTAATGTCGTCATGGTCGCGAGATGCTAATGAGGTAAGGGACACGTAATTGTTGACGAGATTGTTTGGGTTGGGATTATCGCTAGCCGACGAAACCTGCAGACGACCTTAATATTTAGATAGTACGGTACAGTTGGCATGTCACTAGGAACGACAATGCTGATGTTTAATCAAATGCCTGTATTTATAGGGTCAAAATCCGCTGGTATCGCCGCCTGACACGATCTTCCAGAACTTCATGTAGTAGAGGTCCCCGAAAGTATAAAAACGAAACGAAATATAAACCTATATTTTTATCAGAACGGGAATTTAAGAAGGGCAAGGTTCTCGATGACCCTCCTACATTATTCCTTGGAGTCGCTTTTATTGCTGCTGTGATTGCTGCCTTCTGATCAGGGATTGTCAGGGGGTTGTGCGATATAAAATTGCTTAATTTTTTCAAAAGTTGTTCAAGTTTAGGTGATGAACGCTTATATTGTGTCACCCGGTACTATCAAAAAGACAATGTGAGAGCAGTGTTTTTACCTTTCTTCGTTTTGTATATCAATCACCTCCACTCGGTTCAGATGCCACGAAGCATACATATCTTTACCAGAATTATCATGCCATATCCGCAAATACTGAAGATTTCCAAGTTTTTCTGGTACCGCCATTAGAAAGTGCATGACACTTCCAGCTTTAAACCCCTAAAATAATGAAAAGGGATATTATTTGATCTTTATACATATTTATATATATATATATATATATATATAGGCGAAATGTGATAATTATTTTAGTTTTTATGAATCGTTATTAGTTAAAAAATTGTGTCTTTTTAAAAATATTATATACTGAGAGCAGCTTTATTTAGTTTACATTTTTTTCTTTAATATCTATACACACAGAAAACGATTTAGAACAATGATGTTACATTTATTATTTCAATTATCAGCTGTTGGCCCGGGGGTCACGCATGTTCCTGTGCAACGGATACTGTCTTACCACTAGTATACGTTGCTTTCACAGCCGACTATTCTCGTCACTAATTTTGATTGGTCGAGGGGATATTCCAGTAGCCATTGAGATTCCTTGAAACTAAATTTTCCGCGAAATATTCGAATAACCAGACGCTTGATCTCCAGTAGAAACCCCTATCTATGTTAATCGAGTCACAAAGGTCAAAGGGGACAAAGGGCAAGGCTGTCAACATTCCATCATGGCCGATCGCATCACGTTTTGTCGAATATGTATTGATTTTTTTCTGGTTTTCGCTTAAACATTCAATTGTAAACTTGTTTTTAATTAGTGAAAATGTAGAATCTATGGAGATCGCCATCTTTAAATCACTGCCGCTACTATATATGTTACGAGGTACTTAATTGGACAAATCGAATAGTGACGTAGGTTCCGCAAAGGGAGGTTATTACTCATAAGTGACGAGAATATGGTGCTGCGTAAGCAACGGATAATAGTTATAAAACTAGTATACCGTTGCTTCAGGAACATGGGGGTCACGTGGCTAAGTGGGTAAAATGCTTGCTCGCTAGCCTGGAGGTCGGGTGTTCGATCCCTGCAGTGGCCGAGAAAGTTCATCTCGATTTTCCGGCGTGGGATGGTGCCCACAAAACAGTTAACTTGCCCAGAAAAAAAGATATATTATCAGGGATGGTGCCCACAAAACGGTTCACCTGACAGAAGTGTTGCCCACAAAATCAAATAGTGGCCACAAAGCAGAGAACTTATCACGTGGCAAGGATGGTGCTTACAAGTATATCTTGTCTACCGCATGGACCTTAAGCCAAATTTGAAAAAGGCCTCAGGCCTAATTTGCTACCCTTGTAAAATGACGTGATTATTATTATTATTATTATTAAGCCGCCATGGAAATAAAACCAAGCATGTGTTTGATGTTACAACTTACCTTCCGTACACCGTCAGATAGTTCTCGTATATCTGTGTTATTATTTTCACCATAAATATCAAAACTAACATTGGACATGGTACTACCTTCTCTAACAAAACTAGTATACACCGTTATTAGATAGTAATATTTATCTTCACTGAAATTATCTTCTAATAACGTCACACCCCACTGAAATGACATATATTATACAATTATAACCCACACACGATCTTCTAATATATATACAAATATAACCCACAAATTATCTTCTAATAACGTCACACCCAGTTAAAATAAACACACGAGCTTCTAATAACGTAATACCCACTAAAATAACCCACAAATTATCTTTTAATAACGTTACACCGCACTAAAATATATATATATATATTTTACAAATATAACCCATGCAGTATCTTGTAATAACGTAACACCCCATTAATATAAACACGGGATACATCCATATAACTCATACACGATCTTCTAATAACGAAACACAGGGTTTTCTAATAACGACACATTCCACTAAAATAAACACAGGGTACGTTTATATAAAATAAACACGGCATAAAATTATATAACTCATGCAGTAAGTTTTAATAACGTAATACCACATTAAAATAGCAATATACATTTATATAACTCACAAACAACTATTATTTCTAACTGAGCGACGGTTTCACTAGGCTTATCTAGTCTTCCTCGTGAAAGTCATGGATGGGAAATATACAGGACTGGCAGAGGTTTCCACGAGCGAATTGCACGGTTGTACGTGACAAGAGGTAGGGTCGCATGTCTAGCCTCGTGGGTTTTCTCCGGGTCCTCCGGTTTTCTCTCACTGCTAAAGACCCATACGCACAAGCTAATTATTTGAAATAAAATTGAAAACATTGCATTAGTCCCGAAATGTCTAGTGGACGTTACGCCTCCCCCTTCATCTCTCTCTCTCCCTGTCTCTCTTCTCTCTCTCTCTCATTTTAATATCCCTCTCTCTCTATATATCTCTCATTTTAATATCCCACTTACCTCTAGTACATCAAAGGAATCTCTCCATCTTCCCCAAACTGCCAGGAATATTCCAATCACAAGCACGATTATAATAACGGACAGTACAGCAGCTTGGGACACGATATCGAACTTACTGAAGACAGTCGAGAAGTCGATAGAATTAGGAGGCACGAAGAACGAGGTCGTCATGATAGCTCCTGCATCTCCTTGACAACGACAGGTCGTCACACCAGCCACGACATCTTTTTCAATCTGTTCAAAAATAAACACGATGCTAAATTAAGACGATTATTTGATCAAAACTTAATTGCTTTAAATGGTAAATGTTTAAATCCTGCTTCCATCCCGAGAACGTCCATCTGGATTTTCCGCTGTGGGTACCGTCTTGTCTGTGGTGCAGGACAGAGGGACTGGTAGGGAGCAACGTCTAGTGGTTAGAATGACACGAAAACCGATGTACCGTGTACGTTAAAGAACCTTCGACATTTGGAATTCAATGGAAGACTAGGCCATAGTGCCGCTTTCCTGGTATAATTTCCCTCAACTATGATTTCTTTTCACAAGCCCTTAACACAGCGGTAATGAAAAGTTCGGATCATGTGAGTTTAATTTCGGTTAGAAGCCGGAATTTACGTAACTCACATCTAATGGGGGGAGGGGCGAATGGTCTAACCTAGTGCGCTTTATATCATAAAATTTTTTATAGAGTTGGACCGTCTGTCCAACCCTGTAGGGTCTCTCCGGGTCCCCCCCCCCGACAAATGCTAAAGACCCCTACGTACAACTGAAGAATTAAAGGGCCAATCCCGATAACTTTTCGGGGAATAAAACTGCTTAATTTTGTGTTAAAATCATTTAAAACCCATTATCTAAAGCCGGTCAACTAACCCGATTTTTGTGATACGCTTGTAAATAACTTAAACCTGACAGTCTGCATCTGGAAATGGAGACCTTTGTATCATACAGTATCTGGATAAAACCAGACTATTTTCTATAAAAATAATATGTAGGTAAAATTTACCTTTTGTTATCAAGTACAGTACATGGGTCATTCACTGTATAGACCTCTCAAGAAACGTTAATCGATTATAAGGTCACCAAATGAAAAAAATGACCATCAATCTTAAACGGGTTACGTGTCCGGATAAGCAATTTTGGCGTTCACGTCCAAATGACTCAATATTTTGAGTTAAAATTTTGAGACAAGGTATATACACCATTCCCCTATATTTTGGCGTTTTATTTTCATACATTCTCAGACTTTTATTTTTGAGCCTCTGTATAATACGGGACTGTCCCTTTAAAATAAATCAGAACAATACGTTCATGACCTAGTTGGTGTTAAATGGACGTTACACCCCCTCTCTCGATCCGTACCTAACTCCGACGTGATTTACCCTTGTTAGCAATCCAGGACGGAGGGCTTTTTTGGGGACAGCGGTCTAGTCGTTCAGATGGGACAAAAAACCGAGGTCGCTCATATACATTAGCATGCACGTAACATATCCCTTGGCAGATGAAATTCGACATAACAGTAGGCCATAGTGCCACTGCCCAGGCAAAATTTCCCTCATAGTACAATGGATGGCGTATGCCCATCTTCATTAGCCCAACTTAGAAACAGAACAGTAGGACGTTAAACCCCATTTTATTTCCCTCCGGGTGCTAATCTCCCCCCGCAAACTGTTAAAGAATAATTAAAATAAATTATAATCAATAAGTTAGTCCCGAAATGACCTCGGTGGTGTTAAATGGACGGTACACCCATCTCTCTCTCTCTTTCTCTCTCTCTATCTCTCTCTCTCTCCCTCTCTCTCTCTCTCTCTTCCTGGACTTTCCCGTGCCATTGACCTACCTCACATTGATCATCGTCCCAATCTTGATTTTGACCATTCCAAGTTAAACAGGAGAACGATTGAAAACTGACGTTAAGCGGTGTAACTAATATATTAGTCGTAGTCGTAGTCGTAGTGTTGTCTACTGATCGACGCTTTCTAGAGAATCTGACAGCATCGTCTAAATATAGAAATTATTTATACCAGTCAGTTAAAACATTGATACAAAGACTAATATTGTGATCGTTGCAATATTTATCATGCTAATGGAATAAACATGCCATATGGTATCGGGCCCGTAGCCACGGGGGTGCTATGGCGCGTTCTTACCCGGCCACATCCTCAGCCCCTCCAAAAAATTCCGTAGCCCCACCCAATTTTATGAGCTGACTACCGGCCCGTGTGGTATACCGTCTTGGTCACTGGGTTACGGTATCTTAACAAAAAAGCCATATGGTATCGGGCCCGTAGTCACGGGGACGCTATAGCACGTTCTTACCCGACCACATCCTCAGCCCCTCCAAAATATTCCGTAGCCCCAACCAATTTTATGGGCTGACTACCGGCCCGTGTGGTATACCGTCTTGGTCACTTGGTTACAGTGTCTTAACAAAAAAACCGAAGTCTTAAGAAACTATTCTACAAAGGGCAGTGGGAGACATCTGGTCCACCATTAACCTTAGTGCTAAACTCACTGAGCTTTACTACCAGAATCAACATATAGAACAGTGCATACGGCGACAGGCGGATAAAGTTCTCTTTCGACAGAACTTAAAAGGTGGGTAAAATAAAGAGTTATTGATCGATTCGACTGAAATTTAGTGTGTGATCATTGCTAGTCATCCTTAATAATCACCTGCAAATTCTACGACCACGGGAACTGGTAGAGGTGCGAAAGTTCACTAGCGCCTTATCGACTACCATTCGTATTTTTCCGTTCTACTTTACAAACCCCTGGGTTCATTCATGATTTCGTTGGCCACGTAGATTGCTGCTACGAACCAATCACAAGCCAGTTTACATACCGGTCGTAGCGTAATTGTTTAAAGTTCGCCAATTTACAACAGCTTGTACGTTATGAGAATGCAAAAAAAACCAAACAATGCATATCAAAGAAGTGGCACCCACATAAAACAATGTCTTAACATATTTTGACCAAGTTTGCAACAACGATTCAGCTATATCTTAGTCCCATAAAATCGCTTTTTATTTATGCACGTATTTGATTGGTCGATATTGTGGTTTCGTGTCTCCCTCGTGACTTCACACAGGGTGGTTAGTGCTAAATGATTAGTCCAGATCAATTTTTCGTCATAGGTCACGAGATGTAAACAGGACTAGCGATGATCCCAACCCTAACCCTGGACCTAGCTCCAAATTTTTTCAACCTTATCTAAAAATTTGAAAACGAAAAATGTTATCCCTATTTCATACCTTTAACGTAAGGTCTTAGCCCTAAAAATATGACTCCCTTTCTTTTGATAATGCCGGGTTTTATACACGTGACAAATGTCTGTCCATCCGATCCTCTGGCGATCTCTGTATTCCTAAAATCATACTCAGTATCCGTGGGTGGCAGCAGACTCCTCCAAAATAATTCATAATGAACAGCCGGGCTTTCAGGCTGTAGTAACAAACACAGAAATTCATTCTTATTCCGATATAAAGTCTTCTGATAGAACAGTCTAGAAGCATCGCCTTCTATGAATTCGGGGATAACTCTCACATATTTCGTTGATTCCGGATCTTTGAATGCGGTTTTAATTTTATTTGGCCTGATGATACTATCGTTTGTGCCACGCATAGCGGTTTTTACAACTGGACCTGACACTCGGAATGAGTTGTCTCCTTGAATGTAAATATTCTTCTTTAATATAATTGTCTGAAATTATAAAACAACAATGTTTGATATATCTTCTTTGATTGGCAATTAGTAATTGAACATAATAACACAAGGTACAATTTTATGGATACACAATTACTCAGTTTGATATTAAGCGACGTTTCGACGAGGATACTCTCGTCTTTATCAAGCCACATTCATATTTTTTGTATCATTTGCTTGATAAAGACGAGAGTATCCTCATAGAAACGTCGCTAAGTATCAAACTCGGTAATTGTGTATCCATAAAATTGTACCTTGTGTTATGTTCAATAGAAGGCTTCCTGAAAGAAGCATTATGTAAGACCTGAACCGGCTACAGGTATAAGAAAAGAAAAAATGGCGAGCGTGCGCATATAGATATGAATTTAAAACTAGACTATCGGTACCTGCATTTGCATTTCTGCGTCATCTGATACTTGTATTCCCTCGACATTTGAAATTATGTTATCTGTAAATTCAGTCGTATTTTTCATGGTTTTTAATAAAGCTCCCACGGTTGATTTCTGGAATTTGAGCTTGAACGTTTTACTGTCCAATGTCACTTCTTTTTCAGAGGTCGTATATTTTTGTAATATTTTGAACGAATTGTCCCACATTTTATCATTCTTCGCAATACTTTCTTTCGCCTGTAAAGAAATAATGAGGAATACAGTTAGGGATGTTAACTCATAAAATGAAAAGTGGCATCACGTGTTCTATTAATTTAGAAGTGGCATAATGTGTTCTATAAATGAAAAGGTGGTATCAGATGTTCTAGAAATGGGACGTGGTATCAGGTGTTCTGGTAATGAGACGTGGTTTATCAGATGTTAAAGAAACGAGAAGTGGCATTATGTGTTCTATAAATGAGACGTGAGACCGAGTGTTCTAGAAATGAGACGTGACCTCGAGTGTTCTAGAAACAAGAAGTGGTGTCATATGGACGACAATCCGACATTTAAACTTCATAAATTATTCAGTGAGATATTGGCATCAACAATACAAATATAGACACGTAAAAGAAATTACTAAATGTCAAAATGAAATGGCGATTAACGTTCCACCTTTAATCGCCGACTGGAAGACGTCGTACAGAGGGTTATGGGGATTTTGTCTACACTTTAATAGGGTTCAACGGTACAACCAATGGAATTGTTAAACCATGTCCACCCTGTCCACACTTCAGCGGTACAGCCAATAGAATAAGTCCATGGTTGTAACTAGCTCAGAGCACCGACCGAAGTTGGAAGTGTTTTCAGCGGTACTGTAAAATTGACAGACAAAGTATAACTATTGTATTTATGGTCGACAATATTTTCACAGGGGGGGGGGGGGGGGGTACGGGTCTGAATAAGCCGTGTCCACACCTAAATGGAATGAATGAAATGGGGTTTAATATCCTACGCTTAAGCACCTAACCTGGCCTAATTGAAGACGGCATACGCCATACAGTGTGCTATGAGGGAAATTATGCCCGGGCAGCAACTGAATTCCAACTGCCAATGGTTCTTTTACGTGCACGTCAATGTGTACACGGGACCTCGGTTTTTCGTCCCATTCAAACAACTAGAAAGCTGTACTTGTCAGGCCCTCCTTCTGCATCACTGACAAGGGGAAATCATGCCGGGAAATCGAGATGAACTTTCCCGGCCAATGCAGGGATCGAACACTCGACCTCCAGGCTAGCGAACCAGCGCCTTATCCACTTAGCCACCGTGATCCCCAAAACTAAATGGGGTTTAACGGTACACCCAATGGAATCGTTAAGCCGTGCCAACACTTTAATGGGGTTCAACGGTACAGCCAACACTTTACGTACATCAAAATGAAACGAACAAGTACAAGGCTGATGGGAGTAGAATAGGACAACGGCTACTATTCAAAATTCCTACCACTAAAGAATATTTGACGTGCACGACCAATTTGTACCCATTACCCCGGTTTAACGTACTGTTTGAAGGACTAGAAACACTGTACAAGATAACTTACAGCTCTTTTTCTTTTTCTTGCAGCGATATTTTTCTTCCTCTCTTTAAAAGACTTGAAGTAGGTTGATTCCAATGGAGTAAAGCCGGATTCATCTGCAACGTTTTCGACGGGAAGATCTTCGTCGGTACCAACTATATTTGGCGAGCCTATGTTAACCACGTTGTCTTGAAGGGCACTTAAACCTGGGAATAACAAAATACAAAAGTGTCCTGGATTCTTCTTTCTTGCATAACGAGAGAGAGAGGGAGAGAGAGGAGAGAGAGTGGGGGAGAGAGAGCAAGAGAGAGCGAAAGAGAGATAGGGAGAGATAGAGAGAGAGGAAGAGAGAGAGAGTTTGTGAGGGAGAGGGAGAGAGAGAGGGGGATATGGGGTGTTTATGTAGTGATTGGAGAACTATCTCGCGAACATAACATTCTTGACAAAAAATTCTACAGCAGCAAAACAAGTAATTCAAAAAATAGAGAGATGGATTTAACATCCACTCGACACAAACTAGCGGGACTTACCTATGGTTTTTGGTTTTATTTCAAAAATTCGCTTGCGCGTACGGGTTTTTAGCAGTGGGAGAAACCGGAGGACTCGGAGAAAGGACACGAGGTTGGACAGGCGACTCAACTCTTTGTCACGTACAACCGGGTATTCGAAACCACGCCAGTTGACTCAATGACACGCGCGTTCTTACCATTCGGCCACCCAACCCCAACTTCTTGCATAACTTGTCCAGCAGTAATATAAGGTTGCCAGTATCATTGTTCATTATACAAGAGCTAAATCTGCCCATTGCAGGCATTTCTTTATACTCGAAATAAACTATTAATTAGACATTTATTAACATGAAAAGACCTTAATCAACCCTCGATGCCACCTTGTGTGTCGGATTTATTGGATTTGAATTCGATCTGGTGCTCAACGCTCATTGATGATTAAATGCAAACGAGACGATATTTGTTGCATCGTACTGAATCAATCGCTAACATCTCGGTTCAGTTTGACAGACATTTACAGCCTTTTACCTTTACATTTTCTAATCGAGGGAGTTGGCGAAGACCGGAGGATGTGATTGCTTCCAACGAGCTCCGTTAAAGTTACATTATGTAAATGCTTAGTCTGTCTGTCGCATAGAACGCTAGATCGGAGACGGTCCTGCGCATTTTATGACGTCATATTTGGATGGTGGGTTAGGGAAAGGGCGCAAAGTTCTCGAAAAACGCGCCACCCCCATCCCTGTGTCAGGAAATTGAATACAACAAATAAATTACCTCTCAGAGCATCCATTATTTCGTTCTGTTTCAGCGATGTTCCTGTATTCTCCAATAAAATTGAGCTAAGTTTAAGAGCTACATTCGATACGTCGGCCTACAATACAATAATGGTGTTACAATAGTAATACAAGTCCTGTGATGTTTGGGAAATGTTCCGTGGATAATCTCCCTTTTTGTAAATTTATATCCAGTGAAATGGAGTTTTAACTGTTTTACTGCAAGTTCTGCTCCAACTGCAAGCGCTGCTCCAATTGGGCTAATGAAGATGCACTGTGCTTTGAGGGAAATTGTGTCTGGACAGTGGCGCTATTGCCTCCTTTATGTCGAATTCCAACTGCGAAGGAGTCTTTTACGTTTACGCCAATGTGTATATGGGACATCGGTTTTTCGTTCCATCCGAACGTCTCCAGGCGTCTTATTACCTCAGCCACCGTCGCTCCCAGATTAGTATGAGAAGTTCGGGGCTGTGCAGCGCATATATATTTTTATTTCATTTATTAGACTGGTTGCGGAATGATGAGGTTTAACGTCCACTCGACACAAACTTGGTCATATCGGGACTGTAACCCGGTTGTTGAAGATAAGTCGGACATAAAACCCCATTTCAGTTCCGCACCAATTCTCACCTGTGTCTTTTCTGAGACTATGTCGGGATTAGGAACAGAGGTTGCAAAACTCGTGGCGAATTGCAAAATCGAACTAGTTGACAGAGAGCCATTTTTCGTTGCGCTATCTACCGACGCTGTGGATTTTTCCATGACACCTTCCAATGCCTGTAAAAATAAACGATTGACAGTTACCTTACCTTACATAATATTAACAGAGAGAAAGAGAGGGGAAGAGAGAGAGAGAGGGGAGAGAGAGAGAGAGAGAGAGACTAACATATGGTTTAAGCAGTGGGAGGAAACAGGAGAGCCCGGAGAAAACCCACGAAGTTGGACAGGCGACCTTACTCCTTGTCACGTACAACCGGGGATTATAATAATAATAACTTTATCTATATTTCGTTTCGTTTATGTTTATTGTTGATGGCCTACATGAATATCTGACCAGTTCTACTGGGTGGTCGTGTCAGGGGTCGTACGAGCGGCTTTTGACCCCATGACGTAAGACATTGATAAATCTATCAGCGTTGACGTTTACCCACAGTTCCGTGTATCGCCGTAATATACCGTTTCATTTGGCTACACCATCACTTCAACCAGAACTCCGATAATATGGCAACTCCAGATCTTAGTGTAGCAAAGACAAGTAAAACGAAATTTTGAACTATAAAAACGAAACGAAATAGGATCCGTGTTTTAATCAGATTGTTTTTAACGAGGCTTCGTATTTAGCTTACAACAATGAATGAATGAAATGTTGTTTAATGGCACGTGAGCTCCAACCGGGCCATATTGCGCCAAAAGCTTACAACAAACTAATCAACCAAAAGACCGTCCTAAACTGGGAAAATATAACCATTCATTTCGTTCGTTCGTTCTTAAGTATTTGCTGATTACACTATTTTGCTTAAATACACTATTTTGCCTATAACGTTTTTAGGACTTCGAATTCTGTCTTATGGTTTGGATTGTTCGTACTTGGTTTTTATTTTATTGTTTGATTCCATCTTGGGTGACATCCCAGACGACAGGTATATCCTGTGAATTTGTCAGAGGAGCCAAAAAATAGGCCTAGTCCAGCATAGGTAGGCGACATGGGATCGTTCATAGGGCCTATTCGATTCCGTTTTCTTTGGAGAGAGAAAAGAAATGTGATAAAGGTGAGAGAACTGGGGTTCAACTCGACACAAACTAGGTCCTTTGAGTACTAACATAATATGGTTCAATTGTATTTCAAAAATTTGCTTAGCAGTTGGGTGAAACTAGCGGACCGGAAGAAAAAACCACGAAGTTGGGAATACGACCCTACTCCTTGTTACGAACAACGGGGGACTCGAATGACAGATCTCATGACACACTGCGCAAGTGCTATTCATTCGGCCGAAATTGAACACAATGGCTACCGAGAGAAGGATTGTGTTACGAATGAAATCTTCTCCACTAATGTTCTCCTAAATGAAATAGACAATTGCCCGGGTCAGAAATTGTCCATAACTTTGTTGGCCAACACCGAGATTAGACACAGCGCCCTCCGAGAGTAAGATGGCGTTATGGATGAATTGGATATCTTTGAAACTTACCTCACTAAGCTTTTCTGTAACGGGATCTTCTGTCTTGAGACTGTTGATGAGAGTTGCTGAAGCAGCTTCTGTATCATTGACGGCTTCTACATCTAAAGTTTCTACCAAGGGTACGACAACAGGCTGGAAATGAATTAAACCACATTACGACCATCCATTTTTAGGATTGGACAAAGTAAATCAGGAGAACTGGCACATTTAAATCGCGTGTATATTAGTCGATGGGATCGACTCTGGTTTCCGAGTATGTATACTTTAATTTAGTCCACGAAGGTCATATCGGTGTAGGGTGTGACATCTGACATCTGCACACGTCTCTCAAACGAGAAAAAGGTTAGGAAGTATAGCAGGTGGCTGGGGGGTTTCATATCGGCTGCCGCTGCATGTTTTCCCTATCATCCCAAAACAGAGGAACGTGACGGGGTGTGATGATTTCCTACCGATAATACTCACCAATAAATATTTCTTGGGAGATATTCTCCCTACCCAGTAATATGAACATTCCCTACATAATAACGGAGAAGCCCGGATGCATCGCTCATCAAAAGATAAAAATAAATAAAACATAAACGGAGACAAAAGAATAAACAACGGTAAATCAAATATAGACATAACAAAACCTAAACAAAACCTAAACAAAACCTAAACAAAACATAAATAAAACATAAATACAACATGAACATAACACAAATAAAACTTAAACAAAACATAAATAAATCATGAACATAACACAAATAAAACATAAACATAACATAAACAAAACTTAAACAAAACATAAACAAAAGATCGTATGCGCGAATCTCGTATAAATTGCGGACAAACGAAACATATTTTGTTTATCGCCAATTAAGGTTGGACTATTATAAATTTGTTTCAGATATCGCATTAACAAATGTTTGAAACAATCAGTTCAATATGAATTTAAAGGGACAATAACACTCTGGTTGGCTTGACAGGTCCAGAAAAAATAGCCTTATTCTAACAACGAGATGTTTAAGTGTTCTATCTGTTGTGTAAATTATCAATTACAACCTATCTTACTTATCCAGAGGGTTCGAAGATATGTTTAAATCCAAGTTACATTTGAAAGTGTTTACGTAAGGCCTTTCAAATCATACCTGTTGTGTAAATTATCAATTACATCATATGTTACTTGTCCAGAGGGTTCGAAGATATGTTTAAATCCAAGTTACATTTGAAAGTGTTTACGTAAGGCCTTTCAAATCATGTATATACAGTTGAATTTTCCAATTTTTTCAATTAGGTGTGTTAAGATGAAATTTGTTTCATAATTTAATTGAAATATTATAAAATAGTACAATTTGTTAATCAGAATAAAGTTTGGGACATGTTATTCAGTTACAACAAGAGTGGTATTGGGGCTTTTAAAGGTCCGTGAACTGGTTACGTAGATATTTTGAAAGACCAGAAACCATCCAACCTACCACATCATTTATAACGCTGGCGATTGTTGATGCTACTAAAGACTGTTCTGTGGGAGTCTTCCCCTCAAAGTCGCCGTCAGTAGATTTTGTAAGTTGTTCAATGGCGTTGACTTTAGCAGCAGACGCCTCCTCGTCACTTACTGTTTCGTTACTATTAGGCGCAACGGTTACAGCTAATGGCGATGTTACCTTTTAAATAAATAAGGCACAATAATCAAATAAAAACCAAGTACGAACAATCCAAACCGTAAGACTGAATTCGAAGTCCTAAAAAAAGTTATAGGAAAAATAGTATAATCAAGCAAAATAGTGTAATCAGCAAATGGACTGCTCCCCCTGTACAAAATACACGACAAACAGTGGTAACAAGCGAGACAGCTTTGAAAAAATAGTGGAGGTTATTAACTAAAATTAAAAATGAAATGGGTTCTGCTTCCGCTGGGCTTATTAAGACGGGAATATTACGTCATACATTGGCACTGTGGCCTACTCTTAAATCGAATTCCAACTGTCAAGGTATCTTTTGCGTGCACGGTGATGTGTACACGGGCTGGGTTTTGATGTTTCGTCCCATCCGACAAGTTTATCGAGCCTCACTCACTGACGACAGGCGAGAGAAAGGGAGAGGGAGGGTGGGGGGTAACGTCCACTCGACACAATGTAGATCATTTCGAGACTATCGTATGCTTCAATTTTATTTCAATAATTCGCTTGCGCTTGCGCGTAGGGGTCTTTAGCGAGGGGGGGGGGAACCGGTGGACCTGGGGCCTGTTTCACGAACTTTTAACTAAGATATAATCAAAATTTTAGTAGATATTGGCTAAACACTAAACCAATCTAAAACTTGGATTTTATCTTAGTTAAAATTTCGTGAAACTGGTCCCTGGAGAAAACCCGCCAGGTTTGACAAGCGACCCTACTCTTTGCCGCGTACAACCGGAGAGTGAACCCACGTCAGTTGACTCGGTGACAGGCCTTATTATACAGCGCACACGTGCTAATCCTTCGACCATCCAACCCCAACAGGTTATAGATTCCAATGTCAAAATTATACTTACCTTGACGCTTAATGTATAATTTACACCAAAAGACAAGGCATCTGATATTACAACAACTATATCACAAAGAAAGTCGTTTGTACTTGGACACAGTTGTAATTTGAATTGCGGGGTTATATTCTCCACTGAAAAATAATTCTTCCATGAAGTTCTCCGTTTACTTTTAAATAATAATAATATAAAAATTGAGATATTTTGGATAAATTAATGATGATTAGAACCAATTTGCATGAACTTTGTTTTTTTTTATCATTTAGCTTTAGGAGTTCAGCATAGATATGATAATTCAGATTGAATGACTTCAAACTACGCCCGAGAGGAGTGGTATAAGAGGTAAAGAGCGATGGTCCGAGTACTGATCCCTCAGGCACGCCGAATTTAAGTTCTACAGATGAAGACTTTATTGATGACAACGGATTGGTGACGGGATGTTAGATATGACCGGAACCAATTCAGCAAACTACCCGGAAGTTTGCTTTTCCGTTCTATTAACCCTAAGGAGTTACAATTCAATAATAATAATAATAATAATAAAAATCAATCAATCAATAAATCAACAAGAGTAATAATTACCGCCCTCGCTGACAACCACCTGCGTGTCACCAATAAACTGGGTTACCCGATAGTCAAGTGGTTCACTTGCATCTGCTACGTCACCCCGCGCTGGTCGTAGTCCTTCATCTTTCCACCCGGTACACGATACATAGAAATTGTCAAACACGGACCTTCCTGGTAATAAACAAATATTTATATCAACACAAACGTTGTATTCGTTGGTTCGTGTAGTTAGATGTCCGCTTTTACGTAGGGTTATATTGCAGACAAATTTGACCTACCAAAAAGACGTGTCCCAAGTGTCAGGTATGTGCATTCCCTTCTTGGCAATACTGCGTCATTAAGAATTAATGGGGTAAAGTGACGTCTATAGCAAACCTTTAGCCCGGAGTGACGAAACTTTTTTTAATAAACCTTTAGACCGGAATGACGTAACGTCTATAATAAACCTCTAGTCCGTAGTGACGTAACGTTTGTAACAAACCTCTAGTCCGGGGTGACACAACGTTTGTGACATGCCTTTAGTCAGTGTGTAAAGCTTTTTTTCCAGTGCGATGTAATGTTTAAAACAAACCTGTGGTTGGACTGATTTGACAAGTTCCTCCATATGGTCGGTAGTCTGTAGAAAATCGTAATGTCGACAGACCATTTGGTTTCCCAGGATACAGGATTTCAACTTTAAGCTTGTAAATCGAGCCTTCGTCAAATGCTCTTGCGTTAGCAGAGAAGCTTTTTTCATGTCGAGCTTAAAATAAAAAAAATTAAAACTGTGATTTCACTGAAGTGGTTGCATTATCCCGATTGAACGTAGTAGGGTCAACGCATCCATATTAGGAAAACAATGAAAGGGGTTTAACGTAGTTCTGTACGTGACAAGGAGCAGGGTCAACGCAGTCCTATTGGGAAAAAATGAAAAGTGGTTTAACGTTCCACGGTTCTGTCCCTACTGAGCTAATGAAGGCGGACATGCGTCATGCAGTGTGCAAAGAAAGAATTTTGCCCGGATAGCGGCGCTACGACCTACTCGTATTTTGAATTCAACTGTCAGTGGATATTTTACGTGCACGCCAATGTGTACACGCGTCTTCGGTTTTCCGTCCCATCCGCCTTACATCACTAATAATAGGGGTGGGGGATAGTTTGGTAAGATAAATGGAGGATGTGGGGGATAAGGAACACGGGGAAAGTAGATATGGTGGGGGAGCGGCTGGGGGGGGGGGCAATCTACGGAGAAAATACTCTTGAAAACAAAACACCAAAAAAACATTTGTGTCTGTTTTAACATACTAGGCGACCCAGATACTTGCCACGTACAGACGGGGTCTTTAATAGTGGGAGTACACTGGAGGACCCGGTGAAAAACTCATGGGATTGGAGAGGCGACTCTAATCCTTGTCGCGTGCAGGCAGGGTTTCGAAACCACGCCAGTTGACTCAATGACAGTCTTTATGATACAGCGCGTGTTTGCTACCCCTTCGGCCAACAACTGTCTTAGTCGGATACATACCGGAACTAAACTCTGGTTTCCATGGCACCTGTTCGTCTAGACTAGTTGATGGGTTATATTTGAATACTGTCCATGTATAATTCAGTTTACCATCTTCACATGTTGGACAATATACATCCACCACCATCTTCGTCGTGTCATCAGGAACCAGCTTTGATTGACAATTCAACTCACATCTTAAAATAAAACATCATCGACATTACGTAACATGCTGAGATTACGTGACACGCTGAGATTATGACTCACACTGAGATTATGTGACATGCTAAGATTAGGGATCATGCTGAGATTACGTGACATGCGGTGATTAGGGATCATGCTGAGATTACGTGACATGCGGTGATTATGTGACATGCGGATATTACGTGATATTGAGATTATGTGACACTTTGAGATTACGTGACACGATGATATTGCATGGCATGCTGAGATTACGTGACAAGCTAATATTACGTGATAAACTAAGTTTATGTCACACGCGGAGATTACGTCACGCAGTGAATTTACGTAACATGCCAAGATTATGTCAAACGCTGAAATTACCTTACACGCTGAGATTAAATAACATGTTGAGTTTACGTCACACACTGAGCTTACATCACCTGCTAAGATGCTGAGATTACGTGCCATGTCGAGATTAGGTGACATGCCGAGGTTACATGACACATTGAGATTACGTCACACGCTGACATTGCGTGACATACTGAGATTATGTGACTGGGATTGTGTAACACTCTGAAATTACGTGACATGTTGAGATTATGTGTGGGGTCTTTAACGTGTGTTTGTATTAGGGATGGGGGGGCACGTGACGCTATTGCTTGGCACTCACTGGTGTGGGGTGGAACCCACTCGACTTTGACTCAATGACAGATCTAATGACTTACAGCGAACGCTATAAACCCTTCGCACCCCCACCACCAACTTTATTAAACGATGAACGTCACTTACCGTATATTACCCTCGGGGGGTGGAATGGTGAGAATTTTAACTGTTTGAATATTGGACGATTGTCGAAGATCTTTCTTGATAGTCAATTCAATTAGTGCCCAGGTATTTATTGGCAATGATGACGTGTCCATGGTTGTTTTTCCGCTACTCGATATAGTTGCACCTGCACAAGCTGGCTGGTTTCTGTGCTCGGTCCCATTATAGTTTGGACTCAGGAAGCTATTTAGTACAGCCTCGTCCGTGATGGCATAACATTTCCATTCAAACATTAAGTCCGTATCTGTGACCCCGAATCCTATGTTCGGGTCGTAAGACTGACCGGCCCCATCCAAACCCAAGGGTTCGCCCTGACCCACTATTTTTTCTGTTCCACCCGCGATTTTAGCCACCAGCTGTGAAAAAACAAAATCTACCCATATAAAGTCATCTATGAATTCATCCGATATACCCGGCATTGTGATGTTAAGGGTCAGTTTAAACAAGCCCGGGGACTTGACATGATCCTTCAGGGTTAGCCTGTATATATTAGGCTGCTGTATTGGAATGATGTTTCCTGTCTCGTCTTCAATCGTCCAGTGATACCCAAACTGTGTCACGTTCAGACAGTTCTCAGTCTGGCGACCAGTCAGTAATTGTGGACTATCTGAAATCATTTTCTTGGCGTCCTCTTTTGTTCTGTGTAGATTTTCAAATAAATAGGGTGATTTGAAACAGACTATCTTGTAATCTTCGAATCTGGTAACTTCAGGGGTGACGTCGTTCTTACAGGACACAGTTAATCGTTTATACCCTGGGATCGATGGTGGTATGGTGACGGTAGAGGTCGTGGACGCTGACACATAGTCGGATATCGTATATTCCCCGCTATGGGATGGGTAGGTGTATTTACACGAAACATTCAACAGCGGAAAGAAATTACCCTCCAGGGTGAAAGATGGACTCCAACTGTTGTCATAAGAATATTGGATGTTTATGGCTATTTTGATATCTGTTATAACGTTCTGGATCCATAGGTCATCATCTGAATCCAACAGCTCGGTACCTATTGGGCTAACGGCTACCAGGCGCGGTTTCAGCAACTTCTGATCCTGGAAGATGTGGTCGACTGATTGCTTGCTGGGTACAACTGGTGAGGCTGATGGAGGAGCAGCACCTGCTGTGAAAGTTAACGTGGAGTCCTGTGAACCATCGTCCCATATAATAGTAACAACTACGGTCTGGTCCACTAAAAAGCATTCAATTTCAAAATTAAAGTTGGTCACTCCTCTCTGTCCCTGTGTTGCCGTTGTGGTTTTTGTTATTTCTATTATCCCAGTTTTCACATACTTTTGAAATAAATTTTCTGATGAATAATAATTTAATTTGATTTGGAAATTGTTTTGACTCCGGGCTGTGAAGTCTGCAGTGTCTGTGACGATCGTCATCTGTGATGACGTCAGGGGCGTGCCCGCAGTAGGAGATATGGCGTACATCAAACCTGGAGGTGGTGCGGAAAGATAGGAGAAATTAAAAGTAAGCGACAATGTAGTTGGAATGTTGTTGTTCATAACAATTGCGTATGGAACATCAAAGGATACGTCCGAGGCGGAGAAGGTTCGAGCAAGGAATGTTGTTGATACGTTGAGGTTGCTTACGATATTACTGCACTCCAGATAAACTGTATACATCCCAGCAATAGTTACTGTTTGAGAAAATGTGGCCCAGACAGTGGTGCTCTCTGGCGTAGGACTGCTGTCAACCGGAGGGAACCTTCCTTGTGGGTCGTAAAACCTGCACGTAACGTTTGTAGGGAGATGTGCAGGTACTGCTACCGAACCGCTGTCGATCGTACCTTGAAACTCGACAATTCCGGGTGGAACGAGAACTTGATCAATGACATTATTCGTGAGTTGTGATTGAACTAAAGCCTGCTCGTAGGTAATCTGAAGGTGCAGTGTAACTATCGTAAAATTAGTGGATGCTATTGTAATGGTATAGGATCCCGGTGCATAGTTCAGATTGGAAGGGAAGGTTATAGCTTCGCCATTAAACGGAACATTGTTTGTGACATCATTGCCTTCGCCAAAATCAATCACATAGGTAAAACCATATTTGGGTAGACATATTTCCGGATCCTCGCCTATCTTATAAAAAGACTGGGTTGCAACGTTGCATTTCGGGTTCACAGAAAACGTTAAGTCGTGTGAAATATTATTTCCCATAAAGTCCTGAATCATCATCGTAGCGGCATAGAATCCAGGGGCGGTAAAATTACAGATGACGTTCTTGTTTTCAGACGCAGCTATTGAAAAATTTACAGATTCCACAGATCCGCCGCAAGTTTTCGTAAGTATAAAGGGAGACATTGGTGTTTGTGGTGCAGCAGAAAGAGAGATGGTGAAGACGGCTGGCTCTCCCAACTCCAGAACCTGATTGGAACCACCGATGCTGACGCCGTTTAACGGATGAACAACGTGGAGGATGGCGTCAGATGATTGTCCATTTGAAAAGTTTGTGCCATTGATATTGAAGTCGTAATCACCAATCGTGTTAAACTGGTGGTCGAAGCTAAAGGACAGGGATGTGGTACATTCATACTTCACGGCGATTTCATTCACGTAATCCACCAACATAAAGATCTGCGTTGCCGATATTAGAGTACCTGTAATTGTTACTGTGTCACCTAATGGTATATAAACAGCCCCGCCTGTCGATCCGCCCACAGCTTCCACTGTTTCGATGGACGTTTTCAATTTAAAGCTAACCATTCCTGGCCACGTACTGCCGCGTCTTGGCGCAATTACAATAGCGTTGGTGGAGTTCAAATCGCTAATCATGCTAGTGGTTCCGTTGGACAGCATGAACGATATGCTTCCCATAGGGTCCTCTAAAGATAGGTTTAACTTGGCGCAGTTTGAGGTGGCGCTACAGCCATCGAAATTGATGAAGCCATCTACTGTTGCTTGGATATACACGGGCATAAATAGACCTGAAACAATAGAAAATAGGGGGTAAATTTACGGACGAGTTTATTCAGAGCTTAGGAGTTGGATGGGCAAAGCGCTGCGTTATAATTTTAAGGTATGTCGTTGATTCAACTAGCTAGTTTTGATTCCCCCAGACATCGATTCCTCTCCGTTTCTCTCTTTCTCATTGCGGGGGAGAGAGAGAGAGAGAGAGAGAGAGAGAGAGAGATAGAGAGAGAGGGAGAGGGAGGTAGAAATGGGGTTAACGTCCACTCGACTCAAATTAGGTCATATCGGGACTAACACATGGTCTAACTTTATTTCAATAATTCGCTTGCTCGTAGGGGTCGTTAGCAGTTGGAAGAAACCGGAGAGCCCGTAGAAAACCCATGGGGCTGGAAAGACGACCTTACTCCAGTTGACTCAATGACGGGCTTTATGATAGAGGAACTGAGACTTGAGATTCCTTCATTTCGTGCTGTAATAATCAGACCTAACGGGCATTTCAATCCGGTGATTGTACGCAACATTTGGCTGGATTGACATGGCGGGGACTCACAAGGAAAGCTGTCTAGTTGCTCGGATGGTACGAAAAACCGATGTACTGTGTAAAAATTGACGTGCACGTTTAAGATCCCTTGACAGTTTGAATTCGATATAACAGTAGGTCGTAGTGCCGCTATTCGGGCAAATTTCCCTACATGCACACTGTATGGCGTATGATCGTCTTCAATTGACCAGAGCAGAACAGTAGGACGTCAAACCCAATTTAATTTCATTTACGTTTACTACTCAGAGACACGGGGGTAAATTTGCGAAACATCACTAGAAACAGTTTTCGAACGAATTATTCTTGAGGATTGCATCTTAACTTTTTCGTGTGAGTAGAACTATCCGTGAACGGACGGACAAGCGCATACGACTATACAACTAAGTAGGCACCGAACAGTGGGCACGTTCAAACTCATTTAATTTCTATGTACACAAAAAACAGGAATGTCCGTTCGCCGCCTGATTTAGTTGCGTGACGAATAATAATGTTACATAATGAGGGTAAAAAACAAAAGAAAATGTTAATACAGGATAAATTATTGACAGGAATATGTTAAACAAGAACACGGACAAGAATATACACTAAAATACGACAGTGTATAATTTATATCGCTATGGTGTTTCATGACAGTTGGTTTATCGCTAAATAAAGGAGCTAAGCAGCTAATTTCCCCGTCAGACCTGTCGACCAGAAAATACACAAGGTCACCGGCAAACGTGTACAAGACGCGCAAATGTCTCAAGAAATTACAAAAGGTCGAGTTCTCATAGCTTCTTAGGTCAGATCGCAGGACCTTGGCGTTTGCTTTGAACATGCTCAAAACTAACGTGTACAAGACGCGCGAAAATGTCTCAAAAAATGACAAACTTGTAAAAGACACGTTTTTCACAGCTTCTCAGGTCAGATCGCAGGACCTTGGCGTTTGCTTTGAACATGCTCAAAATAAACGCCGTGACTCGGCGATCATTGACGACTATGGAGACCACAGTTCGATATACTTAATCATATTGGAACTAACATATGGTCCAATTTAATTTATCAATCCCCTTGCGCGTAGCGGTTTTCGCAATGGGGTTGGGGGACCAGAGGACCCGGAGAAAACTCACAAGGTTGGACAGGCGACCATACTCCTTGTCACGTACAAGGGAGGAATCGACACCACGCCAGTTGATTCCATGACAGACCTTATGATACATTCGGCCATCCACAACCCCACCCCTCCACTCCATAAAATCTTTAGAAATATTGATTAAACAAAACACAATAGTTATTAAGTATCATGCACATGGATGTCTAAAAACAAATGAGCAATAAATGTTTGCTTTTGCTTGGCTGCTTTCATTACTGATTAAACAACGCATGGTAATGAACCGGCAATTTCCGCCATTCTTCACTGACGATAAAATTCTGAAACTATTTCCAGGTCGATTTCAGCTATTTGTTATTACGAGACAGTTATGTAAAGGGGGGGGGGGAGCAGAATGGTTAGCGCGCGCTGTATAATAAAGCCTTTCATTGAGTCAACTGATATGATTTCGTATTCCCGGTTGTACGTGACAAGGAGAAGGGTCGACTGTCCAACCCCGTGGGTTTTCTCCGGGTCCTCCGGTTTCCGCCGACTTATTGAAATAAAATTAAAACATATGTTAGTCCCGAAATGGCCTGGTTTGTGTCTAGTGGAAGTTAAACTTCGTTCTCTCTCTCTCTCTTTTCTTTTGATACGCATCCCTTTGTATACATTTATTAAAGATCCCCTTGTGTAAAACTTGCGCCGTTTGTTTAGAATCTTCGTCTCGAGTCATGTCTTTCGGCTTTTAAGAATAAACTGAAGACGTTCCCTTTCACACCATCGCATTGTTCAATTTCAATAGATATTTTTTATATATAAATTACAGTCTATGTTGGCCACTTGTATTGTTCAATTACGCCAGAAGGGAGGGTTCGCATGGCTAAGTGGTAAGACGCGGGCTCGCTATCCTGGAGGTCGCGTGTTCGATCCCTGCATTTTTCGAGAAAGTGCATCCACATTTCCCGGCGTGGTTTCACCTTGTCAGGAATGTAGGACGGATGGTCTTACAAGGACAGCTGTCTAGCCGTTCGGATGGGTCGAAAACTCGAGGTCCCGTGTAAACATTGGCGTGCACGTAAAATATCCCATGACAGTTGGAACTCGATATAAGAGTAGTCTGTAGCGCCGCTTCCCGGGCATAATTTTCTCCTCATAGGACACTGTTTGGCGTTTGCCCGTCTTCATTTGCCCAGGTTAGGAGCAGAACAGTAGGACGTTAAACCCCATTTCGTTTCAATTACGCCAGTTGCATTGTTCCACTATGCCATTTGTAATGTTCAATTACGCCATATGTGTTGTTCAATTCATTTGTATATGTAAATTAAATTTAACGAATTTCACTTACTTGTAATGTATACAGCGAATCCAATCTTCGTTGTCATCTTGGCCATCAAGACATTCCTCAAATTATCTTAAATATAAAACCATGTCAATCGATGAGAGTTAGAAATACAGACTCAATTATTCAAGTTGTAGTAGTCCCAGGACGGTGAATACAAAAACTCCAGTCAAAAGGCAAAAACAATAGTAACTCACCTTTTTTCTTATTTTGAGAAAACAAAGGAAAACGTAATGAATGAATATTAAACCCCAGCTCATTCATTGATTTCAATATTGAGTTTCTAGGTTTTGCTATGGAATACTAGGCACATGTAGGAAGTGGCTAGGTTGTGTCATGGGTGTACCTGCTTACAAAATCAATAGCTTGGAAGATCTAGTACAATAACAAGGTTCTGCCTTTTGATGGGAGAAAAGGTATGCGTGGTTCAACCGGTACCTTGCGGTAAAAAGGGCTTCAGGTTTTAATGAATAGTTTATTTGGAGTAAGCTTACTCTTCCGGACACAAGTTACCACTGTTTGTTGTGTATTTTGTACACAGTGAGAGATAGAGAGATAAATGGGGTATAACGTCCACTCGACACAAACAAGGTCATTTTGGGACTAACGTATGGTTTTCAATTTTTAATTTCCAAAATTCGCTTGCGCGTAGCCGCGTAGGGGTCTTGAGCAGTGGGAGGAAACCGGGGTGCCCGGTGGAAACCCACGAGGTTGAAAAGGCGCCCTTATCTCCATGTCACATACGCTCACACTAGGGCTCGAAACCACAGTCGCAAGCCAGAGGTGACCGGCCAGCTAGAGGTCGAGGCGCGGCACTCTAGACCACTAGGCCATCCCAACCCACTGTACACAGTGAACAGTCCATATGCTGATTACACTAATTTGCCAGACTACACTATTTTGCCTATACCGATTTTTTAGGACTTAGAATTTTACCTAAGCTATTCCAATTCATAACAAATTAAAAAAAAACAAGTACGAACAATCCAAAACATTAGACAAAATTCGATGTTTTTTTTAATTCAGCGTAGATATTTCTAGTGGTTTAACCACAGTTCCATGCAGGGCACGCCAAGAAGTCGCTGTAACAGACCGTTTCATTGGCTTATTTTTACTTCAACCAAAACTCCAATATTAAGACAATTCCTCACGAAATTTTGAATTATATAAAACGAAACGAAATATAATCCGTTTTTTAATCAGAAAGTAAAGTCGTCTATAAAGGAATAAAAACATTTTCAAAGAATGTAAAACAAACAAATAGCATTAAATTGGGATATTTTATTTATATCAGGTTTTTGTCTTTACTTTACATGGATACTTGTGGGTTTTTTTTATTTTCATTTTTATTTTAGGTGGGTTGGATGGCCGAATGCTTAGCACTTGCGTGCTGTATCATAAAAGCCTTTCATTGAGTCAACTGGTGTGGTTTCCAATCCCCAGTTGTACGTGACAAGGAGTAGGGCCCACTGTCCAACCTCGTGGGTTTCTCCGGGTCCTCCGATTTCCTCCCGCTGTAAAAGACCCCTACGCACAAGCGAATTACTGAAATACAATTTTAAAAAAACATATGTTAGTCCCGAAATGACCTTAGTTTGTGTGCATAATAGAGGCATCTAACAATAAAACGATTACTTTCTTATAAAGTCATAGGGGGTTTATCTCTAGCTTTTAAAGGGAGCCGGGTGGTCAAATAGATCAATGTGTAATCAAGTGACGTGGTTTCGATTCATCGCTTGTACGTGACAAGGAGTATTTTCGCTTATTTACGCGCAAAGCGAATTATTGAAATAAAACTGAACCATAATTGTGTCGAGTGGACGTTACCTCCCCCCCCCCGTCTCTCTCTCTATTTCTCCCTCTCTCTCGCTCTCTCTCCCACCAACCTGACTCTCACTCAAACAAATATATGCTGCGTAAAGATATTGATTGTCACCGAACACCGGTCTCGCATAACTGGCTTCCTTCAAACATATTGTTTGTTTACAATGGTTTTGCAAAAAAAAATATATTGATTTGGGTTTCTTCTGAAATGTTTAAAAGCAGATCAATATTATGGTCTATGGGATTCCTATGAAAGAGATTTAAAAAAGTGACATGATTTTTGGAGTTTTTTTTAAGAGACATCAATACACGATATGCATCGGCAAGTTAGGTTTTTCTAAAGGGCTGTCTTAGTAAAAGATATTTTAAATTTGATATGAATTTCAGATCTTTTCTCTAGATAGTTGCCACACAATGTCTTCAGATGGAATCATAAATGGAATAAAATGGGGTTTAACGTCCTACTGCTTTGTTCCAACTCGGCTAATGACGACCGGTAAACGCCATACACTGTGTTGTGGGGGGAATTATGGCAGGGCAGCGGCGCTACGGCTTCCTCTTATATCGATTTCCATCAGCCGAGGGTCTTTTACGGCCTACCCGAGTTCCAACAGCCTTGGGACGTCGGGACCCTTTACATACACGCCACTGAGTACACAAGACATTATGTGTTATCCCCCACAAAGGGAATCACGGCGGCTAAGTGGATAAGGCGCTGGTTCGCTAGCCTTGAACTCGAGTGTTCGATTCCTGCATTGACCGAGAAGGTTCATCTCGATTTTTCCGACGTGATTTCCCCTTGTAAGTGATGCAGAAGGAGGGCCTGCCAAGGACAGCTGCCTAGTCGTTCGAATGGGACAAAAAACCGAGGTCCCGTGTACACATAAGAGTGCACGTAAAAGATCCATTGACAGTTGTACACATAAGAGTGCACGTAAAAGATCCCTTGGCAGTTGGAATTCGATATAAGAGTAGGCCGTAGCACCGCTGCCCGGGCAAAATTTCCCTCATAGCACACTGTATGACGTATGCCCGTCTTCAATTAGCTCAGGATAAGTGCATAACAGTAGGACGTTAAACCCCATTTCATTCATTCATTCACTGTACCACTGACAGGGGGGAACGAAACCGGAAAATTCCGTCGAACTCTCTCGGCCATCACTCGTATTATATAATAATGATAATAATTTATTTCCAATGCATATTAGGCCAAAGGTCCATATTACACTCATTACATCTTAGCTCATCATATAATTCAAATTGATAATCGACAATTTTAACATTAATAAATGAAACCCATTTGATACATTGTGTACAACTTCATATTTTATCAGTTGATCGATGTCTTTGTTATAATTAATCATATTTATTCACTTTGTACTCTGTGATTTTCCTTTATGTTTATGCTTTTGATTTTATGTAATTGTTTCTTTTCAAGAATGCATAATATACACATTTACCCATATTATTTGTGACATCAACACATTTACTTTGTACACAGAGTAGAGTTAATTCTCTATAATCAAAGTATGTGTTTACTTTATACAAAACTTTTAAATCTGGATAATATTCACAACTTTCAGAAAGTGTAATTCGTCCTCTACCACAGATTGGGATTTAGTTATACAGCAAATTGACAATATCTCTCATATCTATTTACCCTGTTCGCTCGACCTTTTTCTACCTCTAAATTATTCGAGGTCGACAAAAAGCAACAATTTATTTAAAACACGTCTTTATTTTCATGCAATTTCTGGGTACAACAATCGTTCACTCTTTGTTTGAATGAATACATAAAATTGCTTGAATTTCCTACTTGCTGACACTGACAGAACCAACATATTTGAAGCCACAGATACTCGTATTAAACAATATGACCCCCCGCTTAAAACAGGAATTTCATATTTACTAAGAAAGTCAAAACATAATTATTTCTTTGTCTTTTGCTCAGTGGGTTATCAACTCACTATTATACGACCATTGGCATCATTTCCCACCCTTAAAAATCATTGACACAGGAAATAATAACACAAGTACCTCTCTTGTTTTCCTATTCACTCCATGCATAAGCTATATTCAAACGTTAAAATTTGAAGTTGAAAATGATATTTTTGCCAATTTCTCAGCCGGCAATAGTGAATTATAGGATTAATAGGATTATTCTTTAACAAGGCAAGAATGTTTATGGACATAAGTTGTAAAATCTGATACCGTTTAGGTTTTGATTACCATGACAACAGTTGACAAACTGTGTAACATTTGATATTGGTCAGGTTGTGAATACCATATACACCAGTTAAAACCTACACATTTGATACTGTTTAGGTTGTTATTACCATAAACATTAGCTGACAAGTCGTGTGTAACATTTGATATTGGCCGTGAACACCATACACACCAGTTGACAAGAATTAAATAACTTTTGATACACAGACGAGGTTGTAAACACAGGGTGTGATGTCGTGAAACAAACTCCATAGCTTCATCCCAACTGTTCCCCCAGTCAGTTTATTCAGGAATGAATAATGCGAACACCTTAAGTATCAGGGCGTGTGAACAGCTAAAAAATCGAATTATTTTAAATGAATTTGAACCATACCCTTATTTCAATTTCCACCTGGCCTGGAATCTTTCACGTAAATGAAAAAAATGGGGTTTAACGTCCAATTGTTCTTCTTCGACTGGGCTTGGGTTATGATCAAAATTGTTCCTGGACAGCGACGCTATCGTCTACACTTATATTTCCCCTACTAAAGACCCCTACGCGCAAGCGAATTATTGAAATAGAATTGAACCATATGTTAGCCCTTGTCTGTTAGTACTGCAATATGGTGAAACCATTGTGCAAATTTGGGGAAAAGCATGAAATTTGGCACAAACATACTTTAGACTATACTGATCAATCGTGGGGTAAGGGCCAAAAATATTTCCCACTATTTTTCAAAATGGCCGCCATTTTCAAAATGACCACCAATTATGCTTTAAAATGTTGAGGAGATTGATGATATTGGTTTACGGTACCTATATATTGCTTTATGTTATCTCAGAATCATCTTGAATTACATACTGATGAATGTTTTGATGTTTTGGTGATTCAAGATGGCTGCCGAATTCAAAATGGCCGCCGATTCCATAAAAATGTTTAAATGATAGTGAGTAATATCGTCCTGTAGTTTTAAAGGGTCAATCCCGATAATGTTTTTGAGTATAAAACTGCTTAATTTTGTGTTAAAATCCCTTCAAATCCCCTACCTTAGGACTGAGCAACTAACTCAATATATGTGATGCGTTTTCAAACAACTTAAACCCAACAGTCTTCATCTTGAATTTGAGTCCGTTGTCTCTAGCTGTATTATGCAGTGATTTGATAAAACCAGACTTTTATTTCATAAAAATAATGTGTTGGTTAAATTTACCTTTCGTTATCAAGTACAGCACATGGACCATTCACTGTGTAGACCTCTAAATGAACGGGAATCGATTATTGGGTCACCCAACGAAAGAATTGACCCGAAATCTTAAAAAGGTTACGTGTCCGGATAAGCTATTTTTACGCTCACGTCCAAACAACTCAATATTTTGAGCTGAAATTTTGAGTCATGGCATATACACCATTCTTCTATATTTTGGCGTTTAAATTTCATACGTACTCGGACTTTTATTTTTGATGCTCTGTTTAATTCGGGACAGTCCCTTTGATCGAAACTCAATACCAAAATCATCTGAATATAAATTTAGATGAATGCTTTTTATCTGTTAAAGGTGTTTCTGAAATCAAGATGGCTGCCAAATAAGGTTGCCACGCTCAAAATGGCTGCCAAGTGTTATGAGCGAATTATGCTGCGAACTGTTGACACAGATGTAGTTGTCCTATCTACAGCATTGTTCAACCAGATCAATGTGACCGAACTGTGGGTGTCATTTGGTACTGGTAAGAATTGCAGACTAATTCCAGTTCACACCATTTCCAAGACACTAGGTCCACAGAAATCAATGTATCTTCTAATGTTCCACGCCTTCACCGGTTGTGATCAGACTTCTTTCTTTCTTAATCGAGGAAAGAAAACTGCCTGGCAAACAAGCAAAGTATACAAGGATGCTGAAGAATCCTTTGCAGTTCTTAGTAGAGCTCCACCATCAGCAGAAGAGTTGCATAATCATATGTCAACAATTGAGAGATTTGTTATCCTCATGTATGACAGGACAAGTTCGTGTGAAAGTGATGATTAAGCCCGCCAAGAATTTTTTACTCATAAGGGAAGGGCAATTAAGCTAATCCCACCAACCTCAGCAGCACTTTTTCAGCATGTATGACAGGACAAGTTCGTGTGAAAGTGATGATGAAGCCCGCCAAGAATTTTTTACTCATAAGGGAAGGGCAATTGAGCTAATCCCACCAACCTCAGCAGCACTTTTTCAGCATGCGAAAAGAGCTGTATTTCAGGCCGCCTATGTATGGGGCCAAGATTATTATTATTATTATTATAAGCCTTGCTACGGACCCCCGAGTTGCCAGACCCATCAGATTGGGGATGGAGAAAAGGAACTTCAGGCATGTGGGAGCCTCTATGGACAACTCTACCTGAGGCTTGTAAATCCTGCCAGGAGCTAATCAAATGTGGCTGCAATGTAGATAAAGGATGCCGTGGTCGATGCAAATGTGTCAAGGCAGGGGTTAATAATAATAATAATAATAATCACGTCATTTTACAAGGGTAGCAAATTAGGCCACATGAAAGGGACTCGTTTATGGTACCCGGTGAACATTTTTGATTCGAAAGCCATGTTGGATTTTGAATCCCCTGTTTAGTTCGATTTGATCTAATAAGCCCTTACAATAAGCCAAATTACTGTAATAATGGCGGCCATTTTTAATTTGGCAGCCATGTTCGATTTGAGAACATACCTTGTTTACTTGAACTTAAAAATTTATATGTCGATCCTACATTTAGATGTATATTTAGTCAATTGTAAGCACATCATACGTAATGAACATCATAATTACTGTAATAACGGTGGCCATTTTGAATTTGGGGGCCATATTGGATCTTAGAATATCCTGTTCACTTCATTATGGTCAAATATGTCATATCCTGCATAAAAATGTATATTTAGTTAATTGTAAGGACACTACAGATAATAAGCTCTTGCTAAAAACAATATTACTGTAATAATGGTGGCCATTTTGAATTTGGTGGCCATATTGGATTCTAGAGTACCCTGGTTACTTGAATTTGGTCAGATATGTCAGACCCTGCATTTATATGTATATTTGGTCAATTATAAGCACATCACAGGTAATAAGCTCTTACAGTAGACAAAATTACTGTAATAATGGTAGTCATTTTGAATTTGGCGGCCATATTGGATTTACAGACAGAAACTCAATTGGCCCTTACCCACAAGTTAATAAGCATGTAAAAGGCTACCTTTGTGCCAATTTTCACGCTTTTCCCCAAAAGTGCACAATTTTCTTGTATTGACTCACCATATTGCAGTACTATGTGTCGAGTGGACGTTTAACCCGATTTCTCTATTTCTATATATATTTATCGAATTACAATAACCAAAGGTCCTTTTACGTGCACGTCATTGTGTATACGAGATGGTTTTCGTCCCATCCGAACGACTATATGTTTTATGTCCTGCGCCACTGACAAGATCATCTTTAACGTGTCCCTAGTGTTATTCACGGGATTTTAAAATCTATTGTATCAATTCCTTTTTATTTTCAGAAAAAATTGAAATAAAATCATCAACATAATTGTCAATCGGTTACGAAGAAAGTTTTAAATCTTTTTGACGTACCAAGAAATAAAAAATGAAATCGGTGAAATGAACATGGAGTCTGATTTCGAGGTACCTTTCTCCATATCCCATCTTGGGGGCCTAAGACCAGCAAATATGTCAATGCCTATAACACGCACTCGTTTAAAATCAGTTTTTAAAGTCCTTAAATCCTCTTACACATAAAAAAACCCGACAAAAATGACAAATATCATTAACATACCATTTAAATATAATTAAATCAATTAAAGTTACATTATTCAAGATATAGATACGAACTAGCCATTCTTGCTATACTAGTTCGAAAGTAGATGATGTAAAATGAATAATTTGAAAATTTCAATTTAATTACTCTATTGCAAGCGAAGATATTGGCATTTGAAGATTTGACCGACCTGTGCAATAATTACAACCACGGTCCTGGTTGATCAAACCTAAGACTCGAATCGTCAGGGCGCGCCATATTTGATTTATCACTGAAACGTTTTAATCTGTTTAATATCGGAGCAATCTGATGCCATCCAAAGTTGATTAAGGCCTGGATCAGTTAATTAATGTCTCATTAATACTTTAGAAAACATTTCATGCCCAAATAAAGACCTGCACTTGGCAGATTTAGCTCTTGAATAATGCATGTTTAAGAATCGGTAAAAAAAAAATCAAAATACACTTACCATTAAGGTTTTTAATTGACGGGAAAGAATTAAAGTTTAGCTAATCCTACTAATTATTTATGTTTTTCAAATTTAATCGATTAAATGGGCTTAAAAATAATCAAAATACACTTGTCATTAAGGTTTTTTAATTGACGGGAAAGAATTAAAGTTTAGCTAATCCTTTAAATCATTTATGTTTTTTGTAATTAAATTTATTTAATTGGTTTTAATAAATTAAAATATACTTGTCACTAAGGTTTTTATTTTTACGGGATTCAATTAAAGTTTAGCTGAACTGATCCTAAACATCATTTTTGTTTTTTGTAATTAAATGGATTGCCAATCGGTTAAAAAGAAATAAAACAAATAAAACACAGTTAACACCAATAATTTTAATTCAGGGAAATCAGTTGTAGTTTAGCTCTGAACTGATGCTAAAAATCTTTTTTTTTTGTAATTAAAATGGGTTTTAAAAAATTGAAATACACTTACCATTTAGGAAAAGTATTGAACTGTTCCTAAGAATCATTTTTTTTATAACCAAATCGGTTAAAAAGAATTAATACACAGTTACCACCGAGGATTTTAATTCCGGGGATTCAACTGAAGTTTAGCTGAACTGATCCTTAAAATTAATTTTTATTAATTGCATGGATTAATTCGGTTTAAAAAATGGAAACACACTTACCATAAAAGGTTTTTAATTCGCGGGAAAGTATTGACGCTTAACTCCGTACTGATCCTAAAAATCCTTTTTTTTTTGTAATTAAAGTGGGTTTTAAAAAATTGAAATTCACTTACCATAAAAGGTTTTTAATTCGCGGGAAAGGATTGACGTTAAGCTCCGAACTAATCCAGTAAGAATAGAGAGTGTGATTTGAGTATTTTGTTTGTATGTTTCTAACTCAGGTATTGTCACGTGTAAACAGGTTAAACTGGTATACCTGGGCAAATATTGATTCAAACGTTGAAACCCCTAAACGTATGTTTAATTGATGTGTAAAGAGATTCTTAAGTTATAGACAAAGCCGAGGAAACAAAACTGCTTTCACGGTTAAATGACTTTAAAAAATACAGAGAAAGATAGATAGATAGATAGAGAGAGAGAGAGAGAGAGAGAGAGAGAGAGATGCGATTCGATTTAACTATGTAGTATAGTTCTGAACTGATCCTAAAAACTGCTTTCACGGTTAAGATAGATAGATAGATAGAGAGAGAGACAGATGCGATTTGATTTAACTATTTAATTACTTTGCTTGTGCGAGGCTGCTCAAGCGACCCACCCCTTGTCACACACAAGCGAGGAATCGAAACCTTATGATGCAACGCGCACACGTTAACCCTTCGGCCACCCAACCCCCCAAAAAATAAGGAGGTCGGTCGGACACTCTTAATTGATATGTAACGCGGCTGTTATATATACACGTGTTTACGTTTACTTGTCGGTCGGTCGGTCGGTCGTTTGTATTGGCTATTTCCTAGCATTTCAATCGACATCACAAGATTCTTGAAAATAATTACAATGTCCGAATTTTTCGAGAGAAAATCACATCTCAAAGATATGGTACAATCTGATTAAAACACAGATCCTATATCGTTTCGTTTTTTATAGTTCAAAATTTCGTTTCACTTGTCTTTACTACACTGGGATCTGGAAGAGTTGTTATCATTGACGTGTTCTGGGTACTGTGAGAGATTAGTCAATGAAACGGTCTGTTACAGCGATTTTTTGGCGTTTTCTGGGCGGAACTGTGGGTAAACCCCCAGAAACGTCAACGCTGAATAATCAATGTTTGACGTCATAGGGTCAAAAGCCGCACGTTTGACCCCGACGTGAACCCCACTAAAACGTGTCAGCTCTACATGTAATGTAGGTCATTGAAAGTATAACAACAAAAAAAGGAAATATAGATCTGTATTTTAATCAGATTTGACGAACTTAAACTCTCTAGTGTGGTCTGACTTGAACTCCCACTAAAACTTGTCAGATCTTCATGTAGTGTAGGCCAACCAAGGTATTAAAAAAAAGAAACAAAATATTGAATAGTATTTTTATCAGATCTGTATTTTAAACACATCTATTCTCTAGATTGTTGTGACTTGAACAAACCTATGGAGATTACTATCTATTAAATTATTAATAATATGTCTCTATAAAAGTATAGATTTTTCCATCATTATAAGACAACTATTATTTTAGATAAGAATAACAACTAACTTAACGAGTCATGATGTGGGATCAGATAAGGAACTAACAGGTCTCGCTATAATAGTTTAAATGAATGAATGAAATGGGGTTTAACGTCCTACGCTTAAGCACCTAACCTGGGCCAATTGAAGACGGGCATACGCCATACAGTGTGCTATGAGGGAAATTTTTGCCCGGGCAGCGGCGCTACGGCCTACTCTTATATCGAATTCCAACTGCCAAGGGATCTTTTACGTGCACTCCAATGTGTAGACGGGACCTCGGTTTTTCGTCCCACCCGAACGACTAGACAGCTGTCCTTGTCATGCCCTCCTTCTGCATCACTGACAAGGGGAAATCACGTCGGAAATTTAAACAATGGTATGATGCGGCTGTGGTTCAGATCCCTGGTGTGAGCGTATGTGTCATTAAGGCCTTTATATTATAAATAATATTTGATGTATGGGCGGTGATGGGGGGGGGGCGAATGGTTAATAAGTGCGCGCGCAAATCCTAAGCAATTCCGCAAATTCTAAGGTGTTATTCACTCATCTGTTTGATCTTTTAGGACAAAGAATATCGTCTCCACTTCCAGCAGCAGACGATTATACCACCCTGGCAAATGACTTTGAAAGTTTTTTCAAAGGGAAGATTGATAAAATCTGAGACGACTTGATTAAAACAGTACGGAATAACACTACATTTACACCACAACACACATCCCGGTCGCCTCCACCGTCTGTTTGTTTCTTATAAACTGTCTGAAAAAATATCACAAAATTAAGAGTTAAAGAAGAGTATATTATGAACAAATTAAAACCCAAACTCAACCAGTAATATTGTTTCATCTTAATTTATATGTAAATGATTGTAACTATCTTTCCATAATAACGCTACATAATTATTGCCTTGAAAACCTAACGGCGAAACATGTAGGCGTTTGAATAAAAACGTCTTTAATGGTGTTTTCTACTTAAGTTTTTAGAATATATCCAGTAGACATGGTACAAGGGTTAATCAGCGAAATGGAGGTATGAGATATGTTGTTGACGTTTGGGAAAGTAGACGAGGGAGTGTAGGGAGTGATAGTTAGGTGTATTATGAATGGTTAGAGTGGCTGTGGTGTTACGGTGAAATACTATGCCGCCACCGTAACACCACAGCTTTATGATTTGTTCGACAGGAGTGATGTAATAAGTGCGACAATAATAAATAACATATTTCTGATTTTATTGTCGTCTTTTCCCACTTGCACTGCTTGTACGCCATTTTGAAACTAGCTGACGAAGACAGGTCGGGCGGCTTTTGCTCGACTCCGGGCTGCTCTGTCAGTATGTAACAAACGCATTTAGTTCGCGTACAACTTTAAACGAGAGTTGCCAGGCAACGAAACATACGCCCACAGCAGCTAAATCGTCCGGGCAGTAAACAAGGCTTGTCGCATATTTTACTTTTTTCGTTAATGAAACATTTATAATACACTAAAATATGATTATTAAAGTCAATCGGTTATTAACTTTAGCCTCTAGAGGGTCCACAAGATTTTTTGAAGTGATCAAGGGCCATAACTCTGACAGTATTTATCGGAAATTGCTGAAAATCAACGGGCTTCTTCGTCACATGACCTAAACTCTGTGTATAAATTTAAAGTCAATCGGATATTAACTTTGGCCTCTAGAGCATTCACAAGAATTTACCAAGTGATCAAGGGCCATAACTCTGACAGTAATTATCGGACATTGCTAAAAATCAATAGGATTCTTCACTTTATGACCTTAAACACTGTGTTTAAATTGAAAGTCAATCGGATATTAACTTAGGCCTCTAGAGCATCCACAAGAATTTTTGAAGTGATCAAGGGCCATAACTCAAACAGCAATTATCGGAAATCGCTGAAATCGGTTATTAACTTTAGCCTCTAGAGCGTCCACAAGATTGTTTGAAGTGATGAAGGGCCATAACTCTGACAGTAATTATCGGAAATTGCTAAAAATCAATAGGCTTCTTTGTCTCATGACCTTAAACACCGGGGGGATCACGGTGGCTAAGTGGATAAGGCGCTGGTTTGCTAGCCTGGAGGTCGAGTGTTCGATCCCTGCATTGGCCGAGAAAGTTCATCTCGATTTTCCGACGTGATTTCCCCATGTCAGTGATGCAGAAGGAGGGCTTGACAAGGACAGCTGCCTAGTCGTTCGGATGGGACAAAAAACCAAGGTCCCGTGTACACATTGGAGTGCACGTAAAAGATCCCTTGGCAGTTTGAATTCGATATAAGAGTAGGCTGTAGCCCCACTGCCCGGGCAAAATTTCCCTCATGGCACACTGTATGGCGTATGCCCGTCTTCAATTAGCTCAGGTTAAGTGCATAACAGTAGGACGTTAAACCCCATTTCCTTAAACACCGTGTATAAATTTAAAGTCAATTGGATATTAACTTTAGCCTCTGGAGCGTCCACAAGCAATTGTGGACGCTTGTGGACGCCGGACCGCACTTACTACACTCGTCACTAATAATAATAATAATCACGTCATTTTACAAGGGTAGCAAATTAGGCCTGAGGCCTTTTTCCAATTTGGCCCTTCCAAATATGCAATTCATTTTATATCTATTTGAAGTGTAAATTAAGAATTTTAAGTGTATATACAGGCAAAACTATAAAACATTAAAGTACAATACTAAGAACAAATATTTTTGATTTTTTATAAACTATATAGAATCAGAGTTGAGTATTTATAAAAGAGTAAAAAATAATAAAATATATTATTTACAATTAAAATCTTTGCCTGTCATGTTCACACTTATAATACAGGAGAATTATACCGGTTTAAGTATGTCAGTAGCAATACTAAATTATGCTACAGGTTACTTATTATAAACCTCAACTTTATAAATATTGAACTATATACTGATTTAGACATAATTGATACCTGTTGTGAGGAAGGAAACAGTTTTAGAATAAGAGCTTTGATATAATTTCTTAATAAACAGGTTGTTAATAGAGCTTTGAATATGGAGGTATTGGTATGTTGTAACCACAGTGTCAGTCAGAAAAAAAGGTTTAAACTTAAAATATAGTATTTAATGTATCAGAATGTACTATATTTGGCGACTTTAATGCAAGATAAACATAGTATAAGCAAGAAAATTGTTTGTACTTAAGAAATTGTTGAGAAAATTTTATGTAAAGGTTTGCAATAGCAAATTCCTATGTTAAAATTTTTGAGAGGACTTGATAAACAGGATTACTATGGCTTATATAGGATAATTAGGGCTGGATAGTAAAGACTTAAACTACTGACCTAGTGTTTACGTTTATATGACATAATAATTCAAGATAGCTGCTTTAGGAAACGAGTATTTTCTGTTAATATGATGTCACAAGAGAGATATTCTCGGTTTTAAAACCAGGTGAAGATTATTTTTACGTTATAGTAAATATGGGGACATGGGAGGGGTTTGTGAATTACATTTGAAACCTATTGTTTGTGGACAATGTCCAAGAATTGTCACTCAGAGAAGATTATGAATTGAAAGTGTTTGATTCCATTTTGTCTACAATTTATTATATTAATTAAGTTCTTTTTATTGTACACTATTATATTTGAGGTTAAAGTCATTAAAAATTGCACTATATTTATATGTTTAAGATTTATATTAAAGTTTGAGGCAATTATTGTCCTTCACACTGACTGGTCATATTGTCATAATGTAATGATATATTAATTATTTCAAAAAATTGCTATTTCTGTATATGGTTTAATTGAATTTTTTGTTTTCGAAGTTAATAAACTATAATTAATCACTCGTCGTAACCTTATTATCGATCATTATGTTAATTTTGATTTTTGTAACACTTTTTCACTGTAAGTTTAAAGTCACCAAATTGGTATGGTTTTGCCTGGACAGCGGCACTACAGCCTACTCTTAAAATGATTATCAACTGAAACGGAATCTGTAACGTGTATGGCACGGTGTACACAGGACCCAAGCTGCTCTTCCCATGCGAATGACTAGGTATCTGTCTTGGCAGGTCTTTTGTCTTGTGTCACTTACAGGAGACCGTCAATAATGTATGGTACTATTAAAAATATTTATTATGTCTATCCGTTACATAAATTTTTTTCTCTGTTTATTACTTCGATACATATTTTTTCAATTAGAATTAGGTTTGAATTCACATATATATAAGATTAAAGTTTAAATTATAGTTTGTTGTAAATTGACTGCATAGTGTTTTATAAAAAAATGTTGTGATATCAAATATTATTAACAAATAAAAGGTTTTCAAAGGTGAAAGTTTTCGAGACCATGCAGGCAACATAAATATGCCTGAAAAATAACTATAACCCTGGAGGGGTTGCCTTGATAACATGTTTCGAGAGGGGGGGGGGGAAATAGGTATCCAGACCACTCGGACCAAAGACCACTCGGACCATAAAAAAGACCACTCGCACCAATTGATAGACCACTCGGACCAAGTGAAAAGACCACTCGGACCAAGCTAAAAGACCACTCGGACCAAGCTAAATAATTATTATTTGGGACTCGGTACTCGACATAAACGACAGTTGGGACTTCTAAGAATTTATGTAGAAATAGTAATAACTTATCTTTTTTCATTTTAGATGATGGCCGAAGACAGATTATGAATAATAATAAAGAAATGAAAACATTATTAGTTGTCTTTTATTTAAGTTTGTAACTCCTAACTTCGACTTTGAAAATGTATAGCGTCCCGAAACTTTTCGCTCATGGGCGCTGACATCTTGGAATTATTTTGTGTTTTGGTCGGGTCTATTTCAGATATACACAATCAATTATTTTAATGTTTTTAGTGTGGGGGGATCACGGTGGCTAAGTGGATAAGGCGCTGGTTCGCTAGCCTGGAGGTTGAGTGTTCGATCCCTGCATTGGCCGAGAAAGTTCATCTCGATTTTCCGGCGTGATTTCCCCTTGTCAGTGATGCAGAAGGAGGGCCTGACAAGGACAGCTGCCTAGTCGTTCGGATGGGACGAAAAACCGAGGTCCCGTGTACAAATTGGAGTGCACGTAAAAGATTCGATATAAGAGTAGGCCGTAGCGCCGCTGCCCGGGCAAAATTTCCCTCATTGCACACTGTGGCGTATGCCCGTCTTCAATTAGCCCAGGTACAGTGCTTAAGCGTAGGCGTTAAACCCCATTTCATTCATTTTTAGTGTGGGGATTGACTAATAGTTAATTTATTTCAGTTCTAAACAAAAATTAAAATTTTTATAGCAATTTTAACAAAATAGCCAAATTCTGGCTGGGATTACTGCGCAAAATGGCTAGTCACTGTGTACATGCGAAAAAAAAAGCCAGCTACGTCATAAATTTCGTCACGTTAGTTAGGGTTGAAGAAAATATTTATTAAGTTCATGACTTACACGTGGTTCGTAAAAGGCCCAAGCAAACGATAAAACATCAGTTGGGTTTACGGTTGTTTGATAATCATAGTTTCCCATAAAAGTTGTATAAATTTGTTAAAAACGAATAATATACTGAAAATGACATACACAAAAACAAGCCCCTAGAATAATCCGTCAGCTGTGCGTTGACGCATTCATCGACAATCTGGTCGTAGATGGCAATACCAATCGATAAATTATAGTGCGTTCAACAAAGGAAGGTTTTTTTTTCAGGAAAATTTAAGATCGTGGGTTGATTGCAATTATCCCGTTTAATTCACGAAAAAACATTAGCAGTCATCGGTCAATCAAACTCATTTACTATTTGAGAAAGAAAAAAAAATGAAGTATTTTAATCACTACTCAGTTATAGTTGTTTTGTTAATTAATCTTATTTGATGGGCTTCCTTATCAGCAAATAACACGGGTGAGTACATATTACTTAGCAATGTCGTACAAGCCATTGTGAAACTGAAAGTAGCTGACGAAGATAGTTACTGAGTTAGGACAGTTAGTTCGCGTACAACTTGAAAAAAGCGAATGTCAGTATAGTATTTCTGACATAATTGGTTATCGGTGATCTGAAATTTGGTATTCTCGACTCAAAGCGATTAATCACGACTCAAAAGTATAGTTTATAAGCCACTTACTGTCTACAGTCGTCGCTAGATTTCCTATAGTCATAAATGATTGTTTGTGGACGATTTACTACTCAGTAAGAAAGCCTGTGCCCAAAAAGAGTTCTCGTCTGTTATTATTAATATAATGACTTCCTCACGTGCGGCAGGTTCGTTTGTTTTTAAAAACACTGTTTTCCGTTCCAAAAAATAGAAAAGTAATTTTTTACCAGATGATCATGGTTTTTCACCGAGACTAGATAATTTCTCTCGGTGTAAGGATATTATCGCTTAAGGACACGTTCATACACTGTTGAGAAAATAGTCCCATTGGTTTGCTTAGCAAATAATAGAACGGGAATAACCTCTGTACTGAAAATAACACTCAGGATCTATATAAACTTTCATCAAACACTCGATTTATAATTAGCGATACACAGGTACAGTGGCAAATGTTAATGCTTCTCAGGCTAATACCTCAAAAGTACCTCCGCGCGAAAACCCAGATTTTGGTACATGCTAAAGAAAAAGAAATAGTGCCCGTGCGCGTGCGAGTAATAGGAAAACTAAGAGTTCGCGCATAAAAATGCACGAACGTACCAGGCGCGATGTCATCCAGAAATATTAGCACAACCGTAAAGCTGCACTGTTTTGTTTCACGGTAAATGATGAATAGATACAAAGGTATGCCGACACAAACTGATTTTAACACTGGTTTAATAACATTTTATCTTTTTAAAGTACTTTTCGTCCGTCTTGCGACATTCATAACTAATGCCATATTATGTATATTTGATGTACATCAGCATGGAGTTAAGTGAATATTCATATATTTTGTATTGTTCTACACTGATATCAATATTCTCGTGAATAATTTATCAAATTTTATTGTCGTCAATTAAGACTGAAAAGGACACATGAATATTCGTCAATGAGAGTTTTCAAACAAATGGGCAGCTAATGGCTGACTTTCTAATGTTTTCTTTTAAACCCTAATGAACTACACTTCAACAGTGGTTAAATAATTCAGTCCGTCCCAGTCCCGGCTCTTTCTAGTACCTAAACAATTGTTTAATGGATATCGGGGCGGTAAAGATTCTGCTGCGTGCACATTTGAGTTAATGTCCAATAAATTTCCTTGGCCTACTACAACAAGATGGAAGAAAATGACAAGGACCTAAAAATAAATGAATCCAATGGCGAGCGGGTTTAACGTCCATTCGACAGAAACTAGGTGGTTCAATTTTATTTCAATAATTCACTAGCGCGTAGGGGTCTTTAGCGATGGGAAAAAACGGAGGGTATGGGGGAAACCCACGAGGTGGGACAGGTAACCCTACTCATTGTCACCTACAACTGGGGAATGAAAACCACGGCGCTTGACTAAATGGTCACACCCCCCCCCCCCCAAGAAGGGTCGCCTGTTCAACCTCGTAAGTTTTCTCCGTGTCCTCCGGTTTCACCCACTGCTAAAGACCTCTACGCGCAAGCGAATTATTGAAATAAAATTAAACCCTAATTATTATGTTAGTCCGGAAATAACCTAGTTGGTGTCGAGTGGACGTTAAACCCCATTTCTCCCCCTCTCTCTCTCTCTCTCTCTCTCTCTCACACATTTCCGCGAAAGTATTAATATGGTAGTTTTTGCAATACACTTATGGTAGATATGGTATTGAAAAAAGAGGCGTCCTATCTTACTAGTGTTATAGTATACAGATATGACGTTTAGAACTTTAGTCATACATGTCTTATCACATCTCCTCGAAAAGCCATTTTCCTGCACAGTGCATGTTCATTACTATTATCTAAAAATATAATGGTTTTCAAGATCTATTATTTAACTTTTATATAGTTAGGGTCGAAACATTAATTGTGGTTTCCTACAATTAAAGGTTCAGACCAAGTGTAGAAACTAAGAGGATTAAATGATACTTAACACTGACGATAAGGGTTATCGCCGTTAGGGTATATATTGGAGTGAGTCCCGTTTATCTTTACTCACTCACACTGTATATACCAGCACCCGTAATAAACGTCAGCTTAAAGTATTATTTTTCTCTAGGTAAGTCTAAACTACATTATGTTTATTTTAGTTTGTTATTGTCTTATTGTAATATTTTAATTGTTTTATATATTATGTATGCTATTTTAAATAGAATGGTCTCTAATAGTGAGCATACAATGTCGGTACATTTTAAAGACCGCATAGTTAGTATATTATATATTATATGTATAATATATAATATACGTTAGTAATGAAATCGTAGTTTCATTAATAATATTCACGAGCTTATTGGGTGACATATTTAAATGATGTACAATGTTCCAAGTAGAACTCTACATCTCACCCAGCTCTATTGAATTATATAGATTACATCTATAATTAATATTATTATAAATATTATTCATATATTACGCGCACGCATGCATGATCCATATAAAGGACATTGCATGCACATGCGCTGATTATCGTATATCAGTTAACGTTCATTATATTACATAAAGTAATTTAGCTTTATTACATAAAGCATATGTATATATTATATCTGTCGACAATTTATATTTCTTAATGTTATATTAATAATGTATTTCTTCATTTATTATTGTGCATGTAATATTATTATATATGACTCACTCACTCACACTGTATATACCAGCACCCGTAATAAACGTCAGCTTAAAGTATTATTTTTCTCTAGTTTGTAGACGCTCCAGTACCACGGTCACCCCCTAACGATAACGAATCATCCTATATTTAGTATTACTGTGGGACAAGGGTTTCCAGTTGCGCATTATCGGAAGACGCCCCTAGGCTATATAATCTTCCAGAGGCGCATTATCTCCGACGAATTATCAAGGTATCCTCGAGTAAGGACGATTAGATAATCCGAGATAAAACCCCCCGTTCCCACTAGAATACACCGGACAAGCACTTGGTACAAATGTTAGGGTCTCACTAAATGGCAACCCGACGACTTTTTGTTTAGCAGCTTGACTTAGGGAGCGGTTGTAAATTATTGATCGAAAGATCAGCCATTGTGGAAATATCAAGGGGTTTAAACGGACAATCGACTCTGGGATTAAACAATTTGGTCGCCGGGGAGACATTCGTCAGGGGGGTCAATCACTTTGAATTGCACATGACATCAGAAATTATGGATCAAACTCAACCCCAGCTTATCACGCGGTGCCTGTCATCATATCGTTTATTAACGCGAGAATTCGTCAATTCACCATGGCCGGTGTTGAGAGGAATGTCTCCCTTGTGCAAATTTGGAAATTAACCCTCCCTCAATCAATTTACATGGTAAACAAGTCCACCTAAAATTCATATCTACGGCACGAGGTAGTTCTAAATAAAGCACACAGTTTGTTCGTAGTAATAAAATATAACCAAGTACGAACAATCCAAACAACCAGACAAAACTCGAAGTCCTAAAAAAACGGCATAGGCAAAACAGTGTTATCAGGCAAAATAGAATAATCAACATATGGTAACAGGTGTCCGGAAGAGTAAGCTCACCCTGCCTGGCGCGCCACACCCGTCACAGCTGCATCCCATTCGGCAAACCTCGACTGATTCTGGTACCCTCCGTAACCCTACATCTAGACTCGGCTGTATGACAGTAATTGATATATACCTACGGCCATACATTTGCGATGCGGCTAGTCGACTACCGATTTACTTTAACAGGAAAACGTGCCGTGTTTACAAAAAAAAGTCCCAAAATGGCGTCTTTTCTAGATATAATATCCATGGGGGCAGCCATTTTTTAGTTTGTTGATATAATCTCCATGGGGGCAGCCATTTTTTATCCGGGTCCTTTAAAATAGTTCCAAAATGGCGGAATTCTTCATACAGCCGAGTCTAGATGTAAGATACCGGAATCTGTCGAGATTTGCCGAGTGAGCTGCATCCAAGAAGGCATCTTTATTACAGAGCTTGGCATAACACATTTTACCCCTTTGAAAGAATTAACTGTTTTAATGATTGATGCTCAGGCAGGTTTCCCCCGAGTTCTTTGGTTTCTTCCTGCAGTAATGATCGAAATCATTCGCACCATCTGTGCCAAGGGCCAAATTGGAAAAAGGCTTCAGGCCTAATTTGCTACCCTTGTAAAATGACGCGATTTTTATTATTATTATTATTACATTATGATAAACTATGTGTATTTTTATTGTTTCAGCAAGTAACCACGCGGTATATGTTTTTTTATACTAATCTTGTCGCTTCGGTTACTAGCATGTCACCCTTTGTCATCTGTACCCAATCATGACACACAATTATCAGTATGTGCAGAGAATACTATAAATAATTTAACGAAATCATGATGATACATAAAGACAATGAATCGATCGCATATATTGTCCAAAGAACAATTAACATAGTCAGATTATATAAGTATGGAAGCCTATAACTATCATTCATAATTTCTATTTTTCGCCCCTTCAAAGCACGAAAGCCGAAAAGTCGAAAAGTAGACAGTTCAACCTCGAAAAGAAGAAAGTCGAAAGTCGAAAAGTAGAAAGTCGAAAGTCGCCAAGACGGTATACAAGCCAAAATCAACGCGAAAATAGGAAATTAAAAAAAAAAATTCCTAATTTCCTATTTTCTACTTTTCGACTTTCGTCTCGGAAACTCTTGTAGTCTGACTCTGCCTTCCAGGTTACATTTGCATACGCACAATTCCCGTTAACGAAACAAAAAAATGACTGAGTCGAAAGTCGCCAAGACGTTATACAAGCCAAAATGCAAGTCGAAAATAAGAATTTAGGGAAAAAATTTGTTTTCTTAATTTTCTATTTTCGCGTCGATTTTGGCTTGTACATCGTCTTGGCGACTTTCGACTTTGTACTTTTCGACTTTCGACTTTTCGACTTTCGACTTTTCGACTTTTCGACTTTCGACTTTCGACTTTAGTGTTTAGATGAGGCGAAAAGTAGAAATTATGAATGGTAGTTATAGGCTTCCATATGTAAGGGAATACATACAGAACGGGACACCAATTTATATATGACTCTACAATTTCAAGATAGCGACAATAACGTCATGTTCAGTTGCTGTCACAGACAAATAAAACGATATTTTGAAATATATAAAACGAAACGAAATAGGATCTGTGTTTTAATCAGATTGAATATGTCCCTAGTGACCACTACAATATTTTACAACACGGTCGCCCGCCCAACCTCGTGGGTCTTATCTAATAAAAATAGGATCTGTGCTTGTCTACGATATCACCCTAGTATAGCTGGAAGTGGGCGTTAAACACCAGTAGCGAACGATCGACGATCTGTGTTATAATTAGATTGTACATGTCCCTATGTAGTGACCACAGCAATATTTTACAATACCGTTTTATCTAGGTCCTCCGGTTTTATCCAACTGCTCAAGGCCCATATTGACCTTAACCATGTTAGTCCCGAACTGACCTGGTTTGTGTCGAGTGGACGTTTAAACCCACTCTATACTTGACTTAATCCTGGGGGTTGGGATTGTCTAAGTGGTCTAAAGTGCCGCTCTTAGACCTCTAGCTGGCCGGCCACCTCTGGCTTGCGGCTGTGGTTTCGAGCACTGGTGTGAGCGTATGTGGCATGGAGATAGGGGCGCCTTCTCAACCTTGTGGGTTTCCTCCGGGCACTCCGGCTTCCCCCCACTGCTAAAGACCCCTACGCGCAAGCGAATTATTGGAATAAAATTAAACCATATGTTAGTCCCGAAATGACCTAGTTGTGTTGAGTGGACGTAACCCCCCCCCCCCCACCCAAAGGTACCTGAAATTAACAACAGGTCTATTGTACACGCAACACATAAATTTTTATAGAAAATTCGCAATCCTTGGATGAGATTTGAGGTGTAAATACCAAATATGATATAGTGCAGTACGACGATGTTCAAATAGGCTAAATGTCACCAAATATAAAATCTAATTATAAACTCCAAACTATGTGAATGTAATATGTAAAGAAAGATTTCTAAAGTTGTTGTATATTGTGTATATCGGTAATTGTTTTATAATAAGCCTAGCTGAGTCATAAAATTGTTAGATTTTTTATTTTTTATCACATATTTTTGGAAGATAAAATAGTCAAGTTTGCGGGAAAAAAAATGAACATTTCTTTATATAAAAATTATTATTCATTTTGGCCAAAAAATTTGAAAGCCGAGTGAGCCCTGCGTAAAAGGAATCAATTCTGTAAAAGTGTTGCAACATAATTAATTTGAACGTTCATTAATTAATCCATAGCAATATGTAAATATATATTTTTATGGATTAATCAATTGTCAGACGTCTCAGGGCAAAAAACGCCGCCCGTACGACCACTGACGTGACCTTCTGGTACAACTGGTCAGATCTTGTGTAGGAGAACGCTATATCGGAGAAGGCCCTGTACATATTATGACGTCATATGTGGATTGAGGGTTTGGCTTGGCCCTGTTTGCTCTCGAGACTTTGGTGAAATCTGCAGACCCTGGCACAATCCACGTATATGACGTCATAAGTCCTAAAATTTGTAGGACCGTCTCCAATCTAGCGTTCTCCCTTCATGTAGTGTTGACCATCGAATGTACCGTATTTCCTCTAATAAGCGCCGGGTCTCCAATAAGCGCCGGGCCTCTAATAAGCGCCGGGGGTCAAGGGGTGCTGAAAAAATAAGCGCCGGGCCTCCAATAAGCGCCTGGTCTCTATTGTACTTGTCAATGCATGAAGACCCTGTCACCCTACAATTGAAATTTTCATTCTCCGGCCCAATGTCCATGGTAAATGACGGCTTTACCCTAAATTCAATTTGCTATTAAAGAAATAAGCGCCGGGCCTCTAATAAGCGCCGGGGGGGGGGGGTGTCAAGGAGTGCTGAAAAAATAAGCGCCCGGGCGCTTATTAGAGGAAATACGGTATATAAAAAACAAAACTAAATATAGATGTGTATTTTAACCAGATTGTGGACGTCTAGTGCGTCAAGATTCCTATCAGTAAATAATCGTTTTATATCATTATTATATCAACAACATCCATAGCCTATCTGTTATTGTTAGTATTCATGTCTTATTTTATTGTTAGTATTTATAGTTTCAATCGATCATCAATTATTAGATTCTGTATCTTCATGATAATATCAATAACTATTGTTAGATTCTATATCTTCATGATGATATCAATTACTATTGTCATGTTATTGTCACAATCAAATCATAAATTATTATTGTAAGATTTTATAACTTCATGATAATATAAATTACTATTGTTAGATTATATATCGTCACAATCACATCATAAATTATTATTGTTAGATTCTATAACTTCATGATGATATCAATTACTATTGTCAGGATATCGTCACGATCAAATCATAAATTAATGATTAGTGATCAGATTATCGCATTTTATCTCAAAGTAACTGCGTAGTTTGATTTTTGTATATTTGGGGAGGAAGGTGGGGTGGGGTGGGGGTATCAAATGTATCACTAATCCGCAGTAATATAATTATTTAATAGTAATTCATTAAGAAAACAAAATGAAAGTAGCAATGCGAGAGAGACAGAGAGAGAGAGAGAGAGAGAGAGAGACAGAGATAAATGGGATTTAGCGTCCTTACGTCCACTCAACACAACTGGGTCATTTCGGGACTAACATATTTTATTTCAATAATTCGCTTGCGCGTAGGGGTCTTTAGCAGTTGGAGGAAACCGAAGTGCCCGGAGGAGACCAACGAGGTTGAGAAGGCGCCCCAATCTCGAAACCAGAAAAATTGTTGGAGAAATTTATCTGGTGACTCAGGGTAGCCATTTTCCCGAAAGTGACGAATCACGTGACATGTATTTATTTAACGTGCCTTGATGGCCGAATCAATTAACACTATACCCACGCGTAGTTATTTTACGTGCCTGGATGACCGAATCACTTAGAAATATACCCACGCGTAGAAAAATAGATCTTTACAAAAACTTGAATGTGTACGTTTAGGGTCCATTTTTTTTATGTCAGCGAGTTGACTTTGACCCAAGGATCATTTTACAACAAACGAAACGACGATCCGACCTCTAGTGTTCGAGAAATCGACCAAAAAAAGATTGACCAATCAGAGGTCAGAATGGGCGGTGCTTAGGTGTAGAAAATTTTGCAGAAAATGGACTGGTTATGGTCCCAGAGGCCTCCGGCCCCGCGGCTGACTCTGGGAACGAGATTGAAGGCGCCCAATCTCCATGCCGCATACGCTCACACCAGGGCTCGAAACCACAGCCGCAAGCCAGAGGTGGCCTGCCGGCTAGAGGTCGAAGCGCGGCACTCTAGACCACTAGGCCACCCCAACGTTAGATAAACCAATTAATTAGATGTTGTCAAATAAAGATGGCGACTTGTGTTATAGCATTTACCGTGTATAGATGCACACGAGGTCTTTATAATTCCGTGCCGCGGCAAGACAAATGGGTGGGGGGGGGCTGTGGTGGAGTATCGCGCTACAAGCTCAAGCCAAAGGGGGCATCAGTCACCACTGGCTTGCGGATGTGGCGTAAACGTGGGTCTATGTGTGTTGGAGATAGCAGCACCTCTCCACCTAGTGGGTTTACTCCGGATACTTGTCTGCGACATCACTTTCGGTGGAAGCGGACGTTAAACTACATATACTATTCAAAAACAGCAGGGGATATTTGATTTTGGGGGCATAATACTAAAATATGCAAATGACTATGAAAAAAGTCACTATAGAACCTAACAAAAGAAACATTTCCAGTTACATGTGACGCCCAAACGCACCACTAGCTACCGCATGGAATGCAGGTGATGCTTGGGATCATCATGGGGTCCAACCCAAGATTTGCACGACTCTGACTTTGAATGTTACAGTCATTGTGGCATTGAATTCCAGGTTGAAAACATCAGTTTAATTGTTTCAGTGACCAGAAAACAAATTTTGATATGCGTCGGCTTACCCAAAATGAAAGGTTACGTACCCTTCCAAGCGCTTCCAAGACGTTAACGTCATCAGACATGATCGATTTTTTTTTTGGGGGGGGGGGGGGTCTGTTATGGTGAGGGGAGGCATCACTGTTGCTGGAAGAACGGCTTTACATGTTGTTACAGACCAGTACTACCAGGACAGCATCTTGGCAGTCCATGTTGTGCCGTTCGCACGACGTCATGACCGCCGTTTCATCTTTCAGGATCGTTACAGGTTACTTCCAACAACAGAACATCACCACATCACCTTGGCCAGCACTAAGTCCCGACCTCTCCCCCATCGAGCATGTCTTGGACATGCTTGGACAGAGGTTACGTCGACGTCAACAACGTCCTGCCAATTTCCAAGAACTTGCTGCTACGTTGCAACAGGAATGGGACAACCTGGACCAAAATGACCTTAGACGTCTCAATAAGGAGTATGCCACGTCGGATCAATGCTTGTTTGGCAAACAGAGGAGGATTTACCCGTTACTGACTTTGTTGTGATGCTGTGGTAACTTTGCTGTTTGACCCCGGGTATTATTTACCCTTATAATGGTCAGTCTGTGCCTTACTTAGTCTAACGATCATTTAGAATAAATCGATGAATGTGAAGTTCATTTCATTTTGTCATTTGTTTCTTCGTCAGTTTCATTAGGTGACTTTAATAACACTTAAAATTCAAATATCCCCTACTTTTTTGAATAGTATATTTACTTACATAGGGTGGAACAATTTGACGTGGGACAATAAGGCGGCACAAGGAGACACAGATACCTTAATTATGAATGTGTATAACATGTTATTAATAGAATAAATTTGATACCATTTCATAATCATGTATTATTTTTTATAAATGTTTATATTATTCTGTTCTGTGTTCGGAGTCATGGTGGCTAAGTGGGTAAGACGCTGGCTCGCTAGCCCGGGGGTCGCCTTGTCGATACCGGCATCGGGATTTTTTGACGTGGTTTCTTCTTGTCAGTGGTGCAAGACAGAGGGCCTGACAAGGAAAGCTGTCTAGTAGCTCGGATAAAATGAGATCCTGTGGACACATTAGTGTACACGTAACATATCCCTTGGCAGTTGGAATTCGATATAAGTGTAGGCCATTGTGCCGCTGCTCAGGTAAAATTCCCTAATAGTACAATTGTATATAGTGTGTCCGTCTTCATTTGCCCAGTCGAAGAAGAACAATATTATGACGTTAAACCCATTTCATTTCTTTCAAGCAACGTTTATCTGGGGAAGGTCAAAATAATAATAAAAATAATAACGACTCTACTTTCTGAGGGAACGTATTTAGTACACGTGTTCTTATTTTCAACATGTCCCTCCTACTCTATAAAACTAGCAACTTCAGTTATATTATTTACAAGGGGAATATATATCATATTATACAAGCTTATCATAACGGCATATCAAACAAACACTGTAAACAAACAATAAAGAAAGACAAAAAGGGTAAATAAATATACATTCAGAGGACAACAGTAATTAACAAGGGTTCAAAGATTTAACGTGTTTTTCTAACTACTTTTTTGAAGGTAAAACTTGAAGACGCAGCATGTTTCACAGTTTGGGGTAGTGAATTCCAGAATACACAGCAACAACATTTTTGAATGGGCATCGGACTGTATATGATTTTAAACATGAACGTTATACTATTTACGCTTTTTCAGTGTGTTCGTTTGTTATGATTTTAAACATGTACGTTATACTATTTACGTTTTTTCAGTTTGTGCATCTAATTCAACCTATTGTATTGTTAAAACGAATTAATATAAAGTCGATAAAATCAACAACCAGAAAGCCAGGCGAAGTCATCGACATTTGTAGGTCGCTAGAGATTAACAAAACCAAACGACTGGATCTGAGTTATAAAACTTTGATTAATAAAGCGACATTACACTGAAAATAGGTCCTTGTCAGGCCCTCCGCCCTTCATCACTGACAAGGGAAAACCACTAGATGAATTATCTCGGCCAATGCAGGGATCGAACACCAGACCTCCGGGCTAGCGAGCCAGCGTCGTACCCACTTAGTCACAAGAGTTATAAGAAGGCTTTCGCGTTATCTCTGTTTTAAAAAAAACGGATGTGACGTCACCCTTTGATGTTGGCATACCATTATTTCAAATAATCGTAGGGGCAGCTTGCCAATCGTTCATTATCAAAATAATAGACTCGAGTGATGTATTTCACTGTAAACGCACGTGCGGAATGTCTGTATTTTAAGTCGTTTAATTCTCTCGAGCTTAATACATTGTGTAATATATTGTAAAGACACTCGGACCTACGTAACGGCCCTCTTGTTGTTACAATATATTATTTAATGTCTCGCTCTCGACCATTAAACCACAAATAAACAGTTACTAAATGCCATTCAAAGAATACACACATAAACAGGTTGTTGTAACGGTTGAGGGAAATTGATCACAGAAGAAACAGTAATTTATCGTGTATAATTTATTTTTGTAGTAGTCTACCGTGACGCGTATTGTGTTTTATACATTAAGTTTGAATTATTACACAGTGTAGAGGTGAAATCTTTCAAAACAAGGACATTAGTTAATATCTAAATGCTAGTTTGGGTAAAGAATTGATTTTTTAATGTTTTTAATTGACTTGATATCAATATTTTATGACTTAGTTTAAGTTTCTGTTCTCGAGATTGACGCATTTAAAACCACAGAAACTTGTGAAGTAGAACAAGTATTACGATAAACAACGAATACCGCAGAGAGAGAGAGAGAGAGGGAGAGGGAGAGGGAGAGGGGGAGAGAGAGGGAGAGGGAGAGGGAGAGGGGGAGAGGGAGGGGGGAGAGGGAGAGAGGGGGGTGGGGAGAGAGAGAGAGGGGAGAGAGAGAGAGAGAAGGAGAGAGAGAGAGAGGGGGAGCTACTCTGACTGTTCCTAATACAAATGAAATGAAATGGGGTTTAACGTCCTACTGTTCTGCTCCGACTGGGCTAATAAAGACGGGCATGTGTGCTACGAGGGAAATTTTGCCCGGGCAGCAACATTATGGCCTACTCATATATCGAATTCCAACTGCTAATGGATCTTTTACGTGCAGGCTTATTTATACACGGGACCTCGGTTTACCATCTCATCCAAATGATTAGACAGCTGTCCTTGTTATATATTGGTCTCAGGTGCGACAAGGATAGCTGCCTAGTCGTTCGGATGGGAGGAAAACCGAGGTCCCGGGTACACATTGGCGTGCACGTAAAAGATCTCTTGGTAGTTGGAATTTAGTTAGTGCCCGGGCAAAATTTCCCTCATAACACACTGTATGCCCGTCTTCAATTAGCCCTTTATGTTTCAGTTACCTCCCTTTATTTCTCAGAATCTTATATCGCCCGGATACAATGTTTGTTTTTAATACGTAGCAAGTTTTTGACATATTTTAATATAATTCCGTTTTCGTACTTTTCAAATTTTGCCTGCATATTCAGAGAGCTAAGATCAACCCCTTTCCAACAGTACAAGTTACATTCCGAATTATCTGCTTTTATTTTTCTACTTTTGGTTTTCATCCGGGTGAAATGAATTATTTTTAAGATTCTTGATATAATCCATGACATGTGACAGGAAGTGATGACCTACTTTACTTTCTCGTGCTTCCGTTCCACAATCGTCAGTATTAACTAAAACCTTATAAAATCGTCTTATGCACCAAAACCTCGCAAAGGCAGAAATAGATCAGTTAATAACTGTAGTCGGCCGAACGACGGACGTGGGAGACGACAATATACGATCACATTTTGATGTGGGCGTATAAAAATTCATTTATAAAGGGCAATAACTTCGTAATGAATTGTCAAAAATCGCTAAAGTCTCGTGAAATAAACATTTTTAACCAATCCGATATTCTTGTTCGTATGAACAGATTTAAATACTATGGGGTGTTAATTTTAGCTGCTAGAGTGTCCACAAGATTTTATCGAAGTGGCCAGGAACAATAACTCTGCAAGTAATTATTAAAAATCGATGGACCTCTGTACAAATTGCAATCCTGGTGAATTGGCCTCCAAGAAATGAAACGTGGTTTAACGTCCTACTGTTCGGCTCCTGGCCAGGTTAGAGAATATACGGGAATATGCCATACAGTGTGCTGGGAGGGGGCATTTTCCCTAGCCAGCGGCTTTTATATCGAATTCTAACTGCGAATGTGTACACGTAACATCGGTTTTTCGTCTCTACCGAATGACAAGACAGCTGTCCTTCTGCAGGCCCTTCGTCCTCCACCACTGACAAGCGGAAACCTTGTCTGAAAACCCCGATGAACCCATGAGGTTGAACAGGCGACCCGACCCTTTCTCATATACAACCAGGTAATAGAAATCACGGCACTTGACTCAATGAAAGACCTTATGATACAATGCACACGAGTTAACCATTCGGCCACCCATCACAGACCCCGACCCCCCATCAAGGACGGGTGGAAGTGGATCAGATTACTTAGTCTTGGTTTTAACATATAAACAATTTTATAATTTGCATATACAGGAGAAATACGTCACTGATTTAAACACAGATCCTATTTAGATTTTTATAGTTTAAAATTTCGCTTACTTGTCTCCAGTGTATTCCATCAAAAGTATAAAAAACCGAAATATAGATCTTTATTTTAATCAGATTGCGGAGAAATACGTCATTGATTTAAGTCATTATAAGCAGTTTGATTTATTCAGAAACTAACAAGTTCTTTTTTTCACATAATAATAAGATAATAAGATAGTTTAATCCAATATAAAATATAGTTTCAAACATTCTATAGATATAGGCAGTTTATAACAGAGAGATGAATCCCTTCAAATACTCCATAAATACAGGAAAATTATAACAGGGATTAATCCCTTTAAATATGGCTTGCGGTTGTGGTTTCTAGCCTGGTGTGAGCGTATGTGGCATGGAGATAGGGGCGCCTCCACAACCTTGTAGGTTTCCTCCCACTGCTAAAGACACTTACGCGCAAGCGAATTATTGAAATAAAATTAAACTATATGTTAGTCCCAAAATGACTTAGTTGTGTTGAGTGGAAGTTAAGGTTAAACCCCATTTCATTCTCTCTCTCCCTTTAAATATTCTATAAATACAGACAGTTTGAGTTTACAATAGATTAATATTGTTCAATCGTCATTCCATTAGACCATTTCTTGTAGAGATAGCAAGACATTGAACAACACAAGAGTTTGGAGAGAGTTTAACGTCCACGGTTATTTAGGGACTAACATGTGGTTCGATTTTATTTCAATGATTATCTTGCTCATGTTGATCTTTAGCCCTGGGAGGAAACATGATTAATAATTATCTTGCATATATTTGCTAGCTGTGTGATGAAACAGGTGGACCAGGATTAAACCCACAGTGTTACCGAGGTGACTAGACTCCTTGTCACATACAAGTATGATCTAAATCATACAATGTAGACCCCATTTCACCCTTAAGATACATATATAAAGTAATTAAAGAGAGGTTACTACTGGCTGATGAAGGGCGTATAGCCCGAAACATGTACCCGAACCTAGATAATATGCTTTTGTGTTTTCAAGTTTGTTGCTGGGGATACTCTTTTTTGAAGTAATTGAAGAGATACATTACATATATAAAGTAATTAATTATATTCCTATATATTTCCTTTAAGCAGGAAAATTGATCTGCTTTATAAATATCAAAATCATCAGTCACCATGCCTTTATACATTTCCAAATGCGTCATTAAGTTTTTACATTTCCAAATGCTTCATTAAGTTTATTAACAGGAGGTAATTAAATCAGACAAGGTCAACAAAGGTCGTTTCTTCATAAGTGTTCGTCATGAATGAGATACCCCATCTTGGTGTTAATATAGACAAGGTCAACTATGCTGTTTCTTCACCTGTGTTGGTCATGAGATTCGCCATCTTGGTATTAATAAGGTTGATAATTTCACTGGAAGACAAGAATATAATTAATCAATAGACAATATCTTCACATTTATTTAATAGAGAGAGAGAGAAAGAGAGAGAGAGGGATATTGAGGGAGAGAGAGAGGGAGATAGAGAGGGAGAGAAAGAGAGAGAGAAATGTGGTTTAAGTCCACTCGACACAAACTAGGTCATTTCGGGGCTAACATATGGTTTAGTTTCATTCCAATAATTGATTCGCGCGTAGGGGTCTTTAGCAGTGGGAAGAAACCAGAGGACCCGGAGAAAACCTACGAGGTTTGACAGGCTACATATACTTATTAACCATTATATTACATATTGTGGGTCTTTCTTCTGGCTTCAAATGTTATATACCCTATTACTTAGACATTTATTCACAAAACAATAATCAATTCTTGAGATCCGCGGATTGCTGAGATTTAAATATTTAACAATAACTGACCCATCTTGTTCCCACCCCATCCCACCTTGTTCCCATCTCATTCCACCTTGTTCCCATCCCACCAAGTTATTACTGACCTATCTTGTTCCCATCCCACATTGTTCCCGTCCCATCCCACCAAGTTATTACGTCTGACCTGTCTTGTTCCCACCCATCCCACCTTGTTCCCACCTATCCGACCAAGTTATTACTGACCTATCTTGTTCCCATCCCACCTTGTTCCCATCCCAGCCCACCATGTTATTACTGACCCATCCTGTTCCCACCTCACCAAGTCATTACTAACCTGTCTTGTTCTTCTGATTTGATCTCTTGTAGTTTATTTATCTGACTGTCTAGACTTGATTTATAATCTTCTAGTTTACTCGTTTTAAATTTATCTGAAAAAGAAATTAAAGTTTAACTCCACTTTACACAAACCATGGATTTTCCAGCCTAGCTTATTCCTCAATTTTATTTTAATACTTTACTTACACATGGAAGTCTTTAGCAGCAGGATGAAACTGTAGGACCTGATGAAAACATATAAGGTGGGACAGGCAACCCTACTCCTGGGAGGTCGAAACCATGGCAATTGACTAAATGACAAACCTTATGACCTAAACAACAAACATTACACCACTTGGTTTCCCACCCCCCTCCGAATTCACCTGTGTAAATAGAATATATATATAGAGAGAAATGACTTTAAGGTCCCCTCGACACAAACTAGGTCATTTCAAGACTAACACATGCTGTAGTTTTAATTCAATAATTCGCCTCAGCATACGGGTCTTTAACAGTGGGAGAAAACCAGAGGATCAGGAGAAAACCAACAAGGTTGGACAGGCGGCGCTACTCCTTGTCACGTAGAAACAGGGAATCAAATACAATGCCAGTATTTGCCTCCCCCCCCACCCTAATCTACAAAGTCCGACAACGGTGTGTTTTGGCCAATAGCTACAAGTGACCGACAAGTAAATATGCTTTAGATGCACATATTCTACGCTTAACGCAAAAATTCTAAACGCAAAAAAGTTATTACTTGAAAACTTAAACTTGTCAGAATACAAACAGGATTTTATATTCCCGAAACGTACATTTTATAAGAGTAGAGAGAAGATGGAGAAGTCCGTGGACTGGATGTAAATCAGTCGCAGCTTCTGAATTAATACAACAAACTATCTCTTCTATAAATAACCTGAAAATATAAACATAAAGTGGTATCAGATGTTATATTTAAAACGAGAGAAAGAGAAAGGGTGGGAGAGAGGGGAGAGAGAGAGAAAGAGAGGGGAGAGGGAGGGAGTTAATATTCACTCCACTAACAGAGACCACACTGAGAGGGGAAAGAGAGAGAGGGGGTGGGAGAGAGGTGGTGAGGGAGAGAGAGAGGAGGAGAGAGAGAGAGGGAGAGAGAGAGATAAATGGGGTTTAACGTCCACTCAACACAGCTAGGCCATTTTGGGACTAACATATGGTTTAATTTTATTTCAATAATGCTCTTGCGCGTAGGGGTCTTCAGCAGTGGTAGGAAACCGGAGTGCCCAGAGGAAACCCACGAGGTTGAGAAGGCGCCCCTATCTCCATGCCACATACACTCACACTATGGCTCGAAACCAGAGCCGCAAGCCAGAGGTGGCCAGCCAACTAGAGGTCGAAGCGTGGCACTCTAGACCACTAGGCCATCCCAAATCCCCCAATTTAAATAACCTGAGGAAGGTTGGGGGCCTTACTGGGAAGTCAGTAATGGGTTCAATCTATTAATACTTACTGTCTGGTTAAAACCTTAGCGTTAATAATCTCAATTATCCAGCCAGTTAAATAAGGCAGTGTTTTAATATCAGTTCGAACTTCACCCAAGCTGAACTGAAAGTAGATTGAAATAAATTATAAATTAAAACTAGGTCTAACATATGGTTCTCTTTTTTTATTTTAAGAATCATTTTCATGTAGGGATTTGACAACAGGAGGGAATCAGAGGACCCCGAGAAAACCCACAAGGTTAGACAATTTGATCATTCAATCCCCTGGGTTGTCAAACGATGTAGAAAGAGAAAGAGAGAGAGAAATGGGGTTTAACGTCCACTCAACACAACTAGGTCATTTCGGGACTAACACATGGTTTTAATTTTATTTCAATAATTCGCTTCCATGTAGGGGTCTTTAGCAGTGGGAGGAAACCAGCTAACCTTTAGGTAACTGTGTGATGATTGTTTTAAAGTTAACAAATATTAAAGGGTTATTTGTTCGCATATTTCAGCCCCTCTCACATCCTGCTCTATATAAAATTAATCTTCCTATTACAAGCCTTTCTTATCATATTTTAATTTAACTTAAGGTATGAGACTTCACTTATCCGAAGAATATTTGGGGTTTTCTTTTCAAAAAAGGAATCATATTGAAATGTTTATTAAATAATTGACGTGTGTTTACGTACCTGTTGACTGGCATCTGATAATTCTGCTATCACCGCGGCAACAGTCGTTGATAATAAATCACGAGATATTGATTCATCTTTGACGACAGTTTTAATAACGGTAGAAAATATTTGTATTACATATTTCTTCACTTTACCTAATACCTAAAACAACAAAACAAAGGGATGTAACTCTAAACAGTAATTTTAAAAATTCAAAGGTTCAATTGATAAATGTAGTCTGTAGAGCAGGGATCCCCACAACTTAATTTGAGCAACCCCAAAGTTTTCGCACGCTGGTCCCACTAGAGAGAAAGAGTAAGGTTGACTCGACACAAACTAGGACTAATGTGGCTAAATTTTATTTCACTAATTTGCTTGCACGTAGGGGTCTTTAGAAGTGGAGGAAACCGGTGAACCCAGAAAAAAGCCAACAGGTTGGACAGGTGACCCTACTCCTAGTACAAGCAGGGAATCAAAACGACGCCAGTTGACGCAATGACAGACCAATGATCTAAACCATTTACGTACCCAACGTGAGTTGAGCTCGTTGTAACCATAGAGATATAAATAGAACAATATCATTCGTAACTAATGCGGGGATCACGGTGGCTAAGTAGCTAAGGCGCTGGCTCGCTAGCCTGGAGGTTGGGTGTTCGATCCCTGCGTTGACCGAGAAAGTTTATTTTGCTTTTCCGGCGTGGTTTCCCTGACAAGGAGAGCGGCCTAGTTATTTGGATGGGACAAAAATACGAGGTCTCGTGTACACAGTGGCATACACTTAAAAGATCCCTAGGCAGTTGGAATTCAGTTGCTGCCCGGCAAATTCCCCTCATAGCACACTGTATGGTGTATGCCCGTCTTCCGATCCATTAGCCCAGGTTAGGTGCAGAAGCGTAGGACGTTAACCCCATTTCATTCATTCTTGACTTACGTCTGCACATCTTTCTGGTCGTCGTTTAACGTAGAAAGCGAGTGTTTTATAAAGTTTAGCAAGGCATGCTGGTATAGTTGTAGAATTTAAAGCTGTCGAGTCATCATCTTGTATGTCGACCACCCAGTAGAATTCGGTCGTTTGGTAAAAACAGATTAAAATGGCTTCTAATAATTTCATATCTTCATCTATAAAATAAACATCAATCACACATCTATATAAAAAAAATCAATCACATATCTATAAAATAAACATCAATCACATATCTATAAAATAAACATCAATCACATATCTATAAAATAAACATCAATCACATATCTATAAAATAAACATCAATCACATATCTATAAAATAAACATCAATCACATATCTATAAAATAAACATCAATCACATATCTATAAAATAAACATCAATCACATATCTATAAAATAAATATCAATCACATATCTATAAAATAAAAGTTCATCCAGATTTGTCAGTGATGTAAGACGGAGGGCCTGACAAGAATAGATTTCTAGTCATTTGGATTGTTACAAGCCGTTATTGTCATCTAACGTCATTTAGGGGTGGTCAATTTTTCAGAATTTATTTTTCATTACTTACTGTCCATTTACCATACATATTGAGGCCTATTGTCTTCGCCATGATAACTAATAAACGGATTTCTTCGATTATGAGCAAAGTAGTTAATTTTGGTCATTATAATCTTACATGTGTGTTTGAAATCAACTCCCGTTAAATAAAATCCATTGCACAACTAATTATCACAACCATGAAAACACGTACTCTCCTGAAAAATTGAAATATCACAAACTTCCCAGAGAAATTTTCCAATATGGCAGATGTTTACGTGGGAAATACCATTTCGGATGAGGGATGACAGGACCACTCGGACCAACACCAATCGGTTCAAGGCCAGTCGGACCAACTGATAGACCACTCGGCTGTGGCAAGAAATGATTTCTTAGGCGAATAAATTAGAATAAAGGTAAAAAATAGTAGGTAAGGATTCCAAAATAGCCTCAGAACAGAGGTCGGGAATAGCGGTATTGCCTTCAATTGATATTTTCGTCGCCTAAACTCAAAAGCTCTAAATACTCGCGCGTTGTTTTGATTACATCACGTGTTTGCCAAATTATCTATCAATGTTTAGCCACCCCCGCAACAGGTATATTGGATTCGTCCAATAAACACGAGGATATTGTTGACATTCGACTCCGTCGAAATTACTAGTAAATTTTCAAATTTTTCAAGAGAGAACTTGTGTTCATAGTTGTGATAATAAGTTGTGCAATGGATTTTATTTAACGGGAGTTCATTACAAACACACAGATACGATTATAATAACCAAAGTTAACTATTTTGTTCATAATCGAGGAAATCCGTTTATTAGTTATCATGGCGAAGATAATAAGTAAATTCTTAATCATTTTCAGTCAAATTCTTTTTCCATAGTTTGTTAGCAGATTTGTTAAATTTGTCTCACCTGTATCAAGACACTGTAAACAAAGATCTATTAAAACTTTACAAAACTCAACATCGGCCATACCACACATTATTACATCACTTCCTGCTCGTAATAATATCTATAATAATAATAATACATCATCAAATTATCTCCCCTTTACAGGCATTACATTACATCACTATCTGCTCAAGGTCTGGACCCTATTCCTTGCATGGCGCTATGTACAGCCTGGTTGAGAAATGGACCCTTTCTTTGCATGACCATATAGCCTGGTCGAGACCTTGAATGGCGCTACAGCCTGCACCATTGATGTAAGATAAATACTGCTGGAAAATCTTGAGAAACTTTTCTGGCCAACATCTGTATTGATCATAGAACCACCCGATTAAGGAGCCACCTCAATCAGTTAAATATCTTCCTGAATGATACAGAAGCTGTGGTGTCTCTGTGAGTAAGTTGTTTGCTTGCTGGCCTAAAGGTCCCATGTTCGATCATGAGAAATTTCATCTTGATTTTCCTTGGTGGTGTAGGACGGAGAGTCTGGCAATGTATAGTACTTCAGATCCCTAGCATACTTTTGAATACATGTAAGAGTAGGTTTTAGCGCCGCTGTCCGGGAAAAATTACTCTCATAGCACACTGCATGGCTCATACCCGTCTTCAATATCCCAGTTGGAGCAGAGTAAGATGTTCAACCCATTTCATTTAATCACTGAGTGCATCTCTGTGATATATGTAAAATTTTAAATGTTGTCTAAAGTATAGTTGTAAAAATAGCCTGTCCACAAAATACATATTTGATATAAGAGTAGGAATTAATGCCGCTGTTCGGGCAAAATGTCCATCATAGCACACTGCATGGCATATGCCTGTATTCGTTAGCTTAGTTTAAGCAGAATAGTAGGACGTTAAACCCCTTTTCATTATCCCAGTCAGAGCAGAAGAGTAGGACTTTAAACCCCATTTCATTTTATTTATGTGGATTATACGAACCTTCATCATGTCAATAGCCAACTGTGAATTATTGGCCATGTTTGTACTGGATTCTGTTCTTTCATTGGTTGAATCTTTACCCGGGTTGGCCGTCGTGTCATTCATAGCATCTGGTTGAAGATAAAACGTCGATAAATCGCGTAAAGCTCGTTTACGTTTGGTTGTGTTTAAGTTTGTTGTGTTGTTTATGTTTGTGCCGTTTATTTGCGTAGTCGATATCCCAGATGTCTCCACGGGTCGGAAGTTGGGTAGAAGGTGCTGCTCAGCCCATGATAATATCGGACTGATATTTTTACTGGCGTTATAATTCTCTTCTTCCTGAAATAAACGATTTATGAAATACTTCAGCATTTCCGCCCATGGTCTTCTTTCAATTCCAACCAATCTGATTAAAACACAGATTCTATTTCATTTTGTTTTTTATAGTTCAAATTTTGTTTTACTTGTCTTTACTACACTAGGATCTGGAAGAGTCATATCACAAGCGTTCTAGTTGATGTGAGGAATTGGCCAATGAAACGGTCTGTTACGGCGAGTTCTTAGCGTGCGATGCACGGAACAGTGAGTAAATTCCCCCCCATGGTCTTCTTTGAATTCTAACCAAACACAGATCTTTTTTGATTTTGTTTTTTATACTAGTTAAAACTATTGTGTTTTACTTGTGTTTACTACACTAGTGTAATGATTATACCAATTGCCTTCTATGTCATCCTCAATTCCATATTTGTTGTTATTTCGTTATTATATCCTGTTGCATTTTCTCCGCTTCCAATGTTTACTATTTGTTATTATTATGGGCAATGCGCAGTTGTCGTGCGCAATATATTATGAGTTATGCGCAGTTATCGTGCGCAATAGCCATTCTCGTTTGTCAACTTTCACGCTCACGTAAATCACACTTCGCCATTTAATAACCAATAAACTATGCATTGTCCTGGGCCATCCCGAATGTGATTTACTCCCGAATACCTTATGAGTAAACTACAACATAATTAGCTGTTGTCGAGCTCGCATAACTTTGTAATTTGTATTTTTCCTCCAGCAAAGCTGTTTACTTTCGCTTGTCAACGGCATGGCGAACTGTAGCGCGAGACGTCACTGGGCATGCGCGGCCAAGACGATGTCTTCTGATTGGCTAGTTATTCTCGGCGGTTTATATAAATAGGGGGTCAGACGGCTAGTTTGACAGTTCGCATTTTCACAGCGACTCCGCCCTTTTCACGGCGAATTCGCCCATTCATGGCGAATCTCTGTCAACCAATTTCCATTTCAATATGGTAAGGATTGCTTAACGGTTATGACCGTAACAAAACAAGTTTTATTTTCACAAACAACTTGTTACAAGTTCGTGCTGTAACATAGGTCTATTCAAATACTACGAGTGCATGTTACAAATATAACATGTTGTAATCTGAACATAGCTCATGTTGCATTCATAACAAACTTGTTGCATCCATAACATACCTATTGTATCTCAGGGATTGGTTTCTCAGACATTCGCTGCTGTACTTAATTTAACTAGCATAATATTATTATAACTATGGGCTTATTATAGCTTTATTATTACAACTATTATTGTAGACTGTTCCATTCATAACAGTTCCACTTACTACTAGTGCATGTTACAAACATAACATGTTGTAATTGGAACGCAGTGCATGTTACAAACATAACATGTTGTAATTGGAACACAGTCCTGTTGCAAACATAACGTGTTGTAATTGGAACGCAGTGCATGTTACAAACATAACATGTTGTAATTGGAACACAGTCCTGTTGCAAACATAACGTGTTGTAATTGGAACGCAGTGCATGTTACAAACATAACGTGTTGTAATTGGAACACAGTCCTGTTGCAAACATAACGTGTTGTAATTGGAACACAGTCCGTTGCATTCATAACATGTTGTAATTGGAACACAGTGCATGTTACATTCATAACAGTTCCACTTACTACTAGTGCATGTTACAAACATAACATGTAATTGGAACATAGCCCTGTTGCATTCATAACAGTTCCACTTATAACGTGACTTGCCTGATTTGCCTATTAGCAATCAATCATTTATTAATATAGTAATCTATAGCCTGTGAAATATAATTTATTGCATCTTGTTATTATTTACAAATATCACTTTATATAATAATATTATCATAGCTTACAAGCTTAATTGTTTAACATATAACAGCATATATTGCATAGTATTTACTTATTAACTGTTGAATAAATTGTTACTTGAGATTTTAAACTTGGCTTGTGTCAATCTTTCGATCGTAGTGCTAGGCTGGGAACGAACGATCCACATATTTGTGTAGCACGTTTGCCTGGAAGCCTGTGGGGAAAGGGCGCTTTACAACATTAAGGGTCTGGGGGTCTAATCGCTACAATTGGTGTCAGAAGTGGGATTAGATTGAATTTTTAGGTATTCACAACCCTTAGAATTCTTTTCAATCAATTCTCAGTGTCTAGTGGATCAGGAAAATTGCCAAGTCAAGTTTTTCTCAACAATAACTGTAATAAGAAATAGAAATACTATAAGTGTAAGAGTCAGTTTAATTAAAACATAATATTATAAATAAAATGTCACAACAAAATATGGACGATTCTAAAATCATCCTTAATCATGGGTCTTCCGCAGGTAACGAATCACAAAATTCAGATAGTGGTAGTGGGCACTCATCTGAAATGGAAAAGAATATGAGTATTATAATGTTGCATCTGTCGAACTTAGCTAGTCAATTAAATGAATTTAAACAGGCACATGACAGTGCCATTAGGACTATAAAATCACAGATGAATCACCTTGAAGACAAATTAAATTGCAGGGAGTTCCCAAGGCAACCCCTCTCAAATAGTGTTTCTTCAGATCACTTAACCCAAAGAAACACAATCACTAGTGAGACTGACACACCAATCGGTGTTAGTAAAACAGGCCAATTCCAAGAGGAACGTTTAAATATACCCCAACACAGTACCCCTACACATCACTACAATCAAAGCGAATACTGCAATGAACCCTCGCAACAAACAAAGGCAATTCCCATTCGATCAAATGATCAAAACATCAACGCCAATCATGTGCAGTACCCTTCATCTGCTCAAAGACAATTCAGTATAAAATTAAAACCTCAGAGCTATGATGGAAAAGAGGATTTTGAGGAATTCATTTCTCAATTTGAAATCATTTCACAAATCAATAATTGGAATTACTGGGAGAAATCGTTGTATCTCGCCAGTAGCCTAACAGGGGATGCAAGGGCCCTCCTGGTAGGATTAAGTTCATCTGAACGTCAAAATTTTGACGCTTTGTATAAAATGTTAAATGCCAGATTTGGAACATTAGAACGTTGTGAAATGTACAGAGCTAAATTGCAGACAAGATCAAGGGGAAAACAAGAAACCCTGTCTGAATTGGCTCAGTCTGTCCGTAAACTTACAAGGCTTGCCTATCCAACTAGTGACAGATCCATAACAACTATTTTGGCATTGGATAATTTTATAGATGCCATTCCTGATTCCGACATAAGGTTGCGTATTCGAGAATTGCAACCTAGGAATATAAATGAGGCCGAAACACATGCTGTTAGACTTGAAGCCCATCGTTTTGCTGATAAACAGCGAAATCTATCAATTCACATGCTTGACCAAACTAATGTTGAATCAGTTTACCAGGTCAATAAGGAGATTGATAAGAACCAAAATGGATGTGAAAATTATTCTCCTGGAGAACCCAATCACTTATGGCAGGAACGAGAAGGTGGACAAAATCCTTATGAAGGTCATGACTGGCAGGCCTCCTCACGCAATGACCAAGGATGTTTGCAGGCAACCCCTCGCTCACGACTAAATGACCACTCGGAAAACCAGTAAGAGCTGATCTCGAGGGTCAGAGGTCAGCTCAAATTCAAGAAGATGGACCCACAAATATATTAATCGGTAGCATAGATGATGATAATAAAGGCCTATTTGTACATACCCATTGTCAAGATTTCTGCAAAACCACTCCATTATCCTAGAAGAAATCCTATGCGAAGCAGTGTTCTATAGGTTTGATGGCCTGAAAAGAGTAATAAAAAGATAAATTAAATGAGTATTAACAATATATAATTATCAACGTTTCCAGAATTGAACATTTTGCAGAATTATTGCCAGAGTCGTCATATACATATAATTATCAACGTTTCCAGAATTGAACATTTTGCAGAATTATTGCCAGAGTCGTCATATACATATAATTATCAACGTTTCCAGAATTGAACATTTTGCAGAATTATTGCCAGAGTCGTCATATACATATAATCAACGTTTCCAGACTGAACATTTTGCAGTGTTGTTTACGTGTGTGTTATATTTTTTAAATGCAGTTCTGTATAGTGTGCATACTAGAACTAAACAATTCGCAGAAATATTTCCAGAAGTGATAGTATAATATTAATCCTGATTGGATTCGTCATATATAACAGTGCTGTGTATTATTAACATTATCCAGAATTTAACATGTTGCAACATGGCTTCCACCTGTGTTGTTTTGCAAATATCGTAGTGTACTTACCCGAGTTTAACATTGCAAGACGTTGTTTCCAGAGATTTGAATATTATATAGTGTTGTTCCAGTTGTGCTTCCTATTATTAACGCCGATTCTGTGGATTGTGAAATAATCTAAAAAATAGTGGTGAATTGAACATTGTGAGGCGTTGTTTCCAGAGAATTGAATATTATATAGTGTTGTTCCAGTTGTGCTTCCTATTATTAACGCCGATTCTGTGGATTGTTGAATAATCTAAAATATAGTAGTGCATTATCATAAACATTGCGAGTCATTGTTTACAAAGAATTTAATATTATATTGTGTTGTTCCAGTTGTGACTTATAAATATTTCTAGGGACTTGAACATTACAGTGTTGTTTCCAGATGTGAAGTTGAGAATATTAAAAGTGAACCATTGACATTTAGAACACGAAATTGTATATTGACATTATATTGATACTTGTTAAATCATTACTTATGGTAATAAGCATGTCAACGTGTATATATCTGATTCTTTGAATTGATTAAGTTAACATACCTGTTTTGTAGTCTGCAACTGCAAGTGCAGGCCTACTGATCTCGACAAGTTGAAGTGACAACGCCACTGGACCATACACGTTGAACTCTGCTTAAAAGCTGGCTATATATCTTCGTCATTCGGGACGAATGATTATTCGGGGAAGGGGGTAATGTAATGATTATACCAATTGCCTTCTATGTCATCCTCAATTCCATATTTGTTGTTATTTCGTTATTATATCCTGTTGCATTTTCTCCGCTTCCAATGTTTACTATTTGTTATTATTATGGGCAATGCGCAGTTGTCGTGCGCAATATATTATGAGTTATGCGCAGTTATCGTGCGCAATAGCCATTCTCGTTTGTCAACTTTCACGCTCACGTAAATCACACTTCGCCATTTAATAACCAATAAACTATGCATTGTCCTGGGCCATCCCGAATGTGATTTACTCCCGAATACCTTATGAGTAAACTACAACATAATTAGCTGTTGTCGAGCTCGCATAACTTTGTAATTTGTATTTTTCCTCCAGCAAAGCTGTTTACTTTCGCTTGTCAACGGCATGGCGAACTGTAGCGCGAGACGTCACTGGGCATGCGCGGCCAAGACGATGTCTTCTGATTGGCTAGTTATTCTCGGCGGTTTATATAAATAGGGGGTCAGACGGCTAGTTTGACAGTTCGCATTTTCACAGCGACTCCGCCCTTTTCACGGCGAATTCGCCCATTCATGGCGAATCTCTGTCAACCAATTTCCATTTCAATATGGTAAGGATTGCTTAACGGTTATGACCGTAACAAAACAAGTTTTATTTTCACAAACAACTTGTTACAAGTTCGTGCTGTAACATAGGTCTATTCGATTACTACGAGTGCATGTTACAAATATAACATGTTGTAATCTGAACATAGCTCATGTTGCATTCATAACAAACTTGTTGCATCCATAACATACCTATTGTATCTCAGGGATTGGTTTCTCAGACATTCGCTGCTGTACTTAATTTAACTAGCATAATATTATTATAACTATGGGCTTATTATAGCTTTATTATTACAACTATTATTGTAGACTGTTCCATTCATAACAGTTCCACTTACTACTAGTGCATGTTACAAACATAACATGTTGTAATTGGAACGCAGTGCATGTTACAAACATAACATGTTGTAATTGGAACACAGTCCTGTTGCAAACATAACGTGTTGTAATTGGAACGCAGTGCATGTTACAAACATAACATGTTGTAATTGGAACACAGTCCTGTTGCAAACATAACGTGTTGTAATTGGAACGCAGTGCATGTTACAAACATAACGTGTTGTAATTGGAACACAGTCCTGTTGCAAACATAACATGTTGTAATTGGAACGCAGTGCATGTTACAAACATAACGTGTTGTAATTGGAACACAGTCCTGTTGCAAACATAACGTGTTGTAATTGGAACACAGTCCGTTGCATTCATAACATGTTGTAATTGGAACACAGTGCATGTTACATTCATAACAGTTCCACTTACTACTAGTGCATGTTACAAACATAACATGTAATTGGAACATAGCCCTGTTGCATTCATAACAGTTCCACTTATAACGTGACTTGCCTGATTTGCCTATTAGCAATCAATCATTTATTAATATAGTAATCTATAGCCTGTGAAATATAATTTATTGCATCTTGTTATTATTTACAAATATCACTTTATATAATAATATTATCATAGCTTACAAGCTTAATTGTTTAACATATAACAGCATATATTGCATAGTATTTACTTATTAACTGTTGAATAAATTGTTACTTGAGATTTTAAACTTGGCTTGTGTCAATCTTTCGATCGTAGTGCTAGGCTGGGAACGAACGATCCACATATTTGTGTAGCACGTTTGCCTGGAAGCCTGTGGGGAAAGGGCGCTTTACAACATTAAGGGTCTGGGGGTCTAATCGCTACACTAGGATCTGGAAGAATTGTTATAGGAAATTGCCAATAAAACGGTTGGTTATGGCGAGTTCTTAGCAGGTAACCACTGGGTAACCACTAGAAACATCAATGCTGATTGATTAATCAAGGTCTTACGTCATAGGGTCAAAAGCCACTCTTATGACATCGAAGGTGACCTATCGCTCAGATCTTCATGTAGTATAAATATACGAAACGAATTATAGATCTGTTCACTACATCAGTGGTTCCCGACCTTTTGTTGGTTGCAGCCCCATTCTAGAAACCAATATCTGATCACGACCCCTCTAAGAAGCAGTCATCTTTTACTATAACACAACATTATCGACATTTACATTTTTTATTGTTTTACTTTTTTAACCACTTGCAGGGTTGGATGGCCGAATGGTTAGCACATGCACGCTGTATCATAAGTTGGTTTCGAATCATCGGTTATATGTGTCAAGAAGTAGGGACGTCTGTCCAACTTTGTGGGTTTTCTTCAGGCTCTCCGATTTTCTCCAATTGCTAGGGACCCTACGTGCAAGCGAATTATTGAAATAAAGTCGAACCATGTGTTAGTTCTAAAATGACCTAGTTTGTGTCAAGTAGACATTAAACCATATCTTGCTCTCTCCCTCTCATTTATTATTGTTTACATTTTGAGACCTTTATAAATTTTTTAAACTAAACCAACTTACCTCACTGTGTAATAGTATTAAACATTTTAACTGTAGTGTAAACGCTTGTAGAATTAAATCCGGGTTTTTAATTTCTGCTGATGAATCACCCAGTATTAATTTATTACCACATTCCTAGAAAAATATAACAACATAAACATTCATGGTCGTTGGTTAAAACATAATCATTCATGGCTGTCAAAATCATTCACGCCTGTCAATTAAAACAAAATTATTCAGGACCATTAGTTAAAACCGTTCAGGGTTTTTATAACTTCCTATAGTGATGATTATGTGATGATTTTACCTGTAAAGTTTTTATATGGACCTGTGTATAGTGATGTTTTTACCTGATAGAGAAAGAGAGCAATGGGGTTTAACGTCCACTCGACACAACTATGTCATTTCGGGACTAACATATGGTTTTAAATTTTTATTTCAATAAATCGCCTGCGCGTAGGGGTCTTTAGCAGTGGGAGGACAAACCGGAGTGCCCGGGGGAAACCCACGAGGTTGAGAAGGTGCCCCTATCTCCATGCTACGAGAAGGCGCCCCTATCTCCACCAGGGCTCGAAACCACAGCCGCAAGCCAGAGGTGACCGGCCAGCTAGAGGTCGAAGCGTGGCACTCTAGACCACTAGGCCATCCCAACCCCCTTGTATTTACCTGATATAACTGTAGGGTTTTTATAAGGTCTTGTAGCGATCCCCGATGTTTATTCATAATGATCATCTGACACATGTGATCACTGGTCATGTGATCCAGATAGTCCAATCCTAGTTTAGCTTGAGGCGGGGCCACTTCAGGTTCAACAAATCCAACTCGTTTCTTGCCTTTTAACTTGGATCTTTTAATCTGGAAAAACAGAAAATGAAATAAAATGGGGTTTAACGTCCTACTGTTTTTCTCCTAATCTTGGCTAATGAAGCCGGGCATATCCCATACAGTGTGCTATGAGGGAAATTTTGCCTACTTGTCTATTGAATTTAAACTACCGAGGGATTTTTTATGTGCAAGCAAATTTGTACACGGGACCTGGGTTTCCTGACACATCCGAATGACTACTAGCTAGCTATAGGCAGCTGTCCTTGTCAGGCCCTCCTTCTGCATAACTGACAAGAGGGAATCACACCTGAAAATCTGGATGAACTTTGACAGCTAATGCAGGGATCGAACACAAGACTTCCAGGCTAGCGAGCCACCATCCTACCCACTTAGCCACTGATGCCCCTACTATCAGAGAGAGAGAAAAGAGAGAGAGAGAGGAAAATGAGGTATAACCTCCACTCAACACAACTAGGTCATTTCGGGACTAACATATGGTTTAATTTTATTTCAATACTTCGCTTGCGCGTAGGGATCTTTAGCAGTGGGAGGAAACCGGAGTGCCCGGAGGAAACCCACGAGGTTGAGGAGGCGCCCCTATCTCCATGCCACATACGCTCACACCAGGGCTCGAAACCACAACCACAAGTGGCTGGCCAGCTAGAGGTGGAAGCGCGGCACTCTAGACCAGTAGGCCATTCCCCCCCCCCCTACTATCAACAGAATAAAGGAATACAAAGAAATAATAGGCAGAATGGCTCACTTCTGGACCGAGGAATACAAAGGAATGGAGACTGTTAGGATGAAACATGGGGACTAACATAAAGCGACTTTTGTTGCTCAATAATTTGTTAAGAAAGTAAACTCAAAAAAATCCACATTTGCAATGAAAACGAAATGGAGCTTAACATCCCACTTTTCTGCACCAACTAGCTATAGGATAAAATATTTCATTTCACTGTGGCGATTCCAACATTGAGCCAGTAAATAATATTCAACAAAATATTCAATTACTTACACTTGATGACAGATCTTGATCTGTATTAGAGTTATCTACACTTGATTTCTGTCCATCTAATTCTCTCGTCAACCAATCAGTGATTAGACTAAATACATCGTCAACTTTCTGCCATCGACATGCTCCCTCCAGGAACATCTTGTAATCTTTGGTTTCATTGATGTCCGTCTGTTGACGTAACTTGGACACACATTTTAAACTATTCAAAATTTTAATTTGAAGATTATCAAAGGAAAAAGAAAATATTTGGATGTTGACCAAATTTGATATCAAATAAAGGGGAAATAACTCTAGAATTGAAAGATATGGTTTGTACTGTAATGGCCATGGACAGGGGACAGAGAGAGAAATGGGGTTTAACGTCCACTCAACACAAACTAGGTCATTTTGGGACTAACGTATGGTTCAATTTTATTTCAATAATTCGCTTGAGCATAGAGGTCATTATTAGCAGTGGGAGGAAACTGGAGGACCTGGAGAAAACCCACGAGGTTTGACAGGAGACCCTACTCCTTGTCACGTACAACCAATGAATTGAAACCACATCCGTTGACTAAATAACAGACCTTTTGACACAACGCGCATGTGCTAACCATTCAGCCATCCAACCCCCCTGATTGCATTGCTCTGGTTCCACCCCCTCTGCACAATAAAAGTGATGTGACACTAACTAACCTGATAGTAGGAACGTAATGAGAAGGTAGATGACCAGCTATCTGTATTATTAAATCACTTGATTCATGATCCTAGAAATATAAATATATAGATAATGAACATGTGGCTTCCAAGAAGAGAGAGAGCGAGAGAGAGACAGAGGGAGAAATGAGATAGAACATCCACTAGACACATATGATTTAACTTTATTTCAAAATTCAGGGGTCTTTAGAAAAATTGAGGACCTGGAGAAAACCCACTAGGTTGGACAGGCGACCCTACTTCTTGTCACGTACAACAGAGGATACAAAACCACACCAGTTAACTCAATGACAGGCTTTATGATACTGCATGCACGTGCTAACCATTCGGCCATACCCCCCCCCCCCATAGAAGACAAAGAAGATATAATAATATATTGAATGTACAGAAACTGTTATCATATTTTAAGTTCTGGGTATTCAAGGGTGCTAACCATTCAGCCGTATCTAGCGGGGGTGCAGGGGGTATATTGCACCCCAAGAGAAATAAGACACCCGAGAAATGACCCCCCCCCCCCACCATCCTCCAAACATAATTTGACAATCTTTCAATTATAAAATAATACAGTTGATTATGATCACACAGTGCTCTTAAGGCAGGGATCAGTCTGTTGGTTTTAAGGGCGCCCTTTAGTTACGTGGAGGCTATGACGCACCAACTCTCTGCTGCACCCCCACTTTTAAAATCCTTCATACGGCCCTGCTAGAGAGCAGTACTTTGAGTTGTTAGATTTCCTAATAAGGAAAGTTTAGTCACCTGAAAGGCCTTTAACATCATCGGAACAGCAACGCGAAACTTTCGCTGTAGATCTTTTAAAAGTTCAATATGTTCAGTCTGAAAATCACAAATAAAAATACAATTAAAATCATCAGGCTATGGGATTCATCATATGTGATAATCAAGTCTATGTGTGATAACCAAGTCTATGTCACTATGCTAGATAACTAATAAGTTTGTGCTAACTCGATATGATTGAGCCGATTCAAGTTGTCCAGACATTTACTGTTAACAGACATGTTAATAACAATGTTTTTTCATTTAGTTCTCAAAGTCTGGTCTCCCCCCCCAAAAAAAACCCAAAGAATTTGCCTACCTACCTACCCATACCTAATCATTATAAGTCGGGTTTGGGCAAACTGAAATATTTTTAACCCTGGCCTAATGATCTACATAAAGACATGTCCATATACTAATATTACTTACATCATATAAGTCTGTTGTTACTGTCCATTATAAATCTCTTGTTACTGTCCATATAATAATATTACTTACACTGTATAAGTCTGTTGTTACTGTCCATAAAATCAGTAACGTTTCTAGAAAGCCATGCATGATGGGAAGATCGGTCAGTTTCAATCCTTCACAATCAACTTCATGTGAATCCTGAATAACAAAGAATCAGAAATACAAAACTAATTAAAAGTCAAACTTTTATTTCTATTCTTGGAACTGACAACTATCGTCAGACCCATCCCTTAGCTAGTTTTGTGCCATGCTATTTATTGGGTATTTGTTGTTACTTGTTTTGTGCATATGATTTTTTAAGATTTATTTCCTTCGAACAATAACTTTACTCGATATATTTTTTGCATATTTGTTATTACTTGTTTTGTGTATATGATTTTGCAAGATTTATTTCCTTCCAACGATGAGTTTACTCGATATATGTTTCGCATATAACACCAGTATTTATTACCCTTGACTTGACAACATTGAGAAAATCGTCAATAAAACATTGCTTTAGATTAAAAGTATTATGTTTCTGTGTTTATTACGAATGTCAATTGTTTTATCACGTGTCTGACTGCAGTGACACAGTATTTTATTTCACCTACCTCTGTTTGGGTTGTATCTTTAAGGTCATCCCCATCATCTGTATTTGTATCATCCAATCCTTCCTTTCCTTTCTCCGACTGTTTGATTAACGTTAAAATAGTTCGACAAACCGTGATCATATATTTCCCTGTTAACAAACATCGTGAGAAATAAATCAATGGACAACTCAATGGACAAGTCAATGGACAAGTCAATGGACAACTCAATGTCAAATCAACAAATTAATTTTAACAATATTGTCCGCTTGGGTTTTACAGATGTCAAGTCGATGGCGACAGTTTGAAGCTAAGCTATTTTGAGACATGTACATGTATATACAATTTTATTTGAATAATCTTCCTGCACATAGATGGGCCATTTTAGCAATAAGGGGAAAATCATAGGACTAAGAGAAAACCCACAAGGTTAGGAAGGCAACATTTGGCATATTACAAGTTCAAAATTTAGGATCTCAGTTACAACATCTTCTGGTTTTCATTGCACTGTCGTCATTGGCTGACATATACGTAAATCATGAAAATTAGCCAACCAGACAAGCTGTTATAAACAAACACAGTATAGTGAATAGATCTCCCAAATTACGGTCAGCTGCTTTCCTCAATCTTGAAATAAGCTGACATGTACAACTTGTCAAGTGTATATTGTCCGTTTGGTAGGGGAGAGAGAGAGAGAGAATTGGGGTTTAACGTCCACTCAACACAACTACATCATTCTGGGACTAACATATGTTTTTTAAATTTTATTTCAATAACTGCTTGCACGTAGGGGTATATAGCAGTGGGAGGAAACCAGAGTGCCCGGAGGAAACCCACGAAGCTTGGAAGGCGCCCCTATCTCCATGCCACATACGGTCACACCAGGGCCTCCATTTGGCAGGAATATTCTGTTGTATAAATGAGCAGTTTTATGATTAGTATTATTAATATCGTTTAATCTTGTGTCCAAAACATTAATGTAACAGTCAATCAATACCATAACTTTGTTACAGTGAATGGAGGTATTTAGTTCGTTTGACGAGTTTTAAAGATCGAATAAAAATAAAATGAAATGGGGTTTAACATCCTAATGTCCTTTACCGACTGGGATAATAATAATAAAAAATTAAATTATGAATTTGAAGAGCGCAATTCTTTCCAGTAAATTGCTCAAGAGCACTAGTCATATATTTGCTTGAATATTGATGTCTTTAACTGTGATTTAAAAATGTTCAATGATGCAGATTTTTTGATGTGGGAAGCCTGTTCCACAAAACTAAACCACATCGCACAAAAGCACGATCTCCATATTTGGTTCTTGATTTTGATGGCACTGCCAACTGTAGTTGATCGGCTGATGTTAAAGCACGGGATGGTTGGTAAAAGGAGAACAGATAATAGAGACAGTGAAAGACTCATCGTCCTTATTAACAAGATACAAGCCCTTAAAAACCTTTTTCTTTCAGTCCGTGTTTTTAAAATGTTAAAGGAGACATGACGCTTACCTGTTTCTGCTACAGTCAAAAATTGTGGAAATGATTTTACAAAATGGCGGACCGATTCCGAATTCATCTCAATTAACGACACCAGACGTTCTATCTGTTTGTCGTCGTCCTGGTCAATGGGAAAAAATGTCTTGAACATCAACTTCATGATTCGTCGTTTGACCGGAGCCGATTCTGTGATCGTTAAATGCGATAAAATATGTTTGACGGGAACAATGTTCCAATACTGAAATAAAAAATAACTTTTTTTTAGCAATCTGATTAAAACACAGATCCTATTTTATTTTTCGTTCAAAATTCCGTTTTACTTGTCTTTACAACACTAGGATTCGGAAGAGCTGTTATATTACAGGATTTAACCAATGAAACGGAACTGTGGGTAAACCACTAGAAACATCAACCGAACCAAAATAAAGACATGCAAATAAGCAGATTTACCTCTGACAGTTACACAATTCATCTTTAATTTACTTTAAACGGGTGAACAATTATAATCCTTTGTGATTGAGCATATTAAATCACCCACAGAACACAATTTATATGGAAAACAGTCACTGGTTTATATGACGTTTTGACAAGTATTTTATTTATCATTTTCAAGAACTGTGCTGTATGTGTATAAACAAGTGATTGTTTTTCCATATAAATTGTGTTGTGTCTTTTGTTGAGTGTATAATTATTTGTAAATTTACCTTAAATGTGCATATAATTATTTGTTACCTACCTTAAATGTTCGTATATCTTTTATTTTCAATAATAAATCCATCACGGCTACCCGAACTCTCTCGGATGTATCGTGTATATTGAGTTTTAGTTGTGGTAAAACTGTCTGAAGAGTTGTATGAGTTAATCTGTTATCTACGAGACACGTCAAACCCTGCGTATAATAAAACATAATTAGTAATCCACAGTCGTCATTTGAGGGGTGACTGTGAAGATCCCTGAGATGGGTTCACTTGTTATCTATGAGACATGTCAAACTCTGGATATAATAAAAACAATTAGTAAAACTACATTTGTCCACTCAACACAAACTAGGTCATTTTTGGACTAACACATAGTTCAATTTTATTTCAATAAATCGCTTGCGCGTTAGGGTCTATAGTAGTGTGAGGGAACCGGAGAAAACCCACGAGGTTAGACAGGCAACCCTACTCCTTGTCACGTTACGTACAACTGGGGAATCGAAACCACGCCAGTTGACTAAATGACAGGCTTTATGATAAAGCACGAGCGTGCACATGCTAACAATTCGGCCATCCAACCCCCAAAGATTTTCAAGCTAGGCCTTCACATATCATGGTATTGCCTGTAAGATTGATGAGTAATTTATAATGTGTTGACTAGTTATTCGGATGAAAGGAAAAACCGTGATCAACCTGCTTACACGTTGGTGTGCACGTAAAAGAACCCATGACAGTTGGAAATAGAAGAAGAGATCACATACTACATCTTTGATTAGAACAACCAGTCTGCTGGATAATCCTATATAACTGCTTGTATTATATCAGTAGACTAGAACAACTGGATGACTGTGTCTACCTACCTGTATTACGGTTTGTCGTATACTATCAGTAGAACTGTCACACGCTAGATCTTTGACTAGAACAACCAGTATACTGTTTAACGCTGTTACGGGTATTAACTCCCAGTATTCCCTCAGTATATTACAAACACCCTTTATAGCTATTAACCGTACAATATGGTTCGGATCTTTCAGTAAACCCTAAAATATAACATTGCACAAGTTTCAATAAACCCTTAATTAAAATATATTACACACACCCTTTTAATGTAATTAAACGTACAATATGGTTGGGATCTTTCAATAAACCCTAAAATAATATAATATTGCACATACACTATCAACCGGACAATATGGTTCGGATCTTTCAATAAACCCGAAAAAATTATAAAAATATAATATATTACAAATACCCTTTAAATGTACAACATTGGTTTGGATCTTTATATAATATATAATATATGTTATTTTTTAGGGATTACTGAAAGATCCAAAATAATATATAATATGTTATTTTTTAGGGATTACTGAAAGATCCAAAATAATATATAATATGTTATTTTTTAGGGATTACTGAAAGATCCAAACCAATGTTGTACATTTAAAGGGTATTTGTAATATATTATATTTTAATTTAGGGTTTATTGAACGATCCAAACCATATTGTACGGTTAATTGCTATAAAGGGTGTTTGTAATAATATTACAAACACCCTTTATAGCAATTAAACGTAGAATATGGTTTGGATCTTTCAATAAACCCTAAATTAAAATATATTACATACACTCTTTAAACGTACAACATAGTTCAAATCTTTGAATAAACCTTAAATTATATATATTACATATATACAATTATAGTAGAGGTACAATATGATCAGTATCTTTCAATTAACCCTAAAATATGATATAAATTATTCCAATCAAAATAGATTCAACACAAGGTACAATTTTATGGATACACAATTACTGAGTTTGATACTATGCGACGTTTCGACGAGGATACTCTCGTCTTTATCAAATAGGTAAAGATGCTTGATAAAGACAAGAGTATCCTCGTTGAAATGTCGCTTAGTATTAAACTTACTAATTGTGTATCAATAAAATTGTACCTTGTATTAATATGTTCAATTACTAAATGCAAATCAAAGAAGACAAAATAGATTCAGTAAAATAAGAATAAATGCAGGACAGCAGGCCTTGCAAGGGAAAGGTATAGGTGTTTGGACGGGACGAAAAACCGAGTACATATTAATGTGCACATAAATGACACTAGGAAACGTGTCTCATTCAGATTTAATAAGAAAAGGAAAGAAACTGAGCTTACCATCTCAAATCTAATACACACATCCAATAGATTGCTGTCCAGAAAGTGTTAAATGCCATCAAGATTTATAAAAAAAACGCGCCCAGTTTCTGCTACAATGTAGTTTAAGAAACCAGTTTAGTTTTGACATTGGTCATCTAGTTTGTGACCATTTAGTTTAGTTTTGATATTGGTCGTCTAGTTTGTGACCATTTAGTTTAGTTTTGATATTGGTCGTCTAGTTTGTGACCATTTAGTTTAGTTTTGATATTGGTCGTCTAGTTTATGACCATTTAGTTTCATAAAATAGACGACTGATGTCAAAACTTATCTTTTTTTCACTACTCAGTAGCATAAACTGGATGTTTTTGATGAATCTTGGCGATGGCATTTAACACTTTCTAGATGGCAATCTATTAACTGGATACGTGTATTAGATTCTAGATGGAAAGCTCAGTTTCTTTCCTTTTTTCATCAATTCTGAATGATACCTGATCCCTTGTGTGAACCCTTGACAAGTTAAAACTCATTATAAGCATAGGCTGTAGTGCCACTGTCAGAGTGTGTGGCCTTATGGCTATGCCCACTTTATATGCCCAGCTGGAGCAGACAGATAGGACGTAAAACCCCAATTCATTTCCGTGTAATTAAATATGGTTTTCTTACAATAAGGAATTCATATTGTTTCTGCATCAAATCATCTTGAACATCTTCGGTTTCATCCACACTGATGGGAAAAACATCCATTAATAATCCTACACAGTTCGCTCGTACTTCAGAATGAGGCGCCTGGAAAACAAAACATGGAAGTTTTGTGTGAGTGAGTGAGTGAGTGTGGGAGAGAGAGAGAGAGACAGAGAGGTGGGGTTTACCATCCATCTCAACAAAAATTTAGGTAATTTCAGGACTAACATACAATGTAGGGCGGTTCAATAGTATTTTAACAATAGTAGGGGTCTTTAGTCTGTAGAAGTGGAAATTAATCACTCAGCTTTAAACTGGACGCAAACAAATTACATGATTTGGTGTGATTTTAAATGATTTTGTACAAATTTTTCAATGAAAATTTGATATAAAACAAATGTGAAAGAACTTAGTGTTTGATACATAAGATTAAATGATGCCCGGGTTACGGTGATAAATCATACAACATTTTATCATGTTAAATACTTACTTTTAAATATCTCCATAGAAACGGAGAATATAGATCATACAACATTTTATCGACTCCTTCCTGTTTCTTCTGTTTATGTATAAACTGTAATAACTACAAATACAATCATTAAACAGGCATATATTAATAATACTAATATAGAGTACACAGACTAACATTAACTTGAGCACAGTGCAAAACGAATCACAGGCTTACAATAACATAAATAATAATATAGTCTAAAAACGTGCAGTCTAAAAACGATCACAAAGTGAATGCTTTCTTGAAACAGAAAACTATTAATTATGGATCTGACACATGGATCTAGTCTGTTCGGTCTGCGTGAATGCTTTCTTGAAACAGACAACTATTAATTATGGATCTGACACATGGATCTAGTCTGTTCGGTCCGCGTAGGAAAACTCTTTGAATCAAAGAGAACCGTTTTGAGCTCTATATTAATGTGGTATTCCAATCCAAGTAGGTTATTCTAAAGTTCATGTTAAAAGTGGTATTCCCATCCCATGGCATTGAGAGAGCATGGTGGTATTAAGAGAACATGGTGGCATTGACTCTTTAAGAGAACATGAAGGTGTTGAGAGAACATGGTGGCATTGAGAGAACATGAAGGTGTTGAGAGAACATGAAGATGTTGAGGGAACATGGTGGCATTGAGAGAACATGGTGACATTGAGAGAACAAGGTGGCATTATGAGAACATGGTGGCATTGAGAGAACAAGGTGGCATTGAGAGAACATGGTGGCATTATGAGAACATGGTGGCATTGAGGGAACATGGTGGCATTGAGAGAACATGGTGGCATTACAGCATGGCTCTCATATTATGTCCTCGAACAATCAACCACATGTCTGATTATATCTGATTGCACATGTTCAACATCACTGTGAAATAGGTGTGGAAACAATGTACAGCAATAATAAAGCTAAAGACAACACACTTTCTTGTGGTGCGGCATTGTGGATGCTGAAGACAGTTTAACTATTTTTAGACTGATATTCTTTGAGAAACTCAACTTTTACAATATTGTAGTTTGCTAGAATGTTAAATTGAGTTAAAACTTACTTTAAGTAATATGATTGACATGTTAGGATCTCCTGTTCGTGGAGCGACGGCCGCTTGATGCATCAAACTCTGTAAACATCTCTCTTCTATTATCTACAAAACACAAAACGAAAAAACATTGCTAAAACATAATAAAAAAACATCACTTAATAATAAAGAATAAACATCGCTTAAAAATAACGCATAAACATCGCTAAAACATAACGTATAAACATCGCTAAAACATAACGTATAAACATCTCTAAACTAATTAACATCAAGTAATGAAGGAGAAAATTTAGCCGCCGCCGACACTTGTCAGTATACATTGAGCCAGCCCCGACACCAGTCAGTATTAATTGAGCCAGGCCTAACACAAGACAGTATTTAACAAGGATCTACAAAAGACAGTGTAAATTGAGCTAGCATCTGACACCAATCAGTATTAATAAATTTAAAATAAAAAGTAGTACATAAAGTGATTAAAGTATAATAAATACCTACCTGTCTTGTAGAACCTGATGATTTCTGCCAAGCTCGAAAATATACTTCACCAACACCCTCTAATAATGACCTAAATAAAACAACATTTAATTATAACAACAATTTAAGTATAACAACATTTAATTAGAACAACATTTAATAAGAACATTTAATTAGAACAACAATTTAATTAGTACAACATCTCAAATTCCCAGTTTCATAAAAAAATGTGTTTTTTATAAATAGTTAAAGCTCTCAAATATCCAGAGAGCCAGGGTGGCTAAGGGGGGTAAGACGCTGGCTAGCTAGGGTGGAGATCGCATGTTGGACCCCTCCATTGACCAAGAAAAAAAGTTAATTGGGATTCTTATGTGGTTTCCCCTTGTCAGAGGTGCAGTACAAGTAGGGCCTGGCAAGGACAGCTGTCTCTGTTCATTTGGATGGGACAAAAAACCAAGGTCCAGAGTACATACTGGCCTTGTTTGGCAGTTGAAATTCGATATCAAAGGAGGCCATAGTGTCGCTGCCCAGGCAAAATTTCCATCATAGCACACTGTATAGTGTATGCTTGTCTTCATTAGCCCAGTTGGAGCAGACGCTAAACCCTATTTCAATACATAAATACTGAGTTTAAAAAACTCAATTTGAATGAATATGACATTAATTGCAGTTGGTGAACAATCCCAAGACAAGTATTATTACGCTGGTAGATACCAAGGGCAACAAGAGAATATTTATATAAAAAAAATATATCTGTCGGACTGATACACAAAGGGTATTTAAGTCTTATTTTGAAACAAAGGGTAGCTAAATCTTACTTTGAAACAAAGGGTAGTTAAGATTAATTTTTTTATACGAAGGGTATTTATTACACTTAATACAAAGGGTAGTTATTTTGACTTGCTTGGACACAAAGAGTATTTCAGATTTGCTTTAGATAGAAAAGGTATAAAAGTCTTACTTGGAAACAAAGAGTATTTAAGAGTTTCTTTAGATAGAAAGGGTATTTAAGGGTTTCTTTAGATAGAAAGGGTATTTAAGGGTTTCTTTAGATAGAAAGGGTATTTAAGTCTTACTTGGAAACAAAGGGTATTTCTTGTTTTATTGCTGTATGTAGTTGCAGGATAAAATCATCAGACAGTGAAAACAGGAAACTCAAAAACATTTTACCCTGGGGAAACAAAATTATATATAGTTTAAAACATAATATGATTTCAAACTGTGTACAATAGTAATAGTTGCTGTCCTTAGGGTATAATGAATAAGCATATCAAGCTCCAAGATAATCTATTCAGAATTATGAACTTTGGGGATTTAAACACATAAATCGGGTGCTTAAGTGTGAGTTCGCGATAGCACCAGGCAGGGGGTGATAAGGTGCTAGTCAGCGATTTCGACCAAAATCTATATGTTGGTGGAGGGTGGTGCCCTAAGCAGGCATGCGCCATATCTCGGTCATCCTTGCACCCTTGGCTGAGAAAATGGGAAAAACGTGTTTTCGACATCGAAATGGTCGATTTTCACCGATTTTTCAACGTAAAGTTTGTAATACGCTCACGGAAATACTAGACGGCAGCCAGCCACCAAATTTGGCAGTATATTAGAGGGGACCATGCTCCCATGCCATGACGAGTTTCATGTCGATCGGACCTCGGTAACTCTATAAACCGACATCATTGAAATAGCACTAGCGAAACTCGTTTCAGGGACGAGGTTCATTCGTAGACGCGTAGCAAGTTCTTTCCATGTATCAGGGAAACCGGTTCATACTACATTGAAAGCACATACCCTCCACCACACAATAGAAAAATAAAAATGACTGGAATCCAACTGGAAGTGTCCCTACTGATCAAATGAAAAATTACCAAATTTCGATATTTTCGTTTTTTATATAATTTTGAAATGTATTATCATGCTTCATAATATTGTTGCACAGGGCATCAAATCAAATATTTACTCTGGGTTAAGATTTCAGTTGCATAGCACTCAAAAAAATCTCAATGTTCCATTCTGATCAAATGAAAAATTACCAAATTCGAGATTTTCGGTTATTTATACAATATGGACATTTAAATTTATCATTATACATCAAATATTGTCAAGATAGCATCAAATCAAAAATTCCAGGCAGACTGACTTTGGTATAAAATTTCAGTTGCATGCCAAACTCAAAAATCTCGATTTCTCTGAGTTTACAACAGTACGAGTACGAGTTCCCTGTAGTATCACCAGGCAGGATAAATTTAAATTTAAAATTGATTTGATTTGATTTGAGATTTGATTTGAGATTTGATTTGATTTGAGTTTTGATTTGATTTGATTTGAGATTTGATTTGAGATTTGTTTTGAGATTTGATTTGAGATTTGAGATTTGATTTGATTTGAGATTTGATTTTTTTGATTTGAGATTTGATTTGATTTTGATTTGAGATTTGATTTCAGATTTGATTTTTTTGAGTTCGGATTTGATTTGATTTGATTTGATTTGAGATTTGATTTGTGATTTGAGATTTGATTTGAGATTTGATTTGAGTATTGATTTGAGATTTGCTTTGAGATTTGCTTTGAGATTTGATTTGAGATTTGATTTGAGATTTGATTTGATTTGATTTGATTTGAGATTTGCTTTGCTTTGAGATTTGATTTGCTTTGAGATTTGATTTGCTTTGAGATTTGATTTGAGATTTGATTTGAGATTTGAGATTTGATTTGATTTGATTTGATTTGAGTTTTGATTTGATTTGATTTGAGTTTTGATTTGAGATTTGATTTGAGATTTGAGATTTGATTTGAGATTTGATTTGAGATTTGATTTGAGATTTGATTTGATTTGAGATTTGATTTGAGATTTGATTTGAGATTTGATTTGATTTGAGATTTGATTTGAGATTTGATTTGAGATTTGATTTGAGATTTGAGATTTGAGATTTAAGATTTAAGATTTAAGATTTAAGATTTGAGATTTAAAATGGCAAAAAGAGAGTCTTGCGGGCGGTCTTGCGAACGATGATGACACCGACCAGTTTCACGATTCACCGGGGTCACGTAACTAAGTTATGTGCGTTATAAGTCCCTTTACCGCAAAAATGCTGAACAATATGGTATAAAAATACACATTTTTGACCATCTCACAGCGCAACTAAGGCTTGGATTCCAGTCATTTTTATTTTCGCATTTCAAGCAACCATTACCACCCTTCAAAACCACATGACCCAAACCGACCAATTATACGGAAAGAAGGAGCTATCGAGCTTGTTACATGTGTCTGTATTTCAGTGTGCCGTTGGGTGTCGTCGAAAATCCGTTATATCTCACAATGTTTAAGGTATTTGGAGGATCATGCATGCTCATTCGAGAGACCACGGTCCACTTACCTTTCACCCAAGAAGTCATTATCACTCGACTTCCCTACGCTCAGAGAAGCTTTCCCAAAGTTAGGCCAAAATTGAGGTGAAAATCATGCCATTTTGACGTGAAAAATGACACTTTTAGTTCTCCTATTCAGGGAGTGATTCGGGGGAAATCGTTTTGCCGCGTGAGTCCTGACCCCAATGGGGCACCATAACCAAAGTATGGTTGGGAAATTCCTACCTGCCACCTTATCACCTTTTCCCGATTTTGCCCGGTGCTCTCGCGAACCCGCTCTTAACACATAAATTGGGGGCTGCTCTAGATCTGTCCCTGGGGGTCGGTTTGTAAATACTCTACAAGTTGCCATAATAAACAGATTTTGTTCAAATTTAATTCATTTACCCAAAGCAGAACTGACATCTTTGAAAAGTAGTAAATAGGTCTGGGAATGTCATGTTGCTGAGGAAACGACTACAAGTTTTACAACATCTGGATGTTGCTAGATTGCTTTACAATTCCAGAACTTATAGCTACGTTATTTCCATTTACTGCACACAGTAACAGTAGTCTCCAATCAGAGGTTGTGACAAAAACACTCATCTATGTTACATGTAGCCTATAGCTAACGGGAGCCACAGTGCAGTCATGAGATTTGTTGATAAATGGTATAAAGTGTTCTAGATGTTCTAGAGTAAGCATACCCTGCTTCTTGTATGACATCTATCACTACTTTTACCTAACTGGAGCCACAAGTAAGACCTGGATTTCAGATCATGGAACCTACATGTATAGCTAACGGGAGCCATGATGCGGTCATGAGATTCGTTGACAAAAGGTATCAAGCGTTCTAGAAGCCTAGTCTGCCCCATGCATGAGACTTTTCAATACATATAACTAAATATGAATAGGTCTGTATAACCAACCTGCGGACATTTATAAAACATATGATTTGAACAACATCGTAGTAACTGGCCTCGTATGTTGTTGTTCGTATCCATGGTAACATCTACACCCAGTAAATAATCATGTAATTTCCACAGTCTCTTGATCATAGCCATCTTTAAAAAAAGATAAATTTAAAATCTTCAAAAAGTCAGATTATTTTACATTTATCATACATTTTATGTCATAAAACAAGCAATTAATGCCAGCATTTTATTAACTCTAATCATTTCACTGTTGGGTGCCGGTGGTTGATGGGTAAGACATGAAATGGTTAACGTGTGCGTGGTGCATCATAAGACCTGTCATTGAGTCAACTGGTCTGATTTCGAATCCCTGGTTGAACGTGACAAGGAATTGGGTCGCCTGCCCAACCTTGTGGTTTTGCTCCGAGTCCTCCGGTTTCCTCCCATTGCTCAAGACTACTATGCGCAAGGGAATTTTAGAAATAGAATTAATCCATATGTTAGTCGCAAAATGACCTAGTTTGTGTCGAGTTGAAGTTAAACCCCATTTCTCTCTCTCTCTCCAAATGATCAATGGGTAATTCACTACATTGACAAGAACTTCTCGGTTTCTGTCATCGGTTGAAAAGAATTTTGGTGAATTTTCAAGACTGGCTGTAACTTGACATGGAGAGTTCGGTGACATGAATGTATCATAAGGTCTGTCAATGAGTCAACTGACATGGTTCTGTTTCCCAGGTTGTGAGTGACAAGGAGTAGGGTTGTCTGCCCAACCTTGTGGGTTTTCTCAGGGTCCTCCGGTTCCTCCCATTGCTAAAGACTCCTACGCTAGAGCAAATTATTGAAATAAAATTGGACCATATGTTAGTCCCATGGGGTTGACATGTTTCAATTAAAGACATACTTATTTACTCCATCATTCTAACTTCTTCAATTATAGGTATATGTGAAGAGCTGACAATTGCACCATCAGCTTACACAAATGGAATGTGCCCATTAAAAATACACACTATTATTATTATCATTATGTTTTAACTTACAGTAACATTAGGTTGACAAGTTTCCTGTAAGATAAATGAGAAAGTATTGGTGATGATTTCGTCTCGGCCTGTAATTTGTTTATTCCACCATGTTTCAAAGAGACCAGCGAGAGAATTCTTCACACCATGAGCTGTATCTGGTAACGTTAACATTATACCTGTAATATTAACAATAAATATGATGGAACGTAAATATGAGTTCAAAAATAAGATTTATGAATAATGGAATCCAACCCAGTAATTAAATCTATTATTAATGGATCTCATTTCAATTTGAAAAACACTTTACACCAGTTTCGAATTAACGAATTTGACTAGTGATAATTGATAACTGTGCTGGTATACCCATCGTCGAAAACATTTGAAAGTAATATTATGTAGATGTTCATATCATGGCAAAACATCTTTTACCTATCAACCGTTACCATGGCAACAACTGTTTACCATCGCAATAGTTACCACGACAACACTATTTCAATCATATTTATACAATCTTCTATAGATATATTTAAAAAAACATACATTACCATGTAATAAAGAGGCTGTATCAACCAAGGCTACAGGAAGGTTATCAGGTACTACTTGTAGAGTGATGGTTGCCAAGGCGATAATATGATCAAATAATCTTATCAACTCAGCCATTTTCTATATAAAAATAGAAAGTTTCACATGAAAATGAAAAGCTCTACACAGTGTGTTATGATGAAAACAGCAAACTGTCAGAGGTCTATAATGTGCACCGAACAATTTACATAGGACCAACTGTTAGATCTTTAATATGCACCAATGGTATTACATACTACATAGGACCAACTGTCGGTTGATTTTTAACATGCACCAATGATATTACATAGGACCAACTGTCGGGGGACCTTTTATATGTTCCTAATGATTAAATACAACCTTGTTCATCCCCTTCAAACACCTAGACCCTGTTCCTTGCCATGCCATCCATCCTGCACCACTGACAAGGGGGATGTATATATATGCTGGGAAAAAATGAGGACTTTCTGGGCTTCCACAGGGATTTAACACGGAACCTGTCAAATCTAATGGGTTTGCCCCGGGAAATCCAGTTTCCTCCCACTGCTAAACACTGTTAGTTAGTTACACACTTAGTGAATTATTGAAGTAAAATGGAACCATATGTTAGTCCCTAAATGACTTTGTGTTGAGTGGATGTTAAACCTCATTTCTCTCTCTTTTAATAGGTGAAACAAACACTTCATCTTTTTAATTTATTTTTCTTCTATGCAGAGTGTTTAACTTCCCTTCGATACAAATTAGGTCGTTTGAGACTAACATGCAGTTCAATTTTATTTCAATAATTTGTGTGTGCGTAGGGGTCTTTAGCAGTGGGGAGAAAACGGAGAAAACAGAGAGGGAGAAAGGGGGTATAACGTCCACTTGACACAAACTATCTCATTTCAGAACTAAATATGGTTGAAATTTATTTAAATAATTTGCTGGCGCGTAGGGGTCTTCAGCAGTTGGACGAAACTGGAGGACCCAGAGAAATCCACGAGGTTTGACATGTACAACCGGAGATTCGAAAACCATGCCAGTTGACTCAATGACAGGCTTTATGATACAGCGTGCGCATGCTAACCATTCAGCCATCCAACCACCTGTTTTATTGGACTTAAATGATAAATATCTGTACCTGTTCCTCATCATCATCTAACTCAAAGTTTTCGATGGCCATCAACTTGGTTGTACATAACGTCTGAACTCCTTCCCATAATTCATCTTTTTCCTGACGACTACATGTCTCAATCAACTCTCGTAAATTATCGTGATTTTTCTTTAACTATACAAAAAATATATATGATTTTATTTAGGAGAAAAAACCTTTTTCTTTTCACCTGACTGACATGCTAGCCTTGTAAGTGATGCGGGACGGAGGGCCTGACAAGGACAGCTGTCTATGTCTAGTATTCTCGTCTTCATAGCTCAGGTTAAGAGAGGAACAGTAGGACGTTAAACGGCTTTGATTTTTACTTCCAGTCACCCTACAGAGAGGCCTGGAAATAACAAATTAAGATGTACCAGTACCTGACATTTTTCAGGCACTGATGGAATAGTACCTGACATTTTCAACTTAGTGCCAGACATGTATTAATAATATCAATAAAATGACAAATCAGTCCCGGACAAAATTACAGACACCAGAAGTTTAGTGCCTGACAAAGCCTGAATCTGAGCCTGACATATTGTCGCAGTGACAGGTGCTTTATATCCAGGCTTGCACACTACAGAGTACAGGCCATGCAGTTTTTAGGTTAATTCTACCTCTGTAATATGCTGATGTAAATCTTGTACAGACTGGCGTTGAATGATTTCAATTAACTGTCCATGAGCCATCTCTATTTTTCTGTATTTTTAGTTGAAACCTGAAATAAATAATAATAAGACAAGACACAAATAAAACTACTACAAACACAGGAATAAAATAATTTGAAAAATCTACGAAAACTTAGCTAAAAACATTGAGATATATACGAAGGGTTATAATTGAGAGAGGCTACTCATCTGCAGCATACACCCAGTCTCCGTGTGGCAGTATACTCTTCAAAGCCCCAATACCACTCTTGTTGTAACTGAATAATATGTTCCAATCTTTATTCTGGTTAACAAATTGTACTATTTTACAATATTAAACATTTTAAAAATTGGAAAAATTCAACTACACATGGTATGAAAAGCTCTACGTAAACAATTTCAAATACAATTTAAATATATTTTCGAACCCTCTGGACAAGTAAAATAGGATGTAATGGATAATTTACACAACAGGTAGGACACTTTAAACCTGTAGTTAGTTAGAATAAGGCTTAAAAAAAAATTTGGACCTGTCAAGCCAGCAAGAGTGTTATTATTTTCCCTTTAACCAATGTGCAGCCCTAAATACTATGATCTCAGTTTTTGTCTTGTCACAAGTAGGCTTTGCTTCAGATTATTGCGGCCCCTGGACCCTTGCCTATAAGGACCTAGGATCGACCCCCCCCCCTCAATCAAGAATAGCTTTTGTCGGCCCTGTAGTGGCTAGCTCAGTGATCACTTGACTTCAAATTTGTGTACCCGATCCCAGTATTGCTCACGTTTAAAGTTTAAGAGTTAAACCCAAATCAAAAATGAAATGGGATTTTAACTAAATTTAACACAGGCTTATATGCATGTTCCTTTTGATTAGAGCTAATCCCACTACTCGCTGCTCGTTAGAAAGGCATAATAATAATAATAATAATCACGTCATTTTACAAGGGTAGCAAATTAGGCCTGAGGCCTTTTTCCAATTTGGCCCTTGGCACAGATCGTGCGAATGATTTCGATCATTACTGCAGGAAGAAACCGAAGAACTCGGGGGAAACCTGCCTGATCGGACGGGAGACCGAAAATCCCTCTCACTTACAACGATAAATTTATGCCCAGAGCTGGGATTGAACCCTCGTTGCATTGGTGAGAAGCCGCCTCTCTATCGCCACGGCTATCCGACCAGCTAAATTGGGCATAATAAAATCGTAATTACTCTTCTAAAAACAGGACATAAAATTGGACCAAATATGTTAACATAACGTCATACTCATAACCTTATGTCATGGCTCATGATTTTATTATGCCCAATTAACCAGTAGGCATACATACATGTGCGTACTAGTAGCAGAATATTGCAGTTAAACTAATTGCGTGACAAACGACTCAACGAGGCTATAAACATTGACATAAAGTAAACATACTGTATGGAAACAAACAATACTTTCATCGTTTTTAATACCTTAAATCACTGTCCAAGTTTTAAGGGGAGACCCCAGATTACACGAAGGAATGTCATGTTGCTGTAGCCTACTCAAGCAGAGGCGGATCCAGGAAATCCTGTTAGGGGGAGGGAGCATGGGAGTTACCCGAGAAAAATTTTGAAAAAATCGGGGTGTCAGTGGTGATTTGTGGCGCATATCTATTTTTTATACTGGATCTGCCTCTGTACTCAAGTGATAGATTTGATTGAACAGGAAGTTGAGGAAGAATATGAATAGGCCATGGCCTAGACTCCTAGAGCCACTAGAGGCAGTTTAGATAGTAGACACATCACCTAAAAAGTTCAAGTATCAGTAGCCAATCCAGCAATGGCAAGAGAGGGATATCTGGGGCAATTGCTTCAGGAAAATGGCTCATGTGGTGTTCTGCTCCGACTACAATAATCTAATCTCAGTTTTTGTCCCATCCGAATGACTATTCGTCCCTTTTTATTGGGATTGTTCAATCAAAGAGTTGGCTATCCGGCGATCGATACTAAACACTATCGTGATTTTTATGACTATAAATTTCTCCTCACAATCTTTAATATTACAGTCACATTCTTCACTACGTTTAAATCCAAGATTACCTTTTAACTGCACGTCAAAATGTCCAAACCGTTATCGTCTTCAATACAAACTTGAAAAGAGCGCCATTCCGTTATAATTAGTAAACAACCTGCCATAAAAACACTAAAGTCTTCCTTATCCAGTCTCTCAACTCTGCAGACAACCCACTAAATACAATCATCACAAATGCGTCATGTTGACGAAGACTATCATTAAAGCTTGTTGTTTCCGGTTAGTGATATTTGGGTGGGGAGAGAGTGAGAGGTGAGTTTAGAAGAGGAAGCCACAACAAGTGACGGACTGATCGACTAGAAGGAGGTATGCCCGTCAATTTTCAATATAGTTTTATTTCAACTGATTTCACATCCCTAATCTACAAATTGATAGATATTATCTTAAATATTTCAATTCAAGTGGCGAATTGCGGGCGCTAAGCGTGGGTTGTGGCCAAGTTGTGAAATACTTGCATGGATTAGCTAGCCTATATCTTGTCACAGGACGTACGCGACCAGGCGTATAAAATAATCGTTTCTTGACGATACGAGTGAATGGACGATGTTGTTTTGTTGTTGTGTTTTTACCGGTATTATAACCATTTAATGTAGGCCAGCTTAAAAAAACAGTTCTTCTTGCAGTAATCAGTAAGTGACAAGCAAAAACATTTAACTCCGAAATTTATCTTGAGAATATACGCCAACTTATCTAGATTATTTATTATGCGTAGTTTTAATCATGTTTTTTTTAAAAGTTTTTTATAAATTAATGTCTTGGGTCATGATTGGTAAAAAATGATTATAAAGAGCCAGTGGCATTTCTGGATTTAGTTAATAAATATGTTTAATTATTTTCTGAAATATTACTTTTTGTTACCGGCACTTGCCATTTGATTTTATATCAATTTGGACTTATAGTACATACATGTACCATAAAATTTATCCGGAGAGAAGCGGTACTGTTCCAAACCTACTTGTCCTGCAGGGCTTATGGTTGCGGTCTTACGCCATACTGTGAGCTATAATCAGAACTACAGTATGAGAAAAACTTTGCCAGGACAGTGCCAGTGGTGCTTTATAATGGCAAACTCTAAATCTTATCTTGTCGAGGCTTGGTTTGTCATCCCACCCGAACAACTAGTCCTTTTCCGTAGCCACCACCTCCGTTCTTCACCATTGGACAAAGGACAAACCTCTGTACTTTGTACCTTGTTATTATGCTCTGCTTCAGGCAGTAGGAACCACATTTAGCTAATGCTGTAGCTCAGTGGGAAAGTCATTGCCTCCCTATCCTGGGAGTTCCTGTGTTTGATCCTTGGGTTGGCTGAGAAAGTTTATCTACATGTGGATTTTCCTTTGTGATTGAAGTTTGTGGTTCCCCTTTGTCAGTGGTGTAGGACGGATGACTTGACAACGGACAATGTACATGTAGCCTTGTAGCCTATTCATTAAATCATTTCGTATGGAGACGAAAAACCAAGGTCCCATACAGGTGTGCATATAAAAGAACCCTTGACAGTTGGAGATTGAAATAAGTGTAGGCCATAGCACCGCTGTCAGGGCCAAACTTCCCTCATACATGTACATGTAGCACACTGTATTGTGTATGCCTGTCTTCATTGGCCCAGTAGGAGCAGAACAGTAAAACATTCAATGGTAAACCCAATTTCATTCCATGTTATAAAAGAGTGCATGTATATTGACATTTTATGAGGTGTACGTGTGTATTCTTAAATATTTTGTTATTTATTTTAGACGACGGTTACAAGCACCTGCAGAAAGAAAAGGTTGAGATTAAGAAAGAAACTACAATACAAATGTGAAGGAATTGTGTGAAATTGTTTTATTTACGTTTGTTACGTCAACTTGTACCTGAGTGATTGTTGCTATGAACAATGAACTGGGATAAACTTTCATTGGATAGTTTTTCTCAGCAAGAGGACACAGATAATAGTTCTGTTGTGTTAAACAATGTATAATTAGGCTAACGAGGATTAGGCCACAACCTTATTCTATAATCTGCTTACAAACGGAACACGACCAGCAAACAACGACCAATGAAATCTAGGAAAACCACACATGACCTTTAAGTTGAGTTAAGTTATGGAAAACATTTTAGAGTGGAAAACTGGTCAAACTACAAATACTCGGCTGTCGATTTCGTTTGTTTTTTTGTTTGTGGGAATGTTTCTATGACGAATGTTTTTTGAGTTTTTTGGTGGCAGATTTGGTATCGGTAAGATGGCGACCACACTGACGTCATGTCAAACTAAAATGCTGTTAAAACCTACCAGTACAGGTGAGTTGAGTATCTCCATGGAGACATTTTTATTTAATTTTTATTTTTAAAAAAACCAACAAAAATGGTGCACTTTTCATTTCTGGAATAAAATAAAGTTCAATTTTATTTTAATAATTTGCTGACGTAAGGGATCTTTAGCGGTGCGAGGAGTCCAAAGAATCTCCATGATTTATTTTAAGTTAAAATTTTATTTTTAAAAAAAAAACTAACAAAAATAGGTCATTTTTATTTCTGGAATAAAATAAAGTTCAATGGCATGTACATGTAAGGGGTCTTTAGCAGTGCGCGGGGACACGAGAAAAGTCAATGTGCACCTCATTGAGATGAAATAAAATGGGGTTTAAAGGGGCCATCCCGATAACATTTTGGGGGTTAAAACTGCTTAATTTTGTATGAAAAGCCCTTAATAGCCTCAAACTTAGATCCGAGCAACTTCTTCAAGCTATGTGATACGTTTTCAAACAACTTCCAATCGCCGGTATGGCTTGGTGGCCGAAGACTTGTGTTATGTTTGCATTACACAGGAGTGTCTGGATAAAACGAGTTTATATAAGTGCAGCTTTCATTCTAACCCTATTGACTCACTTTTAAAGCTCTCTATTGATTAGGGGGATCACGGTGGGTAAGTGGATAAGGCGCTGGTTCGCTAGCCTGGAGGTTGAGTGTTCGATCCCTGCATTTGCCGAGAAAGTTCATCTCGATTTTCCGGCGTGATTTCCCCTTGTCAGTGATGCAGAAGGAGGGCCTGACAAGGACAGCTGCCTAGTCGTTCGGATGGGACGAAAAACCGAGGTCCCGTGTACAAATTGGAGTGCACGTAAAAGATCCCTTGGCAGTTGGAATTCGATATAAGAGTAGGCCGTAGCGCCGCTGCCCGGGCAAAATTTCCCTCATTGCACACTGTGGCGTATGCCCGTCTTCAATTAGCCCAGGTACGGTGCTTAAGCGTAGGACGTTAAACCCCATTTCATTCATTCATTCACTCTATTGATTAAATTAAAACTGGTATCAAATATAGTCGCGCTTATCAAGTAAAACGCACATAACAATTTAAAAGAAAAACTTAAAAGAGCAAGTGTCCAGTTAAGCTTTTTTTGCATTCACGTCCAAACTTCTCAATATTTTGAACTGAAATTTTCAGACAAGGTAAATACACTACTCCTCTATATTTTGGCGTTTAAATTTCATACGTTCATGAACGTGTTATTTTTAGATTCTTTGAAATTCGGGCTGGCCCCTTTAACGTTAACATCCTGCTGCTCTCCGCCTACTGGGCTAATAAAGATGGTTGTACACCATGCATTGTGTTCAGAGAGACATTTTGCCCTGACAGCGGAGCTATAAAACCGTGAATGACCATACATTGTGGCTTGTCATACCCCCAGACTCTGTCCATCACCACTTGCACTGACTCGAGGAACCACGGCAAAAAACACAGGGATTGAACATGGGACCGAGCCAAAGACTTACTTTCTTCAGAGTCACTGGAGGGAAAAAAGGATAATAATATTCAAATCATATCTTGGGAGGAAAAGCAAACCCAGATAATTTTATGTATGTAAATTTAAATCTAGGAGGAAAATTTAGATAATTTTGAATCATAGAGGAAAAACAAAATTGTATTACCATGAGGAAAAAGTTCATAATCTAATGTTTTTGAATCTTAGGAGGAAAAACAGTTCATTTTATAATATTACTAAATCTTTGTGAGGTAATAAAAAGGACTCAATTTTATCTTTTTTAAACCTGGAATGAAAAAATAGATAATTTCATATTTTTGAATCTCGATTAAAAAAAAGAGCGCGGGGGGCATGGTCACACCGCGTAAAATGCTCCCCCATCCCCCCCGCTCAGAAACATGATAAACCATATTTTGTACTTACATGTATATAAACTAGGTCGCCCCCCCTACCAAAAGGTAATGCCCCCCCGCTTAATGGTGTCTACATGTAGATACAGGCCTGGTATCAAGTGATTAATTAGCTTTTTGTTAAATTAACCTATTGACAACCAGGTAACCTGTTATAATTAACTACCTGGTTTGATGACCCCGTTAATTACAGGTATTCAATACACAAGTAAATCAATAATATTATACAGGTGTTATATGGTGTCCTTAACCACAAATTACAAATATTTGTTATTTATTCATCCATAACTTAGACCAACATAAATTGCTTAAAGGCACAACAACACAGATTGGTTATGTTCATTTTTTAACTGTCATAACTAATTACTGTAAAGACTGTTAATTGCCTTCCCTTTCTGTTGGATTTGATGATACATGTACATGTATATGTACAGTTGTTGGTAGGCCATATTTGGACGTACCAGGCCCGGATCCAGGATTTTTCGAGGGGGGGGCATACATTGTAACAAATGGTAATCATTAGAGTGCCGAATACATTAGTGGTTTGGTGTAATCCCCAGAGCCTTGCCGCATGGCCTGGGCATAGACAATGCGAAATGTAAAAGATATTCAAACTAATTTATGTGTCAAAAATGTGCTATACAGTATGGTAATACATGTACATTGCTTTACATAAACAATTTATATTAAGCTACAGTATGTGTTTTCAAAAGTCGATTATGATATACATGTACATGTAAGGCCTAGTACATGTATATTCCGTAACGTTTGTTGTTTGCTTACCATACATGTACATGTATGTTAATGTTTATTGTATGACAACATCAAGACAATGGCCTGTATATATATAAACTAAATTAAAGAAAGACACCAAAATATTAATTTAACAGCTAGCGCTTTCTGTTCGTACTGAACATCATCAGACGATTTTATTCACGAAGAATTACGTAGAACAGTAGACGCAACGTCATGACGTTACTTTAAATATATTGAATACAACATAATATATCTACATTTAGTAATATAACAATAAAAAGATAGTTATTTCATCTCTTACTATAATATACGTTTATTTAATACCGGTTTGTACTTCAAATATATCGAATACAACATAATATATCTACATTTAGTAATATAACAATAAAAAGATAGTTATTTCATCTCTTACTATAATATACGTTTATTTAATACCGGTTTGTACTTCAAATATATCGAATACAACATAATATATCTACATTTAGTAATATAACAATAAAAAGATAGTTATTTCATCTCTTACTATAATATACGTTTATTTAATACCGGTTTGTACTTCAAATATATCGAATACAACATAATATATCTACATTTAGTAATATAACAATAAAAAGATAGTTATTTCATCTCTTACTATAATATACGTTTATTTAATACCGGTTTGTACTTCAAATATATCGAATACAACATAATATATCTACATTTAGTAATATAACAATAAAAAGATAGTTATTTCATCTCTTACTATAATATACGTTTATTTAATACCGGTTTGTACTTCAAATATATCGAATACAACATAATATATCTACATTTAGTAATATAACAATAAAAAGATAGTTATTTCATCTCTTACTATAATATACGTTTATTTAATATCGGTTTGTACTTTTTGATGAAATAATTTTCTTTACATTCAAGTTAATCATTATTTAAAAAGTTCAATTTGTACATGTATATATATACAGTATGAAGGTTATCACATGTACATGTAGCCTACATCTACATCATATTCATTATACAGTAGAACTTGTATTAAGCAGACACCCAAGGTAAATTTCAAAATGCTTGCTTAATGGAGGTGCTCTTTGAATAAAGGTGTACAATATTGCCCCAACCCCTACCACAAAAAATAAAGATATAGACTGCATATATTTTTTATTCATGTAGTATAACAATAACAATACATGATTAGGAGTGCATGCAGTAGCAAGTTCTACTGTATTTCTATTATGATTACGTTTATATTCTATTCAATTCAATGCATGAAGGAATATTAATTTATTAACTGATCTATATTAACACGTGTTTACATAGACTTGTGTTGACAACCCTGGATATAAGCCAATATAAATGTATAATATTTACATGTATATATGTCAATTAGTGAAACTAACCAACGTCTACCTATACAGGTACACGAACAAACCAACAAGAGTTTTATTCCTTCTCAGCATGCTGGTTATATACCTGTACATGTAATTAGTAGAGTTGACGATGTCAGGAATTAAATTTTAAAACTTCATAAAATAAAATGGCTTCTGTTACTGTTAATGGTAAGTTTTTTCTCCTGATACTTTAAACGTATACATCGGTTTTTATAAACGTTTGCAAACCTTAAAGCGAGAATTTCAAATTTTCGAAGAAAGTCAAAACATAATGATTTCTATGTCTTTTGGTCAATAGGTTATCAACTCATGGGCATTATTTCCCACCCTTAAAAATAATTGACACAGGAAATAACAACACAATTACTTACATGTACCTCCTCTGTTTTGCTATTGACAACATGGGGCAGCCATTTTGCAACGTTTGAAGTTGAAAATGATATTTTTGCGAATTTCTCAGTCAATAGTGAATTATAGGATTAATACTTTCATTCTTTAACAAGGTTCATGTACATATGTAGGACTGTTTATGGATACCATCTACATATATTTTAAGGCTTTATTTTAATAAATTTTAAAATATAACTTAAAAATTTGAAGTTGTAGCTTTAAAGTTTAAGAGGATTATTACACAGGCTAACAAACGTACATGTAGGCCTATTCCCTGATCATTGCAAGACATACAAGGGTTTTGCATGTGCAGGCTTTATTCTCTGATCGTGATCCTTGTAATAATAATAATTCATTTATTTACGTACATTGAATAATGTGCCCATTACCAACATAAAATACTGCTCAATGGCGCAGAGTTAACATTTTGTGCACATCACACACAGAAGAAAAAATAAATGGATGTTAAGAGACATTAAAATGGCATACATGTACGATACTACAACAATCAAAAAATGGTAGTAAAGATGATAATAAAATATGACAAATTAAGATAGCTAAAAGTAAAAGCAATAAAGATAAAATAAAACAGTGCCTAAAATAGTATAGATGTACACCTAAGGCATAAATAAAAGAGTTTTTTTTACACAGGCCACAAGCATAGGCCTATTCCCTTGATCAATGTACATTTGTAGCATAGTACAATGAAGGCCTGGATGGCCGAATGTTTAGCAAGTGCATACAGTATGCCGGTTTTGTTTAGCCCAGTCGGAGCAGAACAATAGGACGTTAAACCCCATTTCATTTCCTAAAATTAGGGAATTCCCCTTTGAAGTACATTTATCCCAATATTGTCATGTCCTATTGAAATTTATCTCAGTGTATTTGATAAGTGCATGTAGAGTAGGGTCACCTCTCCACCCTCATGGGGTTTCTCCGGGTCCTCCGGCTTCATCCCACTGCTAAATAAAGACCCCTTAAACGCACATGCATTATTTAAATGTAATTGAACCATGTACTGTAGTCCTGAAATGACCTAGTTTGTGTTGGGTTGAAGTATAACTCTCTCTCTCTCTCTCTCTTATTTTGTAAATGTACACCTGATCAGGTTGTAGTATATTTAGTTACAGTATTTACTGGCATGTATATATAGTCTATTGATACGGATATGTTTTTTGGCCACACCTACATGTACTCAAAAGAACTAGGTTAGTCAATAAGATTTGACATGACATAAAGACCAGTCAGTCCTGTTTACCATGACATACATGTAGTAATGATATATATAGGTACATGTAGCCTACTGGTATTATATACAGTATAGTGTATTGTCCTTGGTTACCTCTATTTATATTGTCAACGGGGGTGGATGGGCGAACGGTTAGCCCATGCACGTTAAGAGCTGTCATTGAATCAACTGGCGTGGTTTATTGTTCTTGTTTACCTCTAATCACACTACAGGAGCATACATGTGTATTTCTATTTACATTGTCAGCATGGGTTCGATGGCCGAATGGTTAGCTCGTGCCAAGGAGTTGAGTCACCTGTCAAGCCTCGTGGGTTTTCTCTGGGTCCTCCGTTTTCCTCACACTATTAAAGACCCCTGCGCACAAGCAAATTATTGAAATAAAACTAAAAAATGTGTCAGTCCTGAAATGACTTAGATTGTGTTGAGTTGACATTAAACCCTCCCTTCCCCCCCCCCCCCCTCTCTCTCTCTCTCTCTCTACAATACATTCAAATTCAGTGTGGCATATTTTACGAAATTCACCCTTTTGCTTCTTTGGCATGAGAATTCTCTTGTGCATCTTTCATCTAGTTGTCGTCTAAGCCTATAAAAAGGGGTTTCAAAGATATTGTTTCTAAAAGTTGTAATGTTTTATAGTTGAAACTCTGCTGTGTGAGATTGAAGCAGGTAAAGGGGAATTTTTTCCTAGAATACGCCGTGGCTGTATAAAATTGAAAATAACTACATGTAGGCTACATATGTACATGTATAGCTTTCCCTTAACATTTGTTATTGGCTAGTTTATCCGGTCTTATACATGTAAACAAAATCTAAACTAAGGAACGTTAAATATAACTAGCCCATTTCAGAAACTGGTGTCCTCCCACTGCTAAAGTCCCCTACCTGCAAGCGAATTATTGAAATTAAATTAAACCATATTTTAGTCTCGAAATGATCTAGTTTGTGTCAAGTTGACTTTAAACACCATTTCTCCCTCTCTCTATTTCAGAAAATCCATTTGCATTGCCAGTTCAAATCTAACACTCTTAATTTTTTATTGTAAAATTTCTATTCATGAACGCTCATTCCACAAAACAGAGAGAGTCGAGCACCCAACCCCCCGACTTGGTTGACTTCCACAAATAGTAATACCGGGTAGATACCCAGTTTACCTACATGTACATGTACCACAAGAGTGGTAATACTTCTAGAATATGAAGTATATCTGCACAATCGTAAGGCTGCACTAGATTGTATATAAAGGATGGAAAGATAAAAGGCATGCCCGACACAAACTGATTTTAATCTAGTTAAAGTTTAGATGTAATTTTTGCCAGTCTTGACAAGTTGTACTATGAATCATAGTTTGTTGTTTTATTTTGGGGAGAATATGTCATCATGTCTATAAAAATCTATACTTTAAACTTTATATGTTAATACTTGTGACTTCCTGGTAACCAGGATACGCACATCAAACCCAAAACTCGACTCATCAGTATCACATGGTTAGGCCAGGGTTAGAAATATTTCAGTTTGCTCAAACCCGACTCATGATGATTAGGTATGGGTACATTTACATGTACATGTAGGTAGGCAAATTCTTTTTTGGGGGGAGGACCAGGCTTTTGACGATAAATAATGAGATTTTACAAAATCATGTGTCGAGTTTGGTGTTACTATGTATAGACATGACAGTGGCTGTTCAATCTCCCGACTGATTATTTCGCGTTTGGGTGATATTGTCAAGCGTAAAAAAAATGCTGCTAAAAATAAAAATCCTTCAAAAACGGCAATTAAAGAATTTGAGTAGGCAGCTTTTGTTTTGGGTAGGTAGCGTTTGGGCAAACAAACAATCTTTTAATTATGGCCTTATACATCTATTGTTGTTCTATTGTTCTGTTGGGCAGATCAACATAGACTAGAACTGCTAACTTCAATGTGACAATTACATCATGCTTCTGTTGGCGGCGGGTGGGGGGGGGGATTGATGGCTGAATGGTTAGAATGTGCGCGCTGCATCATAAAATTCAACTGGCGTGGTTTTGAATCCCCAGTTGTAGGTGACAAGGAGTAGGATCGTCTGTCCAACATCATGGGTTTTCTCCGGGTACTCCCGTTTCATCCCACTGCTTAAATTTTTAAACACATATGTTAGTCCCAAAGCCAAAATGACCTAGTTTGTGTCAAGTGGACATTAAACCCCATTTATCTTTCTCTCTTTCTGTTTGCTGTTATAATACAGTGTCCTAATAAAAATTCCAGGCAAGACTGTCCTAGTAAATCATCGCACTAAACAATTTCTTTAAAAAACAACATTTTTAAAGATGAATATTCTAATTTGATTAAAATTATTAGGATACATTGATGTCTGTTTATATCCATGGGTGAGGGGCGTGTCCGAATGGTTATTGCATCCAGGGGTGAGGGGTGTGGCCAAATAGTTGTTGCATGAATTAACATTATTAGGATACATACATGTACATTAGATGCCTGTTTAACGGTATATTCAGGGGTGAGGGGCGTGGCTGAATGTTTATATGCACAAGTCTGTCATTGAGTTGGTGTTGAGTGGGATTTTAACCCAAATTCTCTCTCTCTCTCTCTGTTTATATCCCCCGGGGTGAGGGACATGCCAGGATGGTTATTGCATCCATTGGAATTCGATATACATGTAAGAGTAGGCCGTAGCGACGCTGCCTGTACAAAGTTTCCCCTCATAGCACTCTGTATGGCGTATGCCCGCCTTCATTAGCCCAGTTTAGGTGCAGAAGAGTAGGAAGTTAAATCCCATTTCATTTCATTTTGTTAACCGCGAGGTCCTATGCGAGGTCCTATGTTAGATCGCTGTGTTTTTGCAAGTTCATCAAGACTTTCTAGGGTGGTTCCCCCTTGTCCTGGGGTCTGGCAAGGGACGTGGTATATATAGTTGTTCAGGTGGGCCAAACAATCAAGATCTTGTGTAGGCCTATATATTGGTGTGCACACAAAAGAACCTTTAATAATTGGAATTTGAACACCACCATCCGGGCAAAATGTCTTTTCTTTTCTTAAAAACCTATTTCACGAAGAAACAACGCTGTACAATAAATCGTAACTTTACAAGCCACTTATCATAGAAACATCTAGTTCTACCACTTGTTTTTGGCAGGGGGAGAGATTTAATTAAACAAAATGTCTGATAGGCCTGTATCTGTAGAATCTTTCATCATGATAACAACTCACCATCTGTATATATACACCTACCACCTACATGTATACCTATATAAATCAACAGACAATTAGGATTTTATAGAAATAGTTGGAGAAATTCCATAAACATCTAATTATTATCAGACTTGGTTGAAAAACTGTTTAGGCCAGGGTTAAAAATATTTCAGATTGCTCAAACCCGATGATTAGGTAAGGGTAGGTAGGGAGGCAAATTCTTTGGGGGGGGGGGGACCAGACTTTGACTATAAATAACGAGGTTTTACAAAATCATGTTGGTGTTACTAAGAGTCTATGTATAGACATGACAGTGGCTGTTCAATCTATCTCCCAACCGATTATTTCGCGTTTGGGTGTCATTGTCAAGCGTAAAAATAATGCTTTTAAAAAAAAAAATCTTTCAAAAACGGCAAAAGGTAGCTTTTTGGGGGGGGGGGGGGGGGTAGGTAGCGTTTAATTATGGCCTTACCTGTCAAAAACTTTGTAATTTTGTGTTAATTAAAGTCAGATATTGTAAATGGTAGTTTTTACATTAAAGCTGCATTATGTAAGAGCTAAATCTGCCCTAATCTGGCTTAAAATGTTTTAAAATACAGATGTGACGTCATCCTTTGATGTTGGCGTACCATTATCTCAAATAATGTACGGGCAACTTGCCAATAGTACATTATTTCAATATTACTACTGGCATGATGTTTTTCACTGCAAACGCACGTGCGGAGTGTGACCGAGTGTCTGAATTTTAAGAAGTTTAATGCTCTCGCGCTTAAGACATTGCGTAATATATTGAAACAACACTCGGCTATCGCCTCGTGCAGTATCAATATATTACTTAATGTCTCGCGCTCGACCATTAAACTACACATAAAGGAGCTAAATCTATCTCTTGCATTTTTTTTTCGGTGGGATGGCAAAAAAGTTGGCATACAAGCGTTGTATCATACATGTACATGTAAGATCTGTCATTATGTCAACTGGCCTGTCCACTGGTACGTGACAAGGAGTAGGGTCGCCTGTCCAAGCTGGTGGATTATCTCCAGGTCCTGCTTTGTGGGGGGTTGGGATTTCTAGTGGTCTAGAGTGCTGCACTTCAACCTCTAGCTGGCTGGCCACCTGGCTTGTTGCTGTGGTTTCGAGCCCTGGTGTGAGCGTATGTGGCATGGAGATAGGGGCACCTTCTCAACCTCAAGGGTTTCCTCCGGGCTCTCTGGTTTCCTCCCACTGCTAAAGACCCCTACGCGCAAGTGAATTATTGAAATAATCGCTTCGACCTCTAGCTAGCCGACCACCCCTGGCTTGCGGCTGTGGTTTCGAGCCCCGTTGTGAGAATTTGTGGCATGGAGATAAGGGCGCCTTCTCAACCTCAAGGGTTTCCTCCGGGCTCCCTGGTTTCCTCCCACTGCTAAAGACCCCTACGCGCTATTGAATTAATAAAATTAAACCATATGATAGTCCAGAAATGACCTTGTTGTGTTGATTGGGCGTTAAACCCCATTTCTCTCTCTCTCTCACTTCTGTTCCCTCCCACTGCTTAAGAACCCTACGCGCTAAAGCAATTTATTGAAACAAATTTGAACCATATGTTAGTTCTGTAATGACATTAAACTCCCCTCTCTCTCTCTCTCTCTATCTCTCCCCCATTAAAATAGGATTGACATTTAATGTAATAATGGTCAGCAACATACATGTAGTATATAAATGCATGTTCAAAATACATGTATTGTGTTCTTATTCATTCAATTGTTTATACTATAACTTTCTGAAACTAATCAATAATAAAAACCAGGTAGTTATTATGCAATTCTCTAAATTACATCTAGAAGCAGGGTTAACTATTTATAACCAAACACAACACAAGGTATGTACATGTATGGATATTACTACTTCTCTATTATTTACATGTAATAAGGATGTTTCATAACGCATACATATACATGTACAGGTCATAATACAGAAGTAGTGATATCCAAATATACCTTGTGTTGTGTTTTATTATGAAAAGTTATAATGCATGTCTTCTAAAGCAGTTAATCCTTTTTTTGTCTCTTCCAAAAGCTGCTAATCCCTTATTTGTTTTATCATACAATAATTTATTGTTCTTGACCTAATCTACCATAAAATGTACTATGTACCCAAATTGTTTAATTAACAAAGATAATCCCCAGCGTTTTACTGTGCTATCTGTTGCATGTCTAGAGTTTTTTTTGGTGGGTGGGGGAAAAGAGGCTCATGGAATGGAAATACAAATAAATCCGTTTGGGGAACTCTAAACTTCTGAATTTATCAAATTTGTGGGTGTTTCACTTCCAGCCCTAGGGATAAGAGGACCTGTAAAAATTGTACTACATGTACCTGAGAAATGAAAGATGAAAAACACCCTCTATTGCTTCTGCAAAAACTTTTTAAGACATCCCACTAAAACTAGTCTATATAATTCAAAAATACACATATATGTACATGTATAATAAATATCATTTCTTTGGTAGACGGGGTTGGGATGGCCTAGTGGTCTAGAGTGCCGCGCTTCAACCTCTAGCTGGCCGGTCACCTCTAACTGGTGGCTGTGGTTTCGAGCCCTGGTGTGAGCGTATGTGGCATTGAGATCGGGGTGCTTTCTCAACCTCGTGGGTTTCCTCCGGGCACTCTGGTTTCCTCCCACTGCTAAAGACCCCAACATGCAAGCTAATTATTGAATTCAAATTTTAAAAAAACATATGTTAGTCCCGAAATGACCTTGTTGTGTTGAGTGGACACTAAACCCATCTCTCTCTCTCTCTCTCTTATGTAGACCTAATACCTGTACATGTACATACAGTGCTGTATACATATACCTTACAAACAGTATTAATACAATTTGATATACAATGTACTTTAATCTCTGTAAATCTTACTCCATGTTATTTATAATGAGCCTATTACCAATATATAATATTGCTCAATGGCCCAGGGGCTCTTGGAGGGATTAAAATAAAACTTCTTTCTACAGTTAAGCAGTAGTAAGAAATTATTTTTTAATCCCTTCAAGTGCCTGTGAATGGAGCAGTTAACAGAAAAATAAAAATAAAATGAAATTAAATGGATGATAAAAAGAAATTAAAATCGCATACCATAAGATTAGAATAAAATATGACATGTAATAAACAAATCCAGATAACTAAAAGTAATAAAGAATAAAATAGAACATCGCCTAAAACAGTACACAATGAACTTGGATACATGTACATGTAATGAACGCCATAGTAGTCAACATCAAGGTGTGTTTTTAAATTGCGTTTAAAACTTTCAATGCTATCAGATACATGTAGTTGTGTTGAGTGGACGTTAAACCCCATTTCTCTCTCTCTAGTTCGTAATAATTTTGTTTTTTAAACAGTTCATGTAATAAAAATCTGCCATTTGTATATTTTCAGAATCTGTTGGAGAAGCAGAGAAAAAGAACCATTATCATCATTCTCGAACACCGTCTGCTAGCCTGGGAATATGTGGACCAATTTACGACATCGACCAAGTTCCGGAACATTTTCATGAATTATACATTCTACATGGCTATCGTCACCCAAAGAGTTCCTTTAAACAGTGTATTCTAAGTTTATTCGATGCCACGAACGAAACCCTCAATTGCTGGACGCATTACTTGCCCTCTCTGTATTTCTTCTGGGTATTTCTCCAATTATTCAAGATTTATGATTTCCAGAATGACAGTTATACGTGGCCTTTGTTAGTGTATGTGATTGTGTGTTGTTTATTTCCGTTAACAAGCGCCGTCGCTCACACTTTCAACACCATGTCGGAACGAGCCAGACATATTTGTTTCTTCCTCGACTATTCTGCTCTCAGTCTCCTGAGCCTGGCCGTCGCTATCGCGTACCGAGCCTACGCCTTCCCAGAATCTCTAAGAAATACATGGTTCGGCGATGTTTTTATATATGGTGCTGTTGTTAATTCCTTGATCTGTGTTACTGTATCGTGTGAAACAAGATTTTTGAAAATTAGTCTGCTGAGAAAAATTTTACGACTGTGCTCTTTCGCGTTACCGTTCTTTTATGACAGTTCACCGATTGCTTATAGATTGTTTTTTGGAAGCGAAACAGAGTGTACCTTGTCTTCTCAGTATCTGTTAGCCCGGCAATTTGTCTTCGCATTTTTATCGGCTTTTGTATATGCAACACATCTTCCAGAACGTCTGTTTCCGGGACAGTTCGACATCATCGGCCACAGTCATCAGCTGTTTCACGTGTTTTCAATACTGGCGACACTCGACCAATTACAAGCTCTTTTAGAAGACATGAGAGAACGAAGTGACGATCTTAAACCAACGTGGGAATTTCACTTATTTGGTGACACGATTGGTATATTTTTGTTAGTTGTCATAGTGAATACTCTGATTATATTTATATTTTCTATAAGACGTTTACCACCTGCCAAAAAGCATGACTGTTGATTTTTTTTTTAGAAAATATTTATTTTGATATTGTTATATACATACACAAATATACAAGGGGGGTGGGGGAGCTAGACCAACATAATGACCATCGACAATTCAGCTAATAAGGTTGAAATGTTGTATAAAAGGAACATGCGGTAATTTATTGAATACAAAGCCACATTTAAAATTATCCTGCTTTTCAGATAGTCTCATGTCACTTTAAAATAGCTACATGACCAGGGACCTGTTTCACAAATTTTAACTAAGATAAAATTCAAATTTTAGTAATTTGATTGGATAATATTAGATTGATTGCAGTGCTTAGCCAATCAAGATTGACGTACATGTATCTACTAAAATTTGGATTTATCTTTAGTAAAGATTTCGTGAAACAGGTCCCTGGTTTGGGTTTTTTTTAATTATTATTTGATTATTGACGAAGGGTCGCCTGAGAAACAGAATAGTATTTTGTATGGCCTTGTACATGTACAATGTATGTGTTCTTCATATTTCTTGTATAAATTTGATATATTTTATATGTTTTTACTTGGCCGTGTATTGCAGCATAGTATGGTTTCATGCATTATATACTGTACATATAGTAGAGACCTGTCATATAGATATTGTCAGACATAAGTTACAGTACATACATGTATGTAATACCATTCTCCACACAAATCTCGCTATCCAGCAGTAAGGAAAGACAACACAAGTGTCAACTGAAAGGGGAGATAACTCTGTTTGAGAGATAGATGAAATACCTGTACGTTGTGGGATAATTCATGCCTTAAATATACTATTATCGTTGCCTTCTACCCAGACTTGCATATAGACCTACAGTATACATGTATGTTTATGTTTATGTCACACACAATTTCAGGCACTGCCACGCAAAATGTCGGACTATGTCATACACAAAAGCCCCCGTCCGGTGCCTTTCATTTTTTTCGGTACTGATTTGTCTGTTTTATTATTAAAAGTTTTAATTGTCGTTAGTTCCCGAGTCAGGTACATGTACTTTTCCATTAATTTAAATGTCTAACATTAGGTACTTGTACTTGTCCATCAGTTCCCGACATTGGGTACTTGTCCATCAGGTAGGCTACTTGTCCATTAGTTCCCGACATTACATGTACATGTAGGTACTTGTCCATTTGTGGTTGATATCATGTAATTGTCCATTAGTTCCCGACATTAGGTATTTGTCCGTTATAGTCTGACAACACGTACTTGTCCATCAGTGCATTACATCATTTACTTGTCTATTAGTGCCTGACATCATGTACTTGTCCATTTGTGTTTGATATCAGGTACTTGTCCATTACTGCTTGGCATCAAGATATATGTGTACATTCATTTTAAAATTACATCGATAGCTTTATTACATCGATAGGTTTCACTTGTCAAAAGGCATGGAATATTTCCACGTATTGTTTGTTATTCATGTGCAAAGGTTTCTACTTGATAATTGACCTTTTGACTAAGTTGTAAAAGCCATGCACTTGTCCGACTGAGACAAATCAAAACTTGTTTTAAAAAAATAGTTAAAGATACATTATACATAATGTAAAGGGAATGTGCTGAAAATTGCGGTCAAATTGCTCCACTCTGAACCGATATATTAGGGTTTGAATTATAGGCCCTGCCTCGATCATCCGTACCAAAAAAACATAGTCTAGATCAATGAGCGTTGAGCATCAAATCAGATTAAAATCCAGTGAAAATCTGCCATTAAGATGACATTGATTAAGCTCTTTTCATGTTATTAAATGTATAATTAATAATTTAGATAACATTCAGGCCGAAAGAAAGACCTGCGAAAGGCAGATTTAGCTCTTGCATAATGTATGTTTAATTCCATAATCGTTATATAATATCATGGAGTTTATTTATATTTTTATAGTTTTGTTACGATAAGACATAATAATTAAAACCATATGTTGAAAATTATCTTATGGGCATTTTCATCAAAATGTTTAAATTTACCTTTCTGGAAGCCAACAGCAAAGTTGTAGGGAAAGATTCTTGGCCATTTATTAGACTACCGAGAAATATACTCATATTGTACGATCGGGAGTGATATACAATTTATATTCTTAATACACGGGCGGGAGGGTAGATAGAAATGATTCAGACGTTTTTACCCCAAAGCACATTGTATGGTGTATGACAGTCTTCATCAGTTCAGATCTAAACGGAAGTCTCCTTACAATCCTGTAATGGTCAGGCGCGAGGAGGCATGTATTCAGAAGTCTCCTTACGATCCGGTAAAGGTCAAGTGAGAGAAGACGTGTGTTCAGATCTAAACGGAAGTCTCCTCGCAACCATGTACAGGTCAAGTGTCAGGAGACTTGTTGAGATCAGAACCAGGTCTTCGATATCCCGGGTGGTGCATAGATGGTAGAACGTTAAACCCCCGTTTTATTGTATTTTATATAAGTATATATTCTCTTTAGTGCCCATGTGACCAGAAGTCAATCTGATTACGTTCTGTCTGTACATGTAAATTAAAATCGGACATATTTCATCCTTGGATGTACATGTATCGAGTTGGCTTGTTACCATTTTTAGCATTATTTAAATGACAGCATTTGCTTTCTATTCTTGTGGATATCTCCTTACACACGAGAATCAATCAAAATGTCCGTTTTTTAAACTTCCAAAATTTTGATTTGCTATCCACATTTACATTGTATGAAAATCTTCTCTTTTTTTCTATAATCTTTCAGTTGAAGGAATGGTGGATTTCGGTAGATCGTGCTACCTGGGTTTTTTTATGCGATTTTTGTTCAGATACTAAACTGGACTGACACGCTGCTTAACTCGTGTGTGGACCAATATTTATTAAGCTTAATACGTCCGTAAAATTTATCCCCTACCCCGTTGAAAAAAATTCTCAACAATAAATGTATTAATGAATGGTAACTTCATTCTCATTGTTCTGACCCTGCACAGAACTCCGGCACATAAATTAACTGTAACAAAATGCTGCTGGTGGGAAATATATACGTTGCCTAGCAACACCCATGTTTTGTTTCATCTTGCTTAATACCTTTAAGTTGTTAGTGTAGCATAATGGAACTGGCAGCTTTCTATAAAAATGTATTTTCTCATCGATTTCTGAACTACGTGTAGCTCCCTTCCTTCAAATTTTTATAATCATCAGAAATTTGAAGGGACCTTTTTAAGGTTAAAACAGTTAAATATTAGGAAATTTTCTCTCCATAATGTCCTTGTAAATACTGAACGGTATCGAACCAGTGTAAAAATGAAAGATGCATATGTAAGGGCTTAATCTGCTTATTGTTGGTCTTTACTTTGGCTTCAAGGCAGCCACGGTGGCTCGACGAGCAATACGTTGGCTCGCTAACCGTGTCCGCACCCTACATCGACGGAGAAAGTTCATCTGGATTTTCCGGCGTGGTTACCCTGGGTTACCCCTTGCTGGTCTAACAAGGGACAGTACAATTGAAGCCCCGTGGACACATTGACGTGCACACATTGAAAGTTGGAATTCGATATATCAGTAGGTCGTAGCGCCGCTGTCCAGACAAATAGCACACTGCAAAGCGCATGTCTGTCATAATTATTCCAGTTGGAACTGAGCAGTAGTCCGCCTGACAAGCATCGTGCCCCCCCCCCCCCGAGTTCATGTACTCCGGTCCCTCTCACTGCTACAAAAACCGGCGCGAAAGCTAATTGTTAAAATAAATCTTAACCTAGCATATGTTAGTCCCAAAATGACCTAGCTTGTATCGAGTGGACGTAAATCCCATTTCTCTCTGTCTCACTCTCTCCGCTGTTATACCTAAATCTTATATAATACATTGTTAATAAATACTGTTATCACTGCTAATAGTAAGACGTATCTATGTTAATCATTCCTCTTTCAACTTCTGTTCCAAACACATATTTATTTCGTTTCGTTTTTTTATAGATCAAAATTTCGGTTTACTTGTCTTTACTACACTAGGATCTGGAAGAGTTGTTGTATAAGCCGCGATCTGAATCATTTCAGGCTTTAGCCAATGAAACTATCTGTTACGGCTAGTTATTGGCACGGGGTTCACGAGACTGTGAGGATAACCCATTAGAAATATCAACGCTGATTGGTTAATCGAATGTCTAACCTCGTGGGATCAAATACCGCTTGTATGACCCCTGAATTGACCTCGCAGAACAACTGGTCAGATCTTCATGTAGTGTAGGCCATCGAAAGTGTAAACTAAACGAAATGAAATATAGATCTGTATTTTAATCTGATTGCTTCCGTTCATTTTATAATTAGACCTACCTGTATCGTATTTTGTATATTTCAGAATAATAATAATAATACTTGTTTATGGTTATACTGGATCATGAATTAGAGAGATATATATTATTATATATTTATTATTCTTATTTGTAAATTTTTGTAAAAAATATATATATTTTTTTTTTATACAAACTGCTCTTATATTAAACAATTTAAAACAGTGTCTTGTGTTTTTTTTGGAGTAATGGTAGCCATCTGGCCAGGGACTCGTTTCTCGAAATCTTAACTAAAAATAAATTCCAAATTTTAGTAGATACTTCAATTTTTATTGGCTAGGCACTAATATCAATCAAATTACTAAAATTGGGGCTTATCTTTGTTGAGGGGTGCAGGTTGTCGAGCGATCAGGGCCAAGGTAGTTAAATGATCAGGGCCAAGTAGACCAGAGGGAGGAGGGGGGCATTGTCACCCGAGTGGGGGCAAAATCTGAGTTAACTTTTCTAGAGGCATTTTTCGTCAGGAATCCCAATCTGGTAGGTAATAAGCCAGGTGAGGGGGCGTTTCCGAGATAATCGAGGTCAAAGGTCACGGAAGGCCAAATAACGAAAGAGACGTAACAAATTCAAAATCTGTTCAGAATAGGGTCGAAAATCATTGATAACAGCAATGAGACAATTATAATACAGTAATATAATAATAACATTATATTTTGGCATTGAATACCCCCCCCCCCCCCCCCGTTCATTATCTTTGTAATAGAGTTTAATACCCCACAACTTTGATCGCTATGCTATTTAAGGTAAGTAAATATGAATGTGCCATAATATTACTTACATATTTGAAGAGGGTAATAAACAAGCTTCTCTGTGATATGTACCATTATATCTGGAATTTCGTACTAAGAACCGTATTTTGGCATTGAATACCCCTCCCCCTTCATTATCATAGTAATAGAGCTTAATACCACCAAATTTTGATCGCTTTTTAAGGTAAGTATATATGAATGTGCCATAAAATTATTTACATAATTGAAGAGAGAAATCAACAAGCTTTTCGCTGATATATAACATTATATCTGGAATGTCGTACTAAGAACCGTATGTTGGCATTGAATACCCCTCCCCCTTCATTATCATGGTAATGGAGCTAAATACCACCAAATTTTGATCGCTGTTTAAGGTAAGTAAATATGATTGTACCATAAAATTATTTACATATTTGAAGAGAAAAATCAACAAGCTTTTCGCTGATATGTAACATTATATCTGGAATTTCCTACTAAGACCTGTATTTTGGCATTGAATACCCCCCCCCCCTTCATTATCATAGTAATAGAGCCTAATACTACCAAACTTTCATTGCTTTTTAAGGTTAGTAAATCTTAATGTGCCAGAAAATTATTTTCATATTGGAAGAGAACGTCAACAAGCTTTTCGCTGATATGTAACATTATATCTGGAATTTTGTACTTAGACCCGTATTTTGGCATTGAATACCCCCCCCCCCCTTCATTATCATAGTAATAGAGCTTAATACCACCATACATTGATTGCTTTTTAAGGTAAGTAAATATGAATGTGCCATAATATTACTTACATATTTGAAGAGGGTAATAAACAAGCTTTTTGCTGATATGTAACATTATATCTGGAATTTCGTACTAAGAACTGTATTTTGGCATTGAATACCCCTCCCCCCTTCATTATCATAGTTATAGAGTTTAATACCACACAACTTTGATTGCTATTTAAGGTAAGTAAATATGAATGTACTATAAAATTATTTACATATTTGAAGAGAGCAAGCAACAAGCTTTTCAGAGATATGTAACATTATATCTGGAATTTCGTACTTAGACCCGTATTTTGGCATTGAATACCCCCCCCCCCCCCTCATTATCATAGTAATAGAGTTTAATACCCCACAACTTTGATCGCTATTTAAGGTAAGTAAATATGAATATGCCATAATATTACTTACATATTTAAAGAGGGTAATAAACAAGCTTTTCTGCGATATGTATTATTATATCTGGAATTTCGTACTTAGACCCGTATTTTGGCATTGAATACCCCCCCTCCTTCATTATTATAGTAACAGAGCTTAATACCACCATACATTGATTACTTTTTAAGGTAAGTAAATATGAATGTACCATAAACTTATTTACATATTTGAAGAGGGTAATAAACAAGCTTTTTGCTGATATGTAATATTATATCTAGAATTTCGTACTAAGAACTGTATTTTGGCATTGAATATCCCTCCCCCCTTCATTATCATAGTAATAGAGCTTAATACCACACAACTTTGATTGCTATTTAAGGTAAGTAAATATAAATGTACTATAAAATTATTTACATATTTGAAGAGAGAAAACAACAAGCTTTTTAGTGATATGTAACATTATATCTGGAATTTCGTACTTAGACCCGTATTTTGGCATTGAATACCCCCCCCCCCCTCATTATTATAGTAATAGAGTTTAATACCCTACAATTTTGATCGCTATTTAAGGTAATTAAATATGAATATGCCATAATATTACTTACATATTTGAAGAGGGTAATAAACAAGCTTTTCTGCGATATGTAACATTGTATCTGGAATTTCGTACTAAGAACTGTATTTTGGCGTTGAATACCCCTCCCCCTTCATTATCATAGTAATTGAGTTTAGTACCAACCAAACTTGACCGTTTTGTAAGATACCGGTAAGTAAATCTTAATGTGCCAGAAAATTATTTACATATTTGAAGAGAGCAAACAAAAAGCTTTTCAGTGATATGTAACATTATATTTGGAATTTCGTACTAAGACTTGTATTTTGGCATTGAATACCCCCCCCCCCCCTTCATTATCATAGTAATAGAGCTTAAAACCACAGGTATGCAGGTGTCATCGCTGCTCATTGTTATTATAATATATTACTGTATTATAATTGTCTCATTGCTGTTATCAATGATTTCCGGCCCTATTCTGAACCGATTTTGAATTATATACGTTTCTTTCGTTATTTGGTCTTCCGTGACCTTTGACCTCGATTATCTCGGAAACGCCCCCTCACCTGACTTATTACCTACCAGATTCGGATTCCTGGTGAAAAATGCCTCGAGAAAAGTAAACTCAGAATTTGCCCCCACTCGGGTGACAATGCCCCCCTCCCCCCTCTGGTCTAAAGGTATTAATACGATCAGTGCCAATGTGCACTTGGCCAAACCTCAACAAATTCCAGTACCCTACATCTAGCCCCAGTACCGGAATCTGCCGAGGTTTGCCGAATGACCTCCTGAGCAGCCAAGCAATCGGGGCCAGGGCAGGGAAGCCAAGTGTTTAGGGGTAAAAGATTGTCGGGCCAGGGTAGTCGAGCGTTTAGGACCAGGGCAATGAGGGTCTGGGTGATTGAACCTTCAGGGCAAAGTATTTCAAATGTTGAGTGATTGTGGCGAAGCTAGTCGAGTCGTTAAAGCCAGGGTAGGTGAGTGTTTAGGGCCAAGGTAATCGATTGTTTTGGGACAGGAAAGTAATTCAACTGTGCCAAGGTAGCTGAGCGGCGGGAAGATTTACACAATACTTCCGTATACTACGACATAATGATGCAAAATGGACATATCGTTTGATTTTTTTCAGAAATGGTAAGCTATGTAGCGGGAAACGTACTTCAAATGCGATTATCGATGTCAGGCTGTTCTATTTGCCTCCCAATATCATCAAATATAAACCTTATATTGTCAAATAGCAACACATTAGTATAATTACTGCAACGAATATTCGATAATTAATTTGCAGAAAATGGAAATGATTATGCAGTTATCTCCCTTTACAACCGATAAATAGATTTTAGATTGCTATTCAGATTAATCATCTTCTTAGGAAGCCCCCGTAGAAATCCCACGAGATTAGAAACGCAACTCGACTCCTTATCGTTTACAAGCGGGGAATCGAAACAAGGCCACTTGACGCAATGACAGATCTTATAGGCCTATACCCAGGCCCGACAGAGTGGGGGGGGGCTGATACGTACACGGGTATAACAATCATCCCCACTCTATCCCGTTATAGCGTCAGGCCTGTAGCCAGGGGGACAGGGGGGGGGGGCAACTGCCCTCCCAATACTGAGTCTTGCCCCCCCAATATCACAAGAAAATTGGCTTTTACCGCAAAATTCATGCACATGCCCATGCTAGTTGGCCCCCTCTCTCTCTCTTACACACAACTTGGACGTTTCTGAGGAAGCTATTAACAACGCACTATAGTCAGTCAGTTAAATATTATCAAACAATATATAATAAAACCATATTCAAAAATACAAATATCACAGACATATTTTAATAATTTAAATAAATATATATCACGATGCATACAAATATTTAAATTACAAAAATAAAAAGGTATATAATATACAGTTTAAAAATGTATCTTTTAAAAAGCCCAACGTTTAACAAAATAGACCGTGTCAGTCAAATAAATTGGCATCAGCAATACCGGGCCCCGAGATTACAATTAAGCATTCTCAAACTTAAGTTTAAAATGTACTCAAAATTGTTCGCCACATTTTAACTTTAAAAAAGCCCTTTATAAATTTTGTTTATTGTTTTAAGATATCAAATACACAAATAAGATATGTGCAAAGTTTTGTGTTCCTCGATCAAAGACATTTTTCATAAACAGAGATTTAAAGTTGAGTAAATTCTTAACTTAAAGCGAGAATTTCATATTTTCTAAAAAGTCAAAACATTTATTTCTATGTCTTTTGCTCAATAGGTTATCAACTCACTATTATACGATCATTGACACAGGAAATAATAACGCAAGTACCTCCCTTGTTTTCCCATTCACTCCATGCATAAGCTATATTCCAACGTTGGAATTTGAAGTTTTTGACAATTTCTCAGCTGGCAATAGTGAGTTATAGGATTAATAGGATTAATTTTTAACAGGGTAGGACTGTTTATGGATACCATCTATTTTAAGGCTTTTTTAAAATAAATTTTAAAAATATAACTTGAAAAAATAAAATTGTAGCTTTAAGTCTGGGAATGCTTGTGAACTTTGGGCCTGATAAACGAATCATTTAAAGTTTCATTGGTTTGTCTACTCTACTTCGAAAATAAATCTCTGCCCTACATGGCAGCCATGATCAACTCGAGAATAAATCTCCAGCCTACATGGCCGCCATGATCAGCAACTAGCATACTGTTTTATAATGCGGCCCTACAAATTACTAGTTAAAACGTGAAATATAAAGCTCAAAACAGCTTGTAGTAAAACAAGAGTCTATAGTATACAAATTACTAGTAAATCTCAATAAAGCTGGTAGTAAAACAAGGGTCTAAACATATAAATTACTAGTAAATCTCAATATAGCTGCTAGTAAAACAAGGGTCTAAACATACAAATTAATAGTAAATCTCAATATATCTGCTAGTAAAACAAGGGTCTAAACATATAAATTACTAGTAAATCTCAATATAGCTGCTAGTAAAACAAGGGTCTAAACATACAAATAACTAGTAAATCTCAATATAGCTGCTAGTAAAACAAGGGTCTAAACATACAAATAACTAGTAAATCTCAATATAGCTGCTAGTAAAACAAGGGTCTAAACATACAAATAACTAGTAAATCTCAATATAGCTGCTAGTAAAACAAGGGTCTAAACATACAAATAACTAGTAAATCTCAATATAGCTGCTAGTAAAACAAGGGTCTAAACATACAAATAACTAGTAAATCTCAATATAGCTGCTAGTAAAACAAGGGTCTAAACATACAAATAACTAGTAAATCTCAATATAGCTGCTAGTAAAACAAGAGTCCTAAACATGCTAGTTATAAATTAATACAAATCTCAATATAGCTACTTGTAACAATAAACCAGGACACTCGACAAATCTCGACAGATTCCGGTACCCTACATCTAAACTCGGATGTATGACGAATTCCGCCATTTTGGAACTATTTTAAAGGACCCGGATAAAAAATGGCTGCCCCCATGAAGATTATATCAAAAAACTAAAAAACGGCGGCCATGTTGGGACTTGTTTGTAAAAGCGGCACATTTTCCTGTTAAAGGGACAATAACACTCTTGCTGGCTTGACAGGTTCCAAAAAAGTAAATTAGCCTCAATCTAACTACTAGATGTTTAAGCGTCCTCCCTGTTGTGTAAATTATCCATTATAACCTATCTTACTTGTCCAGAGGGTTCGAAAATATGTTTAAATCCAAGTTGCATTTGAAAGTGCTTACGTAAGGCTTTTCGAGCCATGTTACGGCATGTAGTTGAATTTTTCAATTTTCAAAATTAGGTGTGTTAAGATGAAATTTGTATCATTTATTAATTGGAATATTGTAAAATATTACAATTTGTTGACCAGAATAATGATTGGGACATATTATTCAGTTACAACAAGAGTGGTATTGGGTCTTTAAAGTAAATCGGTAGTCGACTAGCCGCATCGCAAATGTATGGTCGTAAGTACATATCACTTACTGTCATACATCGGAGTCTAGATGTAGGGTTACGGAGGATATCGGTATCTGTCGAGGTTTGCCGAATGTAAACCAGGAGTCATAAACATAAAAATTGCTAGTTATGAATTAAAATACAAATCCCAATACACCACAACCAACACTAACAACCCGTTTTAGATTTACATATAGGCTAGTGAAGATGGTGCTTGTGTTCTTGGCCCTGTTTCTTGAAATCTTAACTTAAGATAAAATCCAAATTTTAGTACCTACTTTAATCTGATTGGCTAAGCGCTAAAATCAATCTAATATTATCCAATCAAATAACTAAAATTTTTGTGAAACAGGCCCCAGAATGAGGCAGATACGCTTCTGGGTCGGGAGCAGGCCCGGATCCAGGATTTTTTCCAGGGGGGGGGGGCATACATTGTAACAAATGGTAATCATTAGAGTGCCGCATGCATTACTTATTTGGTGTAAACCCCAGAGCCTTCGACGCATTGCCTGGGCAGAGACAATGCGAAAATCAGTTTATATCTTCAATTCAAAAGCAGATACACCGGTCTCGTTGGGGCTGAGGGGTGGGGGGGGGGGGGCCTGGATCCGCGCCTGGGGAGTACATAATATGAAACATACCAACTCTACTTGCGCGCATGTGCCGGGATTAACTGTTGGAATCTACGACGAATTGATAGTGTGTATGCACTTGCAGCTCTACAAGTCGCGCAGTGGCAGTGACATGACCTAAAAAAGAAAAATATTGAAAATTGCAATATTCATTAGAAGCTTATACAGCACATGATGGCTGAGTATGCAAATGTTACATTCCAGTTTTGGTCAAACTGATGTTTTGACCTTTTTGAATAGCATAAACACGCGCCCTTCTACTGTGTAACTGCAGTAAGTCCAGATCAACTAGAGTATCATGTTATTACTATGAAAACATATAGCACATGTTCCCATCCAGCAAAAGTTTAGTATGCTGAAAGCTGTGGATATGTAACCTTTGACTACTGAAAGCTGTGGATATGTAACGTCTGTCTACTGAAAGCTGTGGATATGTAACTTCTGTCTATTGAAAGCTGTGGATATGTAACTTTTGTCTATTGAAAGCTGTGGATATGTAACTTCTGTCTACTGAAAGCTGTGGATATGTAACTTCTGTCTACTGAAAGTTGTGGATATGTAACTTCTGTCTATTGAAAGCTGTGGATATGTAACCTTTGACTACTGAAAGCTGTGGATATGTAACTTCTGTCTACTGAAAGCTGTGGATATTTAACCTTTGACTACTGAAAGCTGTGGATATGTAGCTTCTGTCTACTGAAAGCTGTGGATATTTAACTTTTGACTACTGAAAGCTGTGGGCATGTAACCTTTGACTACTGAAAGCTTATATCACTAAACAGGAACTAGTGGACATATCACCTACAAAACTGTGCGAAAACTGCTTTCGACCGTAACCGATGTAAATTTGGTGGAATGCCGAAGCAATTTCAGTTTAAATATATCCTTTGTGTGTGAATTACTACTACTATGGCACTGTAAATATTTTTTGTGTAATTAAACAGTACATTGACTGGCAGAAAGTTGCCAGTAAAATGACTGTATTTTACACTGACTTGTAAATTTACACCTAAGCGGTAGTTTAGATTTACAAACAACATGTAAATTAACAGAGAGTGTGAAATTATTTCGACGTAAATTTACACTGTGTTAGTAAATAGAAAGTGGGGTAGGGTTACAGTGAGTGTTAATTTACCTCAAAGTAATTTCACACTCTCTGTAAATTTACGTGTTGTTTGTAAATCTAAATCTACCGCTTAGGTGTAAATTTAACATATAATTTAAATGTTTACATTCATGTAATTATCAATGCATAAAATTCGCTTTTTGTTATTAGATCATCGTAGCTAATTTTAAGCTCGTTCGGCAGCCATTTTTATAAATTTATCGTACCCGTTGTATTTGATCAAATTGTTTCACCTTTATTTCAATTTCTTTTAATTTGGGGTACGAAGTAAAGTACGAAACGGCTCATGTGAGGTACGAATGTACTAAGTACGAAACAGCCAGGTTACGAATCAGCGGACATCCGTTTATACATGTACCGCATATGTTTGCGGATGCTCGATTCACAGTCCAGGGGCCTGTTTCACGAAATTTTAACTTAAGATAAAATCCAAATTTTAGTACATACTTAAATCTGATTGGCTAAGCGCTAAAATCAATCTAATACTATCCAATCGAATTACTAAAATCGGATTTTATCTTAGTTAAAATTTCGTGAAACAGGCCCCTGAACGTAAAATTGACAGAATTGCAATCGACCGACGGGCAGGGCTAAAAGCAAAATAAGCACGTACTTAGGGCACAAAGGGGGGGGGGACAACATAAATTTTCATACCCGAATTTACAGTGGTGCCTCAGTGTTTAATGAAATAATTCGAGTTGGTCAGATGACTCATACCTCAATAACGGCCCGGTTGAAATAAATTTTTGTTTATTTTTCTTTCTTAAGTATCATCTTAAACCTCTCTATAAATGTTTGTAGGTATGAGAACTATTTCCAAAAAAATCATGTAAATTAATCATAACTTCTTGACCCTCAATTTTATATTTTGAATGACACATATAGGGCACCAAAGTCGTAAGTGCTTAGGATCTCTAAAAGGCGTGATCTGGCCCTTCACTGACGTCGAATTCAGTCCTGTCACAAGTCTGAGGTGGTGTGAGTAGAATTGTGAGTGTGTGACGTATTTTAAGTAACAAATATGTTTCAGCTGTCATGATTGGTTGAGATATTTTTATGCAGTCGGTACATGCGTTGTGCCCCGAAGTTCTCCTTTTCACTCAATTGACACTATTTCCGGAATTGAGAGAGTTAAATTCCAGATTGTTCAATCGAGTACGCCCCTTTGTCACGTACAACCGGGGATTCGAAACCACGCCAGTTGAATACATGGCATGCTTTATGATACAGCGCGCACGTTCTAACCATTCGGCAATCTGACCCCCTCAACTGAACAGAACGACTGAAATTACCTAGTTTGTTTCGAGTGGACTTTTAACCACATTTCTATCTTTAAATAAATCGACCAAGGGTTCCACCTACCTAATCGCTTGATGTCCACGTACTTTAGAAGAGAGTACCCTCGGCCTTGAAACTCTGGAAACCTTTAAATACAAGATGAGCACGTTTTCACAAATACTCGGATAGCTACACAGATCGAATTAACATCAGGGTCCGTGAGACGGGGAAGGGGGGAGGGGCACTTTGCCAGGGGAACGTTGCCTAGAGGGACCAGGCGACGGCGGAGGCAGGGCGCCGGGAGGGGGCAGCTAGAACACTTGTCCAGGAGCCTAGAGGGGCCCGGAGATATGTCGATTAATGCTTTTTAAAACAAAAATTGTTGGTATTAATTTATACATTAAATACACTGTTACCTGTTGGTGAAGTAGTAGTTCCTTTATGAACTGTCTCTGAGCGAACGATGTCTCGCAACAGTGCCTCACGGGCCTTATTATCAACTAGTATGAAAATAAAGCTTTACCCCATCTCGGTTCTAAGGCTATTTTAGATCCTTACCGTCTATTTTGCACCGTGAAACTTTTTTGATCACCAAAAGAAATCATTTCCTGACACAACCGAGACAAATTTATAATAAACCAACTCTATTTTCGTGTAGAATTCGATGTTAGAAAAAGACCGGTCTGCGCTGACGTCAGTTAACAAACATGGCGGCCAGATTTGAACGATTTTGTTTATCTTTTTCTAACGTCGAATTCTACATGAAAATAGTGTTGAATTTTTATAAATTTGTGTCGGTTGTGTCAGGAAATGTTTTCTTTTGGCGATCAAAGAAGAATCACGGTGCAAAGTCGACGGTAAGGATCTAAAATAGCCTTAGAACCGAGATGGAGAAAAGCCATATTTTTTTATACTAGTTCATAATAAGGCCCGTGAGGAACTGTTAGCGAGACATCGTTCGCCCAGAGACAGTTCATGAAGGAACTAGTGAAGTAGAAGAGAAAAACCGTCGACTTTCTATACATGAGTACCTAGTGGCGGGTGTTATTAGAATCGGATTCTGCTCTCTAAAACACCAAGAACTACATTTCATGTTTGTGAAACTGCATAAAAAAATAATTTCTTCTTTACTTTGTGTCTTTGAGAAATGAATTTCTGATTACTTACCGTTTCTTTGGAATTTTCGACCATTCTCTCCGTTTGTTTCTGGTTTTCCCTCAACATGTCTTGCATCTAATAAAACGAGACATATATTACCTTTATTTATTGCAGGGCGGTGTCTAGTCGTTCGGGTGGGACAAAAAAAACGAGTAATGTTTTTTAAAACAAAAATTGTTTGTATTAATTTATACATTAAATAAACTGTTACTTGATGGTGAAGTAGTAGAGAACCTGCGACTTTTCTATAAGTGAGTACCTAGTGGATAGTCCGGTGGCTGAAGGGGGGGGGGGAATCGCCACCCGAGCTGTGAATTTATGAGACCCGAGTTTTTCTAGACCATTTTTTTTTGTGTAGATTCCGAATCTGGGTGGTGATCAGGCGTTTGAGGGGGCGTTTTCGAGATATAGGGGGTCAAATGTCTATGTATATGGGTGTGTGTAGGAGGGTGGGGTGGGAATGCCATTATGTTGAAATAATATATTAATAAAACAAAAATTTCAAGGATTTCCCATCTATTAATAAGTGTTTATGATGCACGTGGACAACTGTTTTGATTTGTGGGGAGGTGGGGGTGATGGTAGCAGGTGTAGGAGTGCGTGTATGGATTGGGGGGGGGGGCATGTTGACATAAATGTTGTGTACTAATAAAAGTTTAGGACTGCCAATCTCTAAATAAATTGAAATTCCTCCAGAAGATGGGTTTTTTTTAGTGTCTTCATAACCAGCAATTACGTCATCCCAGCGCTTTAAACATTGTTAGAAAGTTGGAAGTTTCTTGAAAAAGAAAGACAGAGAGGCATTACCACAGGCCCAGTTATTATTGAAACTTTCAATACTAATCTTGATTGGATCAAAAAATATCAAGATTAGTATTAAAAGTGTCGAGAATATCATAGAACTGACGACCAACCATAAGGACACCCACATATCTTACCTACTCCTCTTCGCATTGCAAATTAATGGAGGTGCTGAAACGGCTCTAGGACAATTCGTTCGAGAACAATTCGTCCCGGACAATTTGTCACCAGACAATTCGTCCCTAAGGACAATTCGCACCCGGACAATTTGTCCCCGAACTATTTGTCCCTAGGACTATTCGTCCCCGGACAATTCGCAACCGGACAATTTGTCCCCGAACAATTTGTCCCTGGGACTATTTATCCATAGGACTATTCGTCCCCGGACAATTCGCACCCAGACTATTTGTCCCCTAGGACTGTTCGTCCCCGGACAATTCCTCACCGGACAATTCGTCACCAAGGACAATACTTCCCCAAGGACTATTTGTTCCCTAGGCCTATTCATACCGGGACAATTCGTTCACATGGACACATTGGGGACGAATTGTCAAGTTACGAATTGTCCAGGTACGAATTGTCTGGTGACGAATTTGCGTTGTATGAATAGTCCTAGGGGACAAATAGTCCTTGGGGACGAATTGTACTTCGGGACGAATTGTCCTTCGGGACGAATTGTCCTTCGGGACGAATTGTCTGGTGAGGAATTGTCCGGCGTGGTAGTATTAGAATCGGATTCTGCTCTCTAGAACACCAAGAACTACATTTCATGTTTGTAAACTGCATGAAAAATAATTTCTTCTTTATTACTTTGTGTCTTTGAGAAATGAATTTCTGATTACTTACCGTTTCTTTGGAATTTTCGACCATTTTCTCCGTTTGTTTCTGGTTTTCCCTCAGCATGTCTTGCATCTAATAAAACGAGACATATATTACCCTTATTTATTGCAGGATGGATGGCCTAGCAAGGACAGATGTCTAGTCGTTCGGATGGTACAAAAAAAACGAGGTCCGGTGTACACATTGACGTGCACGTAAAAGATCCCTTGGCAGATGGAATTCGATATAAGAGTAGGCCGTAGCGCCGCTGTCCTGGCAACATTTACACTCATAGCACACTGTGTGACGTAGCCTATGCCCGCATTAATTATCCCAGGTTAGGAGCAGAACAGTAGGACGTTAAACCCTATTTCATTTCATCTATATTTATGTCTGTTAATGATATGTAATGGAAGTTCGCAAGGGTTGTTTCTTTTTGGCCTATTCCCTGCATTTTATTCAGAATTCACATCATACAACCCTAAAATATGAATCTAATATTACCGACCCCCTGAAATATGAATTTTATATTACTAATCCTTAAAAGATGAATTTTATATTACAAATCCCTAAAAACGGAATTTAATATTACAAATCCCTTAAACACGAATCTAATATAACCAACCCTAAAGTATGAATCTAATATAACCAATCCTAAAATATGAATCTAATATAACCAATCCTAAAATATGAACCTAATATAACCAATCCTAAAATATGAATCTAATATAACCAATCCTAAAATATAAATCTAATATAACCAATCCCTAAAATATGAATCTAATATAACCAATCCTAAAATATGAATCTAATATAACCAATCCCTAAAATATGAATCTAATATAACCAATCCTAAAATATAAATCTAATATAACCAATCGTAAAATATGAATCTAATATAACCAATCGTAAAATATGAATCTAATATAACCAATCCCTAAAATATGAATCTAATATAACCAATCCTAAAATATGAACCTAATATAACCAATCCTAAAATATGAACCTAATAGTACCGATTCCTAAAATATGAATGTAATACTTACTTGTTTACTGTGTTCTGTTAATTTTTCAATTCGCGTTTCAAACTTGTCTAGCTTGTTCTCAACGTTCTCCAGTTTCTTGTAATCCAGTCTCCCTCGGATGGGTTCGTCGTGTAATGATCGTTTACGGAAAGTGCTTACGGTAGAAGCATGTGATGTATGCGGCTGTTGGCCGGATTTTACTGGCTTTACGATAGCTTTCCGTTCTTGTAAAAGTGTGGCATGACTCATTGCTGATTGTGTAACGGTGGTGAGGTTTTTCTCTGGACTGGCTTTATTCGTAGAAGATACGGTGCCGTCCGATTCTTTCTCCTCATTCTTATCGACTAAATCTTGGATGACACTCAATCTTTGGAAAAGATTCAAATATAATCACACAGCAGCACATGACACAGTTAGAGAGAGAGAGAGAGAGACATGGCGTTTAACGTCCACTCGACACAAACTAGAGCATTTCGGGACTAACATATGGTTTAATATAATTTATATAATTCGTTTGCGCGTAAGGGTCGTTAGCAGTTAGAGGAAACTGGAGAAAAACCTACCCCTTGTCACGTACAACATGGCGTTTAACGTCCACTCGACACAAACTAGATCATTTCGGGACTAACATATGGTTTAATATAATTTCTATAATTCGTTTGCACGTAAGGGTCGTTAGCAGTGGGAGGAAACTGGGGAAAAACCTACCCCTTGTCACGTACAACCGGGGATTCGAAACCACATGGCATCGTGGATCGGACCGGGTGGCGTTGGGTGCCCTTGGTTTGCCATATTATATAGACAATTAACATTATTTTGTGTAAAGTTGGCCCATGGAGAAGTAGAATAAAAAAAACCCTAATGATTTCTTTGAGATAGATCACAGGAATCTGACCTTCTATCCGTATATATAAGCATACACCATGTCATACTATGACATGTATGACATGGTGTATGCTTATATACGGATAGAAGGTCACATCCCTGTGGATAGATAAATAGATACACAAAAAATATAATCATTTACGGGTAATAAACCTACCTGGTCAAAACATCACTAAAATCTGTGGGGCTACTCATTGCATCCTTTCTAAACTCATCTCTGCCCATACTCTGAGGGTCCTTCTGAAGTTTCACCAAACATGCCTTTGCCATGGCTTTTTCGAAGACAGTTATTTTCCTTTTTTTCTCCGCATTAAAGTCCATTCCTGGATGCAATATGGAAATAAAATTCGAGATAGAGGGTGGAGAGAGAGGAGAGAGGGGGAGAGAGAGAGATGGAGAGATGCAGAGAGAAGGTGAGAGAGGATGCGGTTTTACGTCCACTCGACACAAACTCTGTCATATTGGGACTAACGCATGGTTCAATTTCCTTTCCATAATTCGCTAGTGCATTGGGGTCTTAAGCATTAGGATGAAACCGGGGAAGAGCGAGAGAGAGAGAGGGAGAGAGAGAGAGAGAAACATGGCGTTTAACGCCCACTCGACACAGACTAGATCATTTCGGGACTAACGTATGGTTTAATTTCATTTCAATAATTCGCTTTCGCGTAAGGGTCGTAAGCAGTAAGAGGACACTGTAGAAAACCTGGCGACCCTACTCCTTGTCACGTGCGATTTTGTTGAGCCGCGATTTCTCTGTGAGTAAAGAGAGAGAGAAAGAATAGGGTTTAACATCCACTCCACACAAACTAGGTCATTTTGGGACTAACATATGGTTACAATGTATTTCAATAAATCGCTTGCATGTAGGTGTCTTTAACAGTGGGGGGAAACCGGAGGACCCGGAGAAAACCCACGAGGTTGGACAGGCGACCCTATATCTTGTCACGTACAACCGGAGATTCCCGTGAGTAAAGCATTGGCTCGCTAACCTGAAGGTGCAGTGTACGACCCCTCTATTGGCCGAGAATGTTCAGTTGTCATTGATGGTATAATTTGTTTGGATGGTACGAAAACCGATGAGCTGTGTACACATTTGCGTGCACGTAAAATAACCATTGCAGTTGGAATTCGATATAAGATTAGGCCGTAGTGCCTCTGCCCGAGTCCACTTCTCTCATTGCACACTGTATGACATATTCCTGTCTTCGTTAGCCCAGTCGGAGGAGAACAATAGGACGTTAAACCCTATTTCATCGGATACTTACTAAACGTAGATTCTGGGTGTATTTCGTTTTTAGAATTTTTGCATTTTCTGCCACAACACCGGAAAAACTGGAAGACATGCATCAGGAATATCAATGGCGGAGGCAGGACTGGCCGGAAGTAGTATTCATGAATCAACTGATACCTCTGATAACACCAGTAAGGATAGGTTTGCTCTTGTATTCGTTGGAAGGTGTGACTGTGAAAAGTAATAGATATAATTTAACCCTGAGTAATTTAAGAGAGAGAGAGAGAGAGAGAGAGAGAGAGAGAGAGAGAGAGAGAGAGAGAGGGGGGGAGGAGAGGGGCGAGAGGGGGAGAGAGAGGGGAAGGAGAGATAGAGAGAGAGAGGGAGAGAGAGAGAAGAGAGAGAGAGGAGAGAGAGAGGAGGGGGAGAGAGAGGAAGGGAGAGAGATAGAGAGAGAGGGAGAGAGAGAAGAGGAGAGAGAGGAAAGAGAGGGGGAGAATGGGGGAGAGAGAGAGAGGTGGGAGAGAGGGAGAGAGAGAGAGGAAGAGAGAGAGAGGGGGGGAGAGAGGAAAGAGAGCGAGATTGAGAGAGAGAGGAGAGAGAGAAAGAGAGAGAGAGAGTGGGAGAGAGAGAGGGGAGAGAGAAAGAGAGAGAGAGAGAGAGAGAGAGAGAGAGAGAGAGAGAGAGAGAGAGAGAGAGAGAGAAATTACCTGAACATTGCAATAAGAAGATTCAGCAGCAGAATAACCATTGTAAGCATGAACACTCCCAGAAGGATTGGTACTATATATTTTCCTACTTCTGATGGACATCGCAGCGTAGTGTAGTCATTATATAATGCCGGAACATTCGTGCATGTTGATGTTCCTTAAACATGACAAAAAAACACATAATTTGTACTAAATGAATGTGCTTTAGAGAGACAAAACATTTCATTTCAAATATAGTGGCATCGTAAATCAGGACTTTTGACACAGCAGCATCTTCATTGCACGGAGAGCAGTATTGTGAAATATGGCATATCCACAGGAAGGACGAAATGAAATGGGGTTTAACGTCTTACTTTTCTGCACGGGCCGGGCGAATAAAGACAGGTGTACTATTATCCGTGAACGTAAGATCTGTCATTGCGTCAAGTGACCTGGTTTAGATTCTCCGCCTGTAGGGTCACGTGTCTAATTTCGTGGGCTTTGTATGGGTTTTCCCGCGGCTAAAGAACCCTAGGCATAAGACAGTTATTAAAATAACAAGGACAGCTGTCTAGTTGTTCTGATGGGACGGAAAACCGAGGTCCCATGTACACATTGGCGTGCACGTAAAATATCCGTTGGCAGTTGTAATTCGATGTAAGAGTAGGCCGTAGCGCCGCTGCTCGGACAATATTCCTCTCATAGCACAATGTATTATCCCAGTTTAGAAGCAGGGCAGTAGGACGTTAAACCCCATTTCATCCAAGATAATCAAGATAAAACAAATTGCTTCGGGGAGAGATGAAAATAAAAATAAATGAATACCTTCTATATCCTCTAGAAAGAGTTCACCATAAACCTGCCAGTATGCTTTTCGTGGCAGATGGTATAATAGTTTCCATGACAATTCTGTGTTCGGATATAATATGGCCTCCGATGCTAACGAATAGGCTAAGATAAACAGCATTATGATCCACATAAAGGGAATTAGATCTTTCCAGACCTGAATAAAAAAAGCAATTCGAGTTGGGTTAAAGGGAAAGACCAAAAATTTGTAATTAATAAAAAAAATAATTTCTCGCTTGGATCAAGTTTGTTTGCTTGTAATACAGAGGGGATTATTTCTAAATGTATATTTAAGATTTACGGAAGCCTTGTTGAAAATCGTTGATCTCACATTTAAGGGAGGTTACTCTTGATCTGGAAACTGAGTAAGTCGTAAATGGGAATAAAAAAGATAACTTTAAAACATTGCATGGCCTGACTGGTAAATTCTTTGAACAAGGGGTTCGTATGCAAGAAACGCTCACATTCGGGAATAGACGGACGTGGAGTGACTTGTTCAAATACATGACCTAAATCTGTTAAAAACTGTAGCCCAAATGGGCGGGGTGGGGGAAGTGTAACTACGGAGCGAAATGTGAAATTATTCAGTTGAAATATGTAGCGGAAGGGGCGGGGGATGGGATGGGGTGAACTGAAGGTTACGTTATTTGAATTTAACATCTGAGAAGGGTCGGCTAAAAACTACTGCGACTATCGTATTCACAAAGAGGACATAACATATTAATAAAAGGTTTTCGGCAAAGGGGCATTACTCTAGAGGGTCCATTTGACGTTTTGCGTAGAAGGCAGGGGACGTAACTCCAGAACAGACATTCAGATTCGCACATCGCATGCATCTCAGATGTGTCGATCCGTAACCTAGAATTAAGCGATTGAAATTTTCGCCTAGCGTCGATCATCATTACTAAAGTCAGTACGATAAAAAGTATAGCCTCGATTATCCATTTATTGATTAAATCGTGAAGGGAAGTTATGCATTAAATCGGGTCATAATCACGGGCTAGCGATGCCATCGAGGATTGATTACAGCCTGGATACGTTAATTAATGTCTCATTAATAGTTAATAGAATATATTAGGCCTAAAGAAAGACCTACAAAAGGCTGATTTAGCTGTTGCATAATGTATGTTTAATATAATATACTTCCACAAATAAAACTTAAACTCAACATACCATTTTACTGATCATCTGTATTTTAGGTCCCAAATGTTTGTTAACAAAAAATATGTGTAACATTCGAACGTAGAAGGAAACGAGATTCAGACACAAAAACACTCGAGCAGCCTCAAAGGTATTATCATCAGGGATGACACGGAGTATTATTCCAATTATGAATAAAAGAATGGTAAATATATCAAGTTTGTTCCACGAATCATTCCAATAGGTTTTCATCTTCAGTCTTACAGTATCGGTGTCACTATTATATATCTGAAGAAACCGAAAATACAAAAAGAACCAAAACATTTTTTTTTATTCATTATTCTATAGCACTATTATATATCTAAAGAAATTCAATCAAAATAAAGAACTAAAACAGTTTTACTATTTACAATTCAATATTCTATAGCACTTTTATATATCTGAAGAAATTCAATCAAAATAAAGAACTAAAACAGTTTTACTTTTTACAATTCAATATTCTCTAGAATGAATGAATGAAATGGGGCTTAACGTCCTACGCTTAAGCACCGTACCTGGGCTAATTGAAGACGGGCATACGCCACAGTGTGCAATGAGGGAAATTTTGCCCGGGCAGCGGCGCTACGGCCTACTCTTATATCGAATTCCAACTGCCAAGGGATCTTTTACGTGCACTCCAATTTGTACACGGGACCTCGGTTTTTCGTCCCATCCGAACGACTAGGCAGCTGTCCTTGTCAGGCCCTCCTTCTGCATCACTGACAAGGGGAAATCACGCCGGAAAATCGAGATGAACTTTCTCGGCCAATGCAGGGATCGAACCCTCAACCTCCAGGCTAGCGAACCAGCGCCTTATCCACTTAGCCACCGTGATCCCCATATTCTCTAGAACTAATAATGTAAAGAATAACAGGTCTTGTTTACAACAGTAGTATGTAGTGCACTTGCGGAACAACCTTGACCTTGGGTGACCTGATTATTAATTAGCAGTGTAAGAATTCTTTTACGCAGTGATAATTTAAATCAGTAAGACATTTCACCAAATCATTTTGGAAATTAAACATAAATTTGTTGACCGTTCGGTTGAACTGCGACACTGACGGGATGAGTGGATGGCGGGGTTTTGGATTAGCGTGCCTTCCTAACATCTAAAATTAACACCTTTCTACATCATAAACGATGAACAGGGTTCTACTGTTGATGCTCAAATAGGTAGAAAATGGACACGGTGACAAGGTGTAGGGTCGCCTATCCACCCTCGTGAGTTTAGCCCCGGTCCTCCGGTTTCCCTCTACTGCTTAAAACCCCTACGCGCAACCGAAGTATTGATATATAAATAAAACATGTGTTAGTCCCTAAATGACCTTGAAATAAAATAAAAACCAAGTACGAACAATCCAAACCATAAGACAGAATTCGAAGTCCTAAAGAATGAATGAATGAAATGGGGTTTAACGTCCTACGCTTAAGCACAAGTTCTAAAGAACCGATATCCTGTTACAACGTTTATTAGAGTCTAATTAATTCTTACCTGACGGATTTCCTCACATGCTATTGTAAACACCCAAAAACAAACAACGCCCTCGACAATAGAAAAGGTTGGGCTAAACTTCACCAGCATGAGGTAACTATGGAGACCCAGGAATATCAAATAGGATATCTGAAGACAAAGAATAATATTAATGGTAAAAAGTCAATGGTAATGAAAGTTCTTTTTTCGGAATGAATAAATATTCTTTATTCACATGAAGACGGGATTAACGTCCCACCGTTCTGCTCCAACGGGGCTAATGACGACGGGAAAACGCCATGCAGTGTGCTATGAGAGACATTTATACCTTACAGTGGCGCTATGGCCCACACTTACATCGAATTCCAACTGCCCAGGGTTCTTTTACGTGCGCTCGGATGTGTACACTGGACATCGGTTTCCCATCTGAACAACTATACTTTGTCCCTTTCACGACTCTCCGTCCTGCACCACGGACGAAGGTTGGAGGTTGGGGTGAAAATCCCGATAAACTTTCGCAACCAACCCTGGGTTTGAACACGAGACCTCCATGCTAGAGAGCCCGGTATATATACCAATATTACTTTGAGTAACACAAGACAAGGAGTCCGCCAAAGAAAATAATAAATAGATAACCGGAAAATTTAAGTTAATAAAAATATCAAAATATATCCACCCGGAAAAGTTAAGTTTATAAAAAAAAAGTGTGATATAACTCACCACATGTAATCCAAAGATAACAACCGGGGATTTATAAAACCCCAACACACTTTCTTTCAAATGTGTATCAGAAAAGACAGCTTTAATACCAATTGTTGAATACCATGCCTAGAATAATTCACCACAATATACAAACTAACATTTTGTGCATCTTTCCAACAAAACAAAACAACATAAGAAAAATTTAAGCTAAAAAAAACAATTTTAATTAAAATAAGATACATACCACATACGGCACGCTTGATAACTCGAACTGTCCCCACCACAAATAGTCCATCACTTCCTGGCAAGCTGTGTGGGACATAAATCTAATATTCTTCGTGTTTGAGGCTAATATTAAACAGGATTTGTTGTTCCAGTTGTCAAGTTTTTGAACAAGAATCTCAAACCACTTCTTTTCCACATAACACCTATTCATCATTTCCATGGCCAACTTTTCAAAATCCCTTTGAAAACAAGGACTGAGATTAAAAAAAGGATTACGCGGTATCTGAAACACCGCAGGAGATATTTACATTGTTCATTCAAAAAAAAAATGGAATTAAGTTTTTGAATAATATTATATTCCAAATAATATTAAAGCGAGAATTTGAAAGTCAAAACATAATTATTTCTATGCCTTTTTCTCAATAGGTTATCAACTCGCTATTATACGATCATGGGTATTGTTTCCCACCCTTAAAAATCATTGTTTTCCTATTGACTAGCCATCTTACAACATTGGAATTTGAAGTTGAAAATGATTTTTTTGCCAATTTCTCAGCTGGCAATAGTGAATTATAGGATTAATAAGATTATTCTTTAACTGTTAATGGATACCATCTACTTTAAGGCTTTATTTTAATAAATGTTAAAAATATAACTTAAAAATTTGAAATTGTAGCTTTAATATCTGCTGGGCATATTTTCTTTTTAAATAAATCAAAACATAGTCCAATAAGAAGATAAACGTCTCTATATGTCTGCGATGGCTCGGCGTATTTTTCTCAATTCTGCTCTTGATTTAATCACGCCAACCATCGGACGAGTTTCTTGATTTGCTAAAGAAATGTCAGCATATATGTAACCATGGCAACATATTATCTAGAATAGCTCTTCTGTCTGTCGGAGCCGAAAATTATATAAACACGCATTCTATCCCTAAACTAATCTTCACGATAAATTAGCAATATCGAAACGCATATTCCTTTACAAAGTAAATTTGCCTTGGGATACTGAAAATTTCATTCAAATTGCTTTAATCGGGGTGGGTGAAGTTACCGTAGCAACGGTACTCGACCAGCAAGACAGTCTCGATTGCCCATTGTATCGTTCAATTCAAATATCTTGCGGGTGTTTAGATCCATTTAAAGCCCCAATACCACTCGTGTTGTAACTGAATAATATGTTCCAATCTTTATTCTGGTCAACAATTTGTACTATTTTACAATATTTCAATTAAAAAATGATACAAATTTTATCTTAACACAACTAATTTTAAAAATTGGAAAAATTCAACTACATGCCGTAACATGGTTTGAAAAGCCTTACGTAAGCACTTTCAAATGCAACTTGGATTTTAACATATTTTCGAACCCCCTGGACAAGTAAGATAGGTTGTGATGTATAATTTACACAACAGGTAGGACACCTAAACATCATGTAGTTAGAATAAGGCTTAAAAAAATTCTGGACCTGTCAAGCCAGCAAGAGTGTTATTGTCCCTTTAAATCACTTCTTTAATTGGCATTTAGTAATGGAACATATTAACACAAGGTACAATTTCATGGATACACAATTACTGAGTTTGATACTAAGCGACGTTTCGACGGGGATACTCTTGTCTCTATCAAGCAAATGATACAAATATACGAATTGTGGACAAATGTATACAGAATATGCAACAAAGATAATAATCAAATGCAATTAAAGCATAAAGCCATTATAAACTAAACCTATACAATGTATTTTTAATGTGCCTGGTTTTCACTTAGTCATCAAGGATGGAATTAGCTTTGATTTGCATGGATCGTATGGATTTTTAATCTTGACTAGCCTACTTAATACATGTCTCAATAATGGACAGATTTCGCTCTTGCATAATGCATCTGATAAGATCAAGTAAAAGAACTTTACCCAGTGTTATTGTTAAGAATCTGTAACTTTTCTGGTCGTTTTAATTTCTTTGTCGTTATAACAGCTTCAAATAAACCAATGGCAAATAAAGCAGCCGCTACAGGTTCCTTGATCAAAATTAAACGTATTTTGTTAAACCAATATTTCGTTATTCGAAATTATGTCTTCTCTCTGATATTAATAATAGTGTCATTATTTGTAAGTTAAATGGAAATCGGATGATAAATGCGGTCCTTAGCCGTGCGGGGGGTTGGGTGGCCGAATGAGTAGCACGTGCGTACTGTATCGTACGACCTGGCGCGGTTTCGAATCCCCGGTTGTATGTGACAATGAGAAGGGTCGTCTGTCCAACTTCGTTGGTTTTCTCCGGGAACTCCGGTTTCCTCCCACTGCTAAAGACCCCTAAGCGCAAGCGAATTATTGAAATAAAACTAAACCATAGTCCCGAAATTACCTGTGTCGAGTAGACGTTAAACCCCATCTCTCTCTCCTATCTCTCTCTCTCTCTTAGCCCCGAAATGACCTAGTTGTGTTAAGTGGACGTTAAACCCCATTTCTTCCCCTCTCTCTCTCTCGCCCGCTCCCTTAGCCGTGCCATATGAACTGTGTGCTAACCTGATGTCTCATAAATCCATGACCGGAAGTGACCAACTTTGTTTCTACTCTGATATATTACTGGTGTTATTATAATCGGTAAATTGCATGGACACCGGGCGATAATTGAGGTCTGCAGTCGTGCCAAATCAAATTAAACGTGTGGTGACCTGATACCCGAAACCGCTGACCAGAAGGGACCACAATTGTGCCTACTATGAGATGTTATTAAAATTGGGGGATTACGGTGGCTAAGTGGATAAGGCGCTGGTTCGCTAGTCTGGAGGTTGAGTGTTCGATCCCTGCATTGGCCGAGAAAGTTCATCTCGATTTTCCGGCGTGATGTCCCCTTGTCAGTGATGCAGAAGGAGGGCCTGACAAGGACAGCTGCCTAGTCGTTCGGATGGGACGAAAAACCGAGGTCCCGTGTACAAATTGGAGTGCACGTAAAAGATCCCTTGGCAGTTGGAATTCGATATAAGAGTAGGCCGTAGCGCCGCTGCCCGGACAAAATTTCCCTCATAGCACACTGTTGGCGTATGCCCGTCTTCAATTGGCCCAGGTTAGGTGCTTAAGCGTAGGACGTTAAACCCCATTTCATTCATTCATTCATTATTAAAATTGATAAAGTTCATTGAAATCTGGTGATTAATACGGTATGTAGCCGTAAAGCCACTTCAAAATTATTACAATTCTCATGACAATGCATTTTCTGCGAATCGATTTACAAAATATTTAATTTGGGTGCCTAATATTGGATTTACCGTTTTGATAAATAAAAGTTTGGGTAATCTCTAGTGGTGTATACCGCGAACGTTCCACAGAATATGAAATGCAATGAAATGGGGTTTAACGTCCTACTGTTCTGCTCGGAACTGGGTTAATGAAGATGGGCCACAGATTATGAGACCTATGCAAAATATGGCATTTTCGCAAATCGCAAAAAGTTTAGAGAAATAAATACTAATATACACACCTTGAGTTCTTTCCAGAACATCTTCGCTAAATCTTGATTTTTCACCATCAAACACCACACAAATAAATGTTCCAATGGGATTTTATCGTACCTATTAGCATCTGATGCCTGTCTGGCAGCTGCTGTAATAAATATAAAACAGATGGAGAGAATCCCTTGCTTAACCTGACCACAAACTAATTAAACACGTGTGCTCTTCTTTGTATTATGTAGTGCAAAAATCTCGAAGTATCAATTGATGATCGGTTTCACGACAGAAACACAACATTATATTGAAGTTCATACGTCAAGATGGAGTTATCTTTGAATAAAATTCCCCTTTTTGTGTCTTTGTTTTAAGAGCAACTTCTTGCATACATACATGTGTGGGTGGGTAGAGGGGGTGGGGGTGTACTGACTGAATTTTCTTTGTCATTTCCCTATATGGGTCAATTAGCACGAAACAAACCCAACTAAGATAACAGTGGCCTCGACCCTTCGTGCATATCGCGCTGGGGTGGGGAAAACATACCTGTAACGATAGCAGACATGTTGTAAAAGAGATATTACACTGTTTGCAAAACGACACTAACGAGAAAGGTAGCCATGGTTTTGCTTCACGTTGTGTTTCGAAATGGATATCCTATGTAATATAACTGGTTTACGAATTTAAAGCAAGTATTATGCCCGGCCATAATATACTATTGCTATAATATAAAAAGCCTGAACAAATCGTAACAAGTATGTCTACCCCGCCATAATCGAAAACAGTATCTAAAATTAAAAACGAAATTAGCGAGACAAAGAATTTAAAGCGCGAATTTCATATTTTCTAAGAAAGTCAAAACAGAATTATTTATATGTCTTTTGTTCAATAAGTTATAAGGTTACTATAATACGACCATGGGCATTATATCCCACCCTTCAAACCATTGACACAGGAAATAATAACACAATTACCTCCCTTGTTATCCTATTGCCTCCATGCATTCGCCATCTTCAAATGTTCGAATTTGAAGTAGAAAATGACATTTTTGCCAATTTATGAGCTGACGATAGTGCATTATAGGATTAATATAATTATTCTTTAACAAGGTAGGGCTCTTTATGGATCCAGACTTGCCTTCGCTGTATTAGGGAATATTCCGCCCTCCTCTCTCTCTTTTTTCGAGTGTAGGGGTTTTAACTTACAGTTTTCCATCCCTTTCCTGCCAACCTGATTATCCATATAACGACCAGTTGCTCTCCGAATTACATCCAAGTCTAACGGTAAGTTATAACCAAGACTTTTAAGTTTATTGAAAAAGGAGTGTTCCATCAAAGGCTCCAGCTGAAAAACAATAACTTGATGGTTTAAATATCGGCAATGAAATGAAATGTAATGTGGTTTAATTTCCTTCTGTTCTGCTTCTAATGGACTAATAACAGGGGAGCATGTGTTCTACATTGTGCTATGAGAGAAATTTGTCCCTGCTCTTATCTCGAATTCCAACACTCTGGCGTTTTTTTCTACTTGTACGCCAATGTGTATACGGGGCGTTGTTTTGTATTTCTTACGAAGGGCTATACGTTGTCCCTTGCCAAGCAGTCCGGCCCGTCGAATTAATATTGATTTAAATTACCATCACTCACTTCATTGTATTTATCTTCATATAACATTTGTAGATCTTCTTTAGTGAAAAACCCGTCTAATTTTAAACCGTTGTCTATAAATAATTTAACAAAATCAACGTTCTCCTGTCTCATCGCCATAAGTACCAAACCTCGTTTTGAGTTGATATTCTAGAAATAGATTAAAAAATATAACCACAATTAATTAAATGAAACGAAATGGGGTTTAACGTCTTACTGTTCTGCTTACGCCATACCCGTGCAGTTTTTCAGATTTCAAACTGTCAAGGGTTATTTTACGTGCACGTCGATATGTACACAGGATCTCGGTGTTTCATCCCGTCCGAACGACTAAACATTTTCCCTTTCCAGGCGGCCCGCCCTACGCGGCTGACACGGGGTATCCGCGGCCAATACCAGAACCTCCCGGTTGGTAAGCAAACTTCTTACTGCCACTGTTTGTCGTGTATTTTGTACACGATGAACAGTCCATAAATATGCTGATTAAACTATTTTGCCTGCTTACACTTTTTGCCTGTACGTTTTTTTTTATGACTTTGTCTAATGGTTTTGATTGTTCGTATTTGGTTTTATTTTCTTTCATCCCCTATTTTTACGGAATTAAAATACATTTCCGATTTCATTTTATTTTCCTCCCAACAATCTAGCTGACGATCTTTTCTCGAACAACGCAAGGATCGAACACAGGACGTCCAGGTGGCACCTTGCGCAGGCGTGCACCGTGTTCTGGGAACTGCGTGTAGAACGGTTCAAAATATTGTTGAAACAGACATCTTCAATTTTTAGTGCAGGGGGACTGCGCCACATATGATTTACATAAAGGACAAATATAACGACAAGAAATCATACTCCGAAACAACAAACAAACAAATAAACAATTAAAAAAAAAATGGATCCGAGGGCTAGCCGTAAGCGTCCACCGCGCTCTACAATCCCGGGTCTGAAGCAACACAACAGACTTCACTCAAAATTGAAAATGACTAGGAAAAACATTATGTGATGTCAGCATGAATCAAGCTCTGCCATATGCTACAAGAAATAGAAATGCAAGCATACTGTAGTAAAAATTCCGACTATTCAAGTAACCACATCGGTGAAATGTATAAAAAAGGTAGTCTAAAACATTAAAGATTGCGTTTAAACAATTCTTTCGATCTACGATGAACTTACCATTGTTAGCATAAATATATCATTATATAGTTTCATATAATATACAGAAAAATATACTATTGTAAATAAAGTCACCTGGATAGCTGTTGTTTTAACATTCTTAATATCATTCCAAATTAAAGCTTTTTTCAGAGGTCCATCAACGACGTCGTCTTCTTGTAAAAAAAAAGTCGACATATTGATCTAATGCAAACACACGCCACTTGTCTTACATGACAATCAGGGTTTAATTAAGCTTATATTGGGCCCTTGCATTAACAAAATATTAACAAATGGAGGGGGGTTTGGCTCATATTGCAACATCAGCCTCCTTTTTTTCATGACAATCAGGGTTTGATTAGCTAACATTCGGCCCTTACATTAACAAATTATTAACAAAAGGGTGGGAGGGGGCATCAATTTGTCAGCCAGTATGTTACAAACATATACACAGCAGTGCCGGACTGGTGGGCCGAAGGCCCACTTGCCATACCTGTGACAAGGCCCACGAGCAAATGGCGGGCGAAGCCCAACTACGAGTGCGGCAGGTGCGAGCGCTCGGGGGGGGGGCTGGAATTTTGAAAAACAGACAGCCGCAAACCCATTTTTCAAGCACCACAGGCCAGAGCAGCGGATGGAGATATATGGTGACCTGCGAGCACTTTAATCACACATCCTCGAATACGAAATCTATCTTTCTGCTTTTCTTTCCTTTACTTTCCCTGTTTCCTCTCCTCCCCTCTTTTACTACCTTTTCTCTTTCTTTTTTTTACTATTTCTTTTTTCTTTTTTTCTTTGAGGCTTAGGCCTATATTTGTTTTTCGGCTTAGGCCCACTTGCCAATCAAGTGGGCCCAGTCCGGCACTGATACACAGGACCTCAGTTTTTAGTCCCTTCAACACGACTATACATTGTCCCTTTCCAGGCCCTCTGGGTTGATCAAGGCGCATACAGGTTAGCGAATGTCTTACTCCATAAGTCACCACAGCTTTAAAATTTATCAGAATAGCCCAATTATGCCATATACAAGTCTTGAAATTAACAATTTTACGAAAGAAGAAATATATATACCAGATGTATATCGAGTGGACGCCACCCCCCTCTCCCTCTCTCGCGCTCTCTATCTCTCTTCCCCTCTCTCCCTCTTTCGTACCGGTTTTGATAGTTCAAGTCTACTATTTGAAATTCAGGGAACATACCTTCAGCAATACGGTTGTAAATAGCTTCTGCCAGACCGAATTTCTCGGACATCTTTTCATTTAATTTGAAGACTTCTATTCTATCCCTGTGTTCTAAGATATTTAAAATCAGAGACACACTTTCTGATTTCACCCTTTCTTTTTCTTTCGGGTCTACCGTGCGCTTGGTTTCCTCCTTTGGGCCATCTTTGTTCGCCGCATCCCCCTTTGGTTCATCTTTGTCTTCTGTTTCTGTTGTTGATTCATCACTGATTTCAGATTTCCATTTTACACCATCTTTGCCTTTTGCTTCACCATCTTCTTTACCATCCTTATCGTTTACATTTCTGTTTTCCTTTCCAGGTTTGTCTGGACCGAAAACAATTTCCACTTGTTTACTTTGTTCATTTCCTTCTTTGCTCGGTGCCGCATTTTGACCATCAATATCCATTTTCGCATCTTGTACCCCCTGTTTCCGTTTCCGACTTCCACCTTCTTGCAGTGTCTTCCTTCTTTCTTTCACTAACTCCTTTACATCTGGGCTTTTGTCTGTTGGTATTTTAACTTTGGGTTCTTCATCCTTCCCTTTCTTCTTCTTCTTCTTCTTCTTCTTTTTCTTCTTGTCCGTGTCCTCTACTATCGATTCTTTCTTATTTTCTTTCTCCACCGACGTTTCCTTGTTATATTGGTCCTCAACTAGTTTAACCACTGACTGTCTTACAACTCTTAAAAGTAAGACAAGAGACAATCAAACAAGATATTATTATAAAATAAAGGTCACAATTCTATGGAATACAATTACTGCTTATTACTGAGCGACGTAGCGACTAAGCCTCTCTAGTCGTTATCAAGCATTAACGACTAGAGAAGCCTAGTCAAAACGTCGCTCAGTAATAAGCTGTAATTGTATTCCATAGAATTGTGACCTGTATACTCTAGTTCAATTACTAAATGCCATTGAAACAGTTCAAGATATTATGAGCTTGATAACGTTAAGAGAATACTCTTCGAAACGTCCCTCAAATAAATAAGTAGCTGTTTTATCATAAGTATGTGTCGTAGTTTATTGCTCTATCCAGTTACTAAATGCCTCTCAAAGATTCAGATATTATATCTCCCAGATTATAAACACCCTTAACTTATTCCATCTTATAAATCATTAGTCACATGGCCGAACTGTTAGTGAGATGGGTTATATTCAAAACTGGCCAGTTTTGGTCATAGGAATCTCTAGTCGTTTAACAGTCGCACTTAGTCTTAGGTGATCGTACGACAAATCAATCAAGGTCTTGGGAAGCTGTTATGTCTCAGGCCTGCAGTTATACGGGCTTCACTTAAACAGAAAAGGGAAGAAAACCAAAGAAGCACAAAACAACAAAATAGTTGTTAAATTTCTTTAGGTCAACACACTGAACTAGCTCAGGCATTTACATCTTTATAAAACTCATTGGCGCAGACGAGGCGTGGGAATGTGTGTGTCTGACTGAATCGCATAAAACATCACATACGACTAGACCAAAACCGTACGTTTAACACGTTCTTTGGTACTCGCGGAATTATGTTTTGTGTCAAACTGCTTTATTAATTGTTCTGTCATCAAACCGATCATGGTTATCGAGAGGATGATTTAACAGTACAGGGCGGCCGACATATTCCTGAAGCAATAGTCCACGAAATCACCCTCTGACCATTGCTAGATTGACGTATGATACTTGAGCTTTTGAGCGCGTGTGTCTATTCTAGTTGTCCAATCAAGATGTCAGTCCTTCGTTTAATCTGGGGTCTGCCCTAAAACTTTAGACAGCGATTCAAGGTATTAGAAACGGCGAAAGTATAGTTCGTCTCTAAGCAGTTTTGTTTACATTGTAGCCGTCTTGATAGCCTTGTTTGTCACGCAATTAGTATTTCTGCAATATTCTGCTAGGCACTGGTTAATTGGGCGTAATGTATTTTCGTGGGTCATGACGTAACGTTATGTAAACATATCTGGAGCTCTGTTTAAGCCCGAATGACATTGTTACGCAGTTGGCTATTGGTTGTTAATCGGACAATTGACAAGTGTCGTAATTTGGAACAGGAATGAGCTTTCATTACAGCAGTGTTAGACTGGAATTCAGTCTAATCAAAGGAAACACTCCCATTGGGAGGGGGGGGTACGACGTTGGCCCGCTACCCTGGAGGTCCCGTGTTCGATACTGGTGGTTCCCTCACGTCAGTGGTGCAGGTCGAGGGCTTGGCAAGCGCAACATCTAGTCGTTCAGATGAGACGGACAAGTTCCCGTTTACAGACTGGCGAACCTGTAACGTCCACTCGACGCAAACTAGGTCATTTAGAGATTAATATATGTTTTAATTTTATTTCAATAATTCGCTTGCGCGTAGGGGTCTTAAGCAGTGGGAGGAACCCTCGAGGTTGGACAGGCGGCGCCCATAATCCTTGCCACGTACAACCGGGGATTCGAAACCCCGCCAGTCGACTCAATGATTTTATGATACAGCACGCACGTGCTAACCATTCGGACCCCCCCCCCTCGGGAATTCGAAATAAGGGCAGGACGTAGTTCAGCTGTTGGGGTAAATTGTCGTCCATACGTCATTGAGGCGTATGTCTGTCATCATTAGCCCAGTCGCTGTAGAGCAGTAAGACGTTAAACCCCATTTCTTTTCCTTATTATGAATCAAATCGAGAAAACATAAAAAAACACAACATACTTATCGTTGTCGCCATTTTTAATTGATCGAATTGCAAAAGCTATAATATCGGCAACTCCACCATATCCCTGCATAAAAATAAATACGTTTAATTTAATGTTTATGGCGTTCACGTGACTTGATAGTCTGAATTCGAAATAAGAGTAGGCCGTGGGGTCACTCTCTGGGGAAAATATCCCTCGCAGCACATCGCATGGCGTATGCCTGTAATTGGGTAATTCTGTGAAAGAAAATACGAAAATGGCCGCCATTTTGGATAATTCAAGCGTATAACAGGAATGTTTTCAATAAAAGTCCCTAAGCCGTCCGTAAATTTTTTTTTAGTGCTCTTGCATTCAGATCTGACGTATTTTTACATCTAACTGTCCCACTTCACCATGTCAAATTATAATAATTTGAATGGATGGTAAGGGTGGCAGAGTATTGAAAAAGAATATACCTCTATAATCACCACTGGTGCTCGATTATCTTGATTTACAGCATCATTTAATGATTTCAACACATCCAGTTGACCTTCTATTACTAATATAACCGCTGGTTTGTGTCCAACATCATACTCCTCTGGAAAATACATATCAAAATACAGTAGAACTTGTCTTAAGCAAGCACCCAAGGGAAATTTAAAAATGGTTGCTTAATGGAGGTGCTCTTTGACTAGAGGTATCCAATATTGCCCCAACCCCTACCACCAAACATTTTTTGGGTGCTCCTTGAAGCAAGTGTTCGCTGATTAGGAGTGCCTGCCTGAGCAAGTTCTACTGTAAATGGTGTTTAACGTCCCACTTTTCTGCTCCAACTGGGCTACTGTGTTATGACGGAAATGTTTTCCCGTCAGCAGCGATGCGGCCTACTCTTCTTTCGAATTCCAAATATAAGGGTTCTTTTAAGTGCAAGCTAATGTGTAAACGGGACGTCGGTTTTCCTACGACGATACGTAGTCCCTCGTCAGGCCCCCAATCCTACACCACGGGAACAATGCCGGAAATTGCCGATGAGCTTTCTTGGCAAAGGCCGAATTCAAACACGGAACTTCCAGGTTAGCGAGCCAACATCTTACTCCCCTATAAAATATAGCTTATAATAATGGTGATAGAAACGCCATTGAAACTTGGTGAATGTTATCCATCAAGCTGTTTGTTATTATATATCACTTTCACTAAATGCCTTTAAAGATATCAAGGTTCTACTTAACTCATTGTCTAAACTCCATTTGAATAAAACATACTACCATTCCCTTAAACCACTTTTCATTTTGTATTTTTAGAGTTCAAATACTTTATTTGACTTTTCGTCCCCACTCTAGGTTTTAGAAGGGCTGTTAAATAAACGGTCTATTCTGTCGACTTATTATCGTGTGGAATAGAAAACAAAACAAAATAAAGGTTGTATTTCCGGATAGTCACTTGTAACACCGTTGCTGATTGGTCAAAAGTCACTCGTAAGGCCATGATATCGAAAGTATAAAAAAAACGAAACGAAATTTAGATCTGTATTTTGATCAAATTGCAATGAGAACATTTTAGAAAATAAAATAATATGCTTGATATGTTTTGGCAGAATATTTGACTTTCTTATTGACAGACTTTCTCATACGCAGCTCTTCGAATGTACCAGTTTAGGGTTGTTTCGGCGCGGGAGATTCTCAAAATTGTTTGCGAATCCTTAAACCGTGTAATTGCGACGCCTGTCAAAATACGTCTTTAGCCTAAATGGATGTTATACACAAGGTAGGGTATGCATATTCTAGAACAACCCGGTATCCCAGTGAACACGTAGTTCAGAGGCAGGAGATAGAGGCAGGAGATAGAGACAAGAGATAGAGGCAAGAGATAGGAGATAGAGGCAAGAGATAGAGGCTAGAAATAGAGGCAAGAGATAGAGGCAAGAAATAGAGGCAAGAGATAAGAGGTAGAGGCAAGAGATAAGAGATAGAGGCAAGAGATAAGAGATAGAGGCAAGGGATAAGAGATAGAGGCAAGAGATAGAGGCAAGAGATGAGAGATAGAGGCAAGAAATAGAGGCAAGAGATAAGAGATAGAGGCAAGAGATAAGAGATAGAGGCTAGAGATAAGAGATAAAGGCAAGAAGAGGCAAGAGGCAAGAGGTAGAGGCAAGAGATAAGAGATAGAGGCAGGAGATGAGAGATAGAGGCAAGAGATAAGAGATAGAGGCAAGAGATAAGAGATAGAGGCTAGAGATAAGAGATAAAGGCAAGAAGAGGCAAGAGGCAAGAGATAGAGGCAAGAGATAAGAGATAGAGGCAGGAGATAGAGGCAAGAGATATAGGCAAGAGGTAAGAGATAAGAGATAGAGGCAAGAGATAAGAGATAGAGGCAAGAGATAAGAGATAGAGGCAGGAGATAGAGGCAAGAGATAGAGGCAAGAGATAAGAGATAAGAGATAGAGGCAAGAGGTAAGAGATAGAGGCAAGAGATAAGAGATAGAGGCAAGCGATAAGAGATAGAGGCAAGAGATAAGAGATTGGGGCAAGAGATAGAGGCAAGAGATAGAGGCAAGAGATAAGAAATAGAGGCAAGAGATAAGAGATAAAGGCAAGAGATAAGAGATAGAGGCAAGAGATAAGAGATAGAGGCAAGAGATAAGAGATAGAGGCAAGAGATAAGAGATAGAGGCAAGAGATAAGAGAGAGAGGCAAGGGATAAGAGATATAGGCTAGAGATAAGAGATAAAGCAAGAGATAGAGGCGAGAGGTAGAGGCAAGAGATAGAGGCAAGAGATGTGGTCTATAATTCGCATGTCTAGAAAACTAGAGTGTGAGAAATGACAGAGAAATGGAGTTTAACGTCTTCTCGACACTAGTTCATTTCGGGAAACAACGCCAGTTGACCCAATGAAAGGCTTTATGATACAGTGCGCACCAGCCAAACATTCGGCCATCCGACCCCCCGGAGAATATAGTAACTCACCTATATGATTAATTAATTTCGCCTCGAGTTCATTTCGAAATGTAGTTACCGTATGGTGCTTAATAGCGCCCTGTGTAGCAACTGCTGCAATAGGTCCCTTCACTGCACTACTCTGGCGGCTTTCTCCAGCCCGTTTTTGTTGAGTGTTATTGGTAGCATTGTTGCTAACACCAGCCTGTCCTTGTTGAGTCTTATTTGTAGTATTGCTACTTGGGGTTCCTGGAGGATTATTGCTACCACGAACCTGTCCTTGTTGAGTCTTTTTGGAAGTATTGCTTAGACTCTCAACGGGATATGATACCTCGTCCACCAGGAAGAAATGTGTATGATTGTCATCGAGACCATGTTCGCTACTGTCCTCGACATATGGCCAATGACCCTAAAATAAACAAGTAACACTATGGACCAGCTATCCTGGAATAATGACGCCATATCAAATCGATTCGCAATTGTCCAATAAGCAGCAATCCTGCCCAGTTTCATGTCGGATGGTTCAAAGAGCGTTGCTCCAAGAACAAAACGAATTAGATCCTAAAATGGACACATTATCATGGATTATGAAGTTTCGGGAGTTTTCGTTCCGTGCAGGCTTCACCAAAGTGTCAAAAGTACCACCACATGTCTTGTACAAAGTTCTCCCGACAAAAGGCAAAAACCTAGTAACCCACCTTTTTCTTATTTTGACAAAACATAGGAAAACGTAATGAATGAATATTAAACCCCAGCTCATCCATTGACTCTACTATTGAGTTACTAGGCTTTTTTGTGGTATAATAGATTGGAAGATCTACTACAACAACAGGAAGCACATACATGAGAAACTACAAATTTGGTTCCAACGAAATTTTGATAAAAAAAAGTGAGTTACTAGGTTTTGCCTTTGGACGGGAGAATTGGTTGTTGACGCAAAAAAACAAAAACAAACTCGGCCGGGCGGTAAGAAAAAGTTTAAATTTATTTGCTTGGGTTCTGAAAAATAGTACCCCCCCCCCCGTAACACATCAAGACCCAAACGGATCAGCAGTAAATATTCGTTTGGCAGCTGATGGGCGAATCGATGACAACCGGGCGAGTTAATTTACTTTTAATATTACATTTTTTTTTCTTCTGCAATATTTGTTTAAAAAATATATACATATTTTAGATGTATATCTTGATATAAAAAATAGTGTAAATTGTGCATGACATAGTGCCCGGACCCGTTGGTGTTATCACGTCCGGGAACTTGAGGGTCAGTTATCTTGCATAGAGTTGAAAGGAGGCTTTTGCATTACCGTTGTGAAACAGTATGGCCAAGACCGACTGATAGGAACTGGGAAATAAGAAGAAAATAGTTTTTTGGCGGTGATTTAGCTTATATTGTCCTTCGAGTAACACCCTCTTTTGGTTTTTTTTAAAAAAGGGGTAGGTGGTGTTAGGGTGGGGTGGGTTCTAAGGCACTAATGCCTTTCAAAGCGAGAAATATTTTTGGTTCAGCGAAGGTTTTTCACCAAACATGAAATATGCAGTACCCCCCCCCCTCCCTCTGTATACTTACATCCTTATTAACAAGCTTGCCTTTATCGTGAAGTGAAGACCACGGTACGATACCTAGAAGAGGAACTTGTTTTTTATGCTGACTGTCTTTGAAGGCCTCACCGACGTATTTTAAAACTCGTTCGTTCGTACCACTTGTCATTATCCAGGCACCTAGAGGACATAATAAACATGTGTACAAATGTCTTTATGGATATTAAAGGACACCAATACTAAATACATGTATACGATAAGATAATATGTTTATTGCATCAAAACTTTCATTATGGACAGCATGCATACATCACTTAGACATAGTCATATACATTTAATAATACATGTACATATTACATAGACAACTCAATACATTCATACAAACAGTATACTACATGTATATCAAAGGGGTTTCAGTTACATGTAGTTGCCACCAAATTTATTTAGCTCTCTTATCAAAAGCCAAAGACACATATAGAGCCACTTCCCTGGCAATCAATTTTGGTGGGTTAAAGAGATTTAGAAAATTGTAGGAAATCTTAGGATTTGCTAAGAAGGCTTGGTATAAATCGGCTTGGCGTATTTTTTCAAATGTTATGACAGAACTCATTAAACACATTCCAAGTATATGGTATTGCCCTCTTCTAAGAAAGTCACGGGTATATATCATTGGTAGCATAGGGCCGTATGTAGGATTTTTAAAAAAAATGGGGTGCAGCAGAGTGGCGGGGCGTGAATGTAATTCTTTTATTTTTAAAAGGTTGTCAAAACAATTCTTTTTTGGGGGAGGGGGCGCCATTTCTCAAGACGTCTTATTTTTCTAGGGGTAAAATGTACCCCCTGCAACCCCGCTATGGAGCGACCCTGTTGTCGCAAATATATATGTGATATGATAATATTTGGAATTTGGTTATCAGATAAACGTGAAAACATGGCCTTCTGATATTTTTAATCAGTTTCTACTGTCCGTTCTGTAAGCTTCGAGTGTTATTTGTAATGGGACGGATTGATGAACAAATTACAAAGCAAAGCATATCCCATAAGTCAATGCGAACGCAATTAAAAATGGCTGATCTACAAACAACTTGTAGACTGGACTAACCAGGTGCAAATGACTGTCATTCAATGTTCCAATTTAGATTGCTCACGTATTTTTAATAGTAAATGCAGGAGGACTGCACTACACGCAAAACAAAAAATCTACAAGATAAACCTGCGGACAAGACAGAAAATAGACATTACAAAAACTAAACAATCATCAAATCAAGTGAATGGATCCGGGGGCCAGCCGTAAGCGTCCACTGCGCTGTACAGTCCCGGGCCTGTCTTGGTAAGGCTTCACTAAAATGATTTACATAAAAGACGAAACAATAAAAAAAATGCGACCGATCTTGTAAGTGGTCGTCTCTTCAATGGCGATAGTCAGCCAATTGACGCCAGGTGTTAGAACGTCAAATAATAATAAGGGCGATAATCCGGACAGAAACTCGGATAACGTTAAAAAATAAATGTAGTGAGCTAACATCAATGATTAGAAATTCTGTTCACTTTTTTGATCATTCGACTTTTCTTGACTAACACATGTTACGATTTGATATGAACTATTTCGTTTGCTTATGGATCTTTCACCGTGGAAGCAGACCGGCGGAGGTTGAACTTCTTGTCCCATACTTGCCGGAACTCAAAATCACAGCAAGCCATTAGTTCATATTGTAGCTAATTAAGTATTAAATCTATAAATAATCCTACCTGTCAATTGAAGTCTTTTAAGAATCTATTCAAAGTCATACCTGTCAAATCGACCAGCTTTTTTAAATTTCCACAAAAGAATGTCTTTTCTTCCTCAATCATTTGAAGAGTTGCTGAACCACCTATTACAGATATTAGCAGCTGTGGTCGAACAACTTTCCAAATGTTAAATAATAAATGGTCCAGGTTACTGGCATCACAAACTCTAACATACTGCAAACAAAATTCATTTTTATTATTTTTTATTTTAAACAAGACTACAACGACTCTTCTCTCGAAAAACAAAAGTAAACCTGCCACATTACTAGCACAGAGAGAGATAGAAAAAGAGAGAGAGAAAGGGGGAGGGGGGGGAGAGAGAGGGGGCTAGAGAGAGAGAGGGGGAGAGAGACAGACAGACAGAGAGGAAGGGAGTTAACGTCCACTTGGCACAAACTAGGTCATGTTAGGACTAACACATGGTTCAATTTCATTCAAATAATTCGCTCGCGCGTAGGAGTGTTTAGTAGTGGGAGAAAACCGAAGGACCAGAGTGATCGAGTGTGGGACAGTGTTTTGAGATATTTATCTTTATATGTCCTATATATTTATCACGAGATACGTAAATATGCATCGGATATTAAATTATACCTGTATGTAGAATAAGGAGTAGGGTCGTCTGTCCAACCTCGTCGGTTTTCTCCGGATCATCCAGTTACCTCGTGCTGCTAAAGATCACTACGCGCAAGCGACAGGGGAATATAATTGAGCTATATGTTAGTCCCGTAATGACCTAGTTTGTGTCGAGAGGACGTTAAACCCCATTTCTCTCTATACATAGATACATGTATTTTTCACCTTTAAATAATACCTGCATAAAATACCTGGCGATAGAGAGGCGGCTTCTCACCAATACAACGAGGGTTCAATCCCAGCTCAAGGCAAGAACTTTATCGTTGTAAGTGAGAGAGATATTCGGTCTCCCGTTCGATCAGACAGGTTTACCCCGAGTTCTTCGGTTTCTTCCTGCAGTAATGATCGAAATCATTCGCACGATCTGTGCCAAGAGCCAAATTGGAAAACCCTTGAAAAATGACGCGATTATTATTATTATCACCTGTCATCAAGATTAGTCAATGCTTCAGGTTACGGCGACCTAATAAGAGCTCCATTCACTATAGACAAGTTTATATTTATAGTACGGTGACTTAACAAAAAGAAAATACTGTTGTTAGAAAAATCACAAAACCTGCCAGTTAAAGGAACTCATTCGCTCAAATTTGGGACCTAAAAAAAATTGACACAAATGGGGCGTAACGCATATAATAATGTAATATGAATGTACTCTAATTTCAAATTTGTGTCAATTTCTTGGTCCCAATTATTAGCGATTTAGCTTCTTTAAGCTTAACAAGTATTAACACCCATTGTCTAGAGTTAGGATATGCGATTTTTACTAATTAGTTCCCATTGTTCTGATTACTAATGGTATTAACTTTGACGTTCCCTAGTCGACGCATTATATAAAAAGGCAAGTTTTAGAAGCAGGTAGGGGGAGGGGCGCAGAGAGCCACCTGGACCTGAGGCAAGGAGGTCTATCCTCAGACCCCGCAATGAGGTATTTTGAGACCTGGGGAGAGAAGCCTAGATATGTTTCACGATATCTAACCACAATGCCTTTCATATGTAGAGTTGAAGATGTAAATATGTTATCCAGTATTAAAATATCTTTTCATCAAACACCATTTCATTACTGTAAAATGTCAAATTAATTTCAACTGTGATATTTCTGTTAATTAAGGATAAAATAAAACATTGTGGCTTTAAAAAAAAAACTGTTGACAGGACTTTATTAGGTCGGTCATGTTGGTCATGTCGGTCAGTTAGTGCAGAAAATAGTCGATTTCATTTGTGCATTCGGAGCGCGAGCGAGAGGGAGAGGGAGAGAGAGAGAGAGTAAGAGAGGGGGGGGGGGTAACGTCCACATGACACAAAAAAGGTCATAGAGCTTGACAGACGGCCATGTTCCTTGTCACGTACAACCAGTGAATCGAAATCATGCCAGTTGACTAACTGACACACCGTATGACAAAGCACGCACATGCTAACCATTTGGCCACCCACCCCTCATGAATCAGAGTGTTTATCGTTTATGACACATGCGTGTCATCCTAACCATGACATGCTTGAAAATATCAAATACGATAAATCCATATGTGCTTTAAGACCCAGAAATTGATCTATACAGCTGTCTATTACAATAAACTACAAGTGGGCCTGATACATCATATTTTAAAGATACATTATGGAAGATTAGATAAACAGCTGACAGTTCTCACTATAATAGTTAAAGATACATTATGGGGGATTAGATAAACAGCTGGCAGTTCTCACTGTAATAGTTAAAAACTAGATAATGTAAAGGGAATTTCGGTGAAAATGATCCACTCTAGCGATTGAATTTTCGACCTAGCCTCGATCATCATTACTAAAGTAGGTACGAAAAAACATCGTCTCAATTATCCATTTCATGATTAAATCATGAATGAAAGTTGAGCAGAAAATCGGATCATATTTCAATAACTATCGCAGGCAGTGGCGGAGCCACGGGGGGTATGGGGGGGTATGGGGGGTAGTTACCACCCACTTTCGAAAATCATGGCCATTCCAATTTTGCTAAAAATTACATAAAATTTATGGGGGGTAGATCCTTTTTTGTGCATTATATTATATTAAAGTGCAACATCACATGTTAGAAAGGGCTTTTCTCGACCTTAAACGGATGTGTCCAATAGCTGGAGAAGGGCGTTTACCTAAGCAAAAAGGACGTGGCTAAAAAAAAAAATTGAAACCCCCATAGCTTTTTACCCCCCCACTCAGCACCGGCTGGCGCCGCCGCTGATCGCAGGCCTGGTGCCATTAAGAGTTGGGTATGGCCTGGATCAGTTAATTAATAATTTAGATAACATTTAATTTAAAGCCTTAAGAAAGACCTGCAATATACAAATTTAACTCTTTCTTAATAGATAAATAAATATTTACATTTGTGATAAAACGTCAATTGAGTAAAGTCTCCATAGCAGTGAGGATAATAAAGCAAGGGGAAGCAATAAATAATACACCTTTTTATTACCTAAAAACACAAGTGAACCTCATACATGATACAGCGCCCACGTGTTAACCATTTGGCCACACCTCATGATTCATACCCATGGCAAAGTTCCGGAAATAGATCTATACATCTTTATAGCTGGATACGGTCATATTTAATTTGGTGTAAGAAGTCGAACACTCTAAGTCTGTATTTTTTAATGGATATGTTTAATCTGAAACACTTTGATAATTTTTGAGACAGCAGAATGAAGGTAACTAGCTCTTGTTTTCTATGTGATTTCCTGTAATCAAACATCTAGAACACCCTATGTCACATTCATTTTTTAACAAATTGTTGCTGTGTTTGGAAATTGGAATGATCTTATCAACCCAATATTGTGACAAACGGTGATTTCATTTCATCGGTTACCTATGCAAATTGAGGTGTATCAATTGTCCCGAGGCGCGTTCTTCGTATTTCGTTAACCACCTGGGTTCAGGGAGTGAGGCGTTGGCCTGCTATCCTCGAGGTTGTACATGTATGTCCAATCCTGGTGGTAGACGACACAGTTTATTATGTCCTTCGTGTGTGGTTTACCCTTGTCAGTGGTGCAGGAATGATGGCCTGGCAAAATTCAGGTCCCGTGTGTACTTATTGGCGTACACGTAAAGGAATATTTGAAAGTTGGAATTTGATATAAGTGTAGGCTTTAATGTCGCTATCCCCCAGAGCACGCTGTATGACGTATGTCCGTCTGCATTAGCTCGGTGGAGAAGAGCAGAAGAGCCTAGCACCGCATTATTATTTCATTTCTTTTCATGTTTTCGTATTCCATCTACCACACACTAAAGTATATACGGTTACGCCAGTTATTTTCTAATGTGGGTTGGTTATTCTTTTACAGACTGCCAAGATGAAACCACCATTTAACCGATCAGAGTACGTTGAGGTTGGTCAGGGCGATGTTCCAGAGGCCTCGCCCATTGGAGAAGACGCAGCGCCCAAAGATGTAAACAAAGACTCCTCCAAGCTGTCACCAGAAACAATGGATGATTTTATATACGATGTTTCGGGACTAGATTTAGGGTATATTACCGCTTCCCCAAGCATTATCTGGATAGACGGTGCCGCTTCAGAATCCGGAGACCTTGACCACGACGACCTCCGTGAAAGCAGAAAATCAAGGCAAGTGGGATTTCATATCGGAAACGATGCCAACGCCGATAACCAGTTGAAAAAGGACATCACTGATGCGCTGTCACTACACACCCATTTAAAACAAAGACAGACCAAGATATTTGTCCAAGATTCAGATCGTCACGGCATGGGTAAAAGTCACGGAGATGAAAATTCTTTTAAGACCCCGATATTCACGTCACAATCCACTTTATACGAATCTCAGCAAGAGAAAACGGGGAAGTCCCCACCAGCTTCAAACGAATCTGATAAAGTTCCTGTATCCCACAAGCCTATCAAACCCGGGCGACAAATTTTACGCTGGAATCTGCTGTTTAACCTTTTGGTGTGGGTGATGATATCTTTACCAATCTGGGTACCGTTTGTATCAAAGACGGTGGCGATCTATCTTCTACCAGGAGTTCAGAGTGTTTTTGTTTTGATGTGGTTGGTCATCTGTGTTCTGGCGACAAGAAACGTGATCCGTTTATACAGGTTAGTTCATAGTTTATTGATAAAAGTCAAATTGATTTGTGCCGCCACCACAAGCGAGTTATTAAATTTGGCAAGAACACATATCCCAAACAAAATAGCAACCATTAGATCAAAAGACAGACTTTGGATGAACATTACTATTCGGAAAATGGGCAAAAAGAAAAACAAAATTCACCGGAAAGCAGTAAAATCGACTGGCAAACATTAAGAAATATAAGAAGAATGATTATATTAGCTTTGTAATCAAAATTTTCAAAAAATGCATCCAAAAATATGTATTAACTTTTTTAAGGATCGCAATATTATTACTAATTTGCAAAGCGTTTTTTTTTGTAAGGAGACTCTACTACTTACCAACTTATAGATCTCATGCACTCCTTCTGTCAAGCCATCGACCAAGTTTGGCATGCTGCACTCTACCGTAAGTTTGGGGCCGTTCTCGATCCGTTACTTTTCATTATATACATCAACGATATAGTAAATAACATAAACACAAATATTAGATTATTTGCTGATGATACTAGTTTATATATAAAATAACTGACCCGACCGTATGTGAGGAAGTCTTAAATGATGATCAAAACAGAATAAACTTTTGGGCAAAGACGTGGCTTGTATCGCTTAACTCGCTAATCACTGAAACACTAGCACTAGCAAATAGAAAGAATGTATTTCTTCCGACACTTCATCTAGACAAAGTTGCAACCACAGAAGTTTTTGGGGCTGACTTTCCAAACAAACTGTAAGTTTGATACTCATAAAATAAGATTTTGGCCAAACAAGTAAGCCTATAGGCTTCTCCCTGTTCTCCAATCCAGTTTCTGTGAATAAATTTGTTTAGAAAAAAAAAATAAAATATGTAAAACTGGGAGTGGTGGTTTCGCCTTAGTCACGAATGAATAACCCTAGCTATGGCGTGCATTTTTGTATTTTACAGGCACAGAGATCATGACTCCCATAAAGATATCGTTGAATCATCCGACATTCATCATCTCTTCATCCTCAGCTGCTACAAGGAACCCGTTAGTCTTATAGCACAGAGCGTCAACACCATCGCAAACCAGAAAGACGTCCATAACATAACCATGACCGTTTCCTTTGAAGAAAAAACTCCAGATTTGGACGAAAAGATCCAGAAATTGACCAAGATGTTTCTAAATTCGGGGTTCGTTCGTCTCCTGTTTACTGTTCACCCTTATGGTTCGGAAAATGAAATTCCCGGAAAATGTTCCAATGCGAATAATGGTTTTCGGAAGTCAGCGGAGATTTTAAAATGGGAAATGGGTATGAACTTTGACCCTGACCGTATCATAGTAACAACGTGCGATGCAGACAGTCAGTTTTCACCTAATTACACAGGGGCTTTAGCGTCTGGATTTATCGCCGCTAAAGATAAGCATAATACAATTTATCAGGCCCCTTTGTTTTATAATTGGGGGTTAGATGGAGCTTCGTTTATTACCCGAGTGACGGGTTTAGTTCGATCAACTCTCATGTTAGGAGCTTTAATACCATTTAATATAAATTCTATGAGTGTATTTTCATTCTCGTTACGACTTTGTATAGATGGTAATTTCGTTCATCCAGCCTATCAAATGGACGATATTATATGTTTAATAAGATGGATGGGCGTGACCGGAAGGAGAATTAGAATCTGTTTTTTACCGGTCCCGGTGCTTAGTGGTCCGACGACCGGTTCGACAGTGGAATTAGACATTATAGAATGGGCCAGGCAAGCTAGACGATGGACAATTGGTGCTGCCGAAGTTTTTCATTATTTTGTTGTAAAATCTTGTAAAATGCCCAAGCTACCGGCTTTATCTTGGGGTTTAAGTTTTTTAATTTACTATGGTATATTATTATGCTCAGGTTCGTTATATAGTTTATCTATGTCATTATCAGTATATTTTCTTATTGGCGATAGTTTCGTACCATATTATGTATCCTATTGGCTCTACGCTCTCGCTGCTACGCAACAATTCTGTTTCTTGATTGTCTTCATATTAGACGTATTTACTGCACGTCTTTTAAATGTTAAAGAACATATTTCATTTATCAGAAACGTTTTTCAATGGATTATGTCCCCGGTTGTCCTACTAGGGTATTCATTGGTTGAATTTTACGCCCTGCACGAGGTAGCTATTCGCGGCAAGAAGGTCTGTAAACACGGTGCTTCAAAGAAAGACAACTTGAAAGCGTAGTCTGGTATATTAAATGATTCTTTCATCAAACTCGATCTCTCCTTGTTTTTGGTCCGATTTTATTTACCCTCTATAGTCACCATTAGAAGATATTGTCAGAAAATATGGTCTCAACTTTCATTTTTACTACAGTGTGCTTGCATTCGTATTTCTTGTAGCATATGGCAAACCATGACTCATGATTACATCACAATATAATGTTTTCCTGATCATTTTCAATTTTGAGTGAAGTCTGTGTTGTTCCAGACCCGGGACTGTACAGCGCAGTGGACGCTTACGGATAGCCCCCGGATCCATTCACACTTTTTTGAATTTTTTGTTTGTTTGTTGTTTCGGAGTATGTCTTGTCGTTATGTTTGTCTTTTGTGTAAATCATATGTGGCGCAGTCCCCCTGCACTTACTCTATAGAGCTGTTATAGATTCTATATATTCTATATATAGCTAGTCTTCTTGGGTTTTTTTATTTTTTAAGTTCGAAATGATCTCGTATATTTATAAATGTTTTTATGAAGAATAACATTCTTGTGTTGATTTTTTACCTTTTAATTTTTTTAAAATTTTGTCAAGCATATGCATGAAATGAGATGAAATGGGATTTAACGTCCTCCTTTTCTCCGCCAACCGAAAAAATTATGACATGCATGTAACAAGCATGCCTGCTATAACCGAAATGTTGCCAAGGCAGCGGCCCACACCTCTCTGCGGGTTGGGAAGGGGTTATGGATGTTAGAGCGTTCGCGTAGTATGATTAGGTCTGTCACTGGGTCAGCTGGCGTGGTTACGATAACCTCGATGTACGTGACAAGGCGTAGGGTCGCCAGCGAATTATTGAAATAAAAATTGAACTGTATGTTAGTCCCAAAATGACCTTAAGTTTATGACGAATGGACTTTAAACCACTTATATCGCTCTCCTCTACGAATAGTGATAGTCTTTTAAGTGCAAGCCAAGGTGAACGTTGGACCTTGAATTTCCTTTCCATCCAAATTACCCGGCACCGTTCCCTGCAGGGTCATCCGCTCTGGAGTACTGGTAATAGGGGATTCAAAGAGTAACTTGCTTCCCCAATAATGGGATCGAATACGGAACTTCCTGGTACGTGAGCTTTTGTGCCCCCCCCCCCCAAATCGCCGTGTACTTTAGACTTATCCGCCTATTGACAATCCCATCCTGATGTCAAGATAGGCCAAGATAAATTTTATTGCCTACAATGACCCACGGTGAGCAAGGTACATAAATAACTCTATTACAACGTACATGTATATATTTAGTTTATAGTGGGAGTTGTCGTTAAATAAAACTATCTCACTCACAGTAAAAGGAGAATATAAATTATAGTCAGCTTGGATTTTTAAAAAAAAAAGGGGGGGGGGGTGACTCAGACTGGTCTTAAATATCTTAAAGCGAGAATTTCAAATGTTTTAACAAAGTCAAAACATAATTGTTTCTATGTCTTTTGCTCAATAGGTTATCAACTCACTATTATACGATCATAGGCATTATTAAAAATCATTGATACAGGAAATAACAACACAATTACCTCCCTTGTGTTCGTATTGACAACATGGACAACTGGAATTTGAAGTTGAAAATAATATTTTGCAAATTTCTCAGCTGGCAATAGTGAATGATAAATTATAGGATTAATTGGATTATTTAAAAATATAACTTAAAATTTTGAAAATTCCGCGTTCGTTCAGATCATCATATGTCATCCCTACACTGGCAAAAATCACGAATTTCTCACATTGCAAGCAAATTATGTCCCCTTAAGAGCATCACTTTTCCCTATTAAATTCTTAGTTTACATTACTAGGAAAATTTTTGTCGAAATATTTATAACGCATAACAATAACATGATTATAATTTAGGATAATGTGCATCCTTTGAAGGAATGGGCGTTTTCATTGACTTGTTTTTAAAAAATTCCATAGGATAAACTATGATGTGTACATCCTTTGTAGGAACGGTTATTTTAAAAACAAATCCCATTTCAATAGAATACAATGAAAAGGGGTAGTATAATGGTGAATATTGTAAACGTTAATTTATTAACAATGTATCACGAATAGAAAACAACATTAGAAATAAACAATAACCTTTGCCTCCTAAGTTAGACTGGACAAATCATACAGTGTTGTTAATAAATCTATCATTTGGGAAATTCAAAGACTACCTACAGTTTAGATTTTCAAAGGCCTGACATAAAGATCGCATATTTTACCTGAATATGAATACTACCGATTATGTATATATGGGAATGAGTTGTAAAAATAATTTCAGAAATCTATAAAGCCATGTCATCACAAATTAATTTAAGCATGTATACGAACATGATATATGATCGGAAAAAGATGTCCTTAACTATCTCGAGGGTAATAAATTTTACTCTATTATGGCACCACAACATCAAAGCTGTCGACGAAAAAGGAAATTTGAGGCCAGCTACGCTCGGCGACATTGTCTGTGTTTCAATCTGAATCCCCTAACATTTAAAATCGCCACTACGGGACTACTACTACAGCGTTAAAAGAAGTCATTATAATCTCACTTAACTTTAAGGTACCTCCCATAGGTCACTTAAAGTTACGTGGATATTTCTCACTGAAACTGGCCTTTGAAAACCACTTAAAGACTAAGACTTAAAAGTTAAGGCAGCTTTACTTTAAGGGGGAATTTGATGCTATGCTTAACAGTGTCTTTGAATACAAATTTCTACTAACTTACAGGAAGTTATATAATAATAATAATAAAAATCTCGTCATTTTACAAGGGTAGCAAATTAAGTCTGAGGCTTATTTTCAATATGGCCCTTGGCACAGATCGTGCGAATGATTTCGATCATTACTGCAGGAAGAAACCGAAGAACTCGGGGGAACCTGCCTAATCGGATGGGAGAGCGAATATCCCTCTCACTTACAACGATAAAGTTCTTGCCCTGAGCTGGGATTGAACCCTCGTTGCATTTGTGAGAAGCCGCCTTACGTATATTTAAGTGAATGCTGGTAGTTTTAATTACTAACATTCAAATGAGCCGAGCTAACAACTGAAGCAGCGACTGGACTACGAGTTTTACAATATCTGGCCGTTGCTTACTTCACAATTCTACGTCATGCGCAGGAACGTTAACAGTAGCATTCAATCAAAAGTTGTGACGGAAACCTTGACATCGAACTTTGCGCCTCGATTATCACAGGTAGACATTTTAGCTCGATAGCTTGGCTTGTACCCAATCAAACTTAGTGCCGAAATGTACAGGGTATTACGTTAAAGGCTAGATAAGATGAACGTAGTTGAAGATAGTACAGCCGGGGAATCGAAACCACGCCAGTTGACTCAATGATAGACCTTATAATACAGCGCGTACGGATTAACCATTCGGAAACGCCACACCCCTCCCACACCCCCAACACAGAAAGGATTCCTACGTTGGGGTTCTTCCGGGAGACTAAAGTTTATTAAAATCAAAAGCATTACCAGCACAATGCAGAACAGAGGGCCGGGCAAGGACAGCTGTCTAGTCGTTCGGATGGAACGAAAAACCGAGGTCCCGTGTACACATTGGCGTGCACGTAAAAGATCCTCTGGCAGTTGGAATTCGATATAAGAGTAGGCCGTAGCGCTGCTGCCCGGGCAAAATTTCCCTCATAGCACACTGTATAGCGTATGCCCGTCTTCCATTAGCCCAGGTTAGGTGCATAACAGTAGGACGTTAAACCCCATTTAATTTTATTTAATTAGCAGCATAAAAAAAATTCCTACCTTCGCCGTGTTTTGGTCATTCTTCTTAAATTCAATTTCACCAAAAGCATTACATTTAAAGTCAACGACTTCTGGGTGTTTGGTTTGGTCGCAGTTCGAACATGTCGAGCTTAAAACACAAAACATAAGAATGAGTTGTTTTAAAGTAGCTAAGTCTCTAAGTCAATATCATCTAAAGTCTCTCACAATAACACGAACTATTGGTCAATTTAAATCAACATGCATGTTGTGATCTTACCGGGAAAAGATGGACTTCTGATATCCAATATTTAAGTGTAGTGACATACAAGACGCTGCAAACCGCTGCCGCACGCGGGAGCCGTTAAAAAGAACCCGCCAACACATGTTATGAGACCTGACATACTAGAGAAATCGTCGTCGCGCGCGGGAGCGGTTGCCGCTGTCTGATTTTTTTCTGCCGCGCCTGTAGGCGGGAAAATATGACCCGCAACCGCGCAAAGGAGCGGTTTTCAGAGACAACACATGTTAGGCTATGGCTAGTGACATACTATCCCGCTCGCCGCGGCGGGATTTTTATTTTTTTTTAAATAAAATTTGCCACGCACATCATTTCAACAAGCAATTAGTCTTACCGTGAGAACAGTCTAGGTTTAACACCATAGTTTGTACATTTCAACTTAACGCTGTTCCGTATCCACTCTTTTTCCTTACTTTGTTCCTATAAAATAAAACCAAGTACGAACAATCCAAACCATGAGACAAAATTTGAAGTCCTTAAAACGTTATAATATAACATAAAATAAAACCAAGTACGAACAATCCAAATCATTATACAAAATTCGAAGTCCTAAAAACGGTATAGGCAAAAATGTGTAATAAGCTGGCGATATTGGAATGTTACTACTAATAAATGGAAAGTTAACAATCGGAAAGTCAAAGTCATCACGTTTATCGTACAATCTAACACTTAGTTTATGGCAATTGTCAAAATCGAGACGCATATCCAAGTAGGAAGCGCAATTGTCACTGTCAGTAGTATTTTTAATTTCGAGCTCATCAGGATATATGAATTCTATATAATCACTAAATTTTGGAGTATTCAGTGATAGAACATCATCGATATATCGATAAGTGAAATTAAAATGTCTAACTAAACGTTTATTGGATTTTACGAGTGCCTGCATGTACTCGGCTTCAGGCACTCGGCTTCGTAGGAATAGAGAAACAAATCAGCAAGCAAAGGTGCACAGTTGGTACCCATGGGGATACCTACCACTTGCTGATAAATTTCCCCTCCAAATTCAACAAAGATATTATCAATTAAAAAATCCAACATCTGAATTATCTTGATGGCTGTGTATTTGTTTTTTGAATCACTATGGTTCTTGACAAAATATGTGGAATTGTAATTGACAACTAAATATTTATATCTAGCATGTCCAGATTTAGATGAAAAGACACTGTGAATAATGTCTTTCAACCGAGTTTTTAATTTACTATGGAGAATTTTAGTGTACAAGGTAGAAAAGTCAAACGTTTGTATAGATGAGACTGAAGCAAGTGATCTAGATTGCAAACCATCAAGTAATTCTTTGGAATTTTTTAAGATCCACATTTGATTAATACTACTACGAGAGTATATTGTGTCGCAGTATTTTTGAATACCCTCTTTCACTGCCGTTAGTATAGATGTCAATACTTTTGAAAGTGGTTTTGTGGAACAACGGGATGAACCTGCTATAAAACGTTGCTTGTAGGGATTTTTATGTAGTTTAGGTATCCAATATAGCAGCGGCAGATCTGTATAGGTATCACCACATGGCGTACCAAATGAAGTGAGTACAGATCTGTGATTGGATAAAATTTCATCCTTACTTAAAGTCGAGCGTTTATATGTAGCACTGTCAGTAGGTTTACCGAAATTAAGTTCTTTTAACAGACAGTCATAATAGTACCGTTTACATATAAACACTAGATTATTGGACGCTTTGTCAGCTGGTACAATGACATACTTGTCATGTAAGGCGTTGAGATTTGCAACAATGCTAGCATCATTGAAAATAGATTTAGGCCTAGTATCAACTAATAAACGTTGCATATAAATTCTGCGTTTAAGTAAACGACTAATAGACTTAGTCCAATCTGAGAGAGTATCAGAGATAACATCTTCCCTCTTGGCCCATGATCTAGCGTAGTCCTCTACGGCATCCATAATAAGTTTGAAATTTTGATCCCATGAAAATGGTTGTGATTCCCGGTATTTGGGCCCTTTGGATAAAATTTCACGTAACTTATTATGCTGGACTATATTCAAATCACCAGTGACTACATGTCCAGCTGGTTGGTAAATGAAGGACGACGTAGAGCAAGAACAGGGTAGAGGGTTATCATATAATTCCTTTGCATTGATGTTGGATAATGCGTTTCTGTAATTAAATATTTTGGGTGCAATGGGTGTAGTATATGTATAAGAAATCCTTGGAACAGTAACGGTTTTGAAATAAGGAGGGATGTGTGCTGTGACATGCTTATGGTGTAATTTTTGGCTTAACCCGATAGCATCAATGCCTTTATTAGCAAATTTCAGTTTTAAAAAGAGCTATTGGTGGTGTTAGACGCATCAGGCTCAGTCGCAATGTCCAAACGACGGTTAGCAACCCTATATTCAATGGATGCAGGATCAGTACAATTTGAATCCAAACATTCGGATTTAAGCAATTTCAAAATAGTAAGTGGAATAAAATACAGTTTAGTACGGATATGGTGTGGCCCTAGTGGTTCTTGGATAATTTCCAAAAGGGCATCAAGTGAAACAGTGCTGATATTGGGTGGTGTGTAGCGACGATGTCCATGACTACGTTTTCGACGACGAAACTTGGGGAATAACGTCATGACACTAACATTGCTACACGCCGGGCTAGACAGATTTCCAATACTAGCTACATTGTCATTGCACCCATAAGGGTCTCTGCGAAATGGAGTACTCAACGTAGGGCTGTTGGTATGGTGGTAAATTTTCTCTAATATAGACACCCTCATTGATAATATAGAGTGGTCGAGTTGGTTAAAATGTCTATAAAGAATCTGGTTACTGCCCTTATTAATATTGTGACGATGACCGTTAATACGTAAATGTAAAGGCCCCTTAGTTTCGCCAACATAAACCAGTCCACAGAGTGTACATACTATACCGTAGATAATATTAGATGTTTTGCAATTTAGTTTCTCAAACCCTCGTAAAAAATACGTTTTATTATATAGTTAAAGAACTTGTAAACGAATTATTACTATTCAAAATAGGGCAGGTTTTACAATTATTAGACGTACATTTAGAAATATAACAATTATATTGATCTGGTGTAAAATGCAAAATATCAGTTAGTTTGACAGAGCATGGTTGAGTGGAGATAAATGAAGTATCCGAGGAATTTAAAACATTAGAAGCACCTGAACAAAGGATATCTCCCATACTATTTCTAGTATCTTGGGATATATCACCGATTACCCCCGTGCCCTTGGGGGTATCGTAGCAGTTTTTTACCCTGAAACTGCCTCCCAGCCGTATATTTTGGTTATTTGTACTTAACATGTAACTATAAAGCTACTGGGTTTCAGGTAACCTCGGGGACATAAAACATCCACCAGCAGAGTAACCCACCCAGTGGTAGAAATAAAATAAAACCAAGTACGAACAATCCAAACCATTAGACAAAATTCGAAGTCCTAAAAACGGTAAAGGCAAAAATGTGTAATATCGCAAAATAGTGTAATCAGCATATGGACTGTTCACCGTGTACAAAATACACGACGAACAGTGGTAACAGGTGTCCTAGGAAGAGTAAGCTTACCATGCCTGGCGCGCCACACCCGCCATAGCTGCATCCAATCTATTAGGCGAAAACTCGGTAAAATAGCGTGATAGACCAATGAACTATCGGTATGCAAAATGCATGTGATGAACAGTGTTAACGATGTAGTACATATATATAATCAGGTAGATAGTATACCCGTCAATTAAATATGTCTAGAATAATAGTCGAGAGAGACATGTTATATTTACCGATCAAGTCAATATGACGACCATAAAACTTTTTAAAGGCTTTAATAAGTCTAGTTCGCAAGTATCCCTGTAGTAGAAGCTTAGATGACAAATGCCTCGATCTACTCAAAAAATCAGAATAGAATGAACAAGCTCTCGCGTAACGAATTAGCTGAGACACAAACACTCCATAAGCTGGCGATATTGGAATGTTACTACTAATAAATGGAAAGTTAACAATCGGAAAGTCAAAGTCATCACGTTTATCGTACAATTTAACACTTAGTTTATGGCAATTGTCAAAATCGAGACGCAGATCCAAGTAGGAAGCGCAATTGTCACTGTCAGTAGTATTTTTAATTTCGAGCTCATCAGGATATATGAATTCTATATAATCACTGAATTTTGGATTATTCAGTGATAGAACATCATCGATATATCGATAAGTGAAATTAAAATGTCTAACTAAACGTTTATTGGATTTTACGAGTGCCTGCATGTACTCGGCTTCGTAGGAATAGAGAAACAAATCAGCAAGCAAAGGTGCACAGTTGGTACCCATGGGGATACCTACCACTTGCTGATAAATTTCCCCTCCAAATTCAACAAAGATATTATCAATTAAAAAATCCAACATCTGAATTATCTTGATGGCTGTGTATTTGTTTTTTGAATCACTATGGTTCTTGACAAAATAAGTGGAATTGTAATTGACAACTAAATATTCATATCTATAGTATATTCAAGCAAATGGACTGTTCACCGTGTACAACACTGGTAACAGGTGTCCGGGAGAGTAAGCATATTAAAATGTATTATGTAAGAGCTTAAAATGCCTATTGCAGGTCTTTTCTTTTTCCTCAAATGTTATCCCAATTATCAAGAAGACATTTATGCACATACTCAACTTGGATTTATCGTTCCATCTGAACGATTAGAATATTATAGTCAACAGTACCCACTACAAATGTTCTAGAATCTCAGAAATAACAGTAGAAACCATAACAATGGGCTTGTCAGTAATGCAGGACGGGGGGCCTGACAAGGACAGCTATCTAGTCGTTAAGATGGGACGAAAAACCAAGGTCCCTCTACCCAATGGCGTGCATGTAAAAGATCCCCTGGCAGCTTGAATTCGATATAAGAGAAGGTCGCAACGCCGCTGCTCGGGCAAAATTTCCCTCATAGCACGCTGTATGGCGTATGCTTGTCTTCATTGGCACAGTGTAGGAGCATTTCATAACAATGAGATATTTCTAATAAGCTAACTTAGTATTATTTCCAGATTCATTTCAAATTGCCAATACGGAAAAACGTCTTATTCAGGTTTAATAGGAGTTAGGTAAGACTTAGAAAATAGTCCAACCGTTCTTACTATATTAGTTCAAAACTTGATATATTAAAAATGTCATAGTATTTTGTTCATAAAAAATAGCATAAACTGCCAATTCACGATTCGTGTTCTTGATTTTCAAGTACATGTACCATAGCCACGATTATAAAAAAAATAAGTCTCGATTTTCAGACCGTTAATCGATTGTGTTCGTGAGTGTCATTTAACCCGGATATGATGGAAATCTCAGTCAGTAGGCATGTATACTTAACGCATACAATTCCATTTCATGATTAATATAATATGGTCTGTAGAGGTACCACAAGATTACGTAGGTCACCTTACTCTATCCCCCGCAATGCCGGTTTGTGAATAAGATACTGCTCATCGAAAAACCCATTTTTTATGAATAAAATATTGCTTATCTAAAAGAGAGAGAGAGAGATAAATGGGGTTTAACGTCAACTCAACACAATTAGGTCATTTCGGAACTAACACATGGTTTAATTTTATTTCAATAATTCGTTCGTGCGTTGGTGTCTTTAGCAGTGGGAGGAAGCCGGATTGCCCGGAGGAAACCCACGAGGTTGAGAAGGCGACCCTATCTCCATGCCACATACGGTCACAAACCAAAGCCGCAAGCCAGAGGTAGCCAGAGGTCGAAGCGCGGCACTCTAGACCACTAGACCATCCCAACCCCCCGCTTTTCTAAAACCAATTTATTGATGAATAAAATGAAATACCTTTTCCCGTCCTCGTGATTCTTCAAGGTCATATTTCTGGTAGAGTTCCATTGTGGCACGATTATCACCTGTAAATACAAATACCTGGGTTAATCCGATAAGTGGTTCGTGTAAGAGACAATTTGATTGGCTAATCTCTCGCATCACCGAGAAGTTGGGTAATTAAACAACACTTCGGGGCCTATTCGGCAAACCTAGCCACATCGCACATGTATGGGAGTATGTACATATCACTTACTGTCATACAACCGAGGTTAGATATTAGGGTACCGGAATCTGAAGAGATTTGCCGAATGTTCCGGACCCTGATCTAGTGGAGTTGAGTAAACACCGATGAAAAGAACTTTATGTACTCTTGAATCAAATAATCTAAATAGGTGCATAAATATCTCCGTTATTGTGAGGAAAGTACTGCAACATGGGTTTGTCCTAGACGATAATCTAAATCATCGGCCAAATAACACACTTTTTATACAAAATTACCAGTCTTTCAATATCAATTAACGTTTGGAAACGAATGTTTTACAAGAACTATGAGAAACAATAGCTCAAGTGTGAGCAATTAAACCTGATTCTAGTTTTATGTTACTGGGTTGTCTTGGTATTATAATTGTGAAATCATTTCATTGTCAAAGAATAGCTGGTCTACTTGCATTAAGGGGGGTGGCTCCAATTCAATGAGAAAATATTTGTTTTTTAAATTGCACTGTCAACTGTTAAAGCTAATGCTCTGAAATTTTTAGGACTTTATCATTATCACACAAGTTTTTACAAAATTTGCATTTCGGAACCTGGACCACGCCCATTTCCCATAATCCAGGATGGCCACCCCATGCCGTTGAGGAAAAGCGTAAAAAAAAACTGCTTGATAAAATATAGATTGTTATATATCCTAGTAAAGCTAAAACACCAAGGTACATAATTATCTATATTTGAATGTCATCAGCAGTTGTAGAAACAAGTAATTAAAATAAATGTCAAATTTATTTATTATTTTCTCATTGAATTGGAGCCACCCCCCTTAATATCGATTAACGTTTGTAAACGCCTGTTTAATAAAATATGAGAACAAATTACCTCAAGTGTCCGTGTCAACCGCAAACCTCATTCTAGTGTTGTGTTACCAAAGCTTACCGGGTTGTTAGGAGAACAATTCTAGGAAATGATAATATATTTTCTAAGAAATATATTTTCACGGGAAAGCTGGTCTACCTTTTTCGCATTCCTACTTTCAGTTTCATATTATTCAATGGGTCTATTGAACGTAATTCATAGTTATTGTATTGCCTATTTGTAAAGCATGAATAGATCTTGTATTTAAGACTTAATTTACAAGTAATGAAAATATGTTTGTAACCCACTACCTGTACATATTTCCACCATTGTAGTGTAGACATATAATTTAACTGTTTTGTATGTCTGGGGAGAACTTTTATAGGCCTTTGCCTGTTGTTCAATCCAATTCAGCTTATTGAATAAAATATTGTAAATGAGTTGCCGAATGAATGAATTAATTATTGTCCATATTCTCGGAAATAGAACGTTTATGAATACCATTGAAAGTATTAAATGTTTGTAGTGTTACCTATAGAACTGCAAGCGTGCTCTTTTTGTACTGGCTTGGCGTATTTTATGTATTATTCAAGGAGCTTTAATCTATAACAAATATAAGTTCTGATTATTTGACGTCGAACTGGGTTTATAAACAAATGAACATTATAAAAATATAAAGATATATTGAATTAAAAATAAAAAGCAAGTACGAACAATTCAAACCATAAGACAGAATTCGAAGTCCTTAAAACGTTAAAGGCAAAATACTGTATTCAAGCCTAATAGTGTTATCAGCAAATGGACTGCTCCTCGTGTACAAAATACACGACAAGCAGTGGTAACAGGTGTCCGGAAGAGTAAGCTTACCCTGCCTGGTGGAAATCATAATTAAAAAATCAATTAGGAATTATCTATTTATGATTAATTTAATGTATAATTTTATCATAATATTCTAAGCTATTTCACGTTATCCTAGTAGGCATAACAGAAGTATGCATTAATCAATAAGCGAATATAAAGTATAATCATACTATGAGATGAGTGTAGTGAACTATTTCATATCATAATTTTATACATCAAATAAACATATATACTAAATGAATGGTTAGCGTATGCACGCTGTATCATAAAGCCTGCCATTGAGTCAACTGGCGTGGTTTTGAATCCCCGGTTGTACGTGACACGGAGTAGGGACACCTGTCCAGCCTCGTGGGGCGTCCCTGAGTCCTCCGGTTTCCTTTCACTGCTAAAGACCCTTATTGAAAAAAATTAAAACCATATGTTAGTCCCGAAATTACCTAGTTTGATTCAAGTGAACGTAAAACCCCATTCCCCTTCTCTCTCCTTTTCATTTATGCACCGGCCAATAGGCATCTTAAACTACAAGCCCCCCCCCCCTCTAGATAACAGAAGCTTATCTCTCCACCCTCCGTGCTATGAGATAAAGTTTTGTGCCATTCTCTCCAACGTAGCACATCCCGTCGTAGATCACTCCCGCTAAGATCATCGAAACAACGATTGATTATTGTTATTTATAATATTTCCGCCACACCCAACTACCATTAAGGACTTTTTCTTACCTGAAACAGGTACAAATCGTTGTATTTAAAATCGAGGCGTTAAGACGTTTTTAAGACCGCCATCTTTTTGAACGACATATTTTGACGGCTATCATCACGAAGGCGGTCTAAATACGAGGCTTTTATAACAGCTAATCAAGAGGCATTTTTGGACATCGTATCCGTTAGGATATGATATAAGGGGCGTGTACTACAGGGGCGCGTATTACTGGCGCATGTGCTAAGTAGTGTAACTATGAAAGAATTTTGATGGCTGTGAATGTCAAAGAGAAACTAGTCTTCATTACTTTAAACGCGAATATTTAGAGTTAGGCGGTAGTTGTGCCACGACATTATCCCCTGGAAGTTTAATTAGTCATAATAGCATAAACTTATCTTGTTTTAAAGATGTTAAATGTATTAACAAAAAAAATTTAGTTTGCACCGTCAAACTGAAGGGTGCCAATCGTAGCTAAAAACAAACACATCAGTATATCTCGACCTTTTTTTAGCTACGATCTCGTAGCTACCCACAATCAATCAGTGCGGTCCTCCTGCACTTACTATTAAAGTAGAGTTTTAGCCCTTCGTACTGCAGAATGTTCTTGATGTCGGGCTTTGCTCCTGTTTGCTCACTACATGTACACTTTTTTTTAGCGTTTTCCGAGATTCTGTCCGGATTATCGCCCTTATTGTTAAAATACTCTGACATTCTAACACCTGACGTCAACTGGCAGACTATCGCCATTGAAGAGACGACCAATTGGTCGTATTATATGTATATTTTTTTTACGTCTTTTTTGTAAATCATTATAGTGAAGCCTGTACCATAACAGGCCCGGGACTGTGCAGCGCAGTGGACGCTTACGGCTGGCCCCCTGATCCATTAACTTGATTTGATAATTATTTGTTTTTGCAATGTCTATTTTCTGTCGTGTCCTCAGGTTTATCGTGTAGTTTTTTGTTTTGCGTCTGGTGCGGTCCTCCTGCACTTACAAATAAGGTATGCCATTGAGTCAATTGGCGTGGTTTCAATTTCCAGGTTGTACGTGACAAGGAGTTGGATCGCCTATCCAGCCTCGTGGGGTTTCTATGGGGTTTCTATGGGTCCTCTGCCCCCCTCCCGCAGTGCTAAAGACCCTAAAATTGAACCCTACTTTAGTCCCGAAAAAACTTAGTTTGTGTCGAGTGTACGCTAAAACCCATCCCACCTTTTACTGCACGCTAATGTGTTCAAGGAACCTCGGTTTTCGCCCCATCCGAACTACTATACATTCTATACATTGTCCCTTGCCAACACCACATCAATTGTAACCTTAACCCATTTCCGCCCCCTTATTTTACTGCAGGCTAATGCGTTCAAGGAACCTCACTATACATTCTATACATTGTCCCTTACCAACACCACCCGCCCCCTGACAACGGAGTACAAGGCGTGAAAATAAAAACCATAAACAACAATAAAATATATTTTATTAATTATAATCAGCAACAAAAAATATAATAAATATTATCACATGACCCTGGTCTAAATATAGTAACAAACATGTAGTATATCACATTACCCTGGTCTAAATATAGTAACAAACATGTAGTATTAAATATTCACACAGTTTTGATTGTAGTCAGTTTTAAAACAGCCAATGAATCAAAACAAAAATACATACTTAAAGAAACAGTTAACTAGCGCATTTTTAAAAATGATGTTCGTCTAAATATATTTATTGCTTTATATGTTAGTAGCTGTTTTCAATGAGTATGTCGCCTTAAATATAACAGTAGCCGTTTTTCATAAGTATATGTTATAGTTTATTACCCTAACCAGTTACTCAATATACCAGTAGCTGTTTTCCATAAGTATGTGTCATATTAGTTTATTATAACCTTATCCAATTAGTCGATATATTACTAGCTGTTTTCCATAAGTATGTGTTATAATTTATTACCCTATCCAGTTAGTAAATATACCAGTAGCCGTTTTCCATAAGTATGTGTTTTGTTTTTGCCCTATCCAATTGCTTAATGCCATTTACAGATACTAATAAATTTGATGTTGACATCAGCAGAAGTGTTTAAAATAGTTAAAACATTACATCAGTTGTAACCTAAACCCGGACCTGGATCGGTATATCAACAGGAACATCGCACCAGTTGTAAACGAAACCCAGATCCGGACCAGTACAACCGCGTAGTTGTTGTGAAATTATCTAAGAAGGATATTTGGCACACACGTGTAAGCAATTACATTATTGTGTGCTCGTTTTCAATAAATACATTCACTAAATAACATAGCACTGGTCGAGATTTATAATAAAAAAACACAATATCCAATATTTATGCACTTTTCAAAATATCCCTAAGAAGAAAATAACAATCTTGGTTGAACTCGAGTAATTTATGGACGAAATAAAGTTTACACGAAAGATGAAAAATGCATATACGGATGTGAATAAGTACAGAAGTAAACAGACAGAATTGAACATGTAGAACACGGACATGGACATTATATACGCCTACAATAATAAATATATAACAAAGACATGGACATATACGCCTTGAATAATATATATAGGTGTATATTGAGGCCGGATTAAAAGGGGTGCTGACTGACCGGGGCCACAGCTAGGTGTATTGAGCCCGGATTAAAAGAGGTGCTAACTGACCGGGGCCACAGCTAGGGAATCCAATATCAAAGGAAACCCAAATTAGTTATTCAAAACAATTTTACCAGAAATAAATATGGCATGTAGCTAATGGTCAATAATCGGAATCTGCCCACTTTTCACTGTTGATGCAAGGGGCCTAGGGGCATTTTTAGTCAGGGACCCATGCCAGTATAATCCGGCCCTAATGTAACACAGACATTAACATAATCTCAACGTGATACCCTGAAATCGCATAAAGTTAATTGCAAAACATACCATGTCTATTATAGTGTACTCTCCAAGGCCTACACTACATGTAGTAAAGACAAGTAAAACAAATGTTTCAACTATAAAAAAACAAAACAAAATAGGATCCATGTTATAATCTCAACATGAAACCCTAAAACCGCAATGAGTCAACATCCAAACATACAACGTACAAGTATGACCATGTGGAATAAACAAATATATAGTCCTACATCAATTGGAACAACAACACAGGCGTAGGGCTTTGAGGGGAGGGGGTATGGCAATTGAAAAAGGGGTTCCGGAGGACTGCAAAGGTTAAATGTTTAAAGTGAGGAACATTTGTGTTCAATGGACCCAGACGGAATTACAATAATATTATTGATAAAACGTAACTGATTACACTATTTTGCCTGATTACACTATTTTGCCTATAACGTTTTTAGGACTTCGAATTCTGTCTTATGGTTTGGATTGTTCGTACTTTGTTTTATTTTATGGTATAGTGAAGACAAATAAAATGAAATTTTGAACTATAAAATACGAAACGAAAAAGGAACTGTGTGTTAAAGAGATTGTACCACAGGCAGTGGATGTGATTATTGTTTCTTGATGGGCGAAGAATTAGATTTGCTGTAAAGTATAGTAAAATCTGGTGGGTTGACGAATCGACAGATTAATATGGTAAATATCACAGCAGCACGTTAGTCTCCAGTTCAGTTCGATAATCTTTATCAACCAAGGCCGTCTTTCAAGGTAGTTCGTCCATGGCGGCTTCAAAATTCGCCATTTCTGTCAAATTCTTTAAACCAACATCCGATTTTAATGTCTGGTAATAAAATTCAGGTGCCTGAAAAAAAGGTGTGCATTTGAATTATTATTCCTGTTGAGTTTAATATCACCGGCACTTCAGGGAATTGAGGTATTACTTCCGGTCCAACGAAGGTAATAATCGTCAAGTTTGATGTGTGATTAATAACGCTGTAAAATGACCATTCTAATTTCACTGATGCCATGGTTGGTGCCAGTTTGAAAGATAAGATTGTCCATGGCTGTATATGTATATGTATCGTGATCAAATAAAGTCTCGTTGGTAATAAAAACAACCGGAAGAGTTAGAAACAGTGAGTTTTGTGAGATGGTAGCAGATGAAGTGTGTTCAACGAGTCATAACAATATGGCTTAATACAATAACACTTTGTTGTTATTGTATTAAGCAGCAGTAATGTATTATTATAGCAGTGGTTTCCCCTTATCAGTGGTGCAGGTTGCTGTTCTTGACAAGAAATCATGTCTAGTCGCTCGGGTCGGACGAAAAGGGTTATCCGTTTACACGTTGGCGTGCTGGTAAAAGAACCCCTGACTGTTAGAAGTTGAAATAAGATCATATGACATGATGTCCCTGCCTAGGCAACATTTCCCCAATGCCATAGTATAATACAAGATGTATTTTTCCATCTTCATTTCCGAAGTCGTGGCAGACGGTAGGACGTTTACCCCCATTTCATTTTATATATATTTTTTTCTATCCAACAGTTCAGTCCTGTATCACACAGAATGTCAAACACAGTATAGGAAACACAAACAAGGTAAAAGTTAAAGTAAAGCTTGATATATAATTTCCCACCAATAGACATGTCGATGAATCCGGGACTTCGCCACGATGTCGCTGGTTTCCTCCGGGAACTCCGGTTTCCTCCCACTGCTAAAGACCCCTACTCGCAAGCGAATTATTGAAATAAAAAATGAAAAAAATAAGTTAGTCCCAAAATGACCTAGTTTGTGTCGAGTGGACGTTACACCCCATTCTCTCTCTCTCTCTCTTTGTTTCTCTCTCTCACTCTCGCTCTCTCTCTCGCTCACGGTGTTGCTGTTCGGGCACCATTGCCCTCGCCAGCAGCACCGGGTACGCCGTATGCTCGCACTCATTATTATCCTGGTTTGTACAGGCAAGTAGGACATTTATAGCATCCCCCCCAAAATAACAATTTAACACTGACCGTAGATTGTAACTTCTGAAGAAAGGCGACTTCTTTACCAGTTAATTTTTCTACTCTAGCGCTGAAAGAATGATCATAACACAGACATTAATAAACGGTATCAACCTTTGCCGAAACTTTTTGAAAATTGAATCAAGCCAGGCATCATGACCCCGATCTGATTCAATTTCGTTTTGTTTGTTTATAGTTTAAAATTTCGTTTTACTTGTCTTTCTACACTTGAACCTGGAAGAGTTGTTATTATTGACGTGTTCTGAATGAAGAGGGGATTAGCCAATGAAACGGTCTGTTACGGTGATCTTTTTGGGTGAGGTGCACGGAACTGTGGGTAATCCACTAGAATTATCAATGCTGATAAGTTAATCAAATGTCAGACGTTATAGGGTCAAAAGCCGCAAGTATGACCCCTAACAAATGGTCAGATCTTCATGTAGTGTGGGCCATCCAAACGGAATGAAATATAGATCTGTATTTTAACCATGATTGTCATACATTAAACTAATTCCTAATGTTTAGTATGTATAGATTGTAGTTTGAAATTATACAGTTGTCATTATCAGAATCTAACTAGCTGTAAAATATGATACCTCTAGTGTAAAATCATGACTAATTCTAGTACCCAATACTATTGAATACACAAACCTTAATGACACAACCTTGACGCAATGGCTACTGCTTGATTATTGACAATTTTAACGGACTACTAAAGATTATATACATAAAATAACGACTTAGATTTGTTTGTGACATATGAAGGCTTCGGTGAGAAGGACGTTGACTCGCTAACTTTGAGGTATTATGTTCTATACATGTTTTGGCAGAGAAAATTCAATTATTTTACTCCACGATCCAGACAAGTGGCGTGTATATAAAAATCATGTACTGGTGTCCTCATATATAAGAGTTCCATAATATAATCAGAATCAGAAAATGATTTTAGACTGGGACACACCACACGAATTCGATGAGCCCGACACTGGTCCCCGAGATCAAATAGTTATTTATCTACTTGTAACAATGAGTTGCATGGACACCACGTAAGAACAATCCAAACCATAAGACAGAATTCGAAGTCCTAAAAAACGTTAATAGTTCCCCGTTATGGCACATCTTCATTAGACAAGTCGGAGAACAGCCCTACGCAGGACGTTAAACCCCATTTCATTGCATTCATTTTCCCATTATGGACAAATGAGTAATCTACTTATGTATCACTAATTTCAAGACACGGAGTCAAAGTGTATATCCATTAGCAGACAGTTGGATACCCTTTGACCTAGCACTTCTCAAGGCATAAAGGGTTAATTATGTTTCCCTAAAGGGATAAAGGGTTAACGATGTTTATTACTTTTGTAATTAGGGATTTTCTTCACTTACCCAGACAGTTTATGTTTCGTTAACCAGTCTTTAACTTGTTTTGGATTCCAGTTTTTGACTTCACTGAGTTTAGGGGGTGGTGCTCTAGCAGCAGTATATAAAGGTTCACGTCGTTCTGGAACAATGTCCTGTAATAATTTAAAAGATACATACAGGTATCAAAACAATCTAATCTCCTGTAATGATTAAAAAGTCAATCGATACAAGTATCCCCCAAGTGGCGTGGCTTCAACTCTCCAGTTCTATGTAGCAATTACAAGTAGGGTCGCTTGTCCGACCTCGTGGGTTTCTCCGGGTCTTCCGGTTTCCTCTCTCAGAGAAAATCAAATTGGTGCTCCGGAATCCTCTCTCAGAGAAAATCAAAATGGTGCTTCTTAAAGTCATATTCATTAAATTAAATCTGCCCAATTACCTCTTCGGGTCCGTCGACTTCGTCGTACGTTTTGGTCGGAGCTGACAGCGTCGTTGCCTTTTCTCCACCATTCATGGTCAGGTTGACTTCTTTCAGTAGACCGTCTATCTTAGATTCAAACGGATATTTACCACTAAAATCATAGAATAATTTGGCACCAAGAATCATTCCTAACCATCCGTCAGGTCGATAACCTTTCTCCATTATTAAAGGAATGACTTTCTTTCTTAACTGATGAGCATATTCAGCCTCTGGAATTATTCAAAATATGCATTTAATTAACATATTCAGCCTCTAAAATTATTTAAAATATACATTTAATAAACATATCCTGCCTCTAAAATTATCCAAAATATACTTTTGATAAACATATTCAGCCTCTAAAATTATTCAAAATATACTTTTAATAAACATATCCTGCCTCTGAAATTATTCAAAATATTATTTAATTAACATATTCAGCCTCTGGAATTATTTAGAATAATTAACTGATGAGGATATTCTACCTCTGAAATTATTTAGAGTATTTAACGGATGAGATATGCAACCTCTGAAATCATTTGAAATATTTAACTGATGACTATAATCAGGTTCTGAAATTATTTTCAATATTTAACTGATGAGTGTATTCAAATGTTAACATATATGAAACCTCTGTAATTCTTAATTTCACATGCCAGCTCCAATAGTAGTCAACCAACTTCATTAGCCCCGTCGGAGCAGAACAGTAGGAAGTTAAATTTCAATAGCACGCCGACGTGGACCTCGCTTTTCCGTCCCTTCCTTGCATGCTCTCGATCCTGTAAGTGAATGAAGTCACCCTTGTTTGTCATTGTCTTATTCACTGAACCACTGCGGCTCCCAGTATTATCATAAAACACGGCGAATCTTAAACTTTAGCAAAATGGTGGCACAATTTTTACTGAAACGTACAGGGGACCGGAAAGGCTACATAATTCTTTTAAAATGTTGACAACATATTCTTTCTTATGTTACCTGATACAGATTGATTTCAAACAGGTAGATTTCCGACGTTCTTCGTAAGAAGTCGTTACTTTCCGCCATTAAACAAGTCGTGATCAAGGAATACATAAAAATATAGACTAGAATGTGAGCGGAACGTCTACAATTGTGTCCCGGCTTGTCTATTGGCGGAAAGTTACGGAAAGCTTTTCCGGTGATCTCTAAATCTGAAATAACCAAAGATTTTTACCTGCTCTACAGTTTGGACTATCTTTATATTTTCTAGACATGCAAATCAAAACTACGTCGGCACGCTCTATAGCTTCAGCCATTGCTTGAAGAGTTGAACCTTCCATGTCATCAATATCCATCCATACTTTCTCCCCTTGACCCCTAATTCTATCCCTTATCCTCATTAATATATCCTGATTGGCCCACTGATAGCTAATCATCACGTGACCTTTAGCACTCTTCTCCTCCTTTTCTGATTTTTCCAGCTCTGCCTTTTCTTTTGTGTTGTGTGGTGTTGGAGATGCTGAATGTTTAGCTGTTAGACGGGTACCTTAAAAATGAGCAACATTTGTTATGATATTTTCATCCTTAAAATAACATGTATATTTATAATACGCTTTATCCAAGAGTGTTGTCAATAAAGAGCGATACAATTATGATCACGGTCTCTTGGGTACAGGTACAGCCTGATAACCTCCCCTTACCACTGAACGCTTTAAAACGGGAGAAAGGAGGGAGTGAGTCGGAGTAGGTCGTGAAGATGTGGCGTTATCGACGCAAACCGGAAATCTTTTAAAGAGTCCGCTAGCCCATTTCAGTAACAGTGTATTTCAAAAGTTCGCTTCCGCGTAGGGGTCTTAAGCCGTGGGAGAAAATCGGAGGACCCGGGAATGTTAAGTCACCTTTTATTTTCCATTCATCGACACAAACCGCGAGAGAGAGATAATTGAAGTTTAACGTCCACTGGCTTGTGTAATAATCAGATTGGCCACAAACACTACGTTCTAACCATTGCAGGGGGGTTGGGATGGCCTAATGGTCTAGTGTGCCGCGCTGCGACCTCTAGCTGGCCGGCCACATCTGACTTGCGGCTGTGGTTTCGAGTCCTGGTGCGAGCGTATGTGACATGGAAAGAGGGGCGCGTTCTCAACCTCGTGGGTTTCCTCCCGGCACTCCGGTTTCCTCCCACTGCTAAAGACCCCTACGCGCAAGCGAATTATTGAAATAAAATTAAACCATATGTTAGACCCGAAATGACCTAGTTGTGTTGAGTGGACGTTAAACCTCATCTCTCTCTCCCTCTCTCTCTCTCTCTCTCTCTCTCTCTCTCTCTCTCTCTCTCTCTCTCTCTCTCTAACCATTGCGCCAAATCCTTCCATTGTTTGAAATTCACCACCAGCTATAACGCAGTGTGCTGAGAGGGACAATTGCGGACTGTTCATCGAATTCCAACTGCCGAGGTTTCTTTTATGATCAAACCAACCCGGACACTTGACCGCGTTTTTAGGAAAAACAATTAAATCTTATTTAAGTAAATATTGATGTATTTAAATACCTACCTAGTTCTTTATAATCATCTGATTTCAGTAGTTTATATCTCATCGTCCACAAAATACCATAACAGGTGGATTTGGTATCGGCAGCACCAGTTTTATTTTGAGTTTCAAGAAACTGTATCATTCCTGGTTCCTGAATAATTCGTTCTTGATTTGTTTCGTCAAAAGCTAGAGCCCAGATTGATTTCAGGGCCTCTGAAGATATATGAAAACAGAGATTATATATTTTGAAAAAATGAAAATGTAAAAAAAACAACCCAGAAAGAAATAGAAACATATTGAACCCGAACAGCGGCGCTACGGTCTACTCTTATATCAAATTCCAACTGTCAAGGGATCTTGCACGCAAATGTGTACACGGGACCTAGTTTTTTTCGTCCTACCCGAACGACTAGACAGCTGTCTTTGTCAGGTTTCCGTCCAGGATCACTGACAAGGAGTAACCACGATTGGAACTACCGATGAACTTCCTCGGCCAATGCTAGCGAGCGTCCTACGTATTATTAACAATGTTAATCTATAGTCCAGACATAAAATAGAAAGACACAGATGATATAAAATTTACAATCCCCGAAATATTCAATTCCCCGTGCTTGCTAAACACAAGGCCTTGATTCAATCGGATTTAAAACAGACCCATCAATTATGATCGCGAACAACAAAATGGCGCGATCGTGTTATATACCGAGCAGCATAGATCAATATCTTTGTTTGCAAGGGATTCCATTGCGCTAAAATGAAGTAATAAAACTTTAATATTAAACAATAGTTCACTTACCTTTTTGTTCTTCCAGGTCGGTTGACTTGGCTAATTTTAGAAGCAAGGGGAGGCAACCCTTTTCTACCAGTACTTTCTTGTTACCGTCATTTCTAGCTAGTCGGCCAATGCCTGTGAAATGAATGCAACAGTAATTAGTTTGGTGTGTTTAAGACGTAGGTTTAGGGGTTGGGAGTATTTATAGTCGTTCTAACTGGGATGGAAGGTGAGTGCAGTGCCTATACGGGCCTATGATAGCGAGTTTTTGTGTAAAACTTCACCTCGATAACGGGGGGTGGTGTCTTGCAATATAAGTCAGTTTTTAGTAGGTTTTTCCGCACTGGATTTTTTTCTCCAATTTCCAGGAAGTTGAAAAGCTTAACAAACACTGACAATATTCAATATTATCACACCCATTAAAGTTACATTATTTAAGATAAAGATAAGAACTAGCCATTCTTGCTATAATAGTTCGAAAGGAGATGATGTTAAATGAATATTTTAAACATTACATTCAAATTACTCTATTGCAAGCGAAGATACTGGCATTTGAAGATTTTGCAGACGTGTGCAATAATTTCAACCACGGTCCTGGTTGATCTAAGCTAAGCCTCAAACCGTCTGGGTCAGCCATATTTGATTAAATCGAAGTATCACTGAAACGTTTTAATCTGTAATATCGGAGCAATCTGATGCCATCCAAAGTTGATTAAGGCCTGGATCAGTTAATTAATGTCTAACTAATACGTTAGAAAACATTTCAGGCCCAAAGAAAGACCTGCTATAGGCTGATTTAGCTCTTAACCAATGTAACTTTAAGCGACTTTGAATCCTTTGGCGTCGCCCCTATTTGATCATGTTAAAGAACAATGTTTGTGTCCAAAAACTTGTAAATCATAACAAAGATCTAAGGAATCAAGAATCAAGAAATGAGCCAAAAATAAAAAAAACAGGATGTTCAGATCATATATAATTCCGTTGACTGTCTAAGTATGTTAGTAGCAGTAGCTCTTACCATCTATGTTAAATATCCACATGCCCTGTAGTAACCATTCACCACTATGTTAGAAACCCTATAGAAACCCTATCCAGGACCCCAGGGCCAACATGTACCTACAAACTATGGCACTTACCTTTAGCCAGTTCCAGCACACCCCATATCATACCATGTCCATCTTTAGCCGTTCTGGACGTGCTAAATAAAGCACTTCTGAACATTTTGATCAGAAAAACCAAAACATCCGAATTAGCTTCTACATAATGACTCTCGTCTTCTTTCATAATATCAGCCATTGCCAAAACGGCCGTCATCCGTATGGTGTCGTTGGTGAAGGATAAGAAGGTGTGTAAAAGGGGTGTAAACTTCATCTCTTGTAACATTGGAATATTGCTGTCTGTCATCGCCACGTTATGTATTATCATCAGAACTCGAATTATTAACTTCTGAATATTGTAATCGTTGGTAGCCTGAAAAAAACCCCCAAAAGATTAATAAATTACGATGAAGAGGCCTTTAGTAACTGGATAGAGTCATGAAGTTATACAGCTATATATATATATATATTATATAAAAGGCATTTCGTGACAGTAAAGCGATATACAATATACCAGACAGTCTTATGGATAACATTTATTAGGTTTATATTAACTGCAAACTTTCAATGAGGACACTCTCGCCGTACCCTTAACCGAACCCTTGACAGCTAGAATACGACCAATGTTGTTACCAGGGCCAAATTTCCCTCATAGCACAATGCATGCCATACTACCATTTCCGTTCGCCAATAGCCAGTTAGGGCATAAAAGTAGAGACGTCAAACCCCATTTCATTAATTTACGACACCACTATCAACTACTTACCGTTTTTGAATTGTCGTTCAAGATATCATACAGAAACTTGATATATCCGGGAGTGGCGCAAATTGCTTTGGACAATTCACGAGAATGGTCAGACAGATTGACTATCACCAGCAACGCCGTTTGAGTAAAGGAATTGCTAAGTTCTTGTATGCTCTTCGCGGCCATGGTACCTTCACATATAGAAACTACAATATTCCTTTTTGCTAGGATATATTCACAGACGACAGTCCGATGTTTTTGAATCCACTGGTCGGTGTGGCCTCTCATACCGAAGAAAACACTGTTAGTAGAGTCTATAAGATTAGCCTGGGCCATCCTGTCCTGTTTATTGTCTTCCCATTTCGATAAATGGACGCCTGATTTAGTTTTGTAGACCTCCATGATGCGGTTGTGAGCTTCGTCTGGAGTTTCTGGATTTCGATTTGGCATTGCTAGCCTTGGAACAGGAGTGGGTTGGGCGGGTGCTGCTGGATTCGGAGCTGGAGCTTGTAGCACATCATCGTTGTTAATAGCAGGAGATGGTGCTGGTGCTGGTCCTGGTAGAACATTGTACCTTCCTCTGATGGCATTTCTAACATTCGTCTCATTCAACGGTTTGTTGTCATTAGTTGGTTTATCATTTGCTGTTTTGTTAGACTCGGGTGTTTTGCTGATGGGGGGAAACACTGTCTTATTGCCGGATGGTGTCGTAGCTTTACCTCTTGAGGCCATATTGATATTGTCAGATGGGTTAGAACTATCTGTACCAGAAACAGGTTTCGACGAAGAGTTATCTGTATCTATCAGTTGTTCGTTTTGATTCGCTGGTGATTTGGTAGATTTGTTTATGGTGTTTTCATCCGTTATATGGGATCCCTTTACTGGTTCTAGTTTTGTTTCTGCATTAGTCGTACTACCGGAAACTGGTGTAGAGACAGAGTTATCTGTCGCTGGCGGTTGCTTGATGACAGCTTGTGACTTGGCCTTTCCGCTAGTGCCTGTTTTACTTATACCGTTTATGGGGTCTGGTTTAGGATCTGTGCTGTTTGTTATTACCGCACTGCTGGTGGATCGTCCAGATGATAGGTCCAACTTGCTTTCAGGAGTAATGTTAATCTCTTTAACATTTGTCTTTGAAGGCGACGAGCCCATTAATCTGAAATATAAAAAATTGAATTTTACACAATAAACGAAAATTGATTTTACTTTAAATATTAAAATTGATTTTTACTCTAAATATTAAAATTACTTTTACACTCTAAATATTAAAATTGTCTTTTACACTGTATATTAAAATATACTTATACATTATAAATAATGACTGAAATCTTACATTTATTTAAGCACATATGAAACGATAGCGCCTGTAATCGAATAATCCTTTGTTAAAACTGATCTTAACTCTCTCTATAGAATATCCAAATTGCCATAAATTATTAATGTATTGTTTTAATTCATTGAAATAGCCATAACACACTTGTATAAAAGCAATATTTAGTCCTATTTCAAACGCATATTGATCAAGCTGAATTATAAAAATGCAATTAAAAATATGTCAAGATGTTTATCACTTCGAAGTTGACATATTTTAGACAATGGATGAGTTGAAATTTGAATAATTTGAGTAATTCGTGGGTTTAGTAATTCTTTAGTTTAGTGATTCATAAGTTGAGTAATTCTTAGGTTTAGTAAAATTTGTGGGTTGAATAATTCTAAACTTGAGTAATTCTTAAGTTGAGTAATTTATAAGTTGATTGCTCCTGTGTAAGTTTCGGGTAACTGACAGTGAATTCGTGCTATAATAGTTCAAAAACAGATAATGAAAAATTAATGTATTGAAAATATCAAATACATTACTTCATTCTGAGCAGAGTTATTTAGGTTTGAAGAATGGCGTAATCTCAATTTCCATTGACACGGTTTTTACACTAATAAACAAAGTCTTGATAATCCTTTTTTAAATGTAATCATTAAATGGCAATTGTGTTTTAATCCGTTCAAAATCACAACATAATGGCTTTGTAAATTACTTTTTGCGTTCAGTAATGCTCAAGTCGACTATTCTTAAATTCAATTTGATGAAAGGAAAGTTTTATTATTTCCACACAATGTATGTAAAGGTTCTCTCAGCCAAATATTATCCATAGCTGATTATTGACTTTTGTAATTTAATATTTCAAAGCGATTTATACCGACCAAACCTTTAAACACCGTATAGTATTACATGGTTTCAAACTAGTAAATATTTTTTTCTTTCGGTATAATTTTTTAACCAGATCATATTTAAATTCTCGTTCTTGATATTATTGAAAGTAAACATACTCATCCGAAAATCGTATCTGATTAAAATACAGATATATATTTAGTTTCATTTTGTATACTTTCAATCTGACCTGTTGTAGCGGGAGGAAGCATCACGGGTCATACGAGTGGCCATTGACCCTATGACAATTGATTAACTAATCAACGCTGATGTTTCTAGTGAGTTACCCAAAGTTCCATGTAACTCACGCCAAACACTCGCCATACAGTGTGCTACGAAGGAAATTCTGCTAGAGCAGCTGCATTATGGTCTACTCTTATATCAAATGTAAAGGGAGGGATCTTTTACGTGCACCCTAATGTATATACGGAACCTCGGTTTTCTGCGCCATCCGAATGACACTAGACAGCTATCCTTGTCAGGCGATTCTTTTTGCTCCACTAGCCAGAGATGGACTTTCTCGGAAAATGCGGGGATCGAACACTACCTTACTGTGGCTCTAACCAGAGGCGGATCCAGGAAATCCAGTTAGGGGCGTGGGGGTCACCTGAGAAAATGTTTGCAAAAATCGGGGTGATTTGTGGCGTATATCTATTTTCTATCTACCCCCCCCCCCCCTGGATCCGCCTCTGGCTCCAGCACCATTTTAAGTCGTATGGATCACGGCAAATTGCGGTGGATCACTAATAGGAATATTGGTCCACTAATGTATGGAATTGGAATTCGTTGTTCGTTATGCGTTAAGTCCGTCGCCAGTTTGTTGTCCATGAAAATTCAACGATAGCCGATTTTAAATCAGATTGAATCCGAACCCGAGCCATTACCAAGCGTTGGTATTTTGATTTTATTTTCTCAATCAGGTGGCGAATAATAAAGGATATATTTGATATTGTAGCGAAAAATAACAATACGGCATCGTCAATGTACTTGTTCGGTACATTTTTGTTTTGTTTTTGTTTATTGTCTGTATTGATTTATATATATCGATCTTGCAAGGCGGAGTTACTGGGCCGGGGAAACAAATACTTCCAAAGACCCCCCTCCCCCTCCCCCCGAAATAAAATGGAATGGGTTTTTACGTCCTTCTGTTCTGCTCCTAATCTGGGCTAATAAAGACGGGCATACGCCATACAGTGTGCTATGATATAAATTTTTCCCGGACGGCTGCGTTACGACCTATGTTTGTTTGTTGTCTACGTTAAAGTATAATAATAGCAACCACCTTAGATTATATCGATCTGTTGTTGTTAACAATAAAGAACATTTTTAAAAGAATATCTGATTTTCTGAACGGTATTGATTTTTATATCGATTTTGCAAGGTGGAGTTACTGGGTCGAGACGACCTCTCGAAATAAAAAGGGAGTCTAACATTCTACAAGTTAACACCGACTGGAATCATAATGGCTGGTATAAATGAATGAATGAATGAAATGGGGTTTAACGTCCTACTGTTATGCACTTTATCTGAGCTAATTGAAGACGGGCAAACGCTATACAGGGTGCTATGAGTGAAGTTTTGCCCAGGCAGCGGCCTACTCTTATATCGAATTCCAACTGCCAAGGGATCTGTTACGTGCACTCCAATGTGTACACGGTTCCAATCCGAACGACTAGACAGCTGTCCTTGTCAGGCCCTCCTTCTGCATCACTGACAAGAGGAAATCACGTCGGAAAATCGAGATGAACTTTCTCGGCCAATGCAGGGATCGAACACCCGACCTGCAGGCTAGCGAACCAGCGCCTTTTCCACTTAGCCACCGTGATGACTGGTAACGTCATAATAATGAAAATAATAATTATAAGTCTCAAGTTGTGTAGCGCAAAAATATTTTATGGCAGTTTCTATTGTGCTATACATTGCGATATGAGGGGAATTTTGCCCAGGGTGGCACTACGACCTACTATTATGGGGTTTAACGTCCACCCGACACACACTAGGTCATTTCGGTACAAACACATGGTTCACTTTTGTTTCAATAAAACGCTAGCGCGTAGGTGTCTTTAGCAGTGGGAGGAAACCGGAGGACCCGAAGAAAACCTACTCCTTGTCACGTACAACCGGGGAATAAAAACCACGCCAGTTGACTCAATGATAGGCCTTATGATACAGCGCTTGCGTGCTAACCATTCGACCATCCAACCCACCTTTTGATCCTATGATCAAATACGGGCTCTCCTGGTTGGCCGATCCAACGTCTGATTCACTGAGCCGAAGACCAGATAACAATGACAAACATGTAGTATTAATATGTGTGTTCGTGACGGAGAGGAAAGGGTGACGGGGGGGGGGGGTGACGGAGGGTATATCATTTTGATAGTAAATAAATTTTTAGTATGAAAATTATGAAAACGAACAAGTTCCCAAACCAGTTGTACGTATGTCCCAAGCCTCAAATCTCCCCAGCCTACTACTACAGCCCCTCCTCTCCCCAGGCTACTACCCCCACCCCCAACACACACTCGTAATCTGTTTATACCACCACCACCCACCACCGTCTTCAAATATGACGGATTAGTAAATTAAGAAAGGTGGGTTAAAATTAAGATTAATCGAATGTTAATAGGCTTATGGTGAGTTTTAACTTCAACTCGAAACAAACTAGGTCACTTCAGGACTAACACAAACCATGTCATATCGGGACTACAATTTGGTTCAATTTTATTTCAATAATTCACTTTCGTGTAGGGCTCTATTGCAGTTGCAGGAAACCGGAGAACCTGGGGAAAACCCACGAGGTTGAACAAGCGACCCTACTCCTTGTCACGCACAACTTAATGACAGAGTTTATGAAATATACAGTGCGTACCTGCAGGAAACCGGAGAACCCAGAGAAAACCCACGAGGTTGAACAAGCGACCGTACTCCTTGTCACGCAAAACTTAATGACAGAGTTTATGAAATATACAGTGCGTACCTGCTACCCCCCCCCCCACCAGACACCCATACAAAACATGAACTGAGGTATATAAATATTTCTTAAAGGCCACTAACGAAAAAGTTGTAAAAAATGAGTTTTCGAAATATGACAAAATATATGCATTATAAATTTACTAATACAATAATGTTTTCCTTATAGGACATAAATATAGAAATAGATTTCACAAATTAATTGCTTATCGATATCATTTCTTCACTCATTTTGTCAATTCTTAATTAATGATTAATCTATTATATGGTTTCCATAATTGTTATCTATATATTACACAACATTGTGTTAAATATCATTATTTGCTTGATAACGATATCTGTATGAGTTTCGTAACGTAGCATTTTAATAAATTCAGAAGGGGTTTTAATTTACAATGACATTTATACATATTGATGGTTCTTAAAATGGGTGTTGATTTTCTGGTTGTACGTGACAAGGATTAGGGCAGCCAGTCCAACCTCGTGGGTTTTCTTCGGTTCCTCCGGTTTCCTCACACTGGTAAAGCCCACCCTCTTTCCCCCTCTCTCTTTGTTCCCCCTCTCTCCCCCCCCTCTCTTCTCCTTCCTCTCTATTCTCTCCCTCCCCCTCTCTGTCTGTGTTAAAATGTGTCCCGCGTATGTATCAATTGTACGATTGTCAATTTCGGACTTGATGCATATTCCTCTATCCTCTATCCTAAACACTCATTAAACTAATGTTATAAATATTGTTGTAAGTGCCACGCGAGCGATGCTTCTAGATGGATGCTTAGATAACAGTTAATGTATTAACAAACATTCTTTTTTTTTTAACAAATTGAGTCAATTTGAATAAAACGATTTCTTACCTCTATACGATATAAACATGTCAGTCTGTCTGCCATGACCCTGTATGTATATAATATATATGTATATGTACTATACAATCTACTATGTATTTGCTTGACCCTTATTCAGCATAAACAATAGGTATATCTACTCCTTTATTGTATTATAATAGACCAAAAATACCTAATCTACCTTACAGAGAAATCACATCGTGTATACTTGGTTGCCAAGAGATCGCGTGGTAAATATATCTCCTGGATTGTCAATAATCAATATTAATCGAGACTATTGTTGATTAAGATAGTTAATACAAGGGACTGGTTAATGGTGTTTATTCTATTGAAATTAGGCCTTGACACGGATGATTGACAAACTGTTAAAATTGCTAAGTACGTCAGATACAGGTGTGACTGACGTCATGGAAATTGTCACGGTCCGAAAGAGATACAGAGAGAGAGGGAGAGAGAGGGGAGGGGGAGAGATAGAGAGAGTGTGTGTTATAGGGTTTAACGTTTCGCGACTAACATGTTATGGTTTAATTTTATTTCAATAATTCGCTTGCGCGTAGGCGTCTTTAGAAGTGTGAGGAAACCGGAGGACCCGGAGAAACCGCACGAGGCTTGACAAGCGACCCTACTCCTTGTCAGTTGACTCAATGACATGCTTTATGATACAGCGCGCACGTGCTAACCACTCGGCTATCCAAGCCCATGGTTCTCTCTCGAGAGAGAAAGAGATAGACAGAGAGAGTGAGTGTGTGTGTTATGGGGTTTAACTTTTAATTAATACAACTAGGTCGTTTCTGTTCTAACATATGGTTCAATTTACTTTCATTATTTTTTCTGCGCGTAAGGGCCTTTAGCAGTGCGGGTATCCCCGGGGGACCCGGAGAAAATCCACGAGGTTGGACAGGCGCCCTACTGCTTGTCACTCCAGTCGAGGAATCGAAATCACGCCAGTTGAACCAATACCAGACCTTATGATACGACGCGCACACACTAACCATTCGCCCCGTCCCCTACACACGCCCGAACATACAGGGGCGACGGCATAATACATCCCTCCCACTGCTTAGGAACCCTACGCGAAAGCGAATTATTGAAACAAAATTAAACCATATGTTAGTCCCGAAATGACCTAGTTGTGTTGAATGGACGTTAAACCCCCTCTCTTTCTCTCTCTCTCACCCTCTCTTTCTCCCCCTCTCTCTCTTCACCTTTTCTCCCCCTCTCTCTCTCTTCACCTCTCTCTCTCCCTCCCCCCTCTCTCTCTCTTCACCTCTCTCTCTCTCTTCTCCCCTCTCTCTTCCCCGCTCTCTCTCTCTTCACCTCTCTCTCTCTCCACCTCTCTCTCTCCTTCTCTCTCCACCTCTCTCTCGCTATCATAACATTGGTGTTCAATAATAACCTTCCATGATTCGGGTCTTGTTGATTTAATTATTTTGTAAATCTTTAAAATCTTGTCAATATCATAAATGTGAGTTTCATCTTTAATTATATCATATACAGAATGAAATGGGATAAAACCGGGTTTAACATAATAAACAATATATTTAATACTAGATGACTGGAATAATTGAAAAACCAACATTCGTCCGTTATGCCTAATAACGCTATTATTAAATAGGGGTTTAATTGACGCTCCGGGCACTCCGGTTTCCTCCCACTGCTAAAGAGCCCTACGCCAAAGCGAATTGTAGAAATAAAATTCAACCATATATTAGTCCCGAAATGACCTAGTTGTGTTGAGTGGACGTTAAACCCCATTTCTCTCTCTCTCTCTCTTTAATATTTGTGGGTTCGGGTCTCGTATTTTTATTGAAGTTATCCCTGGTAAATTCGATAACGTATTCTTATCTACATTCAGTTTATAAATATTCATACAATTCTTAAAACAAGTGACTTTAGAAAAATAATATTTCATAATGCTTTCCATATTTGGTTATAATTATAAAGATTGACATTTCAATTTGAAATTAGGTAGATTTAAACAACCGCCTGCTTTAGCCACGCCAAAGAAATTTATTGATTAGTCGAAATCATTCGTACGATCTGTGCCAAGGGCCAAATCGAAAACAGGCCTCAGGCCTAATTTGTTCCCTTTGTAAAATGACGAGATTATTATTGTTATTATTATTGATTAGTGATGTGATTTCACGCTCTATAGCGTCTTGTAACGGTATAACACTCGCTGCATACGACAGTATCGATAACAAGAGGGACTGTATCACAATAACTTTACCCGCGAGGGTAATCCCTCGTCTGCTCCATAAGCTCCCGTCCGAACAGGCAGGTTTCCCCCGAGTTCTTCGGTTTCTTCCTGCAGTAATGATCGAAATCATTCGCACGATCTGTGCCAAGGGCCAAATTGGAAAAAGGCCTCAGGCCTAATTTGCTACCCTTGTAAAATGACGCGATTATTATTAATATTATTATAGCCTAAAAGTTGTTCAATTGTGCTGACTATTTAAACATCCAACCCCCTCATTATCATGCAAACTTCAAGAAGACGTTAACACCCGAATCACGGCCACTATACAACTATTCTAACCAATTGTCCCCCTGCACACACACTAATGTAATAAGAAAAATAAACACGAAGTCTAAACACATATTCTCACCAAATATACCCCCCCCCACACACTATTATTATACGAAAAAATAATATTAAGAAATATTTTGTTCTTAATGAGTTTAAGAATTAACATTAACTGTGTGCAAGTTTAAATGTTTAAAACTGTGGCAAATATTATACTAAATAGGTCCCAAGATTTGAGTTTTCAAATATTATTCTAAAACCGTCTGTGCTAAGCTACGTTACTAGCTTAATATGATCAACATTTTAACAAATTTATTCCTAATAATCGCCATTGTCACTCTTTTATATTAAGCATTAGTAGATATGTTTCATCTGACAATGCAACGTTTATTAAAATAATGTCGAATAAAAAAACAACAACACAACTCAATTTATACGAAAAGCAATCACTGGTTAACAAGATAAAGCACGACGTATTCTCTTATCGTTTACAAGTACAAATCGTTTTGAGTTTTTTTAATGCGCTCAATCACTAAATGCAACTTAAGGATTATATAATAATTAAAATAATATAAGGCTACCGGACCTTTTTATCTATCAATCTAAATTTATTTAAAAATAGAAAACCTGCCCAAAACGCACACGACGATTTTTACACGATCACGAGCACGGTTATTATTTATGAATGACGTTTAAACATGGAAATCTTCCGATTCACAAAATGAAAGTAGAATATCACAACGCTTGCATTTGTACTCCCTGTATTTCAACGTAACCAACCTCTTAACTTTATTATCCTTCCGCATAAAAATCACCAATATTTACTAAAACCTGACAAAAACTATAAATTAAAAACACTTTTCATCGATTATAAACGAAACGGCCAACAAAAATCACTATGCAAGAGAGGCAAAAAATTAAAGGCAAAGTAAGTCTATAAATAACTATTGCACTACATTCGTCCATCATCAAAAATAGGCAAAAATAGGCAAATAATTACTAGTCCTTTTAAATTTGTATGGAGAGCTGTACCGGCATCTATAAAAGGCCGTTGCTTCCAACGTGTTGTGAACGTCCCATATCAACCCGGGGTTGTGCCTTCCTGAATTGATTGACCCGATAATTGGTTTCTGCTGGTTTCCAAAAGGCGTCTACAGCACCCGGTGTTCCCAGGCGGTCACCCATCCAAGTACTCACCGGGCCCGACGTTGCTTAACTTCAGTGATCGGACGAGAACTGGTGTTTTCAACGTGGTATGGCCGTAGACGAGAGAAGTTTGAGAACACCGGTAGTTGTGCCTTCCTCAATTCATTGACCCGATAATTGGTTTCTGCTGGTTTCCAAAAGGCGTCTACAGCACCCGGTGTTCCCAGGCGGTCACCCATCCAAGTACTCACCGGGCCCGACGTTGCTTAACTTCAGTGATCGGACGAGAACTGGTGTTTTCAACGTGGTATGGCCGTAGACGAGAGAAGTTTGAGAACACCGGTAGTTGTGCCTTCCTCAATTCATTGACCCGATAATTGGTTTCTGCTGGTTTCCAAAAGGCGTCTACAGCACCCGGTGTTCCCAGGCGGTCACCCATCCAAGTACTCACCGGGCCCGACGTTGCTTAACTTCAGTGATCGGACGAGAACTGGTGTTTTCAACGTGGTATGGCCGTAGACGAGAGAAGTTTGAGAACACCGGTAGTTGTGCCTTCCTCAATTCATTGACCCGATAATTGGTTTCTGCTGGTTTCCAAAAGGCGTCTACAGCACCCGGTGTTCCCAGGCGGTCACCCATCCAAGTACTCACCGGGCCCGACGTTGCTTAACTTCAGTGATCGGACGAGAACTGGTGTTTTCAACGTGGTATGGCCGTACACGAGAGAAGTTTGAGAACACCGGTAGTTGTGCCTTCCTCAATTCATTGACCCGATAATTGGTTTCTGCTGGTTTCCAAAAGGCGTCTACAGCACCCGGTGTTCCCAGGCGGTCACCCATCCAAGTACTCACCGGGCCCGACGTTGCTTAACTTCAGTGATCGGACGAGAACTGGTGTTTTCAACGTGGTATGGCCGTAGACGAGAGAAGTTTGAGAACACCGGTAGTTGTGCCTTCCTCAATTCATTGACCCGATAATTGGTTTCTGCTGGTTTCCAAAAGGCGTCTACAGCACCCGGTGTTCCCAGGCGGTCACCCATCCAAGTACTCACCGGGCCCGACGTTGCTTAACTTCAGTGATCGGACGAGAACTGGTGTTTTCAACGTGGTATGGCCGTAGACGAGAGAAGTTTGAGAACACCGGTAGTTGTGCCTTCCTCAATTCATTGACCCGATAATTGGTTTCTGCTGGTTTCCAAAAGGCGTCTACAGCACCCGGTGTTCCCAGGCGGTCACCCATCCAAGTACTCACCGGGCCCGACGTTGCTTAACTTCAGTGATCGGACGAGAACTGGTGTTTTCAACGTGGTATGGCCGTAGACGAGAGAAGTTTGAGAACACCGGTAGTTGTGCCTTCCTCAATTCATTGACCCGATAATTGGTTTCTGCTGGTTTCCAAAAGGCGTCTACAGCACCCGGTGTTCCCAGGCGGTCACCCATCCAAGTACTCACCGGGCCCGACGTTGCTTAACTTCAGTGATCGGACGAGAACTGGTGTTTTCAACGTGGTATGGCCGTACACGAGAGAAGTTTGAGAACACCGGTAGTTGTGCCTTCCTCAATTCATTGACCCGATAATTGGTTTCTGCTGGTTTCCAAAAGGCGTCTACAGCACCCGGTGTTCCCAGGCGGTCACCCATCCAAGTACTCACCGGGCCCGACGTTGCTTAACTTCAGTGATCGGACGAGAACTGGTGTTTTCAACGTGGTATGGCCGTAGACGAGAGAAGTTTGAGAACACCGGTAGTTGTGCCTTCCTCAATTCATTGACCCGATAATTGGTTTCTGCTGGTTTCCAAAAGGCGTCTACAGCACCCGGTGTTCCCAGGCGGTCACCCATCCAAGTACTCACCGGGCCCGACGTTGCTTAACTTCAGTGATCGGACGAGAACTGGTGTTTTCAACGTGGTATGGCCGTAGACGAGAGAAGTTTGAGAACACCGGTAGTTGTGCCTTCCTCAATTCATTGACCCGATAATTGGTTTCTGCTGGTTTCCAAAAGGCGTCTACAGCACCCGGTGTTCCCAGGCGGTCACCCATCCAAGTACTCACCGGGCCCGACGTTGCTTAACTTCAGTGATCGGACGAGAACTGGTGTTTTCAACGTGGTATGGCCGTACACGAGAGAAGTTTGAGAACACCGGTAGTTGTGCCTTCCTCAATTCATTGACCCGATAATTGGTTTCTGCTGGTTTCCAAAAGGCGTCTACAGCACCCGGTGTTCCCAGGCGGTCACCCATCCAAGTACTCACCGGGCCCGACGTTGCTTAACTTCAGTGATCGGACGAGAACTGGTGTTTTCAACGTGGTATGGCCGTAGACGAGAGAAGTTTGAGAACACCGGTAGTTGTGCCTTCCTCAATTCATTGACCCGATAATTGGTTTCTGCTGGTTTCCAAAAGGCGTCTACAGCACCCGGTGTTCCCAGGCGGTCACCCATCCAAGTACTCACCGGGCCCGACGTTGCTTAACTTCAGTGATCGGACGAGAACTGGTGTTTTCAACGTGGTATGGCCGTAGACGAGAGAAGTTTGAGAACACCGGTAGTTGTGCCTTCCTCAATTCATTGACCCGATAATTGGTTTCTGCTGGTTTCCAAAAGGCGTCTACAGCACCCGGTGTTCCCAGGCGGTCACCCATCCAAGTACTCACCGGGCCCGACGTTGCTTAACTTCAGTGATCGGACGAGAACTGGTGTTTTCAACGTGGTATGGCCGTAGACGAGAGAAGTTTGAGAACACCGGTAGTTGTGCCTTCCTGAATTGATTGACCCGATAATTGGTTTCTGCTGGTTTCCAAAAGGCGTCTACAGCACCCGGTGTTCCCAGGCGGTCACCCATCCAAGTACTCACCGGGCCCGACGTTGCTTAACTTCAGTGATCGGACGAGAACTGGTGTTTTCAACGTGGTATGGCCGTAGACGAGAGAAGTTTGAGAACACCGGTAGTTGTGCCTTCCTCAATTCATTGACCCGATAATTGGTTTCTGCTGGTTTCCAAAAGGCGTCTACAGCACCCGGTGTTCCCAGGCGGTCACCCATCCAAGTACTCACCGGGCCCGACGTTGCTTAACTTCAGTGATCGGACGAGAACTGGTGTTTTCAACGTGGTATGGCCGTAGACGAGAGAAGTTTGAGAACACCGGTAGTTGTGCCTTCCTCAATTCATTGACCCGATAATTGGTTTCTGCTGGTTTCCAAAAGGCGTCTACAGCACCCGGTGTTCCCAGGCGGTCACCCATCCAAGTACTCACCGGGCCCGACGTTGCTTAACTTCAGTGATCGGACGAGAACTGGTGTTTTCAACGTGGTATGGCCGTAGACGAGAGAAGTTTGAGAACACCGGTAGTTGTGCCTTCCTCAATTCATTGACCCGATAATTGGTTTCTGCTGGTTTCCAAAAGGCGTCTACAGCACCCGGTGTTCCCAGGCGGTCACCCATCCAAGTACTCACCGGGCCCGACGTTGCTTAACTTCAGTGATCGGACGAGAACTGGTGTTTTCAACGTGGTATGGCCGTAGACGAGAGAAGTTTGAGAACACCGGTAGTTGTGCCTTCCTCAATTCATTGACCCGATAATTGGTTTCTGCTGGTTTCCAAAAGGCGTCTACAGCACCCGGTGTTCCCAGGCGGTCACCCATCCAAGTACTCACCGGGCCCGACGTTGCTTAACTTCAGTGATCGGACGAGAACTGGTGTTTTCAACGTGGTATGGCCGTAGACGAGAGAAGTTTGAGAACACCGGTAGTTGTGCCTTCCTCAATTGATTGACCCGATAATTGGTTTCTGCTGGTTTCCAAAAGGCGTCTACAGCACCCGGTGTTCCCAGGCGGTCACCCATCCAAGTACTCACCGGGCCCGACGTTGCTTAACTTCAGTGATCGGACGAGAACTGGTGTTTTCAACGTGGTATGGCCGTAGACGAGAGAAGTTTGAGAACACCGGTAGTTGTGCCTTCCTCAATTCATTGACCCGATAATTGGTTTCTGCTGGTTTCCAAAAGGCGTCTACAGCACCCGGTGTTCCCAGGCGGTCACCCATCCAAGTACTCACCGGGCCCGACGTTGCTTAACTTCAGTGATCGGACGAGAACTGGTGTTTTCAACGTGGTATGGCCGTAGACGAGAGAAGTTTGAGAACACCGGTAGTTGTGCCTTCCTCAATTCATTGACCCGATAATTGGTTTCTGCTGGTTTCCAAAAGGCGTCTACAGCACCCGGTGTTCCCAGGCGGTCACCCATCCAAGTACTCACCGGGCCCGACGTTGCTTAACTTCAGTGATCGGACGAGAACTGGTGTTTTCAACGTGGTATGGCCGTAGACGAGAGAAGTTTGAGAACACCGGTAGTTGTGCCTTCCTCAATTCATTGACCCGATAATTGGTTTCTGCTGGTTTCCAAAAGGCGTCTACAGCACCCGGTGTTCCCAGGCGGTCACCCATCCAAGTACTCACCGGGCCCGACGTTGCTTAACTTCAGTGATCGGACGAGAACTGGTGTTTTCAACGTGGTATGGCCGTAGACGAGAGAAGTTTGAGAACACCGGTAGTTGTGCCTTCCTCAATTCATTGACCCGATAATTGGTTTCTGCTGGTTTCCAAAAGGCGTCTACAGCACCCGGTGTTCCCAGGCGGTCACCCATCCAAGTACTCACCGGGCCCGACGTTGCTTAACTTCAGTGATCGGACGAGAACTGGTGTTTTCAACGTGGTATGGCCGTAGACGAGAGAAGTTTGAGAACACCGGTAGTTGTGCCTTCCTCAATTCATTGACCCGATAATTGGTTTCTGCTGGTTTCCAAAAGGCGTCTACAGCACCCGGTGTTCCCAGGCGGTCACCCATCCAAGTACTCACCGGGCCCGACGTTGCTTAACTTCAGTGATCGGACGAGAACTGGTGTTTTCAACGTGGTATGGCCGTAGACGAGAGAAGTTTGAGAACACCGGTAGTTGTGCCTTCCTGAATTGATTGACCCGATAATTGGTTTCTGCTGGTTTCCAAAAGGCGTCTACAGCACCCGGTGTTCCCAGGCGGTCACCCATCCAAGTACTCACCGGGCCCGACGTTGCTTAACTTCAGTGATCGGACGAGAACTGGTGTTTTCAACGTGGTATGGCCGTAGACGAGAGAAGTTTGAGAACACCGGTAGTTGTGCCTTCCTCAATTGATTGACCCGATAATTGGTTTCTGCTGGTTTCCAAAAGGCGTCTACAGCACCCGGTGTTCCCAGGCGGTCACCCATCCAAGTACTCACCGGGCCCGACGTTGCTTAACTTCAGTGATCGGACGAGAACTGGTGTTTTCAACGTGGTATGGCCGTAGACGAGAGAAGTTTGAGAACACCGGTAGTTGTGCCTTCCTCAATTCATTGACCCGATAATTGGTTTCTGCTGGTTTCCAAAAGGCGTCTACAGCACCCGGTGTTCCCAGGCGGTCACCCATCCAAGTACTCACCGGGCCCGACGTTGCTTAACTTCAGTGATCGGACGAGAACTGGTGTTTTCAACGTGGTATGGCCGTAGACGAGAGAAGTTTGAGAACACCGGTAGTTGTGCCTTCCTGAATTGATTGACCCGATAATTGGTTTCTGCTGGTTTCCAAAAGGCGTCTACAGCACCCGGTGTTCCCAGGCGGTCACCCATCCAAGTACTCACCGGGCCCGACGTTGCTTAACTTCAGTGATCGGACGAGAACTGGTGTTTTCAACGTGGTATGGCCGTAGACGAGAGAAGTTTGAGAACACCGGTAGTTGTGCCTTCCTCAATTCATTGACCCGATAATTGGTTTCTGCTGGTTTCCAAAAGGCGTCTACAGCACCCGGTGTTCCCAGGCGGTCACCCATCCAAGTACTCACCGGGCCCGACGTTGCTTAACTTCAGTGATCGGACGAGAACTGGTGTTTTCAACGTGGTATGGCCGTAGACGAGAGAAGTTTGAGAACACCGGTAGTTGTGCCTTCCTCAATTCATTGACCCGATAATTGGTTTCTGCTGGTTTCCAAAAGGCGTCTACAGCACCCGGTGTTCCCAGGCGGTCACCCATCCAAGTACTCACCGGGCCCGACGTTGCTTAACTTCAGTGATCGGACGAGAACTGGTGTTTTCAACGTGGTATGGCCGTAGACGAGAGAAGTTTGAGAACACCGGTAGTTGTGCCTTCCTCAATTCATTGACCCGATAATTGGTTTCTGCTGGTTTCCAAAAGGCGTCTACAGCACCCGGTGTTCCCAGGCGGTCACCCATCCAAGTACTCACCGGGCCCGACGTTGCTTAACTTCAGTGATCGGACGAGAACTGGTGTTTTCAACGTGGTATGGCCGTAGACGAGAGAAGTTTGAGAACACCGGTAGTTGTGCCTTCCTCAATTGATTGACCCGATAATTGGTTTCTGCTGGTTTCCAAAAGGCGTCTACAGCACCCGGTGTTCCCAGGCGGTCACCCATCCAAGTACTCACCGGGCCCGACGTTGCTTAACTTCAGTGATCGGACGAGAACTGGTGTTTTCAACGTGGTATGGCCGTAGACGAGAGAAGTTTGAGAACACCGGTAGTTGTGCCTTCCTCAATTCATTGACCCGATAATTGGTTTCTGCTGGTTTCCAAAAGGCGTCTACAGCACCCGGTGTTCCCAGGCGGTCACCCATCCAAGTACTCACCGGGCCCGACGTTGCTTAACTTCAGTGATCGGACGAGAACTGGTGTTTTCAACGTGGTATGGCCGTAGACGAGAGAAGTTTGAGAACACCGGTAGTTGTGCCTTCCTCAATTCATTGACCCGATAATTGGTTTCTGCTGGTTTCCAAAAGGCGTCTACAGCACCCGGTGTTCCCAGGCGGTCACCCATCCAAGTACTCACCGGGCCCGACGTTGCTTAACTTCAGTGATCGGACGAGAACTGGTGTTTTCAACGTGGTATGGCCGTAGACGAGAGAAGTTTGAGAACACCGGTAGTTGTGCCTTCCTCAATTCATTGACCCGATAATTGGTTTCTGCTGGTTTCCAAAAGGCGTCTACAGCACCCGGTGTTCCCAGGCGGTCACCCATCCAAGTACTCACCGGGCCCGACGTTGCTTAACTTCAGTGATCGGACGAGAACTGGTGTTTTCAACGTGGTATGGCCGTAGACGAGAGAAGTTTGAGAACACCGGTAGTTGTGCCTTCCTCAATTCATTGACCCGATAATTGGTTTCTGCTGGTTTCCAAAAGGCGTCTACAGCACCCGGTGTTCCCAGGCGGTCACCCATCCAAGTACTCACCGGGCCCGACGTTGCTTAACTTCAGTGATCGGACGAGAACTGGTGTTTTCAACGTGGTATGGCCGTAGACGAGAGAAGTTTGAGAACACCGGTAGTTGTGCCTTCCTCAATTCATTGACCCGATAATTGGTTTCTGCTGGTTTCCAAAAGGCGTCTACAGCACCCGGTGTTCCCAGGCGGTCACCCATCCAAGTACTCACCGGGCCCGACGTTGCTTAACTTCAGTGATCGGACGAGAACTGGTGTTTTCAACGTGGTATGGCCGTAGACGAGAGAAGTTTGAGAACACCGGTAGTTGTGCCTTCCTGAATTGATTGACCCGATAATTGGTTTCTGCTGGTTTCCAAAAGGCGTCTACAGCACCCGGTGTTCCCAGGCGGTCACCCATCCAAGTACTCACCGGGCCCGACGTTGCTTAACTTCAGTGATCGGACGAGAACTGGTGTTTTCAACGTGGTATGGCCGTAGACGAGAGAAGTTTGAGAACACCGGTAGTTGTGCCTTCCTCAATTCATTGACCCGATAATTGGTTTCTGCTGGTTTCCAAAAGGCGTCTACAGCACCCGGTGTTCCCAGGCGGTCACCCATCCAAGTACTCACCGGGCCCGACGTTGCTTAACTTCAGTGATCGGACGAGAACTGGTGTTTTCAACGTGGTATGGCCGTAGACGAGAGAAGTTTGAGAACACCGGTAGTTGTGCCTTCCTCAATTCATTGACCCGATAATTGGTTTCTGCTGGTTTCCAAAAGGCGTCTACAGCACCCGGTGTTCCCAGGCGGTCACCCATCCAAGTACTCACCGGGCCCGACGTTGCTTAACTTCAGTGATCGGACGAGAACTGGTGTTTTCAACGTGGTATGGCCGTAGACGAGAGAAGTTTGAGAACACCGGTAGTTGTGCCTTCCTGAATTGATTGACCCGATAATTGGTTTCTGCTGGTTTCCAAAAGGCGTCTACAGCACCCGGTGTTCCCAGGCGGTCACCCATCCAAGTACTCACCGGGCCCGACGTTGCTTAACTTCAGTGATCGGACGAGAACTGGTGTTTTCAACGTGGTATGGCCGTAGACGAGAGAAGTTTGAGAACACCGGTAGTTGTGCCTTCCTCAATTCATTGACCCGATAATTGGTTTCTGCTGGTTTCCAAAAGGCGTCTACAGCACCCGGTGTTCCCAGGCGGTCACCCATCCAAGTACTCACCGGGCCCGACGTTGCTTAACTTCAGTGATCGGACGAGAACTGGTGTTTTCAACGTGGTATGGCCGTAGACGAGAGAAGTTTGAGAACACCGGTAGTTGTGCCTTCCTCAATTCATTGACCCGATAATTGGTTTCTGCTGGTTTCCAAAAGGCGTCTACAGCACCCGGTGTTCCCAGGCGGTCACCCATCCAAGTACTCACCGGGCCCGACGTTGCTTAACTTCAGTGATCGGACGAGAACTGGTGTTTTCAACGTGGTATGGCCGTAGACGAGAGAAGTTTGAGAACACCGGTAGTTGTGCCTTCCTCAATTGATTGACCCGATAATTGGTTTCTGCTGGTTTCCAAAAGGCGTCTACAGCACCCGGTGTTCCCAGGCGGTCACCCATCCAAGTACTCACCGGGCCCGACGTTGCTTAACTTCAGTGATCGGACGAGAACTGGTGTTTTCAACGTGGTATGGCCGTAGACGAGAGAAGTTTGAGAACACCGGTAGTTGTGCCTTCCTCAATTGATTGACCCGATAATTGGTTTCTGCTGGTTTCCAAAAGGCGTCTACAGCACCCGGTGTTCCCAGGCGGTCACCCATCCAAGTACTCACCGGGCCCGACGTTGCTTAACTTCAGTGATCGGACGAGAACTGGTGTTTTCAACGTGGTATGGCCGTAGACGAGAGAAGTTTGAGAACACCGGTAGTTGTGCCTTCCTCAATTCATTGACCCGATAATTGGTTTCTGCTGGTTTCCAAAAGGCGTCTACAGCACCCGGTGTTCCCAGGCGGTCACCCATCCAAGTACTCACCGGGCCCGACGTTGCTTAACTTCAGTGATCGGACGAGAACTGGTGTTTTCAACGTGGTATGGCCGTAGACGAGAGAAGTTTGAGAACACCGGTAGTTGTGCCTTCCTCAATTCATTGACCCGATAATTGGTTTCTGCTGGTTTCCAAAAGGCGTCTACAGCACCCGGTGTTCCCAGGCGGTCACCCATCCAAGTACTCACCGGGCCCGACGTTGCTTAACTTCAGTGATCGGACGAGAACTGGTGTTTTCAACGTGGTATGGCCGTAGACGAGAGAAGTTTGAGAACACCGGTAGTTGTGCCTTCCTCAATTCATTGACCCGATAATTGGTTTCTGCTGGTTTCCAAAAGGCGTCTACAGCACCCGGTGTTCCCAGGCGGTCACCCATCCAAGTACTCACCGGGCCCGACGTTGCTTAACTTCAGTGATCGGACGAGAACTGGTGTTTTCAACGTGGTATGGCCGTAGACGAGAGAAGTTTGAGAACACCGGTAGTTGTGCCTTCCTCAATTCATTGACCCGATAATTGGTTTCTGCTGGTTTCCAAAAGGCGTCTACAGCACCCGGTGTTCCCAGGCGGTCACCCATCCAAGTACTCACCGGGCCCGACGTTGCTTAACTTCAGTGATCGGACGAGAACTGGTGTTTTCAACGTGGTATGGCCGTAGACGAGAGAAGTTTGAGAACACCGGTAGTTGTGCCTTCCTCAATTCATTGACCCGATAATTGGTTTCTGCTGGTTTCCAAAAGGCGTCTACAGCACCCGGTGTTCCCAGGCGGTCACCCATCCAAGTACTCACCGGGCCCGACGTTGCTTAACTTCAGTGATCGGACGAGAACTGGTGTTTTCAACGTGGTATGGCCGTAGACGAGAGAAGTTTGAGAACACCGGTAGTTGTGCCTTCCTCAATTCATTGACCCGATAATTGGTTTCTGCTGGTTTCCAAAAGGCGTCTACAGCACCCGGTGTTCCCAGGCGTCTACAGTACTCACCGGGCCCGACGTTGCTTAACTTCAGTGATCGGACGAGAACTGGTGTTTTCAACGTGGTATGGCCGTAGACGAGAGAAGTTTGAGAACACCGGTAGTTGTGCCTTCCTCAATTCATTGACCCGATAATTGGTTTCTGCTGGTTTCCAAAAGGCGTCTACAGCACCCGGTGTTCCCAGGCGGTCACCCATCCAAGTACTCACCGGGCCCGACGTTGCTTAACTTCAGTGATCGGACGAGAACTGGTGTTTTCAACGTGGTATGGCCGTACACGAGAGAAGTTTGAGAACACCGGTAGTTGTGCCTTCCTCAATTCATTGACCCGATAATTGGTTTCTGCTGGTTTCCAAAAGGCGTCTACAGCACCCGGTGTTCCCAGGCGGTCACCCATCCAAGTACTCACCGGGCCCGACGTTGCTTAACTTCAGTGATCGGACGAGAACTGGTGTTTTCAACGTGGTATGGCCGTAGACGAGAGAAGTTTGAGAACACCGGTAGTTGTGCCTTCCTCAATTCATTGACCCGATAATTGGTTTCTGCTGGTTTCCAAAAGGCGTCTACAGCACCCGGTGTTCCCAGGCGGTCACCCATCCAAGTACTCACCGGGCCCGACGTTGCTTAACTTCAGTGATCGGACGAGAACTGGTGTTTTCAACGTGGTATGGCCGTAGACGAGAGAAGTTTGAGAACACCGGTAGTTGTGCCTTCCTCAATTCATTGACCCGATAATTGGTTTCTGCTGGTTTCCAAAAGGCGTCTACAGCACCCGGTGTTCCCAGGCGGTCACCCATCCAAGTACTCACCGGGCCCGACGTTGCTTAACTTCAGTGATCGGACGAGAACTGGTGTTTTCAACGAGGTATGGCCGTAGACGAGAGAAGTTTGAGAACACCGGTAGTTGTGCCTTCCTCAATTCATTGACCCGATAATTGGTTTCTGCTGGTTTCCAAAAGGCGTCTACAGCACCCGGTGTTCCCAGGCGGTCACCCATCCAAGTACTCACCGGGCCCGACGTTGCTTAACTTCAGTGATCGGACGAGAACTGGTGTTTTCAACGTGGTATGGCCGTAGACGAGAGAAGTTTGAGAACACCGGTAGTTGTGCCTTCCTCAATTCATTGACCCGATAATTGGTTTCTGCTGGTTTCCAAAAGGCGTCTACAGCACCCGGTGTTCCCAGGCGGTCACCCATCCAAGTACTCACCGGGCCCGACGTTGCTTAACTTCAGTGATCGGACGAGAACTGGTGTTTTCAACGTGGTATGGCCGTAGACGAGAGAAGTTTGAGAACACCGGTAGTTGTGCCTTCCTCAATTCATTGACCCGATAATTGGTTTCTGCTGGTTTCCAAAAGGCGTCTACAGCACCCGGTGTTCCCAGGCGGTCACCCATTCAAGTACTCACCGGGCCCGACGTTGCTTAACTTCAGTGATCGGACGAGAACTGGTGTTTTCAACGTGGTATGGCCGTAGACGAGAGAAGTTTGAGAACACCGGTAGTTGTGCCTTCCTCAATTCATTGACCCGATAATTGGTTTCTGCTGGTTTCCAAAAGGCGTCTACAGCACCCGGTGTTCCCAGGCGGTCACCCATCCAAGTACTCACCGGGCCCGACGTTGCTTAACTTCAGTGATCGGACGAGAACTGGTGTTTTCAACGTGGTATGGCCGTAGACGAGAGAAGTTTGAGAACACCGGTAGTTGTGCCTTCCTCAATTCATTGACCCGATAATTGGTTTCTGCTGGTTTCCAAAAGGCGTCTACAGCACCCGGTGTTCCCAGGCGGTCACCCATTCAAGTACTCACCGGGCCCGACGTTGCTTAACTTCAGTGATCGGACGAGAACTGGTGTTTTCAACGTGGTATGGCCGTAGACGAGAGAAGTTTGAGAACACCGGTAGTTGTGCCTTCCTGAATTGATTGACCCGATAATTGGTTTCTGCTGGTTTCCAAAAGGCGTCTACAGCACCCGGTGTTCCCAGGCGGTCACCCATCCAAGTACTCACCGGGCCCGACGTTGCTTAACTTCAGTGATCGGACGAGAACTGGTGTTTTCAACGTGGTATGGCCGTAGACGAGAGAAGTTTGAGAACACCGGTAGTTGTGCCTTCCTCAATTCATTGACCCGATAATTGGTTTCTGCTGGTTTCCAAAAGGCGTCTACAGCACCCGGTGTTCCCAGGCGGTCACCCATCCAAGTACTCACCGGGCCCGACGTTGCTTAACTTCAGTGATCGGACGAGAACTGGTGTTTTCAACGTGGTATGGCCGTAGACGAGAGAAGTTTGAGAACACCGGTAGTTGTGCCTTCCTGAATTGATTGACCCGATAATTGGTTTCTGCTGGTTTCCAAAAGGCGTCTACAGCACCCGGTGTTCCCAGGCGGTCACCCATCCAAGTACTCACCGGGCCCGACGTTGCTTAACTTCAGTGATCGGACGAGAACTGGTGTTTTCAACGTGGTATGGCCGTAGACGAGAGAAGTTTGAGAACACCGGTAGTTGTGCCTTCCTCAATTCATTGACCCGATAATTGGTTTCTGCTGGTTTCCAAAAGGCGTCTACAGCACCCGGTGTTCCCAGGCGGTCACCCATCCAAGTACTCACCGGGCCCGACGTTGCTTAACTTCAGTGATCGGACGAGAACTGGTGTTTTCAACGTGGTATGGCCGTAGACGAGAGAAGTTTGAGAACACCGGTAGTTGTGCCTTCTTCAATTCATTGACCCGATAATTGGTTTCTGCTGGTTTCCAAAAGGCGTCTACAGCACCCGGTGCTCCCAGGCGGTCACCCATCCAAGTACTCACCGGGCCCGACGTTGCTTAACTTCAGTGATCGGACGAGAACTGGTGTTTTCAACGTGGTATGGCCGTAGACGAGAGAAGTTTGAGAACACCGGTAGTTGTGCCTTCCTCAATTCATTGACCCGATAATTGGTTTCTGCTGGTTTCCAAAAGGCGTCTACAGCACCCGGTGTTCCCAGGCGGTCACCCATCCAAGTACTCACCGGGCCCGACGTTGCTTAACTTCAGTGATCGGACGAGAACTGGTGTTTTCAACGTGGTATGGCCGTAGACGAGAGAAGTTTGAGAACACCGGTAGTTGTGCCTTCCTCAATTCATTGACCCGATAATTGGTTTCTGCTGGTTTCCAAAAGGCGTCTACAGCACCCGGTGTTCCCAGGCGGTCACCCATCCAAGTACTCACCGGGCCCGACGTTGCTTAACTTCAGTGATCGGACGAGAACTGGTGTTTTCAACGTGGTATGGCCGTAGACGAGAGAAGTTTGAGAACACCGGTAGTTGTGCCTTCCTCAATTCATTGACCCGATAATTGGTTTCTGCTGGTTTCCAAAAGGCGTCTACAGCACCCGGTGTTCCCAGGCGGTCACCCATCCAAGTACTCACCGGGCCCGACGTTGCTTAACTTCAGTGATCGGACGAGAACTGGTGTTTTCAACGTGGTATGGCCGTAGACGAGAGAAGTTTGAGAACACCGGTAGTTGTGCCTTCCTCAATTCATTGACCCGATAATTGGTTTCTGCTGGTTTCCAAAAGGCGTCTACAGCACCCGGTGTTCCCAGGCGGTCACCCATCCAAGTACTCAACGGGCCCGACGTTGCTTAACTTCAGTGATCGGACGAGAACTGGTGTTTTCAACGTGGTATGGCCGTAGACGAGAGAAGTTTGAGAACACCGGTAGTTGTGCCTTCCTCAATTCATTGACCCGATAATTGGTTTCTGCTGGTTTCCAAAAGGCGTCTACAGCACCCGGTGTTCCCAGGCGGTCACCCATCCAAGTACTCACCGGGCCCGACGTTGCTTAACTTCAGTGATCGGACGAGAACTGGTGTTTTCAACGTGGTATGGCCGTAGACGAGAGAAGTTTGAGAACACCGGTAGTTGTGCCTTCCTCAATTCATTGACCCGATAATTGGTTTCTGCTGGTTTCCAAAAGGCGTCTACAGCACCCGGTGTTCCCAGGCGGTCACCCATCCAAGTACTCACCGGGCCCGACGTTGCTTAACTTCAGTGATCGGACGAGAACTGGTGTTTTCAACGTGGTATGGCCGTAGACGAGAGAAGTTTGAGAACACCGGTAGTTGTGCCTTCCTCAATTCATTGACCCGATAATTGGTTTCTGCTGGTTTCCAAAAGGCGTCTACAGCACCCGGTGTTCCCAGGCGGTCACCCATCCAAGTACTCACCGGGCCCGACGTTGCTTAACTTCAGTGATCGGACGAGAACTGGTGTTTTCAACGTGGTATGGCCGTAGACGAGAGAAGTTTGAGAACACCGGTAGTTGTGCCTTCCTCAATTCATTGACCCGATAATTGGTTTCTGCTGGTTTCCAAAAGGCGTCTACAGCACCCGGTGTTCCCAGGCGGTCACCCTTCCAAGTACTCACCGGGCCCGACGTTGCTTAACTTCAGTGATCGGACGAGAACTGGTGTTTTCAACGTGGTATGGCCGTAGACGAGAGAAGTTTGAGAACACCGGTAGTTGTGCCTTCCTCAATTCATTGATCCGATAATTGGTTTCTGCTGGTTTCCAAAAGGCGTCTACAGCACCCGGTGTTCCCAGGCGGTCACCCATCCAAGTACTCACCGGGCCCGACGTTGCTTAACTTCAGTGATCGGACGAGAACTGGTGTTTTCAACGTGGTATGGCCGTAGACGAGAGAAGTTTGAGAACACCGGTAGTTGTGCCTTCCTCAATTCATTGACCCGATAATTGGTTTCTGCTGGTTCCAAAAGGCGTCTACAGCACCCGGTGTTCCCAGGCGGTCACCCATCCAAGTACTCACCGGGCCCGACGTTGCTTAACTTCAGTGATCGGACGAGAACTGGTGTTTTCAACGTGGTATGGCCGTAGACGAGAGAAGTTTGAGAACACCGGTAGTTGTGCCTTCCTCACTTCATTGACCCGATAATCGGTTTCTGCTGGTTTCCAAAAGGCGTCTACAGCACCCGGTGTTCCCAGGCGGTCACCCATCCAAGTACTCACCGGGCCCGACGTTGCTTAACTTCAGTGATCGGACGAGAACTGGTGTTTTCAACGTGGTATGGCCGTAGACGAGAGAAGTTTGAGAACACCGGTAGTTGTGCCTTCCTCAATTCATTGACCCGATAATTGGTTTCTGCTGGTTTCCAAAAGGCGTCTACAGCACCCGGTGTTCCCAGGCGGTCACCCATCCAAGTACTCACCGGGCCCGACGTTGCTTAACTTCAGTGATCGGACGAGAACTGGTGTTTTCAACGTGGTATGGCCGTAGACGAGAGAAGTTTGAGAACACCGGTAGTTGTGCCTTCCTCAATTCATTGACCCGATAATTGGTTTCTGCTGGTTTCCAAAAGGCGTCTACAGCACCCGGTGTTCCCAGGCGGTCACCCATCCAAGTACTCACCGGGCCCGACGTTGCTTAACTTCAGTGATCGGACGAGAACTGGTGTTTTCAACGTGGTATGGCCGTAGACGAGAGAAGTTTGAGAACACCGGTAGTTGTGCCTTCCTCAATTCATTGACCCGATAATTGGTTTCTGCTGGTTTCCAAAAGGCGTCTACAGCACCCGGTGTTCCCAGGCGGTCACCCATCCAAGTACTCACCGGGCCCGACGTTGCTTAACTTCAGTGATCGGACGAGAACTGGTGTTTTCAACGTGGTATGGCCGTAGACGAGAGAAGTTTGAGAACACCGGTAGTTGTGCCTTCCTGAATTGATTGACCCGATAATTGGTTTCTGCTGGTTTCCAAAAGGCGTCTACAGCACCCGGTGTTCCCAGGCGGTCACCCATCCAAGTACTCACCGGGCCCGACGTTGCTTAACTTCAGTGATCGGACGAGAACTGGTGTTTTCAACGTGGTATGGCCGTAGACGAGAGAAGTTTGAGAACACCGGTAGTTGTGCCTTCCTGAATTGATTGACCCGATAATTGGTTTCTGCTGGTTTCCAAAAGGCGTCTACAGCACCCGGTGTTCCCAGGCGGTCACCCATCCAAGTACTCACCGGGCCCGACGTTGCTTAACTTCAGTGATCGGAGGAGAACTGGTGTTTTCAACGTGGTATGGCCGTAGACGAGAGAAGTTTGAGAACACCGGTAGTTGTGCCTTCCTCAATTCATTGACCCGATAATTGGTTTCTGCTGGTTTCCAAAAGGCGTCTACAGCACCCGGTGTTCCCAGGCGGTCACCCATCCAAGTACTCACCGGGCCCGACGTTGCTTAACTTCAGTGATCGGACGAGAACTGGTGTTTTCAACGTGGTATGGCCGTAGACGAGAGAAGTTTGAGAACACCGGTAGTTGTGCCTTCCTGAATTGATTGACCCGATAATTGGTTTCTGCTGGTTTCCAAAAGGCGTCTACAGCACCCGGTGTTCCCAGGCGGTCACCCATCCAAGTACTCACCGGGCCCGACGTTGCTTAACTTCAGTGATCGGACGAGAACTGGTGTTTTCAACGTGGTATGGCCGTAGACGAGAGAAGTTTGAGAACACCAGTAGTTGTGCCTTCCTCAATTCATTGACCCGATAATTGGTTTCTGCTGGTTTCCAAAAGGCGTCTACAGCACCCGGTGTTCCCAGGCGGTCACCCATCCAAGTACTCACCGGGCCCGACGTTGCTTAACTTCAGTGATCGGACGAGAACTGGTGTTTTCAACGTGGTATGGCCGTAGACGAGAGAAGTTTGAGAACACCGGTAGTTGTGCCTTCCTCAATTCATTGACCCGATAATTGGTTTCTGCTGGTTTCCAAAAGGCGTCTACAGCACCCGGTGTTCCCAGGCGGTCACCCATCCAAGTACTCACCGGGCCCGACGTTGCTTAACTTCAGTGATCGGACGAGAACTGGTGTTTTCAACGTGGTATGGCCGTAGACGAGAGAAGTTTGAGAACACCGGTAGTTGTGCCTTCCTCAATTCATTGACCCGATAATTGGTTTCTGCTGGTTTCCAAAAGGCGTCTACAGCACCCGGTGTTCCCAGGCGGTCACCCATCCAAGTACTCACCGGGCCCGACGTTGCTTAACTTCAGTGATCGGACGAGAACTGGTGTTTTCAACGTGGTATGGCCGTAGACGAGAGAAGTTTGAGAACACCGGTAGTTGTGCCTTCCTCAATTCATTGACCCGATAATTGGTTTCTGCTGGTTTCCAAAAGGCGTCTACAGCACCCGGTGTTCCAGGGCGGTCACCCATCCAAGTACTCACCGGGCCCGACGTTGCTTAACTTCAGTGATCGGACGAGAACTGGTGTTTTCAACGTGGTATGGCCGTAGACGAGAGAAGTTTGAGAACACCGGTAGTTGTGCCTTCCTCAATTCATTGACCCGATAATTGGTTTCTGCTGGTTTCCAAAAGGCGTCTACAGCACCCGGTGTTCCCAGGCGGTCACCCATCCAAGTACTCACCGGGCCCGACGTTGCTTAACTTCAGTGATCGGACGAGAACTGGTGTTTTCAATGTGGTATGGCCGTAGACGAGAGAAGTTTGAGAACACCGGTAGTTGTGCCTTCCTCAATTCATTGACCCGATAATTGGTTTCTGCTGGTTTCCAAAAGGCGTCTACAGCACCCGGTGTTCCCAGGCGGTCACCCATCCAAGTACTCACCGGGCCCGACGTTGCTTAACTTCAGTGATCGGACGAGAACTGGTGTTTTCAACGTGGTATGGCCGTAGACGAGAGAAGTTTGAGAACACCGGTAGTTGTGCCTTCCTCAATTCATTGACCCGATAATTGGTTTCTGCTGGTTTCCAAAAGGCGTCTACAGCACCCGGTGTTCCCAGGCGGTCACCCATCCAAGTACTCACCGGGCCCGACGTTGCTTAACTTCAGTGATCGGACGAGAACTGGTGTTTTCAACGTGGTATGGCCGTAGACGAGAGAAGTTTGAGAACACCGGTAGTTGTGCCTTCCTCAATTGATTGACCCGATAATTGGTTTCTGCTGGTTTCCAAAAGGCGTCTACAGCACCCGGTGTTCCCAGGCGGTCACCCATCCAAGTACTCACCGGGCCCGACGTTGCTTAACTTCAGTGATCGGACGAGAACTGGTGTTTTCAACGTGGTATGGCCGTAGACGAGAGAAGTTTGAGAACACCGGTAGTTGTGCCTTCCTCAATTCATTGACCCGATAATTGGTTTCTGCTGGTTTCCAAAAGGCGTCTACAGCACCCGGTGTTCCCAGGCGGTCACCCATCCAAGTACTCACCGGGCCCGACGTTGCTTAACTTCAGTGATCGGACGAGAACTGGTGTTTTCAACGTGGTATGGCCGTAGACGAGAGAAGTTTGAGAACACCGGTAGTTGTGCCTTCCTCAATTCATTGACCCGATAATTGGTTTCTGCTGGTTTCCAAAAGGCGTCTACAGCACCCGGTGTTCCCAGGCGGTCACCCATCCAAGTACTCACCGGGCCCGACGTTGCTTAACTTCAGTGATCGGACGAGAACTGGTGTTTTCAACGTGGTATGGCCGTAGACGAGAGAAGTTTGAGAACACCGGTAGTTGTGCCTTCCTCAATTCATTGACCCGATAATTGGTTTCTGCTGGTTTCCAAAAGGCGTCTACAGCACCCGGTGTTCCCAGGCGGTCACCCATCCAAGTACTCACCGGGCCCGACGTTGCTTAACTTCAGTGATCGGACGAGAACTGGTGTTTTCAACGTGGTATGGCCGTAGACGAGAGAAGTTTGAGAACACCGGTAGTTGTGCCTTCCTCAATTCATTGACCCGATAATTGGTTTCTGCTGGTTTCCAAAAGGCGTCTACAGCACCCGGTGTTCCCAGGCGGTCACCCATCCAAGTACTCACCGGGCCCGACGTTGCTTAACTTCAGTGATCGGACGAGAACTGGTGTTTTCAACGTGGTATGGCCGTAGACGAGAGAAGTTTGAGAACACCGGTAGTTGTGCCTTCCTCAATTCATTGACCCGATAATTGGTTTCTGCTGGTTTCCAAAAGGCGTCTACAGCACCCGGTGTTCCCAGGCGGTCACCCATCCAAGTACTCACCGGGCCCGACGTTGCTTAACTTCAGTGATCGGACGAGAACTGGTGTTTTCAACGTGGTATGGCCGTAGACGAGAGAAGTTTGAGAACACCGGTAGTTGTGCCTTCCTCAATTCATTGACCCGATAATTGGTTTCTGCTGGTTTCCAAAAGGCGTCTACAGCACCCGGTGTTCCCAGGCGTCTACAGTACTCACCGGGCCCGACGTTGCTTAACTTCAGTGATCGGACGAGAACTGGTGTTTTCAACGTGGTATGGCCGTAGACGAGAGAAGTTTGAGAACACCGGTAGTTGTGCCTTCCTCAATTCATTGACCCGATAATTGGTTTCTGCTGGTTTCCAAAAGGCGTCTACAGCACCCGGTGTTCCCAGGCGGTCACCCATCCAAGTACTCACCGGGCCCGACGTTGCTTAACTTCAGTGATCGGACGAGAACTGGTGTTTTCAACGTGGTATGGCCGTACACGAGAGAAGTTTGAGAACACCGGTAGTTGTGCCTTCCTCAATTCATTGACCCGATAATTGGTTTCTGCTGGTTTCCAAAAGGCGTCTACAGCACCCGGTGTTCCCAGGCGGTCACCCATCCAAGTACTCACCGGGCCCGACGTTGCTTAACTTCAGTGATCGGACGAGAACTGGTGTTTTCAACGTGGTATGGCCGTAGACGAGAGAAGTTTGAGAACACCGGTAGTTGTGCCTTCCTCAATTCATTGACCCGATAATTGGTTTCTGCTGGTTTCCAAAAGGCGTCTACAGCACCCGGTGTTCCCAGGCGGTCACCCATCCAAGTACTCACCGGGCCCGACGTTGCTTAACTTCAGTGATCGGACGAGAACTGGTGTTTTCAACGTGGTATGGCCGTAGACGAGAGAAGTTTGAGAACACCGGTAGTTGTGCCTTCCTCAATTCATTGACCCGATAATTGGTTTCTGCTGGTTTCCAAAAGGCGTCTACAGCACCCGGTGTTCCCAGGCGGTCACCCATCCAAGTACTCACCGGGCCCGACGTTGCTTAACTTCAGTGATCGGACGAGAACTGGTGTTTTCAACGAGGTATGGCCGTAGACGAGAGAAGTTTGAGAACACCGGTAGTTGTGCCTTCCTCAATTCATTGACCCGATAATTGGTTTCTGCTGGTTTCCAAAAGGCGTCTACAGCACCCGGTGTTCCCAGGCGGTCACCCATCCAAGTACTCACCGGGCCCGACGTTGCTTAACTTCAGTGATCGGACGAGAACTGGTGTTTTCAACGTGGTATGGCCGTAGACGAGAGAAGTTTGAGAACACCGGTAGTTGTGCCTTCCTCAATTCATTGACCCGATAATTGGTTTCTGCTGGTTTCCAAAAGGCGTCTACAGCACCCGGTGTTCCCAGGCGGTCACCCATCCAAGTACTCACCGGGCCCGACGTTGCTTAACTTCAGTGATCGGACGAGAACTGGTGTTTTCAACGTGGTATGGCCGTAGACGAGAGAAGTTTGAGAACACCGGTAGTTGTGCCTTCCTCAATTCATTGACCCGATAATTGGTTTCTGCTGGTTTCCAAAAGGCGTCTACAGCACCCGGTGTTCCCAGGCGGTCACCCATTCAAGTACTCACCGGGCCCGACGTTGCTTAACTTCAGTGATCGGACGAGAACTGGTGTTTTCAACGTGGTATGGCCGTAGACGAGAGAAGTTTGAGAACACCGGTAGTTGTGCCTTCCTCAATTCATTGACCCGATAATTGGTTTCTGCTGGTTTCCAAAAGGCGTCTACAGCACCCGGTGTTCCCAGGCGGTCACCCATCCAAGTACTCACCGGGCCCGACGTTGCTTAACTTCAGTGATCGGACGAGAACTGGTGTTTTCAACGTGGTATGGCCGTAGACGAGAGAAGTTTGAGAACACCGGTAGTTGTGCCTTCCTCAATTCATTGACCCGATAATTGGTTTCTGCTGGTTTCCAAAAGGCGTCTACAGCACCCGGTGTTCCCAGGCGGTCACCCATTCAAGTACTCACCGGGCCCGACGTTGCTTAACTTCAGTGATCGGACGAGAACTGGTGTTTTCAACGTGGTATGGCCGTAGACGAGAGAAGTTTGAGAACACCGGTAGTTGTGCCTTCCTGAATTGATTGACCCGATAATTGGTTTCTGCTGGTTTCCAAAAGGCGTCTACAGCACCCGGTGTTCCCAGGCGGTCACCCATCCAAGTACTCACCGGGCCCGACGTTGCTTAACTTCAGTGATCGGACGAGAACTGGTGTTTTCAACGTGGTATGGCCGTAGACGAGAGAAGTTTGAGAACACCGGTAGTTGTGCCTTCCTCAATTCATTGACCCGATAATTGGTTTCTGCTGGTTTCCAAAAGGCGTCTACAGCACCCGGTGTTCCCAGGCGGTCACCCATCCAAGTACTCACCGGGCCCGACGTTGCTTAACTTCAGTGATCGGACGAGAACTGGTGTTTTCAACGTGGTATGGCCGTAGACGAGAGAAGTTTGAGAACACCGGTAGTTGTGCCTTCCTGAATTGATTGACCCGATAATTGGTTTCTGCTGGTTTCCAAAAGGCGTCTACAGCACCCGGTGTTCCCAGGCGGTCACCCATCCAAGTACTCACCGGGCCCGACGTTGCTTAACTTCAGTGATCGGACGAGAACTGGTGTTTTCAACGTGGTATGGCCGTAGACGAGAGAAGTTTGAGAACACCGGTAGTTGTGCCTTCCTCAATTCATTGACCCGATAATTGGTTTCTGCTGGTTTCCAAAAGGCGTCTACAGCACCCGGTGTTCCCAGGCGGTCACCCATCCAAGTACTCACCGGGCCCGACGTTGCTTAACTTCAGTGATCGGACGAGAACTGGTGTTTTCAACGTGGTATGGCCGTAGACGAGAGAAGTTTGAGAACACCGGTAGTTGTGCCTTCTTCAATTCATTGACCCGATAATTGGTTTCTGCTGGTTTCCAAAAGGCGTCTACAGCACCCGGTGCTCCCAGGCGGTCACCCATCCAAGTACTCACCGGGCCCGACGTTGCTTAACTTCAGTGATCGGACGAGAACTGGTGTTTTCAACGTGGTATGGCCGTAGACGAGAGAAGTTTGAGAACACCGGTAGTTGTGCCTTCCTCAATTCATTGACCCGATAATTGGTTTCTGCTGGTTTCCAAAAGGCGTCTACAGCACCCGGTGTTCCCAGGCGGTCACCCATCCAAGTACTCACCGGGCCCGACGTTGCTTAACTTCAGTGATCGGACGAGAACTGGTGTTTTCAACGTGGTATGGCCGTAGACGAGAGAAGTTTGAGAACACCGGTAGTTGTGCCTTCCTCAATTCATTGACCCGATAATTGGTTTCTGCTGGTTTCCAAAAGGCGTCTACAGCACCCGGTGTTCCCAGGCGGTCACCCATCCAAGTACTCACCGGGCCCGACGTTGCTTAACTTCAGTGATCGGACGAGAACTGGTGTTTTCAACGTGGTATGGCCGTAGACGAGAGAAGTTTGAGAACACCGGTAGTTGTGCCTTCCTCAATTCATTGACCCGATAATTGGTTTCTGCTGGTTTCCAAAAGGCGTCTACAGCACCCGGTGTTCCCAGGCGGTCACCCATCCAAGTACTCACCGGGCCCGACGTTGCTTAACTTCAGTGATCGGACGAGAACTGGTGTTTTCAACGTGGTATGGCCGTAGACGAGAGAAGTTTGAGAACACCGGTAGTTGTGCCTTCCTCAATTCATTGACCCGATAATTGGTTTCTGCTGGTTTCCAAAAGGCGTCTACAGCACCCGGTGTTCCCAGGCGGTCACCCATCCAAGTACTCAACGGGCCCGACGTTGCTTAACTTCAGTGATCGGACGAGAACTGGTGTTTTCAACGTGGTATGGCCGTAGACGAGAGAAGTTTGAGAACACCGGTAGTTGTGCCTTCCTCAATTCATTGACCCGATAATTGGTTTCTGCTGGTTTCCAAAAGGCGTCTACAGCACCCGGTGTTCCCAGGCGGTCACCCATCCAAGTACTCACCGGGCCCGACGTTGCTTAACTTCAGTGATCGGACGAGAACTGGTGTTTTCAACGTGGTATGGCCGTAGACGAGAGAAGTTTGAGAACACCGGTAGTTGTGCCTTCCTCAATTCATTGACCCGATAATTGGTTTCTGCTGGTTTCCAAAAGGCGTCTACAGCACCCGGTGTTCCCAGGCGGTCACCCATCCAAGTACTCACCGGGCCCGACGTTGCTTAACTTCAGTGATCGGACGAGAACTGGTGTTTTCAACGTGGTATGGCCGTAGACGAGAGAAGTTTGAGAACACCGGTAGTTGTGCCTTCCTCAATTCATTGACCCGATAATTGGTTTCTGCTGGTTTCCAAAAGGCGTCTACAGCACCCGGTGTTCCCAGGCGGTCACCCATCCAAGTACTCACCGGGCCCGACGTTGCTTAACTTCAGTGATCGGACGAGAACTGGTGTTTTCAACGTGGTATGGCCGTAGACGAGAGAAGTTTGAGAACACCGGTAGTTGTGCCTTCCTCAATTCATTGACCCGATAATTGGTTTCTGCTGGTTTCCAAAAGGCGTCTACAGCACCCGGTGTTCCCAGGCGGTCACCCTTCCAAGTACTCACCGGGCCCGACGTTGCTTAACTTCAGTGATCGGACGAGAACTGGTGTTTTCAACGTGGTATGGCCGTAGACGAGAGAAGTTTGAGAACACCGGTAGTTGTGCCTTCCTCAATTCATTGACCCGATAATTGGTTTCTGCTGGTTTCCAAAAGGCGTCTACAGCACCCGGTGTTCCCAGGCGGTCACCCATCCAAGTACTCACCGGGCCCGACGTTGCTTAACTTCAGTGATCGGACGAGAACTGGTGTTTTCAACGTGGTATGGCCGTAGACGAGAGAAGTTTGAGAACACCGGTAGTTGTGCCTTCCTCAATTCATTGACCCGATAATTGGTTTCTGCTGGTTCCAAAAGGCGTCTACAGCACCCGGTGTTCCCAGGCGGTCACCCATCCAAGTACTCACCGGGCCCGACGTTGCTTAACTTCAGTGATCGGACGAGAACTGGTGTTTTCAACGTGGTATGGCCGTAGACGAGAGAAGTTTGAGAACACCGGTAGTTGTGCCTTCCTCAATTCATTGACCCGATAATTGGTTTCTGCTGGTTTCCAAAAGGCGTCTACAGCACCCGGTGTTCCCAGGCGGTCACCCATCCAAGTACTCACCGGGCCCGACGTTGCTTAACTTCAGTGATCGGACGAGAACTGGTGTTTTCAACGTGGTATGGCCGTAGACGAGAGAAGTTTGAGAACACCGGTAGTTGTGCCTTCCTCAATTCATTGACCCGATAATTGGTTTCTGCTGGTTTCCAAAAGGCGTCTACAGCACCCGGTGTTCCCAGGCGGTCACCCATCCAAGTACTCACCGGGCCCGACGTTGCTTAACTTCAGTGATCGGACGAGAACTGGTGTTTTCAACGTGGTATGGCCGTAGACGAGAGAAGTTTGAGAACACCGGTAGTTGTGCCTTCCTCAATTCATTGACCCGATAATTGGTTTCTGCTGGTTTCCAAAAGGCGTCTACAGCACCCGGTGTTCCCAGGCGGTCACCCATCCAAGTACTCACCGGGCCCGACGTTGCTTAACTTCAGTGATCGGACGAGAACTGGTGTTTTCAACGTGGTATGGCCGTAGACGAGAGAAGTTTGAGAACACCGGTAGTTGTGCCTTCCTCAATTCATTGACCCGATAATTGGTTTCTGCTGGTTTCCAAAAGGCGTCTACAGCACCCGGTGTTCCCAGGCGGTCACCCATCCAAGTACTCACCGGGCCCGACGTTGCTTAACTTCAGTGATCGGACGAGAACTGGTGTTTTCAACGTGGTATGGCCGTAGACGAGAGAAGTTTGCGAACACCGGTAGTTGTGCCTTCCTGAATTGATTGACCCGATAATTGGTTTCTGCTGGTTTCCAAAAGGCGTCTACAGCACCCGGTGTTCCCAGGCGGTCACCCATCCAAGTACTCACCGGGCCCGACGTTGCTTAACTTCAGTGATCGGACGAGAACTGGTGTTTTCAACGTGGTATGGCCGTAGACGAGAGAAGTTTGAGAACACCGGTAGTTGTGCCTTCCTGAATTGATTGACCCGATAATTGGTTTCTGCTGGTTTCCAAAAGGCGTCTACAGCACCCGGTGTTCCCAGGCGGTCACCCATCCAAGTACTCACCGGGCCCGACGTTGCTTAACTTCAGTGATCGGAGGAGAACTGGTGTTTTCAACGTGGTATGGCCGTAGACGAGAGAAGTTTGAGAACACCGGTAGTTGTGCCTTCCTCAATTCATTGACCCGATAATTGGTTTCTGCTGGTTTCCAAAAGGCGTCTACAGCACCCGGTGTTCCCAGGCGGTCACCCATCCAAGTACTCACCGGGCCCGACGTTGCTTAACTTCAGTGATCGGACGAGAACTGGTGTTTTCAACGTGGTATGGCCGTAGACGAGAGAAGTTTGAGAACACCGGTAGTTGTGCCTTCCTGAATTGATTGACCCGATAATTGGTTTCTGCTGGTTTCCAAAAGGCGTCTACAGCACCCGGTGTTCCCAGGCGGTCACCCATCCAAGTACTCACCGGGCCCGACGTTGCTTAACTTCAGTGATCGGACGAGAACTGGTGTTTTCAACGTGGTATGGCCGTAGACGAGAGAAGTTTGAGAACACCAGTAGTTGTGCCTTCCTCAATTCATTGACCCGATAATTGGTTTCTGCTGGTTTCCAAAAGGCGTCTACAGCACCCGGTGTTCCCAGGCGGTCACCCATCCAAGTACTCACCGGGCCCGACGTTGCTTAACTTCAGTGATCGGACGAGAACTGGTGTTTTCAACGTGGTATGGCCGTAGACGAGAGAAGTTTGAGAACACCGGTAGTTGTGCCTTCCTCAATTCATTGACCCGATAATTGGTTTCTGCTGGTTTCCAAAAGGCGTCTACAGCACCCGGTGTTCCCAGGCGGTCACCCATCCAAGTACTCACCGGGCCCGACGTTGCTTAACTTCAGTGATCGGACGAGAACTGGTGTTTTCAACGTGGTATGGCCGTAGACGAGAGAAGTTTGAGAACACCGGTAGTTGTGCCTTCCTCAATTCATTGACCCGATAATTGGTTTCTGCTGGTTTCCAAAAGGCGTCTACAGCACCCGGTGTTCCCAGGCGGTCACCCATCCAAGTACTCACCGGGCCCGACGTTGCTTAACTTCAGTGATCGGACGAGAACTGGTGTTTTCAACGTGGTATGGCCGTAGACGAGAGAAGTTTGAGAACACCGGTAGTTGTGCCTTCCTCAATTCATTGACCCGATAATTGGTTTCTGCTGGTTTCCAAAAGGCGTCTACAGCACCCGGTGTTCCAGGGCGGTCACCCATCCAAGTACTCACCGGGCCCGACGTTGCTTAACTTCAGTGATCGGACGAGAACTGGTGTTTTCAACGTGGTATGGCCGTAGACGAGAGAAGTTTGAGAACACCGGTAGTTGTGCCTTCCTCAATTCATTGACCCGATAATTGGTTTCTGCTGGTTTCCAAAAGGCGTCTACAGCACCCGGTGTTCCCAGGCGGTCACCCATCCAAGTACTCACCGGGCCCGACGTTGCTTAACTTCAGTGATCGGACGAGAACTGGTGTTTTCAATGTGGTATGGCCGTAGACGAGAGAAGTTTGAGAACACCGGTAGTTGTGCCTTCCTCAATTCATTGACCCGATAATTGGTTTCTGCTGGTTTCCAAAAGGCGTCTACAGCACCCGGTGTTCCCAGGCGGTCACCCATCCAAGTACTCACCGGGCCCGACGTTGCTTAACTTCAGTGATCGGACGAGAACTGGTGTTTTCAACGTGGTATGGCCGTAGACGAGAGAAGTTTGAGAACACCGGTAGTTGTGCCTTCCTCAATTCATTGACCCGATAATTGGTTTCTGCTGGTTTCCAAAAGGCGTCTACAGCACCCGGTGTTCCCAGGCGGTCACCCATCCAAGTACTCACCGGGCCCGACGTTGCTTAACTTCAGTGATCGGACGAGAACTGGTGTTTTCAACGTGGTATGGCCGTAGACGAGAGAAGTTTGAGAACACCGGTAGTTGTGCCTTCCTCAATTCATTGACCCGATAATTGGTTTCTGCTGGTTTCCAAAAGGCGTCTACAGCACCCGGTGTTCCCAGGCGGTCACCCATCCAAGTACTCACCGGGCCCGACGTTGCTTAACTTCAGTGATCGGACGAGAACTGGTGTTTTCAACGTGGTATGGCCGTAGACGAGAGAAGTTTGAGAACACCGGTAGTTGTGCCTTCCTCAATTCATTGACCCGATAATTGGTTTCTGCTGGTTTCCAAAAGGCGTCTACAGCACCCGGTGTTCCCAGGCGGTCACCCATCCAAGTACTCACCGGGCCCGACGTTGCTTAACTTCAGTGATCGGACGAGAACTGGTGTTTTCAACGTGGTATGGCCGTAGACGAGAGAAGTTTGAGAACACCGGTAGTTGTGCCTTCCTCAATTCATTGACCCGATAATTGGTTTCTGCTGGTTTCCAAAAGGCGTCTACAGCACCCGGTGTTCCCAGGCGGTCACCCATCCAAGTACTCACCGGGCCCGACGTTGCTTAACTTCAGTGATCGGACGAGAACTGGTGTTTTCAACGTGGTATGGCCGTAGACGAGAGAAGTTTGAGAACACCGGTAGTTGTGCCTTCCTCAATTCATTGACCCGATAATTGGTTTCTGCTGGTTTCCAAAAGGCGTCTACAGCACCCGGTGTTCCCAGGCGGTCACCCATCCAAGTACTCACCGGGCCCGACGTTGCTTAACTTCAGTGATCGGACGAGAACTGGTGTTTTCAACGTGGTATGGCCGTAGACGAGAGAAGTTTGAGAACACCGGTAGTTGTGCCTTCCTCAATTCATTGACCCGATAATTGGTTTCTGCTGGTTTCCAAAAGGCGTCTACAGCACCCGGTGTTCCCAGGCGGTCACCCATCCAAGTACTCACCGGGCCCGACGTTGCTTAACTTCAGTGATCGGACGAGAACTGGTGTTTTCAACGTGGTATGGCCGTAGACGAGAGAAGTTTGAGAACACCGGTAGTTGTGCCTTCCTCAATTCATTGACCCGATAATTGGTTTCTGCTGGTTTCCAAAAGGCGTCTACAGCACCCGGTGTTCCCAGGCGGTCACCCATCCAAGTACTCACCGGGCCCGACGTTGCTTAACTTCAGTGATCGGACGAGAACTGGTGTTTTCAACGTGGTATGGCCGTAGACGAGAGAAGTTTGAGAACACCGGTAGTTGTGCCTTCCTGAATTGATTGACCCGATAATTGGTTTCTGCTGGTTTCCAAAAGGCGTCTACAGCACCCGGTGTTGCCAGGCGGTCACCCATCCAAGTACTCACCGGGCCCGACGTTGCTTAACTTCAGTGATCGGACGAGAACTGGTGTTTTCAACGTGGTATGGCCGTAGACGAGGGAAGTTTGAGAACACCGGTAGTTGTGCCTTCCTCAATTCATTGACCCGATAATTGGTTTCTGCTGGTTTCCAAAAGGCGTCTACAGCACCCGGTGTTCCCAGGCGGTCACCCATCCAAGTACTCACCGGGCCCGACGTTGCTTAACTTCAGTGATCGGACGAGAACTGGTGTTTTCAACGTGGTATGGCCGTAGACAAGAGAAGTTTGAGAACACCGGTAGTTGTGCCTTCCTCAATTCATTGACCCGATAATTGGTTTCTGCTGGTTTCCAAAAGGCGTCTACAGCACCCGGTGTTCCCAGGCGGTCACCCATCCAAGTACTCACCGGGCCCGACGTTGCTTAACTTCAGTGATCGGACGAGAACTGGTGTTTTCAACGTGGTATGGCCGTAGACGAGAGAAGTTTGAGAACACCGGTAGTTGTGCCTTCTCAATTCATTGACCCGATAGTTGGTTTCTGCTGGTTTCCAAAAGGCGTCTACAGCACCCGGTGTTCCCAGGCGGTCACCCATCCAAGTACTCACCGGGCCCGACGTTGCTTAACTTCAGTGATCGGACGAGAACTGGTGTTTTCAACGTGGTATGGCCGTAGACGAGAGAAGTTTGAGAACACCGGTAGTTGTGCCTTCCTCAATTCATTGACCCGATAATTGGTTTCTGCTGGTTTCCAAAAGGCGTCTACAGCACCCGGTGTTCCCAGGCGGTCACCCATCCAAGTACTCACCGGGCCCGACGTTGCTTAACTTCAGTGATCGGACGAGAACTGGTGTTTTCAACGTGGTATGGCCGTAGACGAGAGAAGTTTGAGAACACCGGTAGTTGTGCCTTCCTCAATTCATTGACCCGATAATTGGTTTCTGCTGGTTTCCAAAAGGCGTCTACAGCACCCGGTGTTCCCAGGCGGTCACCCATCCAAGTACTCACCGGGCCCGACGTTGCTTAACTTCAGTGATCGGACGAGAACTGGTGTTTTCAACGTGGTATGGCCGTAGACGAGAGAAGTTTGAGAACACCGGTAGTTGTGCCTTCCTCAATTCATTGACCCGATAATTGGTTTCTGCTGGTTTCCAAAAGGCGTCTACAGCACCCGGTGTTCCCAGGCGGTCACCCATCCAAGTACTCACCGGGCCCGACGTTGCTTAACTTCAGTGATCGGACGAGAACTGGTGTTTTCAACGTGGTATGGCCGTAGACGAGAGAAGTTTGAGAACACCGGTAGTTGTGCCTTCCTCAATTCATTGACCCGATAATTGGTTTCTGCTGGTTTCCAAAAGGCGTCTACAGCACCCGGTGTTACCAGGCGGTCACCCATCCAAGTACTCACCGGGCCCGACGTTGCTTAACTTCAGTGATCGGACGAGAACTGGTGTTTTCAACGTGGTATGGCCGTAGACGAGAGAAGTTTGAGAACACCGGTAGTTGTGCCTTCCTGAATTGATTGACCCGATAATTGGTTTCTGCTGGTTTCCAAAAGGCGTCTACAGCACCCGGTGTTCCCAGGCGGTCACCCATCCAAGTACTCACCGGGCCCGACGTTGCTTAACTTCAGTGATCGGACGAGAACTGGTGTTTTCAACGTGGTATGGCCGTAGACGAGAGAAGTTTGAGAACACCGGTAGTTGTGCCTTCCTCAATTCATTGACCCGATAATTGGTTTCTGCTGGTTTCCAAAAGGCGTCTACAGCACCCGGTGTTCCCAGGCGGTCACCCATCCAAGTACTCACCGGGCCCGACGTTGCTTAACTTCAGTGATCGGACGAGAACTGGTGTTTTCAACGTGGTATGGCCGTAGACGAGAGAAGTTTGAGAACACCGGTAGTTGTGCCTTCCTCAATTCATTGACCCGATAATTGGTTTCTGCTGGTTTCCAAAAGGCGTCTACAGCACCCGGTGTTCCCAGGCGGTCACCCATCCAAGTACTCACCGGGCCCGACGTTGCTTAACTTCAGTGATCGGACGAGAACTGGTGTTTTCAACGTGGTATGGCCGTAGACGAGAGAAGTTTGAGAACACCGGTAGTTGTGCCTTCCTCAATTCATTGACCCGATAATTGGTTTCTGCTGGTTTCCAAAAGGCGTCTACAGCACCCGGTGTTCCCAGGCGGTCACCCATCCAAGTACTCACCGGGCCCGACGTTGCTTAACTTCAGTGATCGGACGAGAACTGGTGTTTTCAACGTGGTATGGCCGTAGACGAGAGAAGTTTGAGAACACCGGTAGTTGTGCCTTCCTCAATTCATTGACCCGATAATTGGTTTCTGCTGGTTTCCAAAAGGCGTCTACAGCACCCGGTGTTCCCGGGCGGTCACCCATCCAAGTACTCACCGGGCCCGACGTTGCTTAACTTCAGTGATCGGACGAGAACTGGTGTTTTCAACGTGGTATGGCCGTAGACGAGAGAAGTTTGAGAACACCGGTAGTTGTGCCTTCCTGAATTGATTGACCCGATAATTGGTTTCTGCTGGTTTCCAAAAGGCGTCTACAGCACCCGGTGTTCCCAGGCGGTCACCCATCCAAGTACTCACCGGGCCCGACGTTGCTTAACTTCAGTGATCGGACGAGAACTGGTGTTTTCAACGTGGTATGGCCGTAGACGAGAGAAGTTTGAGAACACCGGTAGTTGTGCCTTCCTCAATTCATTGACCCGATAATTGGTTTCTGCTGGTTTCCAAAAGGCGTCTACAGCACCCGGTGTTCCCAGGCGGTCACCCATCCAAGTACTCACCGGGCCCGACGTTGCTTAACTTCAGTGATCGGACGAGAACTGGTGTTTTCAACGTGGTATGGCCGTAGACGAGAGAAGTTTGAGAACACCGGTAGTTGTGCCTTCCTCAATTCATTGACCCGATAATTGGTTTCTGCTGGTTTCCAAAAGGCGTCTACAGCACCCGGTGTTCCCAGGCGGTCACCCATCCAAGTACTCACCGGGCCCGACGTTGCTTAACTTCAGTGATCGGACGAGAACTGGTGTTTTCAACGTGGTATGGCCGTAGACGAGAGAAGTTTGAGAACACCGGTAGTTGTGCCTTCCTCAATTCATTGACCCGATAATTGGTTTCTGCTGGTTTCCAAAAGGCGTCTACAGCACCCGGTGTTCCCAGGCGGTCACCCATCCAAGTACTCACCGGGCCCGACGTTGCTTAACTTCAGTGATCGGACGAGAACTGGTGTTTTCAACGTGGTATGGCCGTAGACGAGAGAAGTTTGAGAACACCGGTAGTTGTGCCTTCCTCAATTCATTGACCCGATAATTGGTTTCTGCTGGTTTCCAAAAGGCGTCTACAGCACCCGGTGTTCCCAGGCGGTCACCCATCCAAGTACTCACCGGGCCCGACGTTGCTTAACTTCAGTGATCGGACGAGAACTGGTGTTTTCAACGTGGTATGGCCGTAGACGAGAGAAGTTTGAGAACACCGGTAGTTGTGCCTTCCTCAATTCATTGACCCGATAATTGGTTTCTGCTGGTTTCCAAAAGGCGTCTACAGCACCCGGTGTTCCCAGGCGGTCACCCATCCAAGTACTCACCGGGCCCGACGTTGCTTAGCTTCAGTGATCGGACGAGAACTGGTGTTTTCAACGTGGTATGGCCGTAGACGAGAGAAGTTTGAGAACACCGGTAGTTGTGCCTTCCTCAATTCATTGACCCGATAATTGGTTTCTGCTGGTTTCCAAAAGGCGTCTACAGCACCCGGTGTTCCCAGGCGGTCACCCATCCAAGTACTCACCGGGCCCGACGTTGCTTAACTTCAGTGATCGGACGAGAACTGGTGTTTTCAACGTGGTATGGCCGTAGACGAGAGAAGTTTGAGAACACCGGTAGTTGTGCCTTCCTCAATTCATTGACCCGATAATTGGTTTCTGCTGGTTTCCAAAAGGCGTCTACAGCACCCGGTGTTCCCAGGCGGTCACCCATCCAAGTACTCACCGGGCCCGACGTTGCTTAACTTCAGTGATCGGACGAGAACTGGTGTTTTCAACGTGGTATGGCCGTAGACGAGAGAAGTTTGAGAACACCGGTAGTTGTGCCTTCCTCAATTCATTGACCCGATAATTGGTTTCTGCTGGTTTCCAAAAGGCAACTACAGCACCCGGTGTTCCCAGGCGGTCACCCATCCAAGTACTCACCGGGCCCGACGTTGCTTAACTTCAGTGATCGGACGAGAACTGGTGTTTTCAACGTGGTATGGCCGTAGACGAGAGAAGTTTGAGAACACCGGTAGTTGTGCCTTCCTCAATTCATTGACCCGATAATTGGTTTCTGCTGGTTTCCAAAAGCCGTCTACAGCACCCGGTGTTCCCAGGCGGTCACCCATCCAAGTACTCACCGGGCCCGACGTTGCTTAACTTCAGTGATCGGACGAGAACTGGTGTTTTCAACGTGGTATGGCCGTAGACGAGAGAAGTTTGAGAACACCGGTAGTTGTGCCTTCCTCAATTCATTGACCCGATAATTGGTTTCTGCTGGTTTCCAAAAGGCGTCTACAGCACCCGGTGTTCCCAGGCGGTCACCCATCCAAGTACTCACCGGGCCCGACGTTGCTTAACTTCAGTGATCGGACGAGAACTGGTGTTTTCAACGTGGTATGGCCGTAGACGAGAGAAGTTTGAGAACACCGGTAGTTGTGCCTTCCTCAATTCATTGACCCGATAATTGGTTTCTGCTGGTTTCCAAAAGGCGTCTACAGCACCCGGTGTTCCCAGGCGGTCACCCATCCAAGTACTCACCGGGCCCGACGTTGCTTAACTTCAGTGATCGGACGAGAACTGGTGTTTTCAACGTGGTATGGCCGTAGACAAGAGAAGTTTGAGAACACCGGTAGTTGTGCCTTCCTGAATTGATTAACCCGATAATTGGTTTCTGCTGGTTTCCAAAAGGCGTCTACAGCACCCGGTGTTCCCAGGCGGTCACCCATCCAAGTACTCACCGGGCCCGACGTTGCTTAACTTCAGTGATCGGACGAGAACTGGTGTTTTCAACGTGGTATGGCCGTAGACGAGAGAAGTTTGAGAACACCGGTAGTTGTGCCTTCCTCAATTCATTGACCCGATAATTGGTTTCTGCTGGTTTCCAAAAGGCGTCTACAGCACCCGGTGTTCCCAGGCGGTCACCCATCCAAGTACTCACCGGGCCCGACGTTGCTTAACTTCAGTGATCGGACGAGAACTGGTGTTTTCAACGTGGTATGGCCGTAGACGAGAGAAGTTTGAGAACACCGGTAATTGTGCCTTCCTCAATTCATTGACCCGATAATTGGTTTCTGCTGGTTTCCAAAAGGCGTCTACAGCACCCGGTGTTCCCAGGCGGTCACCCATCCAAGTACTCACCGGGCCCGACGTTGCTTAACTTCAGTGATCGGACGAGAACTGGTGTTTTCAACGTGGTATGGCCGTAGACGAGAGAAGTTTGAGAACACCGGTAGTTGTGCCTTCCTCAATTCATTGACCCGATAATTGGTTTCTGCTGGTTTCCAAAAGGCGTGTACAGCACCCGGTGTTCCCAGGCGGTCACCCATCCAAGTACTCACCGGGCCCGACGTTGCTTAACTTCAGTGATCGGACGAGAACTGGTGTTTTCAACGTGGTATGGCCGTAGACGAGAGAAGTTTGAGAACACCGGTAGTTGTGCCTTCCTCAATTCATTGACCCGATAATTGGTTTCTGCTGGTTTCCAAAAGGCGTCTACAGCACCCGGTGTTCCCAGGCGGTCACCCATCCAAGTACTCACCGGGCCCGACGTTGCTTAACTTCAGTGATCGGACGAGAACTGGTGTTTTCAACGTGGTATGGCCGTAGACGAGAGAAGTTTGAGAACACCGGTAGTTGTGCCTTCCTCAATTCATTGACCCGATAATTGGTTTCTGCTGGTTTCCAAAAGGCGTCTACAGCACCCGGTGTTCCCAGGCGGTCACCCATCCAAGTACTCACCGGGCCCGACGTTGCTTAACTTCAGTGATCGGACGAGAACTGGTGTTTTCAACGTGGTATGTCCGTAGACGAGAGAAGTTTGAGAACACCGGTAGTTGTGCCTTCCTCAATTCATTGACCCGATAATTGGTTTCTGCTGGTTTCCAAAAGGCGTCTACAGCACCCGGTGTTCCCAGGCGGTCACCCATCCAAGTACTCACCGGGCCCGACGTTGCTTAACTTCAGTGATCGGACGAGAACTGGTGTTTTCAACGTGGTATGGACGTAGACGAGAGAAGTTTGAGAACACCGGTAGTTGTGCCTTCCTCAATTCATTGACCCGATAATTGGTTTCTGCTGGTTTCCAAAAGGCGTCTACAGCACCCGGTGTTCCCAGGCGGTCACCCATCCAAGTACTCACCGGGCCCGACGTTGCTTAACTTCAGTGATCGGACGAGAACTGGTGTTTTCAACGTGGTATGGCCGTAGACGAGAGAAGTTTGAGAACACCGGTAGTTGTGCCTTCCTCAATTCATTGACCCGATAATTGGTTTCTGCTGGTTTCCAAAAGGCGTCTACAGCACCCGGTGTTCCCAGGCGGTCACCCATCCAAGTACTCACCGGGCCCGACGTTGCTTAACTTCAGTGATCGGACGAGAACTGGTGTTTTCAACGTGGTATGGCCGTAGACGAGAGAAGTTTGAGAACACCGGTAGTTGTGCCTTCCTCAATTCATTGACCCGATAATTGGTTTCTGCTGGTTTCCAAAAGGCGTCTACAGCACCCGGTGTTCCCAGGCGGTCACCCATCCAAGTACTCACCGGGCCCGACGTTGCTTAACTTCAGTGATCGGACGAGAACTGGTGTTTTCAACGTGGTATGGCCGTAGACGAGAGAAGTTTGAGAACACCGGTAGTTGTGCCTTCCTCAATTCATTGACCCGATAATTGGTTTCTGCTGGTTTCCAAAAGGCGTCTACAGCACCCGGTGTTCCCAGGCGGTCACCCATCCAAGTACTCACCGGGCCCGACGTTGCTTAACTTCAGTGATCGGACGAGAACTGGTGTTTTCAACGTGGTATGGCCGTAGACGAGAGAAGTTTGAGAACACCGGTAGTTGTGCCTTCCTCAATTCATTGACCCGATAATTGGTTTCTGCTGGTTTCCAAAAGGCGTCTACAGCACCCGGTGTTCCCAGGCGGTCACCCATCCAAGTACTCACCGGGCCCGACGTTGCTTAACTTCAGTGATCGGACGAGAACTGGTGTTTTCAATGTGGTATGGCCGTAGACGAGAGAAGTTTGAGAACACCGGTAGTTGTGCCTTCCTCAATTCATTGACCCGATAATTGGTTTCTGCTGGTTTCCAAAAGGCGTCTACAGCACCCGGTGTTCCCAGGCGGTCACCCATCCAAGTACTCACCGGGCCCGACGTTGCTTAACTTCAGTGATCGGACGAGAACTGGTGTTTTCAACGTGGTATGGCCGTAGACGAGAGAAGTTTGAGAACACCGGTAGTTGTGCCTTCCTCAATTCATTGACCCGATAATTGGTTTCTGCTGGTTTCCAAAAGGCGTCTACAGCACCCGGTGTTCCCAGGCGGTCACCCATCCAAGTACTCACCGGGCCCAACGTTGCTTAACTTCAGTGATCGGACGAGAACTGGTGTTTTCAACGTGGTATGGCCGTAGACGAGAGAAGTTTGAGAACACCGGTAGTTGTGCCTTCCTCAATTCATTGACCCGATAATTGGTTTCTGCTGGTTTCCAAAAGGCGTCTACAGCACCCGGTGTTCCCAGGCGGTCACCCATCCAAGTACTCACCGGGCCCGACGTTGCTTAACTTCAGTGATCGGACGAGAACTGGTGTTTTCAACGTGGTATGGCCGTAGACGAGAGAAGTTTGAGAACACCGGTAGTTGTGCCTTCCTCAATTCATTGACCCGATAATTGGTTTCTGCTGGTTTTCAAAAGGCAACTACAGCACCCGGTGTTCCCAGGCGGTCACCCATCCAAGTACTCACCGGGCCCGACGTTGCTTAACTTCAGTGATCGGACGAGAACTGGTGTTTTCAACGTGGTATGGCCGTAGACGAGAGAAGTTTGAGAACACCGGTAGTTGTGCCTTCCTCAATTCATTGACCCGATAATTGGTTTCTGCTGGTTTCCAAAAGCCGTCTACAGCACCCGGTGTTCCCAGGCGGTCACCCATCCAAGTACTCACCGGGCCCGACGTTGCTTAACTTCAGTGATCGGACGAGAACTGGTGTTTTCAACGTGGTATGGCCGTAGACGAGAGAAGTTTGAGAACACCGGTAGTTGTGCCTTCCTCAATTCATTGACCCGATAATTGGTTTCTGCTGGTTTCCAAAAGGCGTCTACAGCACCCGGTGTTCCCAGGCGGTCACCCATCCAAGTATTCACCGGGCCCGACGTTGCTTAACTTCAGTGATCGGACGAGAACTGGTGTTTTCAACGTGGTATGGCCGTAGACGAGAGAAGTTTGAGAACACCGGTAGTTGTGCCTTCCTCAATTCATTGACCCGATAATTGGTTTCTGCTGGTTTCCAAAAGGCGTCTACAGCACCCGGTGTTCCCAGGCGGTCACCCATCCAAGTACTCACCGGGCCCGACGTTGCTTAACTTCAGTGATCGGACGAGAACTGGTGTTTTCAACGTGGTATGGCCGTAGACGAGAGAAGTTTGAGAACACCGGTAGTTGTGCCTTCCTCAATTCATTGACCCGATAATTGGTTTCTGCTGGTTTCCAAAAGGCGTCTACAGCACCCGGTGTTCCCAGGCGGTCACCCATCCAAGTACTCACCGGGCCCGACGTTGCTTAACTTCAGTGATCGGACGAGAACTGGTGTTTTCAACGTGGTATGGCCGTAGACGAGAGAAGTTTGAGAACACCGGTAGTTGTGCCTTCCTCAATTCATTGACCCGATAATTGGTTTCTGCTGGTTTCCAAAAGGCGTCTACAGCACCCGGTGTTCCCAGGCGGTCACCCATCCAAGTACTCACCGGGCCCGACGTTGCTTAACTTCAGTGATCGGACGAGAACTGGTGTTTTCAACGTGGTATGGCCGTAGACGAGAGAAGTTTGAGAACACCGGTAGTTGTGCCTTCCTCAATTCATTGACCCGATAATTGGTTTCTGCTGGTTTCCAAAAGGCGTCTACAGCACCCGGTGTTCCCAGGCGGTCACCCATCCAAGTACTCACCGGGCCCGACGTTGCTTAACTTCAGTGATCGGACGAGAACTGGTGTTTTCAACGTGGTATGGCCGTAGACGAGAGAAGTTTGAGAACACCGGTAGTTGTGCCTTCCTCAATTCATTGACCCGATAATTGGTTTCTGCTGGTTTCCAAAAGGCGTCTACAGCACCCGGTGTTCCCAGGCGGTCACCCATCCAAGTACTCACCGGGCCCGACGTTGCTTAACTTCAGTGATCGGACGAGAACTGGTGTTTTCAACGTGGTATGGCCGTAGACGAGAGAAGTTTGAGAACACCGGTAGTTGTGCCTTCCTCAATTCATTGACCCGATAATTGGTTTCTGCTGGTTTCCAAAAGGCGTCTACAGCACCCGGTGTTCCCAGGCGGTCACCCATCCAAGTACTCACCGGGCCCGACGTTGCTTAACTTCAGTGATCGGACGAGAACTGGTGTTTTCAACGTGGTATGGCCGTAGACGAGAGAAGTTTGAGAACACCGGTAGTTGTGCCTTCCTCAATTCATTGACCCGATAATTGGTTTCTGCTGGTTTCCAAAAGGCGTCTACAGCACCCGGTGTTCCCAGGCGGTCACCCATCCAAGTACTCACCGGGCCCGACGTTGCTTAACTTCAGTGATCGGACGAGAACTGGTGTTTTCAACGTGGTATGGCCGTAGACGAGAGAAGTTTGAGAACACCGGTAGTTGTGCCTTCCTCAATTCATTGACCCGATAATTGGTTTCTGCTGGTTTCCAAAAGGCGTCTACAGCACCCGGTGTTCCCAGGCGGTCACCCATCCAAGTACTCACCGGGCCCGACGTTGCTTAACTTCAGTGATCGGACGAGAACTGGTGTTTTCAACGTGGTATGGCCGTAGACGAGAGAAGTTTGAGAACACCGGTAGTTGTGCCTTCCTCAATTCATTGACCCGATAATTGGTTTCTGCTGGTTTCCAAAAGGCGTCTACAGCACCCGGTGTTCCCAGGCGGTCACCCATCCAAGTACTCACCGGGCCCGACGTTGCTTAACTTCAGTGATCGGACGAGAACTGGTGTTTTCAACGTGGTATGGCCGTAGACGAGAGAAGTTTGAGAACACCGGTAGTTGTGCCTTCCTCAATTCATTGACCCGATAATTGGTTTCTGCTGGTTTCCAAAAGGCGTCTACAGCACCCGGTGTTCCCAGGCGGTCACCCATCCAGGTACTCACCGGGCCCGACGTTGCTTAACTTCAGTGATCGGACGAGAACTGGTGTTTTCAACGTGGTATGGCCGTAGACGAGAGAAGTTTGAGAACACCGGTAGTTGTGCCTTCCTCAATTCATTGACCCGATAATTGGTTTCTGCTGGTTTCCAAAAGGCGTCTACAGCACCCGGTGTTCCCAGGCGGTCACCCATCCAAGTACTCACCGGGCCCGACGTTGCTTAACTTCAGTGATCGGACGAGAACTGGTGTTTTCAACGTGGTATGGCCGTAGACGAGAGAAGTTTGAGAACACCGGTAGTTGTGCCTTCCTCAATTCATTGACCCGATAATTGGTTTCTGCTGGTTTCCAAAAGGCGTCTACAGCACCCGGTGTTCCCAGGCGGTCACCCATCCAAGTACTCACCGGGCCCGACGTTGCTTAACTTCAGTGATCGGACGAGAACTGGTGTTTTCAACGTGGTATGGCCGTAGACGAGAGAAGTTTGAGAACACCGGTAGTTGTGCCTTCCTCAATTCATTGACCCGATAATTGGTTTCTGCTGGTTTCCAAAAGGCGTCTACAGCACCCGGTGTTCCCAGGCGGTCACCCATCCAAGTACTCACCGGGCCCGACGTTGCTTAACTTCAGTGATCGGACGAGAACTGGTGTTTTCAACGTGGTATGGCCGTAGACGAGAGAAGTTTGAGAACACCGGTAGTTGTGCCTTCCTCAATTCATTGACCCGATAATTGGTTTCTGCTGGTTTCCAAAAGGCGTCTACAGCACCCGGTGTTCCCAGGCGGTCACCCATCCAAGTACTCACCGGGCCCGACGTTGCTTAACTTCAGTGATCAGACGAGAACTGGTGTTTTCAACGTGGTATGGCCGTAGACGAGAGAAGTTTGAGAACACCGGTAGTTGTGCCTTCCTCAATTCATTGACCCGATAATTGGTTTCTGCTGGTTTCCAAAAGGCGTCTACAGCACCCGGTGTTCCCAGGCGGTCACCCATCCAAGTACTCACCGGGCCCGACGTTGCTTAACTTCAGTGATCGGACGAGAACTGGTGTTTTCAACGTGGTATGGCCGTAGACGAGAGAAGTTTGAGAACACCGGTAGTTGTGCCTTCCTCAATTCATTGACCCGATAATTGGTTTCTGCTGGTTTCCAAAAGGCGTCTACAGCACCCGGTGTTCCCAGGCGGTCACCCATCCAAGTACTCACCGGGCCCGACGTTGCTTAACTTCAGTGATCGGACGAGAACTGGTGTTTTCAACGTGGTATGGCCGTAGACGAGAGAAGTTTGAGAACACCGGTAGTTGTGCCTTCCTCAATTCATTGACCCGATAATTGGTTTCTGCTGGTTTCCAAAAGGCGTCTACAGCACCCGGTGTTCCCAGGCGGTCACCCATCCAAGTACTCACCGGGCCCGACGTTGCTTAACTTCAGTGATCGGACGAGAACTGGTGTTTTCAACGTGGTATGGCCGTAGACGAGAGAAGTTTGAGAACACCGGTAGTTGTGCCTTCCTCAATTCATTGACCCGATAATTGGTTTCTGCTGGTTTCCAAAAGGCGTCTACAGCACCCGGTGTTCCCAGGCGGTCACCCATCCAAGTACTCACCGGGCCCGACGTTGCTTAACTTCAGTGATCGGACGAGAACTGGTGTTTTCAACGTGGTATGGCCGTAGACGAGAGAAGTTTGAGAACACCGGTAGTTGTGCCTTCCTCAATTCATTGACCCGATAATTGGTTTCTGCTGGTTTCCAAAAGGCGTCTACAGCACCCGGTGTTCCCAGGTGGTCACCCATCCAAGTACTCACCGGGCCCGACGTTGCTTAACTTCAGTGATCGGACGAGAACTGGTGTTTTCAACGTGGTATGGCCGTAGACGAGAGAAGTTTGAGAACACCGGTAGTTGTGCCTTCCTCAATTCATTGACCCGATAATTGGATTCTGCTGGTTTCCAAAAGGTGTCTACAGCACCCGGTGTTCCCAGGCGGTCACCCATCCAAGTACTCACCGGGCCCGACGTTGCATAACTTCAGTGATCGGACGAGAACTGGTGTTTTCAACGTGGTATGGCCGTAGACGAGAGAAGTTTGAGAACACCGGTAGTTGTGCCTTCCTCAATTCATTGATCCGATAATTGGTTTCTGCTGGTTTCCAAAAGGCGTCTACAGCACCCGGTGTTCCCAGGCGGTCACCCATCCAAGTACTCACCGGGCCCGACGTTGCTTAACTTCAGTTAAATTGATTGACCCGATAATTGGTTTCTGCTGGTTTCCAAAAGGCGACTACAGCACCCGGTGTTCCCAGGCGGTCACCCATCCAAGTACTCACCGGGCCCGACGTTGCTTAACTTCAGTGATCGGACGAGAACTGGTGTTTTCAACGTGGTATGGCCGTAGACGAGAGAAGTTTGAGAACACCGGTAGTTGTGCCTTCCTCAATTCATTGACCCGATAACTGGTTTCTGCTGGTTTCCAAAAGGCGTCTACAGCACCCGGTGTTCCCAGGCGGTCACCCATCCAAGTACTCACCGGGCCCGACGTTGCTTAACTTCAGTGATCGGACGAGAACTGGTGTTTTCAAAGTGGTATGGCCGTAGACGAGAGAAGTTTGAGAACACCGGTAGTTGTGCCTTCCTCAATTCATTGACCCGATAATTGGTTTCTGCTGGTTTCCAAAAGGCGTCTACAGCACCCGGTGTTCCCAGGCGGTCACCCATCCAAGTACTCACCGGGCCCGACGTTGCTTAACTTCAGTGATCGGACGAGAACTGGTGTTTTCAACGTGGTATGGCCGTAGACGAGAGAAGTTTGAGAACACCGGTAGTTGTGCCTTCCTCAATTCATTGACCCGATAATTGGTTTCTGCTGGTTTCCAAAAGGCGTCTACAGCATCCGGTGTTCCCAGGCGGTCACCCATCCAAGTACTCACCGGGCCCGACGTTGCTTAACTTCAGTGATCGGACGAGAACTGGTGTTTTCAACGTGGTATGGCCGTAGACGAGAGAAGTTTGAGAACACCGGTAGTTGTGCCTTCCTCAATTCATTGACCCGATAATTGGTTTCTGCTGGTTTCCAAAAGGCGTCTACAGCACCCGGTGTTCCCAGGCGGTCACCCATCCAAGTACTCACCGGGCCCGACGTTGCTTAACTTCAGTGATCGGACGAGAACTGGTGTTTTCAACGTGGTATGGCCGTAGACGAGAGAAGTTTGAGAACACCGGTAGTTGTGCCTTCCTCAATTCATTGACCCGATAATTGGTTTCTGCTGGTTTCCAAAAGGCGTCTACAGCACCCGGTGTTCCCAGGCGGTCACCCATCCAAGTACTCACCGGGCCCGACGTTGCTTAACTTCAGTGATCGGACGAGAACTGGTGTTTTCAACGTGGTATGGCCGTAGACGAGAGAAGTTTGAGAACACCGGTAGTTGTGCCTTCCTCAATTCATTGACCCGATAATTGGTTTCTGCTGGTTTCCAAAAGGCGTCTACAGCACCCGGTGTTCCCAGGTGGTCACCCATCCAAGTACTCACCGGGCCCGACGTTGCTTAACTTCAGTGATCGGACGAGAACTGGTGTTTTCAACGTGGTATGGCCGTAGACGAGAGAAGTTTGAGAACACCGGTAGTTGTGCCTTCCTCAATTCATTGACCAGATAATTGGTTTCTGCTGGTTTCCAAAAGGCGTCTACAGCACCCGGTGTTCCCAGGCGGTCACCCATCCAAGTACTCACCGGGCCCGACGTTGCTTAACTTCAGTGATCGGACGAGAACTGGTGTTTTCAACGTGGTATGGCCGTAGACGAGAGAAGTTTGAGAACACCGGTAGTTGTGCCTTCCTCAATTCATTGACCCGATAATTGGTTTCTGCTGGTTTCCAAAAGGCGTCTACAGCACCCGGTGTTCCCAGGCGGTCACCCATCCAAGTACTCACCGGGCCCGACGTTGCTTAACTTCAGTGATCGGACGAGAACTGGTGTTTTCAACGTGGTATGGCCGTAGACGAGAGAAGTTTGAGAACACCGGTAGTTGTGCCTTCCTCAATTCATTGACCCGATAATTGGTTTCTGCTGGTTTCCAAAAGGCGTCTACAGCACCCGGTGTTCCCAGGCGGTCACCCATCCAAGTACTCACCGGGCCCGACGTTGCTTAACTTCAGTGATCGGACGAGAACTGGTGTTTTCAACGTGGTATGGCCGTAGACGAGAGAAGTTTGAGAACACCGGTAGTTGTGCCTTCCTCAATTCATTGACCCGATAATTGGTTTCTGCTGGTTTCCAAAAGGCGTCTACAGCACCCGGTGTTCCCAGGCGGTCACCCATCCAAGTACTCACCGGGCCCGACGTTGCTTAACTTCAGTGATCGGACGAGAACTGGTGTTTTCAACGTGGTATGGCCGTAGACGAGAGAAGTTTGAGAACACCGGTAGTTGTGCCTTCCTCAATTCATTGACCCGATAATTGGTTTCTGCTGGTTTCCAAAAGGCGTCTACAGCACCCGGTGTTCCCAGGCGGTCACCCATCCAAGTACTCACCGGGCCCGACGTTGCTTAACTTCAGTGATCGGACGAGAACTGGTGTTTTCAACGTGGTATGGCCGTAGACGAGAGAAGTTTGAGAACACCGGTAGTTGTGCCTTCCTCAATTCATTGACCCGATAATTGGTTTCTGCTGGTTTCCAAAAGGCGTCTACAGCACCCGGTGTTCCCAGGCGGTCACCCATCCAAGTACTCACCGGGCCCGACGTTGCTTAACTTCAGTGATCGGACGAGAACTGGTGTTTTCAACGTGGTATGGCCGTAGACGAGAGAAGTTTGAGAACACCGGTAGTTGTGCCTTCCTCAATTCATTGACCCGATAATTGGTTTCTGCTGGTTTCCAAAAGGCGTCTACAGCACCCGGTGTTCCCAGGCGGTCACCCATCCAAGTACTCACCGGGCCCGACGTTGCTTAACTTCAGTGATCGGACGAGAACTGGTGTTTTCAACGTGGTATGGCCGTAGACGAGAGAAGTTTGAGAACACCGGTAGTTGTGCCTTCCTCAATTCATTGACCCGATAATTGGTTTCTGCTGGTTTCCAAAAGGCGTCTTCAGCACCCGGTGTTCCCAGGCGGTCACCCATCCAAGTACTCACCGGGCCCGACGTTGCTTAACTTCAGTGATCGGACGAGAACTGGTGTTTTCAACGTGGTATGGCCGTAGACGAGAGAAGTTTGAGAACACCGGTAGTTGTGCCTTCCTCAATTCATTGACCCGATAATTGGTTTCTGTTGGTTTCCAAAAGGCGTCTACAGCACCCGGTGTTCCCAGGCGGTCACCCATCCAAGTACTCACCGGGCCCGACGTTGCTTAACTTCAGTGATCGGACGAGAACTGGTGTTTTCAACGTGGTATGGCCGTAGACGAGAGAAGTTTGAGAACACCGGTAGTTGTGCCTTCCTCAATTCATTGACCCGATAATTGCTTTCTGCTGGTTTCCAAAAGGCGTCTACAGCACCCGGTGTTCCCAGGCGGTCACCCATCCAAGTACTCACCGGGCCCGACGTTGCTTAACTTCAGTGATCGGACGAGAACTGGTGTTTTCAACGTGGTATGGCCGAGGACGAGAGAAGTTTGAGAACACCGGTAGTTGTGCCTTCCTCAATTCATTGACCCGATAATTGGTTTCTGCTGGTTTCCAAAAGGCGTCTACAGCACCCGGTGTTCCCAGGCGGTCACCCATCCAAGTACTCACCGGGCCCGACGTTGCTTAACTTCAGTGATCGGACGAGAACTGGTGTTTTCAACGTGGTATGGCCGTAGACGAGAGAAGTTTGAGAACACCGGTAGTTGTGCCTTCCTCAATTCATTGACCCGATAATTGGTTTCTGCTGGTTTCCAAAAGGCGTCTACAGCACCCGGTGTTCCCAGGCGGTCACCCATCCAAGTACTCACCGGGCCCGACGTTGCTTAACTTCAGTGATCGGACGAGAACTGGTGTTTTCAACGTGGTATGGCCGTAGACGAGAGAAGTTTGAGAACACCGGTAGTTGTGCCTTCCTCAATTCATTGACCCGATAATTGGTTTCTGCTTGTTTCCAAAAGGCGTCTACAGCACCCGGTGTTCCCAGGCGGTCACCCATCCAAGTACTCACCGGGCCCGACGTTGCTTAACTTCAGTGATCGGACGAGAACTGGTGTTTTCAACGTGGTATGGCCGTAGACGAGAGAAGTTTGAGAACACCGGTAGTTGTGCCTTCCTCAATTCATTGACCCGATAATTGGTTTCTGCTGGTTTCCAAAAGGCGTCTACAGCACCCGGTGTTCCCAGGCGGTCACCCATCCAAGTACTCACCGGGCCCGACGTTGCTTAACTTCAGTGATCGGACGAGAACTGGTGTTTTCAACGTGGTATGGCCGTAGACGAGAGAAGTTTGAGAACACCGGTAGTTGTGCCTTCCTCAATTCATTGACCCGATAATTGGTTTCTGCTGGTTTCCAAAAGGCGTCTACAGCACCCGGTGTTCCCAGGCGGTCACCCATCCAAGTACTCACCGGGCCCGACGTTGATTAACTTCAGTGATCGGACGAGAACTGGTGTTTTCAACGTGGTATGGCCGTAGACGAGAGAAGTTTGAGAACACCGGTAGTTGTGCCTTCCTCAATTCATTGACCCGATAATTGGTTTCTGCTGGTTTCCAAAAGGCGTCTACAGCACCCGGTGTTCCCAGGCAGTCACCCATCCAAGTACTCACCGGGCCCGACGTTGCTTAACTTCAGTGATCGGACGAGAACTGGTGTTTTCAACGTAGTATGGCCGTAGACGAGAGAAGTTTGAGAACACCGGTAGTTGTGCCTTCCTCAATTCATTGACCCGATTATTGGTTTCTGCTGGTTTCCAAAAGGCGTCTACAGCAACCGGTGTTCCCAGGCGGTCACCCATCCAAGTACTCACCGGGCCCGACGTTGCTTAACTTCAGTGATCGGACGAGAACTGGTGTTTTCAACGTGGTATGGCCGTAGACGAGAGAAGTTTGAGAACACCGGTAGTTGTGCCTTCCTCAATTCATTGACCCGATAATTGGTTTCTGCTGGTTTCCAAAAGGCGTCTACAGCACCCGGTGTTCCCAGGCGGTCACCCATCCAAGTACTCACCGGGCCCGACGTTGCTTAACTTCAGTGATCGGACGAGAACTGGTGTTTTCAACGTGGTATGGCCGTAGACGAGAGAAGTTTGAGAACACCGGTAGTTGTGCCTTCCTCAATTCATTGACCCGATAATTGGTTTCTGCTGGTTTCCAAAAGGTGTCTACAGCACCCGGTGTTCCCAGGCGGTCACCCATCCAAGTACTCACCGGGCCCGACGTTGCTTAACTTCAGTGATCGGACGAGAACTGGTGTTTTCAACGTGGTATGGCCGTAGACGAGAGAAGTTTGAGAACACCGGTAGTTGTGCCTTCCTCAATTCATTGACCCGATAATTGGTTTCTGCTGGTTTCCAAAAGGCGTCTACAGCACCCGGTGTTCCCAGGCGGTCACCCATCCAAGTACTCACCGGGCCCGACGTTGCTTAACTTCAGTGATCGGACGAGAACTGGTGTTTTCAACGTGGTATGGCCGTAGACGAGAGAAGTTTGAGAACACCGGTAGTTGTGCCTTCCTCAATTCATTGACCCGATAATTGGTTTCTGCTGGTTTCCAAAAGGCGTCTACAGCACCCGGTGTTCCCAGGCGGTCACCCATCCAAGTACTCACCGGGCCCGACGTTGCTTAACTTCAGTGATCGGACGAGAACTGGTGTTTTCAACGTGGTATGGCCGTAGACGAGAGAAGTTTGAGAACACCGGTAGTTGTGCCTTCCTCAATTCATTGACCCGATAATTGGTTTCTGCTGGTTTCCAAAAGGCGTCTACAGCACCCGGTGTTCCCAGGCGGTCACCCATCCAAGTACTCACCGGGCCCGACGTTGCTTAACTTCAGTGATCGGACGAGAACTGGTGTTTTCAACGTGGTATGGCCGTAGACGAAAGAAGTTTGAGAACACCGGTAGTTGTGCCTTCCTCAATTCATTGACCCGATAATTGGTTTCTGCTGGTTTCCAAAAGGCGTCTACAGCACCCGGTGTTCCCAGGCGGTCACCCATCCAAGTACTCACCGGGCCCGACGTTGCTTAACTTCATTGATCGGACGAGAACTGGTGTTTTCAACGTGGTATGGCCGTAGACGAGAGAAGTTTGAGAACACCGGTAGTTGTGCCTTCCTCAATTCATTGAACTGGTGTTTTCAACGTGGTATGGCCGTAGACTAGAGAAGTTTGAGAACACCGGTAGTTGTGCCTTCCTCAATTCATTGACCCGATAATTGGTTTCTGCTGGTTTCCAAAAGGCGTCTACAGCACCCGGTGTTCCCAGGCGGTCACCCATCCAAGTACTCACCGGGCCCGACGTTGCTTAACTTCAGTGATCGGACGAGAACTGGTGTTTTCAACGTGGTATGGCCGTAGACTAGAGAAGTTTGAGAACACCGGTAGTTGTGCCTTCCTCAATTCATTGACCCGATAATTGGTTTTTGCTGGTTTCCAAAAGGCGTCTACAGCACCCGGTGTTCCCAGGCGGTCACCCATCCAAGTACTCACCGGGCCCGACGTTGCTTAACTTCAGTGATCGGACGAGAACTGGTGTTTTCAACGTGGTATGGCCGTAGACGAGAGAAGTTTGAGAACACCGGTAGTTGTGCCTTCCTCAATTCATTGACCCGATAATTGGTTTCTGCTGGTTTCCAAAAGGCGTCTACAGCACCCGGTGTTCCCAGGCGGTCACCCATCCAAGTACTCACCGGGCCCGACGTTGCTTAACTTCAGTGATCGGACGAGAACTGGTGTTTTCAACGTGGTATGGCCGTAGACGAGAGAAGTTTGAGAACACCGGTAGTTGTGCCTTCCTCAATTCATTGACCCGATAATTGGTTTCTGCTGGTTTCCAAAAGGCGTCTACAGCACCCGGTGTTCCCAGGCGGTCACCCATCCAAGTACTCACCGGGCCCGACGTTGCTTAACTTCAGTGATCGGACGAGAACTGGTGTTTTCAACGTGGTATGGCCGTAGACGAGAGAAGTTTGAGAACACCGGTAGTTGTGCCTTCCTCAATTCATTGACCCGATAATTGGTTTCTGCTGGTTTCCAAAAGGCGTCTACAGCACCCGGTGTTCCCAGGCGGTCACCCATCCAAGTACTCACCGGGCCCGACGTTGCTTAACTTCAGTGATCGGACGAGAACTGGTGTTTTCAACGTGGTATGGCCGTAGACGAGAGAAGTTTGAGAATACCGGTAGTTGTGCCTTCCTCAATTCATTGAAACGATAATTGGTTTCTGCTGGTTTCCAAAAGGCGTCTACAGCACCCGGTGTTCCCAGGCGGTCACCCATCCAAGTACTCACCGGGCCCGACGTTGCTTAACTTCAGTGATCGGACGAGAACTGGTGTTTTCAACGTGGTATGGCCGTAGACGAGAGAAGTTTGAGAACACCGGTAGTTGTGCCTTCCTCAATTCATTGACCCGATAATTGGTTTCTGCTGGTTTCCAAAAGGCGTCTACAGCACCCGGTGTTCCCAGGCGGTCACCCATCCAAGTACTCACCGGGCCCGACGTTGCTTAACTTCAGTGATCGGACGAGAACTGGTGTTTTCAACGTGGTATGGCCGTAGACGAGAGAAGTTTGAGAACACCGGTAGTTGTGCCTTCCTCAATTCATTGACCCGATAATTGGTTTCTGCTGGTTTCCAAAAGGCGTCTACAGCACCCGGTGTTCCCAGGCGGTCACCCATCCAAGTACTCACCGGGCCTGACGTTGCTTAACTTCAGTGATCGGACGAGAACTGGTGTTTTCAACGTGGTATGGCCGTAGACGAGAGAAGTTTGAGAACACCGGTAGTTGTGCCTTCCTCAATTCATTGACCCGATAATTGGTTTCTGCTGGTTTCCAAAAGGCGTCTACAGCACCCGGTGTTCCCAGGCGGTCACCCATCCAAGTACTCACCGGGCCCGACGTTGCTTAACTTCAGTGATCGGACGAGAACTGGTGTTTTCAACGTGGTATGGCCGTAGACGAGATAAGTTTGAGAACACCGGTAGTTGTGCCTTCCTCAATTCATTGACCCGATAATTGGTTTCTGCTGGTTTCCAAAAGGCGTCTACAGCACCCGGTGTTCCCAGGCGGTCACCCATCCAAGTACTCACCGGGCCCGACGTTGCTTAACTTCAGTGATCGGACGAGAACTGGTGTTTTCAACGTGGTATGGCCGTAGACGAGAGAAGTTTGAGAACACCGGTAGTTGTGCCTTCCTCAATTCATTGACCCGATAATTGGTTTCTGCTGGTTTCCAAAAGGCGTCTACAGCACCCGGTGTTCCCAGGTGGTCACCCATCCAAGTACTCACCGGGCCCGACGTTGCTTAACTTCAGTGATCGGACGAGAACTGGTGTTTTCAACGTGGTATGGCCGTAGACGAGAGAAGTTTGAGAACACCGGTAGTTGTGCCTTCCTCAATTCATTGACCCGATAATTGGATTCTGCTGGTTTCCAAAAGGCGTCTACAGCACCCGGTGTTCCCAGGCGGTCACCCATCCAAGTACTCACCGGGCCCGACGTTGCTTAACTTCAGTGATCGGACGAGAACTGGTGTTTTCAACGTGGTATGGCCGTAGACGAGAGAAGTTTGAGAACACCGGTAGTTGTGCCTTCCTCAATTCATTGACCCGATAATTGGTTTCTGCTGGTTTCCAAAAGGCGTCTACAGCACCCGGTGTTCCCAGGCGGTCACCCATCCAAGTACTCACCGGGCCCGACGTTGCTTAACTTCAGTTAAATTGATTGACCCGATAATTGGTTTCTGCTGGTTTCCAAAAGGCGACTACAGCACCCGGTGTTCCCAGGAGGTCACCCATCCAAGTACTCACCGGGCCCGACGTTGCTTAACTTCAGTGATCGGACGAGAACTGGTGTTTTCAACGTGGTATGGCCGTAGACGAGAGAAGTTTGAGAACACCGGTAGTTGTGCCTTCCTCAATTCATTGACCCGATAACTGGTTTCTGCTGGTTTCCAAAAGGCGTCTACAGCACCCGGTGTTCCCAGGCGGTCACCCATCCAAGTACTCACCGGGCCCGACGTTGCTTAACTTCAGTGATCGGACGAGAACTGGTGTTTTCAAAGTGGTATGGCCGTAGACGAGAGAAGTTTGAGAACACCGGTAGTTGTGCCTTCCTCAATTCATTGACCCGATAATTGGTTTCTGCTGGTTTCCAAAAGGCGTCTACAGCACCCGATGTTCCCAGGCGGTCACCCATCCAAGTACTCACCGGGCCCGACGTTGCTTAACTTCAGTGATCGGACGAGAACTGGTGTTTTCAACGTGGTATGGCCGTAGACGAGAGAAGTTTGAGAACACCGGTAGTTGTGCCTTCCTCAATTCATTGACCCGATAATTGGTTTCTGCTGGTTTCCAAAAGGCGTCTACAGCATCCGGTGTTCCCAGGCGGTCACCCATCCAAGTACTCACCGGGCCCTACGTTGCTTTACTTCAGTGATCGGACGAGAACTGGTGTTTTCAACGTGGTATGGCCGTAGACGAGAGAAGTTTGAGAACACCGGTAGTTGTGCCTTCCTCAATTCATTGACCCGATAATTGGTTTCTGCTGGTTTCCAAAAGGCGTCTACAGCACCCGGTGTTCCCAGGCGGTCACCCATCCAAGTACTCACCGGGCCCGACGTTGCTTAACTTCAGTGATCGGACGAGAACTGGTGTTTTCAACGTGGTATGGCCGTAGACGAGAGAAGTTTGAGAACACCGGTAGTTGTGCCTTCCTCAATTCATTGACCCGATAATTGGTTTCTGCTGGTTTCCAAAAGGCGTCTACAGCACCCGGTGTTCCCAGGCGGTCACCCATCCAAGTACTCACCGGGCCCGACGTTGCTTAACTTCAGTGATCGGACGAGAACTGGTGTTTTCAACGTGGTATGGCCGTAGACGAGAGAAGTTTGAGAACACCGGTAGTTGTGCCTTCCTCAATTCATTGACCCGATAATTGGTTTCTGCTGGTTTCCAAAAGGCGTCTACAGCACCCGGTGTTCCCAGGTGGTCACCCATCCAAGTACTCACCGGGCCCGACGTTGCTTAACTTCAGTGATCGGACGAGAACTGGTGTTTTCAACGTGGTATGGCCTTAGACGAGAGAAGTTTGAGAACACCGGTAGTTGTGCCTTCCTCAATTCATTGACCCGATAATTGGATTCTGCTGGTTTCCAAAAGGCGTCTACAGCACCCGGTGTTCCCAGGCGGTCACCCATCCAAGTACTCACCGGGCCCGACGTTGCTTAACTTCAGTGATCGGACGAGAACTGGTGTTTTCAACGTGGTATGGCCGTAGACGAGAGAAGTTTGAGAACACCGGTAGTTGTGCCTTCCTCAATTCATTGACCCGATAATTGGTTTCTGCTGGTTTCCAAAAGGCGTCTACAGCACCCGGTGTTCCCAGGCGGTCACCCATCCAAGTACTCACCGGGCCCGACGTTGCTTAACTTCAGTGATCGGACGAGAACTGGTGTTTTCAACGTGGTATGGCCGTAGACGAGAGAAGTTTGAGAACACCGGTAGTTGTGCCTTCCTCAATTCATTGACCCGATAATTGGTTTCTGCTGGTTTCCAAAAGGCGTCTACAGCACCCGGTGTTCCCAGGCGGTCACCCATCCAAGTACTCACCGGGCCCGACGTTGCTTAACTTCAGTGATCGGACGAGAACTGGTGTTTTCAACGTGGTATGGCCGTAGACGAGAGAAGTTTGAGAACACCGGTAGTTGTGCCTTCCTCAATTCATTGACCCGATAATTGGTTTCTGCTGGTTTCCAAAAGGCGTCTACAGCACCCGGTGTTCCCAGGCGGTCACCCATCCAAGTACTCACCGGGCCCGACGTTGCTTAACTTCAGTGATCGGACGAGAACTGGTGTTTTCAACGTGGTATGGCCGTAGACGAGAGAAATTTGAGAACACCGGTAGTTGTGCCTTCCTCAATTCATTGACCCGATAATTGGTTTCTGCTGGTTTCCAAAAGGCGTCTACAGCACCCGGTGTTCCCAGGCGGTCACCCATCCAAGTACTCACCGGGCCCGACGTTGCTTAACTTCAGTGATCGGACGAGAACTGGTGTTTTCAACGTGGTATGGCCGTAGACGAGAGAAGTTTGAGAACACCGCTAGTTGTGCCTTCCTCAATTCATTGACCCGATAATTGGTTTCTGCTGGTTTCCAAAAGGCGTCTACAGCACCCGGTGTTCCCAGGCGGTCACCCATCCAAGTACTCACCGGGCCCGACGTTGCTTAACTTCAGTGATCGGACGAGAACTGGTGTTTTCAACGTGGTATGGCCGTAGACGAGAGAAGTTTGAGAACACCGGTAGTTGTGCCTTCCTCAATTCATTGACCCGATAATTGGTTTCTGCTGGTTTCCAAAAGGCGTCTACAGCACCCGGTGTTCCCAGGCGGTCACCCATCCAAGCACTCACCGGGCCCGACGTTGCTTAACTTCAGTGATCGGACGAGAACTGGTGTTTTCAACGTGGTATGGCCGTAGACGAGAGAAGTTTGAGAACACCGGTAGTTGTGCCTTCCTCAATTCATTGACCCGATAATTGGTTTCTGCTGGTTTCCAAAAGGCGTCTACAGCACCCGGTGTTCCCAGGCGGTCACCCATCCAAGTAGTCACCGGGCCCGACGTTGCTTAACTTCAGTGATCGGACGAGAACTGGTGTTTTCAACGTGGTATGGCCGTAGACGAGAGAAGTTTGAGAACACCGGTAGTTGTGCCTTCCTCAATTCATTGACCCGATAATTGGTTTCTGCTGGTTTCCAAAAGGCGTCTACAGCACCCGGTGTTCCCAGGCGATCACCCATCCAAGTACTCACCGGGCCCGACGTTGCTTAACTTCAGTGATCGGACGAGAACTGGTGTTTTCAACGTGGTATGGCCGTAGACGAGAGAAGTTTGAGAACACCGGTAGTTGTGCCTTCCTCAATTCATTGACCCGATAATTGGTTTCTGCTGGTTTCCAAAAGGCGTCTACAGCACCCGGTGTTCCCAGGCGGTCACCCATCCAAGTACTCACCGGGCCCGACGTTGCTTAACTTCAGTGATCGGACGAGAACTGGTGTTTTCAACGTGGTATGGCCGTAGACGAGAGAAGTTTGAGAACACCGGTAGTTGTGCCTTCCTCAATTCATTGACCCGATAATTGGTTTCTGCTGGTTTCCAAAAGGCGTCTACAGCACCCGGTGTTCCCAGGCGGTCACCCATCCAAGTACTCACCGGGCCCGACGTTGCTTAACTTCAGTGATCGGACGAGAACTGGTGTTTTCAACGTGGTATGGCCGTAGACGAGAGAAGTTTGAGAACACCGGTAGTTGTGCCTTCCTCAATTCATTGACCCGATAATTGGTTTCTGCTGGTTTCCAAAAGGCGTCTACAGCACCCGGTGTTCCCAGGCGGTAACCCATCCAAGTACTCACCGGGCCCGACGTTGCTTAACTTCAGTGATCGGACGAGGACTGGTGTTTTCAACGTGGTATGGCCGTAGACGAGAGAAGTTTGAGAACACCGGTAGTTGTGCCTTCCTGAATTGATTGACCCGATAATTGGTTTCTGCTGGTTTCCAAAAGGCGTCTACAGCACCCGGTGTTCCCAGGCGGTCACCCATCCAAGTACTCACCGGGCCCGACGTTGCTTAACTTCAGTGATCGGACGAGAACTGGTGTTTTCAACGTGGTATGGCCGTAGACGAGAGAAGTTTGAGAACACCGGTAGTTGTGCCTTCCTCAATTCATTGACCCGATAATTGGTTTCTACTGGTTTCCAAAAGGCGTCTACAGCACCCGGTGTTCCCAGGCGGTCACCCATCCAAGTACTCACCGGGCCCGACGTTGCTTAACTTCAGTGATCGGACGAGAACTGGTGTTTTCAACGTGGTATGGCCGTAGACGAGAGAAGTTTGAGAACACCGGTAGTTGTGCCTTCCTCAATTCATTGACCCGATAATTGGTTTCTGCTGGTTTCCAAAAGGCGTCTACAGCACCCGGTGTTCCCAGGCGGTCACCCATCCAAGTACTCACCGGGCCCGACGTTGCTTAACTTCAGTGATCGGACGAGAACTGGTGTTTTCAACGTGGTATGGCCGTAGACGAGAGAAGTTTGAGAACACCGGTAGTTGTGCCTTCCTCAATTCATTGACCCGATAATTGGTTTCTGCTGGTTTCCAAAAGGCGTCTACAGCACCCGGTGTTCCCAGGCGGTCACCCATCCAAGTACTCACCGGGCCCGACGTTGCTTAACTTCAGTGATCGGACGAGAACTGGTGTTTTCAACGTGGTATGGCCGTAGACGAGAGAAGTTTGAGAACACCGGTAGTTGTGCCTTCCTCAATTCATTGACCCGATAATTGGTTTCTGCTGGTTTCCAAAAGGCGTCTACAGCACCCGGTGTTCCCAGGCGGTCACCCATCCAAGTACTCACCGGGCCCGACGTTGCTTACATTCAGTGATCGGACGAGAACTGGTGTTTTCAACGTGGTATGGCCGTAGACGAGAGAAGTTTGAGAACACCGGTAGTTGTGCCTTCCTCAATTCATTGACCCGATAATTGGTTTCTGCTGGTTTCCAAAAGGCGTCTACAGCACCCGGTGTTCCCAGGCGGTCACCCATCCAAGTACTCACCGGGCCCGACGTTGCTTAACTTCAGTGATCGGACGAGAACTGGTGTTTTCAACGTGGTATGGCCGTAGACGAGAGAAGTTTGAGAACACCGGTAGTTGTGCCTTCCTCAATTCATTGACCCGATAATTGGTTTCTGCTGGTTTCCAAAAGGCGTCTACAGCACCCGGTGTTCCCAGGCGGTCACCCATCCAAGTACTCACCGGGCCCGACGTTGCTTAACTTCAGTGATCGGACGAGAACTGGTGTTTTCAACGTGGTATGGCCGTAGACGAGAGAAGTTTGAGAACACCGGTAGTTGTGCCTTCCTCAATTCATTGACCCGATAATTGGTTTCTGCTGGTTTCCAAAAGGCGTCTACAGCACCCGGTGTTCCCAGGCGGTCACCCATCCAAGTACTCACCGGGCCCGACGTTGCTTAACTTCAGTGATCGGACGAGAACTGGTGTTTTCAACGTGGTATGGCCGTAGACGAGAGAAGTTTGAGAACACCGGTAGTTGTGCCTTCCTCAATTCATTGACCCGATAATTGGTTTCTGCTGGTTTCCAAAAGGCGTCTTCAGCACCCGGTGTTCCCAGGCGGTCACCCATCCAAGTACTCACCGGGCCCGACGTTGCTTAACTTCAGTGATCGGACGAGAACTGGTGTTTTCAACGTGGTATGGCCGTAGACGAGAGAAGTTTGAGAACACCGGTAGTTGTGCCTTCCTCAATTCATTGACCCGATAATTGGTTTCTGTTGGTTTCCAAAAGGCGTCTACAGCACCCGGTGTTCCCAGGCGGTCACCCATCCAAGTACTCACCGGGCCCGACGTTGCTTAACTTCAGTGATCGGACGAGAACTGGTGTTTTCAACGTGGTATGGCCGTAGACGAGAGAAGTTTGAGAACACCGGTAGTTGTGCCTTCCTCAATTCATTGACCCGATAATTGCTTTCTGCTGGTTTCCAAAAGGCGTCTACAGCACCCGGTGTTCCCAGGCGGTCACCCATCCAAGTACTCACCGGGCCCGACGTTGCTTAACTTCAGTGATCGGACGAGAACTGGTGTTTTCAACGTGGTATGGCCGAGGACGAGAGAAGTTTGAGAACACCGGTAGTTGTGCCTTCCTCAATTCATTGACCCGATAATTGGTTTCTGCTGGTTTCCAAAAGGCGTCTACAGCACCCGGTGTTCCCAGGCGGTCACCCATCCAAGTACTCACCGGGCCCGACGTTGCTTAACTTCAGTGATCGGACGAGAACTGGTGTTTTCAACGTGGTATGGCCGTAGACGAGAGAAGTTTGAGAACACCGGTAGTTGTGCCTTCCTCAATTCATTGACCCGATAATTGGTTTCTGCTGGTTTCCAAAAGGCGTCTACAGCACCCGGTGTTCCCAGGCGGTCACCCATCCAAGTACTCACCGGGCCCGACGTTGCTTAACTTCAGTGATCGGACGAGAACTGGTGTTTTCAACGTGGTATGGCCGTAGACGAGAGAAGTTTGAGAACACCGGTAGTTGTGCCTTCCTCAATTCATTGACCCGATAATTGGTTTCTGCTTGTTTCCAAAAGGCGTCTACAGCACCCGGTGTTCCCAGGCGGTCACCCATCCAAGTACTCACCGGGCCCGACGTTGCTTAACTTCAGTGATCGGACGAGAACTGGTGTTTTCAACGTGGTATGGCCGTAGACGAGAGAAGTTTGAGAACACCGGTAGTTGTGCCTTCCTCAATTCATTGACCCGATAATTGGTTTCTGCTGGTTTCCAAAAGGCGTCTACAGCACCCGGTGTTCCCAGGCGGTCACCCATCCAAGTACTCACCGGGCCCGACGTTGCTTAACTTCAGTGATCGGACGAGAACTGGTGTTTTCAACGTGGTATGGCCGTAGACGAGAGAAGTTTGAGAACACCGGTAGTTGTGCCTTCCTCAATTCATTGACCCGATAATTGGTTTCTGCTGGTTTCCAAAAGGCGTCTACAGCACCCGGTGTTCCCAGGCGGTCACCCATCCAAGTACTCACCGGGCCCGACGTTGCTTAACTTCAGTGATCGGACGAGAACTGGTGTTTTCAACGTGGTATGGCCGTAGACGAGAGAAGTTTGAGAACACCGGTAGTTGTGCCTTCCTCAATTCATTGACCCGATAATTGGTTTCTGCTGGTTTCCAAAAGGCGTCTACAGCACCCGGTGTTCCCAGGCAGTCACCCATCCAAGTACTCACCGGGCCCGACGTTGCTTAACTTCAGTGATCGGACGAGAACTGGTGTTTTCAACGTAGTATGGCCGTAGACGAGAGAAGTTTGAGAACACCGGTAGTTGTGCCTTCCTCAATTCATTGACCCGATTATTGGTTTCTGCTGGTTTCCAAAAGGCGTCTACAGCACCCGGTGTTCCCAGGCGGTCACCCATCCAAGTACTCACCGGGCCCGACGTTGCTTAACTTCAGTGATCGGACGAGAACTGGTGTTTTCAACGTGGTATGGCCGTAGACGAGAGAAGTTTGAGAACACCGGTAGTTGTGCCTTCCTCAATTCATTGACCCGATAATTGGTTTCTGCTGGTTTCCAAAAGGCGTCTACAGCACCCGGTGTTCCCAGGCGGTCACCCATCCAAGTACTCACCGGGCCCGACGTTGCTTAACTTCAGTGATCGGACGAGAACTGGTGTTTTCAACGTGGTATGGCCGTAGACGAGAGAAGTTTGAGAACACCGGTAGTTGTGCCTTCCTCAATTCATTGACCCGATAATTGGTTTCTGCTGGTTTCCAAAAGGTGTCTACAGCACCCGGTGTTCCCAGGCGGTCACCCATCCAAGTACTCACCGGGCCCGACGTTGCTTAACTTCAGTGATCGGACGAGAACTGGTGTTTTCAACGTGGTATGGCCGTAGACGAGAGAAGTTTGAGAACACCGGTAGTTGTGCCTTCCTCAATTCATTGACCCGATAATTGGTTTCTGCTGGTTTCCAAAAGGCGTCTACAGCACCCGGTGTTCCCAGGCGGTCACCCATCCAAGTACTCACCGGGCCCGACGTTGCTTAACTTCAGTGATCGGACGAGAACTGGTGTTTTCAACGTGGTATGGCCGTAGACGAGAGAAGTTTGAGAACACCGGTAGTTGTGCCTTCCTCAATTCATTGACCCGATAATTGGTTTCTGCTGGTTTCCAAAAGGCGTCTACAGCACCCGGTGTTCCCAGGCGGTCACCCATCCAAGTACTCACCGGGCCCGACGTTGCTTAACTTCAGTGATCGGACGAGAACTGGTGTTTTCAACGTGGAATGGCCGTAGACGAGAGAAGTTTGAGAACACCGGTAGTTGTGCCTTCCTCAATTCATTGACCCGATAATTGGTTTCTGCTGGTTTCCAAAAGGCGTCTACAGCACCCGGTGTTCCCAGGCGGTCACCCATCCAAGTACTCACCGGGCCCGACGTTGCTTAACTTCAGTGATCGGACGAGAACTGGTGTTTTCAACGTGGTATGGCCGTAGACGAAAGAAGTTTGAGAACACCGGTAGTTGTGCCTTCCTCAATTCATTGACCCGATAATTGGTTTCTGCTGGTTTCCAAAAGGCGTCTACAGCACCCGGTGTTCCCAGGCGGTCACCCATCCAAGTACTCACCGGGCCCGACGTTGCTTAACTTCATTGATCGGACGAGAACTGGTGTTTTCAACGTGGTATGGCCGTAGACGAGAGAAGTTTGAGAACACCGGTAGTTGTGCCTTCCTCAATTCATTGACCCGATAATTGGTTTCTGCTGGTTTCCAAAAGGCGTCTACAGCACCCGGTGTTCCCAGGCGGTCACCCATCCAAGTACTCACCGGGCCCGACGTTGCTTAACTTCAGTGATCGGACGAGAACTGGTGTTTTCAACGTGGTATGGCCGTAGACGAGAGAAGTTTGAGAACACCGGTAGTTGTGCCTTCCTCAATTCATTGACCCGATAATTGGTTTCTGCTGGTTTCCAAAAGGCGTCTACAGCACCCGGTGTTCCCAGGCGGTCACCCATCCAAGTACTCACCGGGCCCGACGTTGCTTAACTTCAGTGATCGGACGAGAACTGGTGTTTTCAACGTGGTATGGCCGTAGACGAGAGAAGTTTGAGAACACCGGTAGTTGTGCCTTTCTCAATTCATTGACCCGATAATTGGTTTCTGCTGGTTTCCAAAAGGCGTCTACAGCACCCGGTGTTCCCAGGCGGTCACCCATCCAAGTACTCACCGGGCCCGACGTTGCTTAACTTCAGTGATCGGACGAGAACTGGTGTTTTCAACGTGGTATGGCCGTAGACGAGAGAAGTTTGAGAACACCGGTAGTTGTGCCTTTCTCAATTCATTGACCCGATAATTGGTTTCTGCTGGTTTCCAAAAGGCGTCTACAGCACCCGGTGTTCCCAGGCGGTCACCCATCCAAGTACTCACCGGGCCCGACGTTGCTTAACTTCAGTGATCGGACGAGAACTGGTGTTTTCAACGTGGTATGGCCGTAGACGAGAGAAGTTTGAGAACACCGGTAGTTGTGCCTTCCTCAATTCATTGACCCGATAATTGGTTTCTGCTGGTTTCCAAAAGGCGTCTACAGCACCCGGTGTTCCCAGGCGGTCACCCATCCAAGTACTCACCGGGCCCGACGTTGCTTAACTTCAGTGATCGGACGAGAACTGGTGTTTTCAACGTGGTATGGCCGTAGACGAGAGAAGTTTGAGAACACCGGTAGTTGTGCCTTCCTCAATTCATTGACCCGATAATTGGTTTCTGCTGGTTTCCAAAAGGCGTCTACAGCACCCGGTGTTCTCAGGCGGTCACCCATCCAAGTACTCACCGGGCCCGACGTTGCTTAACTTCAGTGATCGGACGAGAACTGGTGTTTTCAACGTGGTATGGCCGTAGACGAGAGAAGTTTGAGAACACCGGTAGTTGTGCCTTCCTCAATTCATTGAAACGATAATTGGTTTCTGCTGGTTTCCAAAAGGCGTCTACAGCACCCGGTGTTCCCAGGCGGTCACCCATCCAAGTACTCACCGGGCCCGACGTTGCTTAACTTCAGTGATCGGACGAGAACTGGTGTTTTCAACGTGGTATGGCCGTAGACGAGAGAAGTTTGAGAACACCGGTAGTTGTGCCTTCCTCAATTCATTGACCCGATAATTGGTTTCTGCTGGTTTCCAAAAGGCGTCTACAGCACCCGGTGTTCCCAGGCGGTCACCCATCCAAGTACTCACCGGGCCCGACGTTGCTTAACTTCAGTGATCGGACGAGAACTGGTGTTTTCAACGTGGTATGGCCGTAGACGAGAGAAGTTTGAGAACACCGGTAGTTGTGCCTTCCTCAATTCATTGACCCGATAATTGGTTTCTGCTGGTTTCCAAAAGGCGTCTACAGCACCCGGTGTTCCCAGGCGGTCACCCATCCAAGTACTCACCGGGCCCGACGTTGCTTAACTTCAGTGATCGGACGAGAACTGGTGTTTTCAACGTGGTATGGCCGTAGACGAGAGAAGTTTGAGAACACCGGTAGTTGTGCCTTCCTCAATTCATTGACCCGATAATTGGTTTCTGCTGGTTTCCAAAAGGCGTCTACAGCACCCGGTGTTCCCAGGCGGTCACCCATCCAAGTACTCACCGGGCCCGACGTTGCTTAACTTCAGTGATCGGACGAGAACTGGTTTTTTTTTTGGTTTTTTTTTATAAATTTATTCAAATAAAATTCATTACACATATCTAAATATCACAATTGTTATATCACAGAGTTTTAAAAAGATTAAAATAGTCAATATAATTGGCTAAAAATTGATACAAATAAACGTCAAAAGATATAATATAGTTGAACGATCATAATGTCAATATAATTGGCTAAAAATGATACAATCAAACATCAAGTGATATACTAAAACCCTTAAATTAAACGTCAAATGATATAACATAGTTGTACAATCATAATGTCAATATAATTGGCTACAATGATACAAATAAACGTCAAAAGATATAACATGGTTATACGATCATAATGTCAATAAAATTGGCTAAAAATGATATAATTAAACGTCAAATGATATCACATAGTTGTACGATCATAATGTCAATATAATTGGCTAAAAATGATACGAATAAACGTCAATAGATATAACAAAGTTGTACAATCATTTTTACTTATTTTACACACAGTTTTGTAAATATTTAAATTCAAAATAATATCACGGTTCAATATAAACTTCTAAAATGAAAAAAAACATAATATGATTAATGAATAATTGATATGATAATAATACATTTGTTAAAATGCTAGCGTTATTTTCATTCCATCAACAGAAATAAATTGATTAAAATACAAAAGATTCATGAAATCGGCATAACCATATCTATATAGTAACATCTGGAGATGATTTCTCATTATTACTTTGAATAGAGAGTATAAATCCAAGTCTCTATTTGCTGTCAGAAAGTACGTTCTTCTTTTGTCAATAGCTAACCTTAAAGAAGCAAATAAAATTATTAAAAACAAAGAGTATTCATTTGTTTCAATCGGATAACCGAAAATTATCCATTACTTAAATTGTTGTTCGGTGAAACCAACATGTAATAATATAGTCGTTAAAATATCAGTAATTTTATTCAAACATAATAATAAAGATGGACATTCATATAGCATGTGGATAGAAGATTCACTAGCATGTGTATTACACAAATCACAGAATGGGCTTCTAATAAGATTAGAAATATATTTACGACTATTGGTCCAGATTACGTTATGGGAAATTAAGTAGTCGTTGTCAATCATTTCTGAACTCTTGTATTTATAAAATAAAGATTTCCATACTTTTTTCCAGTTCGGTTTGTAACCTCTGCTGCTGTAATAAACATACGAAGATGGTTCAACAAATCTATTATCTCGTAGTAATGAGAAACACTTTTTAGCTGAGAAGCCCGAAACGGGAAGTAGACACTCGTTTAGGGACTGGACATAAAAATCAGTAAATGGCCTTAACGGAAAACATGAGGTACTAATTATATGTCTCCAGTTTTCAGGAATACTACTTAAAATATTCTTATAGGACACTTCGATGCTGTTACTTGATTGATCTGGAAAATGTGTATTTATAATTTCCACAATCGCCTCAGGCGGGAAAAAACCAACAATGGCACCATATACTATATCAGAAATTTTAACAATACCCGAAGCCTTAAATTGCAATAACATCCAGGAAGGAATTTTAACATTTATATTTGGATTGGAAAACAAAGGCTGGTTAACAACAAAGTCATAATCATCAACTACAAACCTTTTACCATAATTAATATTATTCCAAGCAAGTAACACTTCAGCATAAAAACTCGGAAGTTCAGATAATAACCTACTTTCATACTTGATGAAAAGTAATTCACTAGAAAAACAAAGTTGATCATATTTCTAAAGGAAGTATTTCATATAATATTTCCACGTGAAATGTACATTTGGATTGAGAAATTTTGATAGCCAACACAAGCGAAAGGAATCTCTTCTACAATCTATTAGTGGAATATTAAGACCACCATCAGATTTATGTCCAAGAATAGACGTTGCCTTAATTAACGTAGGTCCTTTCCTCCAGAGAAAGGTCTTTACTAAATCATGTAAACTGTCACAAGCCCAGTTTGGAATACTAATAATTCTTAAACAGTACCATAATAATGAAAGACATAATGAATTAAGAACAACACTTTTACCTACTAATGTAAGCCTTCTACATGACCACATATTTAAAACCATTTTAAATTTCTTTATTTTATTATCCCAGTTTAAAAATTCACACTCCCGTTTGTTTGGGCCTAAGTAAATACCTAGAATTAAAATACTATCGTGTAATACTTTAAGTGGCATGCCAAGGACTGTCGGATCACATGAAGCTGTACCTGCTACCAAGAGCTCAGACTTCTCAATATTAACTTTAGCACCTGACATTTCACAGTATCTGTTAATGGTTCCAAAGGCATAGTTGACAGAACCAAGATCGGCCAAAGTGAGTGTGCTGATAAATAAGGGACAACTCCTCCGTATATGGAATATGGACACCCCGAATATTGGGATTGGATGAAACAAGTGATTGTAGGGGTTCTACAGATAAAACATACAGTAGGGCTGCAATGGGACATCCCTGCCTAACAGATCTCAACACTGGAAAAGATCTAGATATATGTCCATTTACCTTAGCACAGCTTTTAATATCATTATATAATGTCTTAATATAAAGTATAAATTTAGGTCCAAATCCCATACATTCTAAAACATTAAAAAGATAACTATGCGAAACCCTATCAAAGGCCTTCTGAGAATCTATTTTCAATAAATACAAGGGTAACTCTTCCACGTCGACATAGTCTAAGACATCCCTAATAGCACATACATTATGGGCTATATCCCTGCCTGGTATACAGGACGTTTGCGACGTGGAGACAACAGACGAAATGACATTCTTAAGGCGGAGAGCTAGGCACCTTGACAGTAATTTATAGTCCACATTAAGTAAGCTGATAGGTCTGTAATTTTTAAGGTCAGTTCTATCACCCTTATTTTTATAAAACACAGTTATCATGCCCCTTTTCATACTAGAGGATAGTTCCCCACACCTTAGTACGGTACAGGTCACATTATAATATGTATCTTCTAAAAGGGGCCAAAAACTTAAGTAGAATTCTACAGTCAGTCCATCAACACCAGGAGATTTGTTTTTAGACATACCTTTAAGTGTAGATAACAATTCAGATTTTGATATGTCACAATCACAGCTGTCACTTTCGTCCGGGGAGAGAACTCTTTGGATGTTCTGTCGCACACAGTCCTTATCATCGGCTACTGAGTTGTCCCTTGAGTAGAGATTATAATAAAACAACTTCGTTTCTTCCAAAATTTCACCAGTATCAGATGTTACATTACCGTCATGACTTATTATTTTGTTAATTAATTTATTATCTTGTTTTCTTTTTTCACGTTTTAAAAAGTATTGTGTACATCGATCAGAATCAAACGATTCCTGAGATTTAGACCTGAGAAAAGCCCCAAAACACTCATGCTTTTCATAATTAGCTAACTCACACTCAAGCTCAGCCAAAAGGACTTGGTTATAATCAAGACCCCGCGCAGCACGATCATAAATAAAGTTTAACGATTTTTGAAGGATCCAATACCTTTCCTTCTGTCGATACCTCAAACTTGACGCGTATAAAATAGTCTTCTTTTTTAAAACATATTTAAAGTTATACCAACAAATGAGAATATCACTCTGGTAAAGTGGACAAGACAAGGATTCAGTCAAGTGTTCCTCAACGAGGGCTCGATAGGCTGGGTCAGACAGCAAGGAATTATTCAAAACCCAGCTACCAGGACCCCGGTCAATATTTCGCAAGTTGAGTGATACGGCTACAAAACTGTGGTCACTAAAGGTAGTGTGAAAAACATAAGAAGTAGTGAATACACTTTCAATTGTTGATGACGCCAAGATATAGTCAATTCTAGACTGTTTAAGAACCCCATCAACTGTTTGTCGTCTGGTAAAAACGCGTTTATTCGGGTTAAAATATCGCCATACATCAACTAAAGAACATTGTTCAAGAAAGTCCGGAAGGCGCGATGATGAATGACCATAACATGATAAAGTTTTCGACCGATCAACAAATGGATTCATTACATCATTAAAGTCACCACATATAACATATGAACGATTTCTTTCAATGACACTACATAGATTTGTCATAAATTCACATTTTTCTTTAGGATTATTTGGCGCATAAACACATATAAGATCGAAACACACCGACTCTTTAGAAAACGTACATACAAGGAAACGGCCTGTAACATCTAAGGATACACATGATACATGTTCAACGTAATTCCTGGCTACCAAAATGGAACATCCACGACGATGACTGTCGCCATCACAGGAAGAGAAAATTTTGCCATCCCAAAGATGTCCATACTGGTCTATAAATTCTGTATCCCAAAACGTTTCTTGAATACATAATATACCAACAGATAGCGACTTGACGAGAGAGAATAAGTTCATTAATTTCGGTATACTACGGAGACCAGCCACATTAATTGAGAGAATCAGCATTAGTAGGAGAAATGATTTATTTATGAACATTCTTAGAAGTCTTAGACCGATTTCCCAATCGTGATTTAATTATACCTCTTGCAGCATCAACTTTAGGTGCAACCACAATTTTAGGCCTCCTTTTAACTCTTTTAAGAAAATTATCATTTGGTAAACAAAATCTGTTAAAACTAGGAAAAGAGCAACCCACTGCCTCATCTAGTATTTCCCGGGATTGGTGCGCATACTCACCAGTGGGATTAATTCCGACCACGTCTTCGAAAAGTTCATCATCAATATCGACTTTATCAAGATCATCTTCATTATTCTCCTCAGCGTTGTTTTCAGAAGGTTTAACCACAGCATTATTTACCTCAAAATTACATTCACCACCCGCACTGTCAGTAAAAATATTTCCCCCAGCAGCACCAGAAACCGAAGATGACTCCACATCAGAAAACAGGGTATTGCCATCAATTGCAGTGGGTACATCAATTGCCCCAAGGTCCCACAAAGCAGGGGGTTGACAACCACACTCAGACAAAGGACATTTACATGTACCGCACAAGGTAACAGTACAATTACGTTGGATATGACCAGGTGTTTTACAACGTCTACATACACGGCTAGGACAACCGGCTAAAAGATGCTCATGAGAAAGAAAATTAAAATATACCTTCTCTTGATGATCGTGTCGGATGCACCACTGTCTACCCTTTTATCGAATTCCAACTGTCACGCAAATCTATAAACTTCACCTTGTTATTTTTCTCCACTTTGTAGGTGACGTTTAATCACGTTAGTGTTCTAATTCTGGTTTGGCGGCCATTTTGAAAACAAAAGAAATATCGCGTAGCCGTTGGAGTTTTTTTAATTGATGTATTTATGTGGTAACGGTTCACCTTTATTTCAATGGGAATTGGCTTATTATATATGCTGTGCCGTTTTGGGTCAGTTTAATTGGAAATTAAGGGATTAAAAAAATAAAATCAAGTACGAACAATCCAAACAATTACACAATGGGAATTGGCTTCTAATATATGCAGTGCCGTTTTGGCTCAGTTCCTATAAAAAAGGGTATATGCAAAATAGTGTAAAAAGGCAAAATAGTGTAATCAGGCCAAATAGTGTTATCAACATATGGACTGTTCACCATGTACAAAATACACGTCAAATAGTGGTAACAGGTTTTTGGAAGAGTAAGCTTACCCTATCTGGCGCCACACCTGCCATAGCTGCATCCAAACTATTAGACGAAATCTCGGTAAAATAACGTGATTGGTCAATGGACTATCGGTATGCAAAGTGCACGCGATGAACAGTATTAACGATGTAGATATTATACTTGTCAATTAAATATCTAGAATAATGGCTGAGACACATGTTATTTTTACCAATCGAGTCAATATGACGGCCATACACCTCTGCCCCCACCCCCAAACGGAAATGAAATAGGAATTAATGTTTTGCTTTTCGTCAACAATAGGACTAATAAAGACTGGTTGATGCCCCACATTTTCACCAGCGGCCAAACGCAGTCAGTTTTTTTATAATTCATAGACTATAGGCATAAAGCCAAATATCTAGCAGGAGGTACACTCGGCAAACCTCGGCAGATTCCGGTACCTATGACGGTAAGTGATATGTACCTATACGCCCAACAATTGCGATGCGGCACCGGTTTACTTTTGAGGAGACGACCACTGTCAAGATTGGTCGCATTATTTTTGTTACGTCTTTATTGTGAATCATTTTAGTCTGTACCACAACAGGCCCGGGACTGTACAGCGTGAATATACGCACACCCACTGCTAACAATGACATAAACCATTTCTATTTACTAAAGGTATTGTCAAACGTGACAACACCCCCCCCCCAACACACACACACACACACACACACACACGACGACAACGAAGACCAGAAAATGTTTCCCTCAAAATTGTATTATGATGTCTTTTTTATCTAGGTTGCTGTAGAACGTTAAATACGGTTCATTTCAAATGCGCAATAAGGTACAGTTATAAACTAGAGTGAATAAGCAATATCTATAAAAAGGCTCCGATCTAGGTAATTCCACCGATGAATAAAAAATAGCCGCAATAGGGCATTACCGTTTAACAATCTTAAAATAGTTCAAATAGGGCATTACCGTTTAGCAATGTTAAAATAACTCAAATAGGGCATTACCGTTTAGCAATGTTAAAGGAAAAGGGGCTGACTGTGTGATTATTTTTTATGTTAGAAAACGTGCGAGCATGACACGGGTCGGGATTCTATCTAGTCATCTAATGACATGGTCGGTTTTGATTTTTATAGTTGAAGCTAAAACACTCAAAGACAATGGTTGTTCACCAGAACAGTATTACGACGGTGGACTACGGGAATGTGTGTATTGTGCTGTTCTGTGTAAAAATGCTAAAGCCAGATGTCAACTAGCAGAATGCCTGGAAAACTGCCCAGGTTAGTGCAATTCTTAGTTTGGTATCAATTCCAATGTTTGTGTGTTGATCCGAACGATTGACTATACGCTGTCCCTTGCCGGAAAATCCCGATGAACTTTCCCGGTTAGCTAGCCAACGTCCTATTCATTGAGCCACAGTAGTGGTTCCGTAGCGATATAGAAATGAAATGGGGTTTAACGTCCTACTGCTCTGCTCCTAAACTGGGCTAATGGAAACGGACATACTTCATACAGTGTGCTATGAGGTCAATTTTGCCCGGCCAGCGACACTACAGCCTACTCTTATATCGAATTCCAACTGCCAAGGAATCTTTTACGTGCACGTCATTGTGTACACGGGACTTCGCTTTCGTCCCATCCGAACGACTAGGCAGCTGTCCTTGGCAGACCCTCCGTTCTGCATCACTGACAAGGGGAAGCCACGACGGAAATTCTAGATGAACTTTCTCGGCCAATGCAGGGGTCGAACACCCGACATCCAGGCTAGCGAGCCAGCACCTTACCCACTTAGCCACGTGATTCACTTCCCGGCTAGCGAGCCAAACGTCCTACTCATTGAGTCACAATTACAACATTGTACAAGGTGATGCTTTACACTATGGCTCCCTACTTAGCGATATTTATATCTCGTAAATTACAATATTCTATAAGTTGATCCTTACACCGTGGCTCCGTAGCGATATAAGAATCTCTTTCAAATTACAATAAGTTGATGCTCACACCGAGTTCGAACCCCGGATTTTCTTGGTTAGTGATATCAATACCTTATATAGTATACACACTAAGTTACCGTTGGAGGTTGGGATGGCCTGGTGGTCTAGAGTGCCGCGCTTTGACCTCTAGCTGGCCGTTCACATCTGGCTTGCGGCTGTGGTTTCGAACACTAGTCTGAGCGTATGTGACATGGAGATAGGGGCGACTTCTCAACTTCGTAGGTTTCCTCCGGGCACTCCGGTTTCCTCACACTGCTCAAGACCCCTACGCGCAAGCGAATTATTAAAATAATTACAATATTCTATAAGTTGATCCTTACACCGTGGCTCCGTAGCGATATAAGAATCTCTTTCAAATTACAATAAGTTGATGCTCACACCGAGTTCGAACCCCGGATTTTCTTGGTTAGTGATATCAATACCTTATATAGTATACACACTAAGTTACCGTTGGAGGTTGGGATGGCCTGGTGGTCTAGAGTGCCGCGCTTTGACCTCTAGCTGGCCGTTCACATCTGGCTTGCGGCTGTGGTTTCGAACACTAGTCTGAGCGTATGTGACATGGAGATAGGGGCGACTTCTCAACTTCGTAGGTTTCCTCCGGGCACTCCGGTTTCCTCACACTGCTCAAGACCCCTACGCGCAAGCGAATTATTAAAATAATTACAATATTCTATAAGTTGATCCTTACACCGTGGCTCCGTAGCGATATAAGAATCTCTTTCAAATTACAATAAGTTGATGCTCACACCGAGTTCGAACCCCGGATTTTCTTGGTTAGTGATATCAATACCTTATATAGTATACACACTAAGTCACCGTTGGAGGTTGGGATGGCCTGGTGGTCTAGAGTGCCGCGCTTTGACCTCTAGCTGGCCGTTCACATCTGGCTTGCGGCTGTGGTTTCGAACACTAGTCTGAGCGTATGTGACATGGAGATAGGGGCGACTTCTCAACTTCGTAGGTTTTCTCCGGGCACTCCGGTTTCCTCACACTGCTCAAGACCCCTACGCGCAAGCGAATTATTAAAATAATTACAATATTCTATAAATTGATCCTTACACCGTGGCTCCGTAGCGATATAAGAATCTCTTTCAAATTACAATAAGTTGATGCTCACACCGAGTTCGAACCCCGGATTTTCTTGGTTAGTGATATCAATACCTTATATAGTATACACACTAAGTCACCGTTGGAGGTTGGGATGGCCTGGTGGTCTAGAGTGCCGCGCTTTTACCTCTAGCTGGCCGTTCACATCTGGCTTGCGGCTGTGGTTTCGAACACTAGTCTGAGCGTATGTGACATGGAGATAGGGGCGACTTCTCAACTTCGTAGGTTTCCTCCGGGCACTCCGGTTTCCCCACACTGCTCAAGACCCCTACGCGCAAGCGAATTATTAAAATAAAAATTCAAAACCATACGTTAGTCCGAAAAAGACCTAGTTTGTGTCGAGTGGACGTTAAACCCCATCTTTCTCTCTCATGTAGGTCAACCGGTGTAGAAAAGTAGGACGTCAAACACCTGTTCATTTTATTTCTTACATAATGCATATTTATAAAACCAAAATAGGGTCACATACTTTTTGGAATCCACTGTTACTGTTATATGATAAAGAATAGCAGTTTATTATATGACACACATGTTTGGAATGCCCGTTATAGTTAATAATCCACACCTGTTGGGAATACCCGTTATAGTAAATAATCCACACCTGTTGGGAATACCCGTTATAGTAAATAATGCACACCTGTTGGGAATGCCCGTTATAGTAAATAATGCACACCTAGCTGTTGGGAATGCCCGTTATAGTAAATAATGCACACATGTTGGGAATGCCCGTTATAGTTAATAATGCTCACCTGTTGGGAATACCCCCTGTCCTTAGATAATAAAATATGTTTAACTATTCATTTAATTTCGTTGCGGACGGCTGGGTACGAATTCAAGACGTCCAGCCTCGTGGGAGGTTTTCTGGGTCCTCCGGTTTCTCCCCACTGCTAAATGTGTTCTTTTTTTGATTTTGTTTTTGGCTTGATCCTCTAATGGTGGAGATGGTTGGTTCTAGACCGGCTGCTACTGTTGTGTCTCACTTCTTATAATTATAGGACTTCACCGTTGTGTTTTAATATACATGTAATGTATCTTCAATGATACCAACAACAGGAACAACAAATACCACATTTCGGTTCTACAGTTTTATATATCAAGACTTGACTTGAACCTCATCCAGCCAGACTCCACTAGTCTGCTAATAGAGAAACGTTACATCTTCTCCCTTCAAGAACTGCATGGCTGTCTAACGAAACGCGCAGACCCAGTTTCTTGTATGTCCCTAGATCTCCGCTATTAATTATTTAATTGGTCACATTTCACATAATTAATTTTAATGATTGGTTAAAAAGCCCATCACGTGTTGTTAGACCTAAGACGTTTAACATTCCTTGCATACCAAAACGTGTACCAAATTTAGTCTGGAACAACATTCCATTATTATGGCACATGATAAATGTGTTGATTAATCCCTAGTTTAATTCGTTAATCATTTGAGAACAGACTCCTTTTCTGATTTCCTAAACATATTTTATAACTATTTTAATTTGTGTTTTAAATAAATTCATACGATAGCTAAGGTTATGACAATGGAGAATAATTGTAAAGATGACAATATTGGTTCAGCCGCCATAATTCTGCATTTCATTTCTATGAATTTGAAAACAATATCGAAATGACAAGTTTTTTAGATGCATAATTTTATTCAAATACGATAAAATTACAGCTTTATATCAAGTCTGGATAAGAATTAATTAGAGTCATAAACAATATTTATTACCAGGAAGCAAAACACGAATATATCTGTTATTATAGAGTATTCTTTTTCACTTACTATTCATAGCGGCGTTCGTCAATCCGAAAATTGACTGTCACATGACCATTTGTGTGTGTGTTGTGTAAATCATTAACCGAGGACCTTGTATTACCTAGCATAAACGAGGACATCTTAAATTTAGCTGATACACACAGGAATTTTGCTTGATAAAAACGCTAAACACACTGATACACCCCAACGGTACAGAATCGCTTTATCGAGGTATGAATTATAATCACGTGATTTTTACAGATATATCTATTTTGGGGCTTCTGAACATGCCTGGATAGCCAGTTCTAATCGAGGACGTCCTCGATCAAATCGAGGACGACCTCGTTTCAGGCCTTGTCCGCAAATAGAAGGTGTGTATCCTAATGTGTGTCCTCGATAAGGACCATCCACAAACGCACACACACACACAACGACGAAGACAAGAAAATGTTTGCCTGCATTGCTTCATAGCAACACTTCCTTGTATTATAATGTCTTCGTTATCTAGGTTGCGGTAGAATGTTAAATACAGTTTAATTTCAAGATAAGGTGAATAAGCGATATCTATAAATAGGATCTGATCTGGGTAATTCCACCAAATAGGAAATTACCGTTTAGCAATCTTAAAGGAAAAAGGGGCTGACTGTGTAATTATTTCTTATGTGAGAAAACGTGGGAGAATGACACGGATCGGGATTCTATCTACTCATCTAATGACATGGTTGGTTTTAATTTTTATAGTTGAAGCTAAAACACTCAAAGACAATGGTTGTTCACCAGAACAGTATTACGACGATGGACTACGGGAATGTGTTTATTGTGCTGTTCTGTGTAAAAATGCTAAAGCCAGAGGTCAACTAGCAGAATGCCTGGAAAAGTGCCCAGGTTAGTGCAATTCTTAGTTTGGTATCAATTCCAATGTTTGTGTGTTGATCCGAACGATTGACTATACGCTGTCCCTTGCCGGAAAATCCCGATGAACTTTCCCGGTTAGCTAGCCAACGTCCTATTCATTGAGCCACAGTAGTGGTTCCGTAGCGATATAGAAATGAAATGGGGGTTAACGTCCTACTGCTCTGCTTTGCTCCTAAACTGGGCTAATGAAGACGGGCATGCGCCATACAGTGTGCCATGAGGACAATTTTGCGGGGCCAGCGACACTACAGCCTACTCTTATATCGAATTCCAACTGCCAAGGAATCTTTTACGTGCACGCCAATGTGTACACGGGACTTCGGTGTCGTCCCATCCGAACGACTAGGCAGCTGTCGTTGGCAGGCCCTCTGTTCTGCATCACTGACAAGGGGAAGCCACGACGGAAATTCTGGATGAACTTCCTCGGCCAATGCAGGGGTCGAACACCCGACATCTAGGCTAGCGAGCCAGCACCTTACCCACTTAACAACGTGATTCCCTTCCCGGTTAGCGAGCCAACGTCTTACTCATTGTACAAGCTGGTTCGCTAGCCTGGAGGTCGAGTGCACTAGTCTGAGCGTATGTGACATGGTGATAGGGGCGACTTCTCAACCTCGTGGGTTTCCTCAGGGTACTCCGGTATCCTCCAACTGCTCGAGACCCCTACGCGCAAGCGAATCATTGAAATGAAAATTGAAAACCATACGTTAGTCCGAAAATGACCTAGTTTGTGTCGAGTGGACGTTAAACCCCATCGTTCTCTCTCTCTGTCTATCTCTCTCTCTCTCTCTCATGTAGGTCAACCGGTGTAGAAAAGTAGGACGTCAAACACCTGTTCATTTCATTCCTTACATAATGCATATTAATAAAATCAATTTGGGTCACATACTTATTTGAACAAAGAAGACAAGCCACTCTTACTGTTATATGATAAAGAATAGCAGTTTATTATATGACATACCTGTTGTGAATGCCCGTTATAGTAAATAATGCATACCTGTTGGGAATACCCGTTATAGTAAATAATGCACATCTGTTGAAAATACCCCCTATCCTTAGATAATAAAATACGTTCAACATTTCATTTAGTTACGTTGCGGACGGCTGGGAACGAATTCAAGGTGTCCAACCGCGTGGGGGTTTCCTGGGTCCTCCGGTTTCTCCCCACTGCTAAAGACATGTGCGCGCCAGCGAATTATTGAAAAAAAATGGAACCATATGTTAGTCCCGAAATTACATAGTTTGTGTCCGGTGGACGTTAAACACAATTTCTCTCTATATAAACAAATTATGGGCAGGCTGTATGTTGTTTCAAAGACCTCAATTGTACGGAAGCAGACTGGGGTTAAAAACGTAAATATCTTTTTTTAATTGTGTCCTTATTAGGAGATACTGAATCCTAATTATGATAATACCTAATTATGATGTACATAAACCTAATTAGGATATACAGAAACATAAATAGGATATACAGAAACCTAATTAGGATATACAGACACCTAATTAGAATATACAGAAACCTAATTAAGATATACAGACACCTAATTAGGATATACAGAAACCTAATTAGAATATACGGACACCTAATTAGGATATACAGAAACCTAATTAGGATATATAGAAACCTAATTAGGATATATAGACACCTAATTAGGACATATATACACCTAATTAGGATATACAGATATCTAATTAGGATATACAGACACCTAATTAGGATATACATAAACCTAATTAGGATATACAGACACCTTGTTAGGATATACAGAAACCTAATTAGGATATACAGACACCTAATTAGGATACCTAATTATGATATACAGAAACCTAATTAGGATATACAGACACCTAATAAGGATACAGTAACGCCTAATTAGGACACAGTAACACCTTATTAGGACACAGTAACACATAATTAGAATATAGTAACACTTAATTAGAATATACAGCCACCTAATTAGGACACATTGACACCTAATTGGGACACATTGACACCTAATTGGGACACAGTTACACCTAATTTGGACATAGTTACACCTAATTTGGACACAGTAACACCCAATTGTGACTTATTAACATATTAAAAAAAATCTTAGTATATCATAAATATGACTTAGAATCTCCTAATTAGAACTCAATATTTCTTAATTAGGGCGCGATATCTCATAATTAGTGCGTACTGTGTCCTAATTAGTGCATAATATCTCCTAATAAGGGTTTAATAAGATTTTTTTGGATTATTTATTTGACCCTAATACGTAATATTTATCTTACTTTTCAGATTATTTAAAGAAATCCACGACAACTTTGATTATTTTAAGGTCATTTGAAACTACTGCCTCCCCAACGACATCCTTAAATATACCAAGGTCATACGAAACTACTGCCTACCCAAGGATGATCGTGACTATACCCGGGTCATATGAAAGTACAACCCTGTCACGCCCTGTCACCAGCAGTACTGTTCAAGGATGGAATAAAGGTCAGTATATAGGTATATAGCACACAGCCTCACGCTCGTGTAGTACTATGGTATTACAGGACTTCTTCTTTGTTGGGGGATCATGGTGGCTAAGTGGATAAGGCGCTGGTTCGCTAGCCTGGAGGTCGGGTGTTCGTTCCCTGCATTTACCGAGAAAGTTCATCTCGATTTTCCGACGTGATTTCCCCATGTCAGTGATACAGAAGGAAGGCCTGACAAGGACAGCTGCCTAGTCGTTCGGATGGGACGGAAACAGAGGTTCCGGGTACACATTGGAATGCACGTAAAAGACCCCTTTGCAGTTTGAATTCGATATAAGAGTAGGCCGTAGTGACGCTGCCCGGGCAAAATTTCCCTCACAGCACACTGTATGGCGTATGCCCGTCTTCAATTAGCTCAGGTTAAACCCCATTTCATGCATTCATTCTTCTTTGTTGTGATTGAGTGGTCTTCTAAATTAGTACTACAACGGTTTCCTTTATATAACTTAAGTCAGAACTTCGAAAAAATGTACCAGGTTCTTGTTCTCGTGTATAATGGCTTTCCTCGTCGATAGCTAAGAGAATCTCCCCAGGAAGACTTAGGCCATTCTGTTTATACCTTCCTCATTTCCAACTTAAATTGCTGAATTCACAGGAAACAAATGATTAATATTACCTTATTTGGAATAACCGCCATAGGTTAGCAAAACAGCCAGCATTTAATGGTTAATTTTGACAACTTTATAAATCAACTAAAACACCACCGTTTTTATGAACCCAAGTATAGCACAGCTATTTAGGTACATGAGAACTTATTTGCATTGTCAAGACATCTTGTATTGTCTTAAGGCCCAAAGTGCTACATTCGTCAACGTACAAATAATTCGTATAGGATGGCAGCTGCGGGGGCTCGGTTGAAATTTGAAATAAGAGTAGGATGTTACGCAGCAGTCATGGAAAAAATCCCGTCTTGGTACAGTACATGACGTATGTCCGTCTTCATTATCCCAGTCAGTGCAGACAAGGGAGAGAGAGAGAGAGAGAGAGATGGGGTTTAACGTCCACTCAACACAAACTAGGTCATTTCTCTCTCTCTCTCTCTATCGTTAGCCTAGTAGAGGCAGACCAGTAGGACGTTAAACCCCATTTCATTTCCTCTATATTATATACTGGATTTTAAAATTATAATAAACAACAACAATGAATCTAACGACTTGTTGTATTTTATCGCAGGAATAGGAGTACTAGTAGTAGGCCTGCTAGTTGTTTCTGCAATACTCATTAAACGCTGGAGGAAAACTCCCGAAGATACCAAAGATATGATTGAAGGTTAGTCAAATTATGTATTACCAATTATCTGTTCTAGGACAAAATAGGAGAGAGAGATAGAGAGAGAGATAGATATAGGGGACGAAACTGGACAGGTGACTCTACTCCTTAAAGGGATAATACCACTCTCGTTGGCTTGACAGGTCCAGAAAAAAAATTAGCCTTATTCTAACTACTAGATGTTCAAGTGTCCTACCTGTTGTGTAAATTATCCATTACATCCTATTTTACTTGTCCAGAGGGTTCGAAAATATGTTTAAATCCAAGTTGCATTTGAAAGTGTTTACGTAAAGCTTTTCAAACCATGTTGTTACCATGTAGTTGAATTTTTCCATTTTTTTTTAAATTCGGGGTGTTAAGATGACATTTGTATCATCAATTAATTGGAATATTGTAAAATAGTACAATTTGTTGACCAGAATAATGATTGGGGCATATTATTTAGTTACAACAAGAGTGGTATTGGGGCTTTAAATAGTATATGTTGGGATTCGAAACCACACGTTATGATTTAACGCAGGTGTTACATCCCCCCCCCCCCCAAACACACCCACCCCATGGAGCATAAAATCACAAATTACAAAATAACATATTATGTAGCTATTTATAACACGCGTATGTGTTAGCATGAAGTGTATGTGATTTTATATATTGGTATATCTTTACAGCGCAACAAGATTTGTTAGAACAGGGAAACACAGACACAAACATGCGGGATTGTGCCAAAGAAGTCTGCACATCGAATGGTAAAACACGTTACTTTTGTTGCTTAATTAAATCCCGATGTGGTTGTGGATTGCCACAAACCCCACTTGTCCGCCCGTCGGTCGATCCGTCGTCCACAGTTTATCACCTGATGATGTTAAAAATTACTTGTTTTATGATAATAACTTTCAGGGTTATTTCCCTTTGTCACGTGTTAGAATCTCGTGAAAATTTGATAAATCAGTTCATTTTATTCCATTTTCCATTTTTTTGCCGTTTGTATGCATTGTTGAAATTAAGGGTAGCTATTTCTAGAGTTGTGGCCCTTGTTCACCTGGTAAAATCTTGTGAACGCTCTTTTTTTTGCTTTTCATTTACCTGCAGATCCATAACGCTACACGATAATAATGAGGGGTGTTGGGCACGTGTCTCGTCGTTGCCTTGCAAATATTATGTATTGTTATTGTAACTTCTGATCTCAGTGAAATGGGGTTTAAAGTCTAAATTTCTACACCAACCGGGCGAATGAAGACGGGAATATGCCAAGCAGTGTGCTATGACCAGACATTCTAACCGTGAGGTGAGAGATCTTTGACGTGCAACGTGTAACTGGATCTCGGTTTTTGTACCTTCCAACGACTAGACGCTGTTCCCCAACCACCCCTCCGTCTCATATTCCGCGTTGGGAATTCCCGTGGACCTAAATAATGCAAATCAGGCGTCACTGAAATGTTTCGCGCCGAAAATGTGATAATTTTTGTTTTATATTTGTTATAGGATGTACAGCTGTTCAAGAAAGTCAACCATCAATGAGTTCTTCAGGGCGTATAGTGGTAAGTAAATTACACGGAAGGATCGGAGTTTAACGTAATGCTCTTCCACAAAGCAGGCCCGTAGCCAGGAAGTTGTTTTTCGGGGGGCAAAGATGTTTTCGGGAGGGCCAACTAGCATGGGCATCTGCATAAATTTTGAGGTAAAGGCCAATTTTCTTGTGATACTGGGAGGGGGGGACAAGACTCAGTATTGGGAGGGCAGTTGCCCACCCCATGCCACCCCTGGCTACGGGCCTGCCACAAAGACTTGTTAACCCTTGTTTGGTCGCGCTGCACGTAAAACCTTGTAGATAACAAGGGGTAATCTAAGACCCCAAGTTTTTTAGATGCATAATTTTATTCAAATACGATACAATTACAGCTTTATATCAAGTCTGAATAAGAATCATAAACAATATTATTTAAAGGTTTTATTTCGAAACCATACAAATCTAACCATAACTTAATGAGTACATTTCTAATGCGATATATCCACAAACCAAGTTTATACTCAAAGCGCGACACAATTTCTATCCCGGTCTCTAGGATTCAGGTAAGCCTGATTACCTCCCTTTACAACTCTTAGAAAGAGCTCCGACATAATATGCAGCTTCAACTTGAAGTTTCAAGGAGCGCAACAGTTTTTGTCTAATACATACACCATCCTACCGGTACCCATTTACAGCTTGGTAGATTGGAATGCAGGGATGAAGTGTCTTATTCAAGGACACAGGAACTGGGCGCATAATTTGGGTATCTAACCTGCAACCGCTAGGTTACAAATCCTACTCTCTAACCGTTGCGGCAAATCCCTCCCTTAATTGTCGTTTCCATGTAGAACCCGTCTTTTGATGGTGTTGGTAGAGTACCTAGATTTCCTTTCAAATCTAGATTACTAGAATGCCAAAACAAATTAAAAGGAAAGGGGAAGGGATCCACAAGACCCCTTATGTACGGTAATGTAATCCTCGGTTTCTCTTCAAATGATGAATGTTGCCACTACCTCTCTTCCATTCTATTTACAGCATAATGCTCGACATTAAGAAGCTGACAATGTATAAAACTCTCGCCAGACAATTATGAACCAGTTCCTTACAAACGTTAAGAATATGGTCGTCGGCTCCCGAAATACCCCTTGCATACGCACAAGGTGAAATGGAGACGGGCATATGCCATACCGTGTGCTATGTAGGATATTTGGCCCGGGCATCGCCACCACGGCCTTCTCTCACATCAAATTCCAACTATCAATGTTCCTTTTACGTGCACGCCAACGGGTAGCCTACACGGGGCCTCGATTTTTTTTTATCACATTCGGCTTCAGGGCATCTTCCCCTAAAACAGTGTTTGGGAATATTTGTTTTCGAACAATGAAATGAGAAAAAAATCCGTGACTGTGTTAATGAAGATGGATATTCAATGCAGTGTGCTATAAGTGACATTTTGTCCGGACAGCGGTACTACGGCCTACTTTAATTTCGATACCCAACTATCAGCAGTGCTTCTAGAACAATACTCTAATCTTAATTTCATTTTTCTTTTTCTTTTTCAGTTATACATGAAATGAGGTTGGACACCTTGCTGTTCTGCTCCGGCTGGGCTAACGAAGACAGTTTCAGATATAGTTTTATGACAAACAGATCATTATACCAACATTTTTTGGCACTAAAATATCTTGTTTCGATGCTTGTTATCTTCGGTAGGCTAGCTGGGAGGGGTTTTTTTGACCAAAGGTCCAGGGGAACAAAAACGTTTAAGGCCATGTGATTTTATTTTTAAATTTCTTATTTGTTAAGTTCCGTGCGGTATTTGCGTGTACATTTGTGTCGTGTGTGAGATGGTGTATGTGTATGTATACATGTATTTGTGTCTTGTTTATGTATATTTATGTTGTGTATGTATATTTATGTCTTGTGTATGTATATATGGGTATTGTGTATGCATATTTGTGCATATTGTGTATGTGTATTTGTTTATTTTGTGTGTATATATTTATGTATCTCGTGATTCTCGTCTAAGTATATTTGTGTATATTGTGTATGTATATTTGTGTATAATGTATGTATATTTGTGTATAATGTATGTATGTTTGTGTATTATGTATGTATATTTGTGTATTATGTATGTATATTTGTGTATAATGTATGTATGTTTGTGTATCATGTATGTATATTTGTGTATTATGTATGTATATTTATGTATCATGTATTTATATTTGTGTATTGTGTATGTATATTTGTGTATTTTATTTGTATGTTTGTGTCTATGTATATTTTTGTATTATGTATGCATATTTGAATCGCTTGTTTAAATCCAATCCGTATGAACCATCATTAAAATAAAATGTACCTAAACCTCTAAACAAAAAAGGTTAAAGGTAAAAATGAAACTATTGACATAAAATTAGCGGAGTAGGCATCTGTCAACCTTTTAAAGCAAAAAATTTCAAATTTTCTAAGACTTTTTAATTTCACTTATCGATATATCGATGACGTTTTACCACTTACTAATCTGCGTCCCGATTTTTACAATTGCCATAAACTGGGTGTTAAATTGTACGATAAACGCAGGGGCGGATCCAGGATTTTTTGCAGGGGGGGGGGGGTAGGTTGGATAACTGCTTAACTAATTGCCGAATGCGCGAAACGTTATAATGTGGGTCTGGGGGTCCTCCCCCATAAAAATTTGGTAAAATAGATTCAATTTGGTGCATTCTGACGTATTTCCGGTAGCTAAATTCCAAGACTACAGGTCTAAAAATCGACAATAAAATCGCATACAATGTCCATAAAATGTTGATTGGGAATACTCCCTTCACAGGTGAGGAACAAAATATCTCCAGATACCATATGAAGAGCAAAAATCAATGATCGGATTTACCCTACTGACGTCATTATGTGTTTTATACCAAACTTGGTGCGTTACTTTGTGCGAGAAAAAGGAGAAACGAAAGGAAGGGGATTCGACAATTAGGCTAGTTATCAACGCTGTCGATAAAATTAAAAAGCAAACACAACAATATTCAACGTCACCAGTCGAACAGCGTTATTAAAACTCTTTAAATTTCAATAAACTTATATTTTCATACTGTACGGTATTAAAAAAACTGCCGTCGTCAATAGGCGATTCGCCGTGGGGTCAATTGGTCCCGACGGCAATTTATGCTGTCGACGATTTTGGATAATTGCCCGGGGACGGTTGTTCAAAGCTCCGTTATCTTTTAACGATCCGTTAACTTTAACAGAGAGAAAGATTGTTGCTGGAAATAAAGGCCTCAAAAAAAATTTCGTACAGGTTTATGCTAATATTCCTAAAGGAAAAAATAAATTATTCTATAGTGTTTTCTGTAGTAAATTTAACAAACAACCCGTTACCAAGATATAGGTCCGTTAGAGTTTAACAGATCGTTAAAATAACTTAGTTTTGAGCAACCCCAGAGCTGTATGTGACTATTTGTTTTTGTCAACAATGGAATTAAAGTCATGACTCAACTCAATGTATACAAGCTCGCACCCTTATATTTTCAAGCCTGAGCGGCCATGAATTTTTTCTCATAAAAAGTGTTGAATTTTTTTTGTGTGGCTGAGCAGGGGGGGGGGGGGGTCAACCCCCTAAACCCCCCTTCTGGATCCGCGACTGATTTTAACGGGTGGCTTTGACTTTCCGATTGTCAACTTTCCAAAATATATTAAATTGAGACCTTCCGGACATTGGTAACTGATGATTGATTCAAAGTTGAAATCACGGAATGAAATGATCGTGTTACAGCTTTAAAATAATCATTTTCATATTCCGTGTTTCCAACTTTGAACTTACACATTTTATCCACACCTTTGGTTTAAATCACACAACCCTACAGATATATATCTTTGTAGTCGTCATGTATATATAAAATGATCATAAGTATGGAAACAGTTTTATATAAGCAGTCTTGCTTGTTACTGCATCCTATTCACTTATATTCTCTTAAATGATAAACTGTAAATACTAATGTTCTCCTGAATAAAATACTGTTTAAACCAGCTTTCCATTTATTAGTAGTAACATTCCAATATCATCAGCTTATGGAGTGTTTGTGTCTCAGCTAATTTGTTACACGAGAGCTTGTTCCTTTTATTTTGATTTTTCAACTAGATCGAGGCATTTGTCATTTCATCAGCTACAACTACAAGGATAGTTGCGCACTAAACTTATTAAAACCTTTGATTTGATTGGTAAATATAACGTGTCTCTCTCGGCTATTATTCTAGATATATTTAATTGACGGGTATACTATTACTATCTCCCTGATAATGTCTACTACATCGTTAACACAGTTCATCGCCTGCATTTTGCATACCGATAGTTTATTGGACAACCACGCTACTTTACCGACATTTCCAGTTTCTTACTCACTGAACCAGCGTGGGTCCCGTCATACAATGCAAGCATACAAGGACAGTCCAAATTATTCAACATGGAGACGACATGTTTATAATACAGTCGAAAACACATATTGATAATGAGAATATAACAATGTGATAAGCATATGGATAATGTCGGATAGCCGTGGCGATAGCGAGGCGGCTTCTCACCAATGCAACGAGGGTCCAATCCCAGCTCGGGGCAAGAACTTTATCGTTGTAAGTGAGATCGATATTCGGTCTCCCGTCCGAGCAAGCAGGTTTTCCCCGAGTTCTTCGGTTTCTTCCTGCAGTAATGATCGAAATCATTCACACGATGTGTGCCAAGGGCCAAATTGGAAAAAGGCTTCAGGCCTAATTTGCTACCCTTGTAAAATGACGCGATTAATATTGTTATTAATGATTACATTTGGGAGATACTCGCCGTAAAAAAATTGTAATGTTCTTGACATGGGGGAATAATTGCTGTCAAAGTCGTTGATAGAAAGTGTAACACTACAGATAAGAGACGGTCAGCATAGTTGGTAGATCTTTATTGAGAACATAGAATAGACATAGATCGGAAGGAGCTCTATTCAAGTCTGACTTACTGTCAGATAATTCTGGCTTTATAAAGCATACAGTCCTTAAGAATAATTATACATGACAGATTAACTTATTTGGAATTGAGATTATAGTTTCTACACCTCGTCCTATCATTTAAGTCGCGAAGTTCTGATGAGTGTTCAACACATAGAACATGTGTAGATTATAAATAACATATGGATAAATAAGATATTTAATGAGATCGTGCGTATTGTCAAAACTAGGAGAGGTCATTTGTGTGTTGCCCGTAAATAACATATTGAACACATTAGTAGAAGTTGTTTATAGTTGAAAATGTCCAATATAATATAATGTCAAATCTAGAAAAGTTCTATGTATGTATTACTTTGTCACAAAAGGCTGCTCACGAGAAGGATTTAGATATTCATAATATCCTTAGTACTATGGTTAATACGGAGGGTACTAGCAGTCCAAATTGTATATATACTCTGAAATAAGTGACAGGACACAGGATCAAAGTTACAAATCAATTCAGGAAATTCAAACTCAACTTTCATTATGGTGTAACGGTAATATATTTGAACGGTTTTTTTTTAAATCGGATAAAAATCGTATTGGTTCCACAGGGTCAATGCACGTCTTTTGGTTCAATCAGGGGCAATAATCCAGGAAGTTAGGGTCCGATATGCGCCATTATCGCATAGAATTGAGATCTTTGGCTTATAAATACACTTCTAGTCTAGTGTGTACAATCAGGGGCCATAATCCATGAAGTTACGCTCCCATACAAGGCAATATCGAAATGAACCGAGATCTTTGGGATATATATAACTATATTCTGACCTGTAGAGTGTCGTCAAAGAAGGTCCCAACAGACGAACCAAGTAGTTTTCGGCTTTCCTGGAGATAGCAATCATAAGCACTGGCCTTTATTTGGAAAATAGGGAAAAAAACAATAACACCAATTGGCAAGAAGAAATTTTTTATATACAATTATTACAAAAAAATTAATAAATGGTGAAAAATATCAAAATATATATAATCATGACGTTCATTTTAAAGGACCTAAGTCCGCAACTCATAATCCTCCAAAATCTTCAACGAATTATTGGTTAATTTAAATCAACATTGGTGGTATAAAACTTACCGAGAAAAGATGAAGATGATATCCGATATTTCTGATATTTTTTTTAACATTGGTACACTAGATGTGTACTATAATGCGCTTCAGTAAAGATTGTAATAAGGGACTCGAGGGACGAGGCTAGACACATTGCATCAAATCAAACGGCCGTATGTAGACTGGGATAACCAGACGCTAGGGTTTTGCACTCGATTGAGATTGCTGGCTTATTTCGCCGAACATTACTGATTTGAAATTGGAGTAAAAACGGAAACCATTGAATGTAAATCAGTTTATATACATACATATTACAGTATTATATGCGTTGCGACCCAATTTTGTGAATTTCTAGGTCCCAAATATTAGCGATTTAGCTCCTTTAACTTATGGAGCGCGTGTTATTTCTCCCCCGGGAAATTGTGAAAACCAGACGGTCGTAGACGCGATTTCCAGGCATTTCAAATACTTTCTCGTAATTTGGAGTGGGTAGTAAATTATGTCAGTTGCAGCATAAAAACTTGTAAAGAGTCATCTTTAAAATGCAAGCTCTATTACTACGAAAACAAGAACAAGTCGAACGATTTGCTTTTGCTACGTTTTTCATTTTATGAGACTTCACATTTTTTATCCTGATCTCAGATGCATAGAAGACTGATTGTGTATTCTTTATCTACTTTTAATCTATGAACGACCATTTTAAAAGACTTCAAATTTACAATCTATACATTCCGTATTACAATTTACTTTTGCCGCGCTGTTTTTATTATATGACAGTTCACATTTTTAATCCATATCTAAGATAGATAGATTTAGAAACAAGACAGAAGACTTTTTGAACTTGTAAAATTTATATACTTTTAATATGTGAATGACCATTTTAGTTCAAGTTTATTTACATCTAGTGCAATATATTATACCAAAAGAAAAACAAGTCAAGCGATTATTACTTATTTCACATTTGATGCGCGATGATGCGATGACGATAACGATTTCTAATTACTCTCTGATATCCTAGTGAATTTAATGTCAGAGGTTTTGTGGCCATGCTTTCTCTCGCAATGCAATTTAAAGTGTTCTTTGTACATTGTATTTTGCCGCCGTGATCTTTCTTTCGGTTAATTGACTGTGACTCTATAGTTCAAGGCAGTACTGCAGAAAATGTTCATATCTTCAATACTGATTTTAGTACTGTTAAAGCATTAGTAATCTTCTATGCTAGTAGTATTTAAATCAGTACTTAAAATAGTTTTGAAGTTATTTATTTATCGAATTGATATTAAATATCAGCAATAGAAAGTGTACACTCATATCATTCCAGCTATATAAAATATAAGCGGTGCATCCGCCCTGGCAGCAAATTAGGTGTGGATACGGAGCCCCTTAAGTGCACGATTCCACTCCTATATAATTATTTCGTTTAAACGAATTATTATTTCGTTTAAACGAATTATTATTTCGTTTAAACGAATTATTTTTTCGTTTAAACGAATTATTATTTCGTTTAAACGAATTATTATTTCGTTTAAACGAATTATTATTTCGTTTAAACGAATTATTATTTCGTTTAAACGAATTATTATTTCGTTTAAACGAATTATTATTTCGTTTAAACGAATTATTATTTCGTTTAAACGAATTATAATTTCGTTTAAACGAATTATTATTTCGTTTAAACGAATTATTATTATTTCGTTTAAACGAATTATTATTATTTCGTTTAAACGAATTAATTATTTCGTTTAAACGAATTAATTATTTCGTTTAAACGAATTAATTATTTCGTTTAAACGAATTAATTATTTCGTTTAAACGAATTAATTATTTCGTTTAAACGAATTAGTATTTCGTTTAAACGAATTAGTATTTCGTTTAAACGAATTAGTATTTCGTTTAAACGAATTAGTATTTCGTTTAAACGAATTAGTATTTCGTTTAAACGAATTAGTATTTCGTTTAAACGAATTAGTTTAATGTAAGATGGCGGACGAGTAGGAGTGTGGTGAATGATCAGACAGATTTTAAGCTAATTTTAATTATATCCAGTGGTTAAAATAGTATGTACTTTTGCTAATAATTCAAATAGGATGTTATAATTTACTACGTTATAAAACTTTTAAAAAAATCAATTGTATTACAAGTTATTTGAGGTTTTCTTTGTCTACTCGACGATTTTAACTTAGAATTGCTAAGGTGAGCTAAGTTCGTTTAGTTAGAGTCAAGAAGGGGACATTCAGACAACACAAGTAACTTATAATGACGAACAAGAAAAACAACAACAAGCGAAGCAAGCCTGATGATAGTGATAATACCAGTTCTGCAAGCATATCTGCTTTTCTTTATACTTTGGTAAAAGACGACGAATCTCTTAAATCCTTAATTCGGGAAATTTACAAACGAGAAGAAATTATGTGCCAACTGATAAAGCCATTGATTTTTGAAAAAATGAGTGATAAAATTGTGAAATTAGAAAACGATATCGACGAATTACAGCAATATTCCAGGAGAACCTGTCTTAAATTCGCTGGGATAAAAGAAACACTAGATGAAGACACAGATAATTTAATATTAGATCTTGTCAATCAACACATTTTACCAGAGGGTGAAGAAAGGTTGCAACTTCATCATATTGGACGTTCGCACAGGGTTGGCCGAAAAAATGACGGATATGAAAGGGACATTATTGTGCGTTTTATTAGCTATAGGAACAGAGCTGTTGTGTTCAGAAATAAAAAAAGTTTTAAAGGATTACAACACTACCAATAAATCCAAAATTTATATCAACGAAGCCTTAACAAAGAGAAGATCCTACTTATATAAACAAACACGAGCAGTTTTCAAAGCTGACCTCATTAAAAGTTGTTGGACGTATGATGGGAGAATATACGTCAGAAATCTAGATGATGACAGAACATATCTGATAAATAATGAAGAAGATCTGAAAAAGTTCACACCAGTACCTGCAATAACAGGACCTATTCTTGGAGCGCAAGAAGGAGATATCAGGCGAAGTATATTTGGAGAACTAGCATCTATAAACGAAGGACAGAAGACAACAGTTACGAGACAACAATCCATAGTAAACTTTGGAGTTATGACGTCAACACCCAAAAACCCAACACCAATAATGTCACCAAATAGATCTAGCCAAGCTTCGAGACTTTAATTATCTATAACAATGTATGTAAGTTTCTTTAAACTCATATCTAAGTATATAAATAATTTTATATTGAAACTTTAAGTGTATACAATATTCTCAATTATATCTGAAGTTACAATTTGTTCATAGTTAAAGGGAGCGTCCCAGATGTATCTATTAGGCCCTTCTTTTTGTAAATATTATGTGAGTCTAATAAAACCCGACGAGCTTTCCAATTTTTAACACACTAGTAAATTGTCCCGTTTGTCAAGACGCACCTGTGTTTACAACATTTTTGGAGAGATTAGCGTTTAAATTTCATGCATAAACGAACTTTTAGCTGAACCATCTGGGACTGTCCCTTTAAGCTTATAGAATACTTTAAAAATAATATGTTATGATAAAACTGGTTCATAATAGTATTTTGTACACACAGTAAGACAACACTGTATAATAATAACTTATGCGAGACTTATATTATGCAATATTTCATAGTACAATGTAATACGTTAAGCTGAAACTGGCTCTGCGTAGTCCCCCTGCACTAACTATTAAATAGTAGCACTCTGTACACATATTGGGTCATAACATTTTCAAAATAAGGCCTAGTGTTGAAACTTGGTCATATTTAAGTATATAAAATATTTTACAATAAAATGTTAGATTGAAACGGGTTCATATTATGATATTAGTATTATGTACACCTTTCATATTGAAACTGAGTCATACTAGACTTATACTTAGACAAAATTATTCAAAAGGCAATATATTGACACATATTATTAAAACTTGTCAGGTTTTTTTTTTATGCTAAGACAGTAGTGTAACTAGTCTTGTGTAAAAAATACTAATACAATTTTAACGTTTCAATGGCCACAGTTTTCAATGAAACAACATTCACTAATTCTATACAACTTTCCATAGAAATATAATTATAGTGAAACTTTTCTCTTTTTAGGCAATAGTATTACTCTATGATCTTATTGAGACAATATCAAAATAGGTAATAATAATATGCTAAGTTGCAATTATTTAAATAATTATTAAATAATGGTATTATATAAAGAGATTGAGACAGAACATGTATTATATAATAATGCCTACAATATTAAAGGAGCTACGTCGCTAACATTTGGGATCAAGAAATTGATATAAGTGGGTCGCAATTCATATAATACTGTAATATGAATGTGTATAAACTGAATTACATTTCAATGGTTTCCGTTTTTTCTCTAATTTCAAAACAGTTATGTTCCGCGAAATTATCCAGCAGTTTCAATTGAATACAAATTTTCTAGCGCCTGGTTATACCAGTCTACATACATTTGGTTTGGTGCAATATGTCTTGCCTCGTTCCTCAAGACTATCTCTTGCTGGAGCTGTGGCTGAAAGGCGTTATGGTACACGGTTCGTGTACCAATAGTAAAATGTTTATTTTTTCTTAAATGTGGGTTATCAGAATCCCATCTTTTTCCGGCAAGATCACAGCATCAATGTTCATATAAAATTGATAAAATAATTCGTCTTTTCAATGTTGAAGAATTCAGATGATATCGGGTTAGAGACTCTGCTCCTTTAACATTTTAAAACCAACAATTAAAATGATATATTGTATTGCATTTTTGTATTAGATTAATTACTACAATATACACAAGATTCCATAATAATACATCATTTCGCAAATATCGTTCTTAGGAAATAGTATCTTATAAACATTGTATAATGATATATTATATCGAAACGTGTTTATCCTTAGATAATACATATAGTATTCTGTAAACATTTCAAATCAGAAATTCATAACATGTTATGCTTAAAACTTGTTAATACTTAGACAAAAGTGTTCAATGCATTCATTAAAACAACATTTTATAACTTGCTACTAAGACAGTATTACTCACACACACAATCAAATTTTATACTGAACTCATACTTAGAAAACAGTATTCTGTACGAACTTATTAGAAATAAAACTAAAATAGTACACATATTGACACAATATTTTCAAATTATATCTTGAATTAACTTTGTGCATACCAATTACAAATATTTAGTGTAATAGATGTTTATGCTTAGACACGAGTACTCAATGCAGATATTGATAAGATATTCCATACTAGTATCACGTCAGTTAATAGCATAGACAATATTCCACAATATTATATTATGTTGGAACATGCTTTAGTATTAAAGTATAGATGCAATATACCCCCCCCCCCATATACATAGTGATGTAACAAAATATAAGATTTTAATATGATATATTATGTAGAAACTTATTGAACAACATATGATATATTATGTAGAAATTATTGATATATTAAAGCGTGTTCATACTTAGATAAGAGTAATTCTAGAGTATATCAAGACTTTTAAAAATTATTATGTTAGATTTTTTTAAAACTATATACTTTAAAACAATTTTGAACCCACACATTGATATGTTATGTTGAAAATTGTCTCTTTTTAATAACATTTTAGATAAAATGCTTTGTTAAAACTTTATTTTATACACATTGATACAATATTCTGACACAATATAATTAGGATAACGGTGTCTTATATACAAACATTACTCTTTTTTTTGGTAATACTAAAGTACGTGTAGTTAAAATATACATTGATTGATCATGTATTATCTCATAGTAAATAGCTTAAATTTTGTAAATATTTTTGATAAAAAATTTTCATATAATTTTTAATGCTATATTTCGTCACATTTTTTTTTTATTTTTTTATTTTTTTTTTTTATTTTTTCGAACCGACGAATCTGATGTGTGGTTGAGTGTTGAGAGTTTGTATTGGGGGGTTAATACTATGTTGTGTCTTTGTGGCAGTCAAATACAAATATTTGTTTATGATTTAATATCTCATGCATATACGTCGGGACACTGAACGTCATTTAAATAAATGATGTTATTCTATGGCCGCAGAGAGGGCAGCATGGTGTAGATTTCTCAATGCATAGTTCTCGATGCTTAGGTATATATCGGATTCGTCGGTGCGCGAGAAACGTGACGATTTAATCTAACTTATTCTTTAATTAAAATTTTCTCTTTAATCTGTCTGAACATATGCAGCTTGTCGTTAATTAAACGGCAATCACAGAGGTGCGATAGCGTTGTACCTCTTGTACATAAATGTAAATAATTTCATTTCGTGTATTTATTGTCATTGTATTGTATATAATCAATCACAGCCACTTCATAAGCCCTATATTTATTACGATTATCATGTATCAATTTTCATTAGCTTTTTAATATTTATATTATCTTTATTATTACAGAGTGGAGATGTCGAGCAGAATCCTGGACCAAATAAATTTTCCTTGGTGCATTTGAATGTTAGGAGCATCCGAAATAAAATTGATCTTGTGACAGCAGAATTATCAGAAGATTATGATTTTATTTTACTTACAGAGACATGGCTTGACAAAAACGTTTCATCTGACACCCTATCTATCCCTGGTTTTAATGCACCTATAAGAAAAGACAGGACAGACGGACAGGGTGGGGGCGTTGCACTATATTACCGTACGAACATATTAACAAAACGTAGGACTGATTTAGAAACCGGCAGTACAGAGTGCATTTGGATTGAAACTAATATTTATAATGCGAAGTTTTTAATTGGCACCTTTTACAGACCTCCAAATTCTTCAACTCAAATTAACAACTCAATATTTGATTCTTTGTCATTGGCTGCATCAGATGATATAAATAACCTCCTTATATTTGGCGATTTTAATTTTGATCTTTTGACTAAAACAAATACTATTACTCACTCAGCTATATCAGTTTTTGATTTCAAACAGATTATTACAGAACCAACACGATATGACAACAAGGGTGGGAAAACATTAATTGATTTAATTTTAACAAATTGTTCAGGATATATTTACGAATCTGGTGTATTAGATAACTTCTGTAGTGATCATTGCCCTGTGTACTGTCGGTTAAATTTTCATCGTCAAACACTACATAGCTTCTCTAGAACAATATGGAACTACGATAGGGCAGACTTTGACAGTTTTCGAAATGACATTAGGAGTATACCATGGGAATCCATCTTTGATAATAGTTCAATTGAAAGTTCGAGTATAGCCTTTACAAACGAGTTAATACAACTTGCAACAAAACATATTCCCAACAAAAAAGTTACTATTAGACCTAAAGACAAATTATGGATGAATAACACTATTAGGAAAATGAGAAGGAAAAAAAATAAAATACACAGGAAAGCTGTAAAAAATAATTTGGCAACTGATTGGCAAAATTTTAGACATATTAGAAATACATATATTGATTTAATAAGAAACTGTAAAAAAGAATATTATCAAAAATTAGACGACGAAATTAACAGTCCAAACAATTTTGGCAAAAAGGGGTGGTGGCGTATTGTTAACTCGTTTGTTAAGGATAGAAAAGGTGGAGAAATTCCACCACTTATGAAAGATGGGACCCCATTATTTAATCCTAAAGACAAAGCACACTATTTAAACGAATTTTTATTAACCAATCACAGCTAGACTACACTAATGCAAATCTTCCGGATCTCGAGCACGAAGAACACTCATTGTGCAACATATTACTAACACCTAAAGAAGTTAAAGACATGATTTTAACAATTGACACTTCTAAAGCTACAGGTCATGACGAAATTAGTGGGAAATTATTAAAATCTCTATCTTCCGAAATAAGTGAACCATTATGTAAATTGTTTAACATCTCTTTAAACTGTAAGCATGTACCAACTATTTGGAAATCTGCAAACATCACGGCAATTTTTAAAAAGGCTGACCCAACTCTTTGTGGTAACTATAGACCAGTATCATTATTGAGTATTGTTGTAAAAATTTTTGAGAAATGCATTTACAAACATGTCTTTAACTTCTTTAAGGATCACAACACTATAACTAATCTACAAAGCGGTTTTTTGCACGGGGACTCAACAACTTACCAACTAATAGACCTTACTCACTTTTTTTGTCAAGCCATCGATCAAGGCCAGTATACGAGAACGGTGTTCTGTGACATCAGCAAGGCTTTTGACAGAGTGTGGCATGCTGCACTTTGTCATAAGCTAGGGGCAGTTGGGATCAGAGGAGATCTACTAGAGTGGTTTAAAGACTATCTTAGTAATAGAAAACAACGTGTGGTTATTGGGGGTGCTTCCTCTGAACCCTTGACTGTCCCAGCTGGTGTCCCACAGGGCTCCGTTCTCGGACCCCTTTTGTTCCTTGTTTATATCAATGATATTGTCAAAAACATCGACTCGAACATCAGACTATTTGCAGACGATACAAGTTTATATATAAAAGTAAGTGACCCAACAGCGTGTGCGAATGTTCTTAATGCTGATCTAGAAAAAATAAATATTTGGGCAAAAACATGGCTGGTATCCTTTAACCCGCTGAAAACTGAAACACTCGCACTTACTACTAAGAAGAAAATTATACTACCGACACTTAACTTGGACGGCATTCCAATTCAAGAAGTTTCGCATCACAAGCACCTGGGACTGACATTTCAAAATAATTGTAAGTGGGATATTCATATTAATAATATCTTAACAAAAACTGGTAAACTCGTGAACTGTCTTCGATCTCTTAAGTACCGACTTAGTCGTAAATCCCTAGAAACCATGTACACTTCTTACATTCTTCCCCATTTTGACTACTGTGACGTTATATGGGACGGGAGCACTGCTGAACTGACTAACAAATTAGAATTTTTACAATTAGATGCACTCAGGACTATATGCGGTGCTGTAAAGGGTACCAGTCATAGGCTTATATATCAGGAGACAGGTTTTATATCACTGCAAGAAAGAAGAAGGCGACACAAACTAATATTAATGTATAAAATTTTAAATCATTTTACTCCCGACTATTTATTTAAACTTATCCCTTGTAATCAACCATATTCATACAATCTACGAAACCAAAACAATTTACCAGATTACTTTTGCCGAACAACTCTCTTCTCTTCTTCTTTCATACCATCCACTATTAAAGAATGGAATACACTTGATAATGCTACCAAAAACGCACTTACAATTTCTTCTTTCAAATTAAAATTACGATCTAGAGACAACTCTGTTCCGCCTGTCTACTACATTGGTTGCAGGAAGAATCAAATTCTTCATTCTCGCCTTCGACTTTCTTGCAGTGATTTAAATGGACATAAATTTCTAAGGCATATTTCTGACATTCCTACATGCGATTGCGGTCACTATTTTGAAGACTCTGAACACTTTCTGTTAGTATGCTCCCTACATTCAAATGCCCGTTCTCAAACTATTTTTCAACTAGAAACAGAGCATCACAATATTAACTCCCTATTATTTGGCGTAAAAGATAGCTATAAGGCAACTCAGATATTTAATGCAGTCCACGATTTTCTCGACATCTCCAAGAGGTTTTAAAGTAATGAATTTTGAATTTTAAAACTGTTGTTGCTGTGTAATTTGTATATAATGTAAATAGCCATCACATTTCAATTATTTTGTTTATTTATTACTATTATTTTGTATTTTAATGTTTGTATTTGTATACTATGGAGAGGGGGTCCATAGGCTAAGCCTGTTCCCCAATCCAAAATTTTTTAATAAAATATTGTTTAAAAAAAAAAAAAATTAGTATTTCGTTTAAACGAATTAGTATTTCGTTTAAACGAATTAACATATCGTTTAAACGAATTAATTATTTCGTTTAAACGAAACGAAATAAAACGAATTAATTATTTCGTTTAAACGAATTAATTATTTCGTTTAAACGAAATAATTCATATAAATAGACGTGTGTATGTACCAATTCCAACTAGTTGTCTAGTTACAATAGCTGACCGTAGACCATTCAACAATTACGTAACGCTTTTTTTGCCATTTTAAAAACCCACCCACCCCTGCAAAACATCTCGACCACTCAGCCATACTAGGGATCTTCACCATGAGCGACAAGAATCCTAAAAAACTCTGTCACACCAAGACCTGCACCATGAGCAGCAAGCGTCCTAACCACTCGGTAATATCGGGATCCTACCCCCAGTCGGACATCCCCCACTCGGCCACACAGGGACTTCTCTTCTCGGCCACACCGGACTCTGATTCAATCGTCCACACCGAGCCCCCATCATGAGGGAGAAGCGTCATAACCAGAACATACCACAACGTTTCAATGCAATTCATGACGACACACGCGGTGGGTGACAAAGAAGACTCAGTCATATCGGGTTTCTACCACCACTCGGACACCCTCCACCCACTCGGCCACACGGGGACTTACTCTACTTTGCAACACCGGACCCTCATTTCACTCGTCCACACCGAGCCCCCATCATAAGAAACAAGCGTCCTAACCACAACATACCACAACGTTTCAATGCAATTCATATTGGCATAGGTGGTGGTCGTCAAAAATGGCAACGTTTTGTCATCTGCTGTTAGTGACTGGCGGCCATTTGGCTGATATCCTTTCAAGTTTTTGAAGGTCTGTGTAAACTGCTAAACGATGACAAAACGTTGCCATTTTTGACACCTACCACCCATCGCCTGTGTCGGTATGAATTGCATTGAAACGATGTGGTGTGTTCTGGTTACGACGCTTGTCCCTCATGATGGGAGCATTGTGTGGACGAGTGGAATGAGGGTCCGGTGTGGCCGAGTATAGTAAGTCCCTATTTGGCCGAGTGGGTGTAGGAACCCGATATGACCGAGTGGTTAGGACGCTTGATGCTCATGGTGGAGGTCTTGGTGTGACAGAGTGTTTAGTATTCTTGTCGCTCATGGTGAAGATCCCTAGTATGGCCGAGTGGTCGAGATGTTTTACAGGGGTGGGTGGGTGTGAAAAATAGCAAAACTAGCGTTACGTAATTGTTGAATGGTCTACGGTCAGCTATTGTGACTATACAACTAGTTGGAATTGGTACATACACACGTCTATTTATATTAATTATTTCATTAATTCGTTTAAACGAAATAATTAATGCGTTTAAACGAAATAATTAATTCGTTTAAACGAAATAATAATTCGTTTAAACGAAATAATTAATTCGTTTAAACGAAATAATAATTCGTTTAAACGAAATAATTAATTCGTTTAAACGAAATAATTAATTCGTTTAAACGAAATACTAATTCGTTTAAACGAAATGTTAATTCGATTAAACGAAATACTAATTCGTTTAAACGAAATACTAATTCGTTTAAACGAAATACCAATTCGTTTAAACGAAATACTAATTCGTTTAAACGAAATAATTAATTCGTTTAAACGAAATAATTAATTCGTTTTAACGAAATAATTAATTCGTTTAAACGAAATAATATTTCGTTTTAACGAAATAATAATTCGTTTAATCGAAATAATAATTCGTTTAAACGAAATAATAATTCGTTTAAACGAAATAATAATTCGTTTAAACGAAATAATAATTCGTTTAAACGAAATAATAATTCGTTTAAACGAAATAATAATTCGTTTAAACGAAATAATAATTCGTTTAAACGAAATAATTAATTCGTTTAAACGAAATAATTATATAGGAGTGGAATCGTGCACTTAAGGGGCTCCGTATGTGGACTTTACTTTAATTCAATTTCCCCACAGTTTTGACAACAAACAGTTTTACAAATTTTGACAGTTTTCTCACCAATTGTTTCTTGATTGTATAAATACGGTACCGCTCACAACTAACTTGACAAAAAGCGCGCGAGAACTTAATTCATAGAAAATTGAAAATTAGATTAATTTACAGTTATCTTGTACTGTAACCGAATCCATTAATATCAATCGACGACAATTTTTAAGTTCGTCATCCAATATACAGGAACACAGTACTCAAGAATTGAGAAAGGCCATGTGTACGTGCTAGTTCTGTTCAGATGGCGTACGTGTTCATCATTGACTGGACTTTGCTTTCTTTTCGCTTCCATATTATTAAAAAATATTCAAAAACCGACAGATGGCGCGACACTTCCCGACAAACTGAGCACTCATTCCCGACAAGACTATGTCATGAAAATATTTGCCGCCCCCCCCCCCCCCGCCCCGCCTCGTACGTCTATGGTTACCCCGCCACCAAGTAAAAGATGCTGACGCCCAAGCACCCGATAAAGCAAATTTTAATAGACTTTGCATCGATTTGAAATTAAATGATACATATGGTACAAGATCACAGCACAAGTAGGTGTATATGGAACACAAGTAGGTGTATACGGAACACAAGTAGGTGTATACGGAACACAAGTAGGTGTATATGGAACACAAGTAGGTGTATATGGAACACAAGTAGGTGTATATGGAACACAAGCCACCCCGGTAATATTGTTCTTGACGAGGGTTATGTAAAATATCTATTGACACACAGTTGAAAATGAGTTAAGTTATAATTACTATCTTATTGTTTCATTATCTACTCTAATGTTTTTTTAGTTTAATCATTCCTTTATAATTTGTATTAGTAACCTTGGTGAATATGGTTAATTCCCAAGATACCATTTTATTATAAATACCCATTTGTACATTGTCAAAGCATTCTAGGTTACATCCCGATTCCAGGATAGTTATACTGCTTGTCGGACGTGCAGTTCTCTGTATATGACAAAGCATTCCAGGCTCCATCCCGATTGCCAGACGTGATGTTCTCTGTATAATGATGTTTACTGTTTTCCGGTAATAAATAGTTTTAAGGCTAGCTCCAGATTGACACTGCCACAGTTCAACCGTCTAAAAACCCTGGTTGCCGGCCATAAACCCGTAAAGTAACTTATATTCAATATACATGTGCCTGTGTCGTGTGTTGTTATCATTGAGTTAGTTAATGTCGCTATACTACTTTTTTGTTTGAACGTTCGAAGTATAATTTCCGCTGACGTTCCTGTAACACCTTAACAAGGGGAAATTCTGTCAATTTCATAAGAAAACATTCGTTAGGATCTACAACAAAAGGTTTGTTCCACGGAGATTCAGGAATAACAAGAGACTTATCCCCCTTCTTGACGAATGTACAATAATCTTTAACAAGTTTAAGAACCATTTTAAATTGGTGCAGTTCTTCTAAAAAGTCGACTCCAAAATAATTGCATTCTTTAAACAATTTACTTTTAAAATGTTCGTAAAATATCGATTCATTTTGAACACGAGTAATAATGTTTTGTCTGTCGTTCGGACTCACAGCGTATCCTTGTTTCTTTAAGTTAATGTTACGTGTTATATATATAATGTCTTGGAAGGCCCAACACAGCTTCCGTTTTAATAAAATCAACGATTGGTCAAAATACTCAGTCACCATGATCATATCAAATTCGTTGTCCATTCGCTCAGTAAATCTGTTCATATTAAAGTTTTGTAAATGAAAACTGAAATCCTCCAAGATATGGTCTCCTTTACCAGTAAAATTCCGGAAGATGTATGGATCAGTTTTCATTTGTTGCTTCATTTTAGGACTAATTTCAGCATTGTAGAATAAAAACGAAATATAACGTTCAACAGGTTCCCGAAAGATAGCCAAGAAAAAGGGATGATTGGAAATAAGTTGTTCGTATATTCGTTTATTATAAAACGTATCGACAGCTAAAATGTTATATTCTTCCCCTCGAGGTACTGGGATAATTTTCTTGGGTGTGTTGTTATCCAGTGAACCAAGAACCCAGAAGTGTTTTTGTGTCTCATTTCTATTCGGAAGAACAACATTGAGATTATACCTCAGAGCAAATCTATGTAATATGTTTGACATGGTGGTACTCCCACATTTGTGCACCTTTAGAAACGCAATGTTCGTTCTCCTTGTACACTGTGTGTGTTTGTTTACCGTTGTTCTGGTTGCGGAGTCAGCTCTAGTGTGTTTCTTTACCGTTGTTCTGGTTGCGGAGTCAGCTCTAGTGTGTTTCTTTACCGTTGGTCTGTTTGTGGAGTTATATTTATTGAAGTTGTAACCACGTCCCAGCAATATCGTAGCTACAGCGAACAGGGCGAGTCTGCAAGGAAAATAAGGTTAAATCAATTTTCTGAACTGTTAGGAATTGCCAGGATGACAGTTAAGTTAAACATACATTATGCAAGAGCTAGATCTGTCTATTGCAGGTCGTTCAGGGTGGTTCAATTAGATTGAATTTTTAGCAAATTCCCTTTTTATTATCTAGTTTTGACATATGATAGCGATAAGTATCAGCTCTGTATCTAATCTCCCATAAAGAATATTTAATAAAAGGATATTATTAATGCTATGATATTGCCCAGCAGTACCAGGACACAATAGCTCTAAAATTCATAGACCAGACGAAATGAAATATCAAGAAATATTCGTATCCACAGGCATTATTTCAACAATTATCACAAAGTTAGGTCGTGAGATGTACGCAGGATTAACGCTAATCCCAACCCCAACCCTGGACCTCCTGGACCTCGTCCCATACTTACCTTAACCATAACCTACAATCTCGCCATCAATCACGTGCCCGCACCCTATTTACATCTCAGCGACCTTGCCAGAATTGGAATGAATGAAATGGGGTTTATCTCGACATATAAACATACATGTACATGTATTACGCTTTGTGATGCTTATTTAAAGCTAAATGACCTTTGCGTGGCGTAATAAATGCTTATTAAAAGATATAGACAGTTCATCTACGTTTTTGGCGGCCATATAAAGAGTGCCCTCACTTTTCACCACTTTAAAGAGTCTGGACTACAATCGCAGCTTGTTTGGGAAAAACTTTAATACTAACCAATGCAAAAAGTGGCTAAACATGCATCATAGTTACTTACTTAACCCATACAGTCACTATGTATATGAGATTTGGGCGGCCATTTTGAAAAAGCTCCGTAACGGAAAATGACTCATGATTTGGCCTGTTTACCTCATATATTCTTGTTCAGAATAAAAAAAATGGTCTAGAAAAACCACATGAGAATTTCTACCTCTCCAGGTGGCACCTCCCTCAATTTTAACCCGGACTTATAAAGTTAAAGTTACATTTTCCTATTTTTAGGTTATATTTTTGAAATTTATTAAAATAAAGCCTCAAAAATAATCCTATTAATCCTATAATTCACTATTGCCAGCTGAGAAATTGGCAAACATATTATTTTCAAATTCAAACGTTTATACATAGTTTTGCCAGGTTCTATGTCAGCTCAAATAGCCAGTGTGTGTAGTGCGGCGTCTCATGCTATATGGAGAATAGGGAAAATAAGGCGTTTTATGGATCAGAGCAACACCGAGAAATTAATCCATGCATTTGTTTCGTCTAGGTTAGATTACTGTAACAGTCTACTTTTCGGCCTCAGTAATTATCAAATAAAAAAACTACAGCTCATTCAGAATACTGCTGCTCGACTGGTTACGCGGATCAGGCGACAGGACAGGTGCCATATGACACCTGTCCTTTCGTCTCTCCATTGGCTGCCAGTTGAGCAGAGAATCTCCTTCAAAATTTTATGTATCACTTTTAAAGCTATACACTGCGCGACGGCACCGTACTACCTCACTGAGCTGATAACCGTTAGGGTGCCAGCACGCCATCTACGAGGCCAAAATGCTATACAGTTAGTTCGGTCGAGTATGAAAACAAAGAAATCCTATGGAGATAGATCTTTCCATGTTTCTGCACCATTTTTAAGGAATACGTTACCAGGAAATATTCGTGTCATCTCTGATTTTCCTGCTTTCAAATCAGCGATTATGACACATCTTTTCAGACTAGCATATACTTTGTAATTTTAATCTATAATTTCTAATTTGTAATTTCTAATTTGTAATTTCTAATTTGTAATTTCTAATTTGTAATATCTAATTTGTAATTTCTAATTTGTAATTCTATTCCGTAATTTCAAGTAGTAATTTCTATTATAATTGACTGTAACATTTTTATTTTTTATTATCTTGTATTTTATTTTTGTATAGTAGTTGTAATTATTGTTAATTGCTGTTCAGCGCTTCGAGATAATTGTATGGAAAACGCTCTACAAATAAAATGTATTATTATTATTATTATTTATGCCAGGGAGAGAGGGAGGTAATTATATTACTTCATGTGTCAATGATTTTTAAGGGTGGGAAATAATGCCCATGGTCGTATAATAGTGAGTTCATAACCTTTTGAGCAAAATACATAGAAATATTTATGTTTTGACTTTCTAAGAAAATATGAAATTCTCGTTTTATCATTAAAGTTTCTTTTTCATGTCACCTTACTTTTGTTATTTGAAGAGTGAAAGGTAGATTATTTCTATTCATGATCATTCCCGTTCTAGCTGGTATCAGCCATATCTAGAAGGTATCTGCCATATCTGATCGTATACATTACTAACTAAAGATATTTTCAGTCTTGTCTTTTAAATTGAAAACAACCACTGCTAAAGACCCCTACGCACAAGCGAACTGTTAAAATGACAAAGTTTGTGCAGAGTTGACTTCAAACCCCATCTCTTTATCTCTCTATCTCTATTTCTTCAAAACATTGTCTGTGTTTGCTATTGAAATCTGACGACTATAGCCAAGGGTGAAATGTTCCGTAATTCTATTGACATGTTAATTTATTATAATCCGTGGCTGTTTATAAAACTATTATAGAAAGAATGTGGACTGTCTGGTGAACATGCCAATTTACCATTGTTTTATGTCCTATATTGTACATTATTACACTTGATCCCGCTAAGTAATTCCATATAAATATGTGATTGGATATGATAAGTTATCGGTCACATAAGTAATATCTTTTAATTGTATTTGCTTGTCCAAAGAGAAAAACCTCGTGGGTTTTCTCCATGCACCCCGGACCCCCCCCCCCCCCCACACACACACACACTGCTAAAGACCCCTACGCGCAAGTGAATTATTGAAAAAACTATGTTAATCCCGAAATGACCTAATTTGTTTCGAGTGGACGTTAAACACACACTCTCTCTCTCTTTCTCTCTCTCTCTGTCTCTGTCTGTTTGTCTCTCTCTCTCTTTTTCACTCTCAAAGTGACAAAATCTCTTTAACTTACAGCACATATAGTCCGGAAAACTTTCGTCGTGCACATTTCATGATGAATTTCCTTTCACTAAACAAACGGTTGTCTTCGCATCAATCATTAACACCTATAACATAAAACACACAGATTTAGGATAATGAATATAACACTCCCATCCCACCCCCTCCCGCGACATTTTCAATGGTGAGCTTCTATTAATCCTACTCATGGACGATTCTGAGAAAATACAAATAGCTTAACAATCCCAGTGAGTGAGAAACAGAATCGCTAAGGATCGGACCGGCTAAGGAATATTGTGGCGAAAACAAGTCTCATACCTTTAGTAGAAATGAAAATAAATGCGGTTTAAATCGGACAGAAACTTCTTGTTAAAATTGGCAAAGCTTGTAATACACAATACACAAGTATGGACTCTATAGTAAATTCCAATTTCAGAGTTGTGTCCCTTGTCTTTTACGCAACATGTGAAATCAATTCGATTTACAAAAGTTAAAGACTAGCCGACGCGCGATAAAGACGACGATGAAAACGAAAGCGAGAGAGAGAGAGAAAGAAAGAGAGAGAGAGGGGGAATGGTGTTTAATGTCCACTCGACACGAACTAGGTTATTTCTGGACTAATATATAGTTCAATTTTAATTCAATGCTTTTCCTCCGCGTAGGGGATTAAGCAGTGGGAGAAAACGAGAGGACCCAGAGAAAACCTACGACGTCGGACGGACGACCCTATTCCTTGTCACGTACACCCAGGGAATCGAAACTACGCCAGTTGACTCAGTGGCAGACCTTATAAAAGAGGACATATGCTAAAAATTCGGTCATCCAACGGCCCTGGATTCAGCTGTAAAGACACTTTAAGGTCACGTTTTGGGTGATGATTTTGTTTGATCTCGGTGGGGATACTCAAAGTATTCATTTCAGCATTTCTACGCAGATGACATGGGAGATAGTACTTGTAGGCCGGTTGAGGAGGTTCGGATTGGTCGCTTTATACAAATACAGTAGAACTTGTATTAAGCAAACCCAAGGGAAATTTAAAAATGGTTGCTTAATGGAGGTGCTCTTTGACTAGAGGTATCCAATATTGCCCCAACCCCTACCACAAACATTTTTTGGGTGCTCCTTGAAGCAAGTGTTCGCTGATTAGGAGTGCCTGCCCGAGCAAGTTCTACTGTAAGTATTTTGGGGAATACTAACCCGAACCCTTAACTAGAACTAGGTATTGTACGTATTTCTTTCAAATATGTGACGATGAAAGGACGAACACTATCGATATTTAGGATTCTGTGACCTTCTGTTCCTTAAAATACCCCCAACCCCGCCTGCTCCTTGGAAGCCTTTTGTTTGAAGCTTTGGGGTCTTCGACTGATCAGTTTGAGAAGCTAGCTGTGTGGGCATTTCTCCACACTTTGCGTGGCTATCGTTCAAATTTATTTTGAATCATCGGTGTCATAAGCAGAGGCACCCTATTCATTTGCGGCGGAACAATGAACCTTATTAATTTGCAGCGCTCAATAACGTTTTGTCATTACGTTATTCCTATTTTCCAGTAAACCTTGTTAAGAGCCCAGAGTTTTTCAAGATTTTGTATTTAAAATCCGCAGCGAAACATTTGTGCCACAAAACAATAAACTCTGTGTCTAGCTTTATTCTAAAACAAACTATGGTCTGAAAACCATGCACAAAATTACATTTTCTATTAAACGTAGCTCAAATATAAAATTGAAATAAGTTAACAAGCATTTCTGTATTTCAAAGCTTCGCATATTCAAGCAAACGTGGTAGGGTTTTGAATTTCATAATTGATGTGAAGTATTTGGGCCATAAGACGATGAAATGAATGAATGAAATGGGGTTTAACGTCCTACTATAATGCACCTAACCTGGGCTAATTGAAGACGGGCATACGCCATACAGTGTGTTATGAGGGAAATTTTGCCCGGGCAGCGGCACTCCGGCCTACTCTTATATCGAATTCCAACTGCCAAGGGATCTTTTACGTGCACAACAATATGAACACGGGACCTCGGTTTTTCGTCCCATCCGAACGACTAAGCAGCTGTCCTTGTCAGGCCCTCCTTCTGCATCACTGACAAGGGGAAATCACGCCGGAAAATCGAGATGAACTTTCTCGGCCAATGCAGGGATCGAACACTCGACCTCCAGGCTAGCGAACAAGCGCCTTATCCACTGAGCCACCGTGATCCCCAAGGCGATGAAACCTATCGATTTTAATCATATTTCAAATTGATATAAATCATGGGTACCCTATCGATTGTCTGTTTATTCTTTAATAAGATAGCAGTTTTAATGACATTTCAGGTAGAGTGGTCTTTATAAACACAGGCCCATATCATGTTACTAGAAAACATGTTTCAAGACAACAAAGGCGTTCCAAACGTGATTTGATGACAATAGAGATAAAGAGACAATAATTCATATAGGGGTTTTATATAGACTAAGCCTGTTCCCTAATCGCATTCAGACATCTAGATTTCCCTCTGTGATAAGCTGTTGTGGCGACAAAGTTGCCGTGACTATCTTCGTTTGTGTTTTGTAAACTGTTTATTCACAAATTTTGTATACATTATCATATATGATAAATGAATAATTGAAACACAACTAAATATGGATGTACTACTTCTTCAAGAGAGATAGAGAGAGGGAGAAATGGGGTTTAACGTCCACTCAACACAACTAGGTCATTTCCGGACTAACATTTAGTTTAACTTTATTTCAAAAATACGTTTGCGCGTAGTGGTCTTTAGTAGTAGGGGGAAACCGGAGGGCCAGGGGAAAATCCACGAGATTGGGCAGGCGACTCGAACAACCAGGGAATCAAAATCACACCAGTTGACTCAATGACAGACCTTATTAACCTGCAGTCGCCCATCCCCCTCCCTAGCCCAGTCGAAACAGAACTTTGTACGTTACATCCCATTTCATTCCAGTACTTGTGTTCATTATTTCAATTTAAAAATACTCCTTACATCTCTATAAATCTTAAAGTACAAATTCCAAATCCAAATTGTACTAAACTTAAACATAGTCTTAGTTATAATGGACCAGTTTTATAAAATGTAAAGAATACATTTCCATTATTCAGTTGCCTTGCATGTATAATATTGTTCTATTTATTTATTTGATTTGTCTATTGTCATTGAAGGACAGAATTGTAAACAGGCTGCAATGCCTAATTTTTCACCCTTTTGAAAATAAAGAATTAATTATAAGTATCTTATTATGGGGGATTCTCGGGTGTGGTATCCTCTTGTCAGTGATGCAGAACGGATGACCTGAAATGGATAGCTTCCCGGTCGTTCGGATGACAGTTGAAATTCGATATAAGCGTAAACCTTAGCGCCGTGTCGCGCTTCGACCTCTAGCTGGCCGGCCACCTCTGGCTTGCGGCTGTGGTTTCGAGCCCTGGTGTGAGCGTATGTGGCATGGAGATAGGGGCGCTTTCTCAACCTCGTGGGTTTCCTCCCACTGCTAAAGATCCTTACGCGCAATTATTATTGAAATAAAATTTAAAAAAACATATGTTATTCCCGAAATGACCTAGTTGTGTTGAGTGGACATTAAACCCCATCTCTCTCTCTCTCTCTCTCTCTCTCTCTCTCTCCCATAATATCATATACAATATATTGGTCGTTAAATCTTTTATAAACAACATCAACTTTAATGTTACCACAACCAAACCACACGAAGAACCTACAACTCATTAGAGGAATGGCACGGACGGCTAAAAAAATTGAAAAGCTTAAGCCAGACTGACACTTGCACGACTTTTGGCCACGACTTTGTCATGCCCATCAGTGTCCATCAGTGTCCACATTGACACGAAATGGCACGACGAGTTAACGCATAGTTTGCGCATTGTTACGCACCTCCCGCATTGACACGTAGAGTTTGCGCAAATCGGACGGTGTCGTGCCGACTTGAGTCGTACCAATGCGTGTCAGCCTTGCTTTATCCTAATATTTTTGAAGTGATGGGATTTTGGCAAGAGAGCAAAAGACGATTGAAATACCGTTACTGCACTATGGTTTAAACAATATTTATTCCTAAGATATCATATATTTACATCACACGTTATATAGAGACGATACAAAAGCAAGCCAAAAGCTTATATAAATTTGCATCGTATAGGGTTAAGTTACTTGTGATATTCCATGACGACAAACGTTAAATTCAGTAAGATATATAAATGAGTAACAGACAATTCTAACATAATAGCTATTTTTTTTATCTATCTTGCATTCCAGCATGAATGAAATGAATGAAATGGGGTTTAACGTCCTACTGTTATATATTCCAGCAATGTAGATTAATAAGATAAATAAATGAGTATGCAAGTGGCCAGTGACAACCACCCAAAAAAAAAGAAATACACCGATATCAACAGGAAGATTAAAGAATCCAAGAAGAAGGACGACTGAAATTACTATAATTTTTGGACTATGTAGGACACTTAATGGGTACAAAAATTTAAAATTGTGTTAAAGGTTGCTTGGATCTATTGTTCTTGGTAACTCATTCCCGTAGGTCAACCAAAATTGTTCCACTAAAACTCGGTGAGCCGGCGTTATGGGAATGAGCACCCAGGCACGTTTGAGTAAAAAAAGGTGACGTTAAAAATGACTTGGGTGAAAATTAGAATTGACTTGGGTGGAAATCATAAAAAAAAAACTGAATTAAAATTGACTTGGGAGAAAATTATAAAAAACAAATTAAATTAAAATTGACCTGGGAGAAAATTATAAAAAATATAAAAAACAAAATATATTAAAATTGACTTGGGTAAAAATTATAAAAAACAATGATCTTTTAGAGGCATTTAGTAACTGGGTAGAGCAATAAACTATAACACATACTTATGGTAGAACAATTACTGATTTATTTAGGCGATGTTTCGACGAGTATTCTCTTAAAGTTTTCAAGCAAGTACAGTAACAAATGTGTAGAGCAATTATATATAGGCAAGCAATAACAACAATTACGAAACCATGCATGACAACAACAAGATGATTGTTCTTCCATAAGTATGTGTTATAGTTTATAAAAAACAAATTGAACTAAAATTGACTTGGGAGAAAATTATAAAAAAACAAAATTATAAAAAAACAAAATATATTAAAATTGACTTGGGTGAAAATTATCCAAAAAAAAACAAATTATATTTAAATTGACTTGAGTGAATATTAAAAAAAATCAAATTATATTATTTTTCATGTCCCTTATCAGCCAGCGTATAAAGGATATTTAACATCTACAATATCAGCACGGCAAGCACTCTCTCTCTCTCTCTCTCTCTCTCTCTCTCTCTCTCTCCCCCTCTCTCTCTCTCTCCCTCCCCCCTCTCTCTCTCTCTCTGCCTCCCTCTCACAATAACTAATGGTTGTGCTCGCGTACAAATGTTAAATCTAATCGTAATTTGTACATACATAAACAAATAAAAAATACCCGACTGGGAAAATTACAAATTCGTTTTTCAGAAATAAAGCTGAACCTGTGACATAGACACTTTAATCTTTGTGACAAAAAATATACCGCTACAACGCTACATGGGCAATCGTTTCTTCAATAAGTAAAAAAAAAATTGATATGGCTACATCGCACAAAAATCCAAGTTAGAAATAGTTTAATTGTTCATGAACGATGTTTTAATGTTAAGTCTTACCATATTCGTTAAAAAAAAGGTCCCAAAATAGAGCTCGTTTATTGGAATCTAAATCGTGCATGAACAACACTATCAATTATCAATTATTGCTCTTGGACAGTGTGACGGGATAAAACATCCACACTGAAGAATGGAAAACGTAAACTCAAAACGGACTGATAATTCAGAAGGTTTGGGAGAAATAGGAGAGTGACTAGTGGTCCCTTCACGCAAATAGATGCCGGTCTTTTCGGTGTTCGGAAATAAATTTTAACTGACAGAATGTTTCAAGAGATTTAAAGTGAATCAAGGTAGACAGTCCTTAAAGTGGGAGCGATCTCGGTACCTTCTCGTTAGCGATGTGGACTCTTAAGCCAAGCTGACACTTAAACGACTTTTGGCTACGATTTTGTCATGCCCTTCAGTGTCCACATTAACACGAACTGGCACGACGAGTTTACGCCTAGTGTGCGCCTAGCTTGCGCATTGTTTACGCACTTCCCGCATTGGCACGACGAATTTGCGCAAATAGGACGGTGTCGTGCCGACTCGAGTCGTGCCAATGCATGCCACGGAATCGTGTAAGTGTCAGCCTGGTTTAAGTCATTGACCCACCGCTAATCTCTGGTAGGCATAACAATAGGACGTTTAACCCCATTTCATTTCCCCTCATTTCCTCATTTGTGAAAATATAGAACTATTTAGAATTGATAGAGGTACAATAATTGTCATTGCACCCTTGTTTAAGCGGAATTTTTTTACCTGATCACAGCATTTCCTCTCTTGTGAAAATATATTACTATTTAGATTTGATAGAGGTACAAGAATTTCTTACCTTATCACAATGTGAGCAGGCTGCGAGTAATACCGAACTCCTCAGGTAAACGATAGTTTGAACCATCCATACAGATCTGTGACAAGTGCCTTGATGTAGTCCTTGAGAGTGGGCGTGTTTTTATAGCTCCGGGATGTGGTCTACCGTGACGAATTGTATTTCAAAGTAATTGGACCAAAATAGATCAGGGTAATTATAATGTATGTTCTGTGGTAAGAGAAGATGAGAGATAGAGAGGGAGGGAGAGAGGGGGGGGGGGGAATAGAGAAAGAGATGGAGGGAGGTGTGGTTTAAAGTCCACTCGACACAAACTAGGTCAGTTCGGGACTAACATATGATTCAATTTTATTTCAATAATTCGTTTGCCCGTAGTGTTGGTTAGCAGTGGTAGAAAACCGGAAACAATCTGAAAAATCCCACGAGATTGGCCAGGCAAACCTACTCTTTGTCACATTTCTTTCCATGGCACGACGAGTTTACGCCTAGTGTGCGCCTAGCTTGCGCATTGTTTACGCACTTCCCGCATTGGCACGACGAATTTGCGCAAATCGGACGGTGTCGTGCCGACTCGAGTCGTGCCAATGCATGCCACGGAATCGTGTAAGTCTCAGCCTGGTTTAAGTCATTGACCCACCGCTAATCTCTGGTATGCATAACAATAGGACGTTTAACCCCATTTCATTTCCTCTCATTTCCTCATTTGTGAAAATATAGAACTATTTAGAATTGATAGAGGTACAAGAATTGTCATTGCACCCTTGTTTAAGCGGAATTTTCTTACCTGATCACAGCATTTCCTCTCTTGTGAAAATATATTACTATTTAGATTTGATAGAGGTACAAGAATTTCTTACCTTATCACAATGTGAGCAGGCTGCGAGTAATACCGAACTCCTCAGGTATACGATAGTTTGAACCATCCATACAGATCTGTGACAAGTGCCTTGATGTAGTCCTTGAGAGTGGGCGTGTTTTTATAGCTCCGGGATGTGGTCTACCGTGACGAATAGTGTTTCAAAGTAATTGGACGGAAAATAAATCAGGGTAATTATAATGTATGTTCTGTGGTAAGAGAAGATGAGAGATAGAGAGGGAGGGAGAGAGGGGGGGAACAGAGAGAGAGATGGAGGGAGGTGGGGTTTAAAGTCCACTCGACACAAACTAGGTCAGTTCGGGACTAACATATGATTCAATTTTATTTCAATAATTCGTTTGCCCGTAGTGTTGGTTAGCAGTGGTAGAAAACCGGAAACAATCTGAAAAATCCCACGAGATTGGCCAGGCAAACCTACTCTTTGTCACAGACCTTATGATACAGCAAGCACGTACCAAGCACCCCCTCCCCCTCCCGAAGTAAGACTGTGTTATTTGGGTTTACATGGTTAGACTACTAAACTTTTAAGGATAATATTCCTAATAAACACAAAATCATAATATGTAACACAATTACTATTTTAATTAAATCGAATAAAATAAAACCAAGTACGAACAATCCAAACCATAAGACAAAATTCGAAGTCCTAAAAACGGTATAGGCAAAAATGTGTAATATCGCAAAATAGTGTAATCAGCGTATGGACTGTTCACCGTGTACAAAATACACGACGAACAGTGGTAACAGGTGTCCTTGGAAGAGTATAATATTTCTAATTCTACGGTAAACATGTGTAATGATATTGATAAACTTTTAAGGATAATATTCCTAATAAACACAAAATCATAATATGTAACACAATTATTATTTTAATTAAAGCGAATATAATATTTCTAGTTTAATTCTACGGTAAACATGTGTAATGATATTGATAACGCAATCGTCAAGGGTAATGATGATAATATAATAAGTAAGGATGAAATTATATCCAATCACAGATTTGTACTGAATTCATTTGGTACTCGTGTGAAGATACCTATATCAGTGATACTAGCGGCCAAGCGAATATTTACTGCGGGATCAGTTTGAGAAGCTGTGAAAACGAAAGCGAGAGAGAGAGAGAGAAAGAGAGAGAGAGAGGGGGGGAGAAATGGTGTTTAACGTCCACTCGACACGAACTAGGTTTTTTCTGGACATATATATAGTTCAATTTTAATTCAATGCTTTTCCTGCGCGCAGGGGATTAAGCAGTGGGAGAAAACGGGAGGACCCAGAGAAAACCTACGAGGTCGGACAGACGACCCTACTCCTTGTCACGTATACCCAGGGAATCGAAACTACGCCAGTTGACTCAGTGGCAGACCTTATAAAAGAGGGCATATGCTACAAATTGGGTCATCCAACGACCTTGGATTCAGATGTAAAGACACTTTGAGGTCACGTTTGGGATGAGCGATTTTGTTTGTTCTCGGTTGGGATTAACCTAGATCTAGGTATTTTACGTATTTCTTTCAAATATGTGACGATGGAAGGACACCCTATCGATATTTAGAATTCTGTGACCTGTTCTAAAAAAAAAAAAACAACCCCGCCTGCTCCTTGGAAGCCTTTTATTTGAAGCTTTGGTGTCTTGGACTTTAATAATGATATTCAATGGTTAGCGATATTCCGTTCCGGCGTCATACTCTACATTCTTTGAAACTCTTGGTAACGCAAAATAGACTTACGTTTTTAACGGATTTTCGATATTCAGTGTTCCGCGACAAGGATGACCCCTGTTTATTTTCAGCAATAAGGTTTTCTGTCCCTGAAATAAAACAAGCACGTGAACACGATGGAGATTAGATTTCTTGATGAATGCTAGATCCGTATTCAATTTATTAAACAATCACGTCTTCCTTTTGAAAAATTTACTGTTGAGTCAAAGAAGCTGTCAATCTGTTTTACAGAGAATTACTTATTAATTTGCAGCGCTCTCTAACGTTTTGTCATTACGTTTTTCCAGTATACCTTGTTAGAGTCCAAACTTTTTCAAGATTTTATATTTAAAATCTGCAGCGAAGCATTTAACTAACAATTATTTTATCCTACAGAGCTATTTCGGGACTCAAATGTGTTTTGGACCTAATGCATGGTTTTCAATTTTTATTTCCATATTTCGCTTGCGCGTAGGGGTCTTTAGCAGTGGGAGAAAACCCAAGAGATTGGACAGGCTACCCTACTCCTTGTCACGTACAACCGTTGATTCGAAACCACGCGATTTGACTCAATGACAGACTTTATGATACATCACCCACGTGTTTACCATTCGGTCATATGGCCTATACAATAAAAAAGATCGCAGCAAACCTTCCCTCTTCATGTTACCTGAAGATGAATTTTATTTCAAGCAGGGGGGTGGTCGGATGGCCTAGTGGTCTAGATAGCCGCGCGTCGACCTCTATAGCTTGCCGGTCACCTCTGGCTTGCGGCTGTGGTGACGAGCCCTAGTGTGAGCGTATGTGACATGGGGCGCTTTCTCAACCTTGTGGGTTTCCTCCGGGCACTCCGGTTTCCTCCCACTGCTAAAGACTCCTACGCGCAAGCAAATTATTGAATTAAAAATTAAAACCATGCGTTAGTCCCAAAATGATCTAGTTTGTGTCGAGTGGACGTTAAACCCCATTTCTCTCTCTCTCTCTTTATTTCAAGCTGTCCTTGTTATAATGAATTTTACGAAAACCGAATATTCAAATTAATCCAATTATTAGAACTTTTTTTGGTTTCCCATTTCTGCCGAGAAGATAATAACAGCTCTTTGTACTTGTAATAATAGTTAAATTTGCTACATCAACTGATCTACCGACCCCCCTTGATTTGACTGTCAGGTCATTCCTATGGTTATAATCTAGCTTATTTTCCCCCACTCGGCAAATCTCGACAGATTCCGGGACCCTACATCTAGACTCAGATGTATGACAAATTCCGCCATTTTGGAACTATTTTAAAGGACCCGGATAAAAAATGGCTGCCCCCATGGAGATTATATCAACAAACTAAAAAATGGCTGCCATTTTTGGACTTTTTTGTAAAACGGCACGTTTTCCTGTTAAAGTAAATCGGTAGTCGGGTAGCCGCATCCGCATGTATGGTCGTAGATACATATCACTTACTGTCATACAGCCGAGTCTAGATGTAGGGTTACGGAGGGTACCGGAATCTATCGAGGTTTGCCGAATGATTCCCACGTGTTAAGGGGATAGGTTGACGGGAGATTGATGGAGTATATAATAATATTATACTCATTCTTTCTATGTAACCTATTTAGTCCATCGATTTAAAGGAGCTAAATCCCTAACATCAGGGACCTAGAAATCTACATGAACGGCCCGCAACGCATATCATAGTGTGGTATGAAAGTATATAATAGTAAGTGCAGGAGTACCGCACTACACGCAAAACAAAAATATACAAGATAAACCTGCGGACAAGATAGAAAATAGACATTGCAAAAAATTAAAATTATCAAAGCAAGTGAATGGATCCGGGGGCCAGCCGTCTGCGTTCAATGGTTTCCGTTTTTACTTTTATCTTAAAGCAGTCATTTTCGCCAGAAGTCTCAATCCAATGACCATCTATAGCGTCTGGTTGTTTAAAACTACATCGACAGTATTGCGCACTCGGACTCGGAACTAGAGATGCCATCTTTGTTTATAATAATGTGATCCAAAAGTTCCTAAGAAAAAAAATCTAGGTTATATTGTGGGTTCCTAGATTTTTCCAGAGCATTTGATTGTATACGGCCATGTAAGCTGTGGAATAAACTTATAAGAAGCAATATTACTGGAAAGTTTCTAACTTTACTCAAATCCATGTATTCAAAGCTCGTGGCTCGCGTAAAGTTTCGGGGAAACTATTCTGATTATTTCAATTTAACCACAGGACTAATGCAAGGAGAATCCCTCTCTCCTACACTTTACTCCCTATACGTCAGAGACATCAAAGGAGCACTAGAATCAGGGAATTGTGAATATTTGACAATAAATGATGTGAATTTATATTTACTTATGTATGCTGACAATACGGCATTGTTAAGCGAATCCCCAGAAAACTTACAAAACATGTTAAATACTTTAAGCAATTATTGTTATGAAAATAATCTTCATGTTAATGAATGAATAAAAAAGGGGTTATGCACTTAACCTGAGGTAATTGAAGACGGGCATACGCCATACAGTGTGCTATGAGGGAAATTTTGCCCGGGCAGCGGCGCTACGGCCTACTCTTATATCGAATTCCAACTGCCAAGGGATCTTTTACGTGCACTCCAATGTGTACACGGGACCTCGGTTTTTCTTCCCATCCGAACGACTAGGCAGCTGTTCTTGTCAGGCCCTCCTTCTGCATCACTGACGTCAGAAAATGGAGATGAACTTTCTCGGCCAATCCCCCTTCATATTAATGTAAATAAGAGTAAAATATTTATCTTTAAAAATGGTGGTAAGATTAGAGAAAATGAAACCCGGACATAAGAAGGAAAGGATCTTGAAATTGTAAAATTCTTTAACTATTTAGGTGTGGTCTTTAATCAAAATGGTAAATTCAGTCTAACCCAAAAGACATTTGCGCAACAAGCTTCTAAGGCATGTTTTGTGTTTACAAAGAATAATCCGGGAAAATCATTTTAATTTGCAAACTTCAATAGCCCTATTTACCACATGCATAGTTCCTATATTAAATTACGGTAGTAAAATTTGGGGCTATCATTCTGCAGATGACGTTGAAAAGGTACAGTTAACCTTCTTTAATAGTACTGCAATATGGTGAAACCATTGTGCAAATTTGGGGAAAAGCATGAAATTTGGTACAAACATACTTTAGACTATACTGATCAATCGTGGGTTAAGGGCCAAAAATATATCCCACTATTTTTCAAAATGGCCGCCATTTTCAAAATGACCACTAATTATGCTTTAGAATGTTGAGGAGATTGATGATATTGGTTTACGGTACCTATATATTGCTTTATGTTATCTCCAAATCATCTTAAATTGCATACTGATGAATGTTTTTTGATGTTTACAATATCATTTGGTGATTCAAGATGGCTGCCGAATTCAAAAAGGCCGCCGATTCCATAAAACTGTTTAAATGATAGTGAGTAATATCGTCCTGTAGTTTTAATCAAAACTCAATACCAAAATCATCTGAATATAAATTTAGGTGAATGCTTTTTATCTGTTAAAGGTGTTTCTGAAATCAAGATGGCTGCCAAATAAGGTTGCCACGCTCAAAATGGCTGCCAAGTGTTATATGATCTCCAGAGTAAGGAAAATGATGTGTGTGAATTCTTTTAACACGTTCATATGCCTATCAAACTGTGATTTTCCAATTCTGTCTCTGTTTCTTTTCACTTTCTTATTCTTGCATTTCTACTTCCATCCTTTTCAGATTATAAAAGTGTTTGCATATGATTTTGAATATAATTACTAGTTCTATTACTCACAACTAGACAAAGAATATGTTAATAATTAAAGATAAAAATTCCCAATGCATCACACTTGATAAGTTATTTCTAGTATATGTTAACACCTGGCTCAAACGTTTGGTAAATTGATACCAAGAAAACAATTTGATTATTTCGCTGTTACGAAATGAAGTCATTTGTTTGGTTAGTTATTAACTTTTTTTTGGGGGGGGGGGTGTATGTCCTTCACAGTTGTTATATCTTTTGTATGTCTTTACACCCTTCTTCTAACCTGAAACTTTTTTTCTTGTGTCCCATATTTAACAAAACCATGCTAAATTGGCAGGGATAATATATTCATAAACTTTAGACGATTAAGTTTTTGATAAGTTGGTTATATGACACTGGCTGGTTCAGACAACATTATTCTTCATGGCCAGGCGAATATTATAAATCAGTATGCAATATTAGTATTTTTATCAGATGGTTTTCAATGGGTGTTATCATAAAGGAGCTAAGTAATGTGATATATGACCTTGAACAACAGTTGAAGTTTGAAATTAACTGTTTTCTTTGTAACAAGGCTTTCACATTAAAAATTGCGAGCCGGACAATTTTAGACTAATACAAAATGTTTATCTTCAAAAAACAAGATTTTTATAGCATTTATAAGACAATTTTTAGCATCACCAAATTTGTTACAATTATTTTAACTATTTATAGTATTTATCATGCTTTAAGGATAAATCATTTGAATTTGTAAGTTTAAGAACAAATTTGACTGCCTGTCGGTAAAGATGTGTAAATATGACTGAAACATATGTACCATCATGCACTACGGATGCAGTTGTTTCTATATTAATCTAATGCATGCCTAATGTTACTCAATTGGATTATGAATTAATGCGTAATATTTTTGTAAGCATACCCGTTTGAATACACTCACATTTTCCAAATAAGCCAACTTTATTTCTCAATAGACTAATAATTCTAAATTTCATCAGCGTGCGAAGAACGCGCATTGAAATTGTAATTTTATGAGTCAACTGAAATAAGTTCTAAATTAGATGTTTCCCTGACGTCTACTAAATAATAAGCCACTTTAAAGTAAAAACCTGAAATCTCGTAGCTACGGACCCCCGAGTTGCCAGACCCATCAGATTGGGGATGGAGAAAAGGAACTTCAGGCATTTGGGAGCCTCTATGGACAACTCTACCTGAGGCTTGTAAATCCTGCCAGGAGCTAATCAAATGTGGCTGCAATGTAGATAAAGGATGCCGTGGTCGATGCAAATGTATCAAGGCAGGGGTTGCATGTACAACGTACTGCAAATGCCATGGGGATTGTGAACGCCCCTCTTAGTGCCAGAAGGGCATTTGGTAGTGTGACTTCACTTATTTTGGCCTTTCGACATTTGAATGACACATACCAAATGAGGTGAGAAGTAACTTGGAACTGTATATGATATTAGAGAGGTTGCGGAATCCCGTACGGCAGGCATTTTCATACGGGATACAGCATGTTTTCATAGTGATTCAATGAACTGTGACCCATAGTTCATTGAATCACAATGAAAACATGCCGCATTCCGTATAAAAATCCTGCCGTACTGGATTCCGCAACCTCTGTATTATCTTTCTAGTTAAGACTGAGTATTATTGATCAGTGTACTAATCTGCAACAACGTCTGTCATTTTAAATCAAATGACCATATTGAATTATAATTAATTTTCTGATTAAGCTAGTTTAAACATAAGAATCCACCGCAAAACTAAAGTTTGTGGCCAGTAAATTCACATAAAAGGGACTCGTTTATGGTACCCGGTGAACATTTTTGATTCGAAAGCCATGTTGGATTTTGAATCCCCTGTTTAGTTCGATTTGATCTAATAAGCCCTTACAATAAGCCAAATTACTGTAATAATGGCGGCCATTTTTAATTTGGCGGCCATGTTGGATTTTAGAACATACCTTGTTTACTTGAACTTAAAAAGATATGTTGATCCTACATTTAGATGTATATTTAGTCAATTGTAAGCACATCATACGTAATGAACATCATTATTATTGTAATAACGGTGGCCATTTAGAATTTGGCAGCCATATTGGATCTTAGAATATCCTGTTTACTTCAATATGGTCAGATATGTCATATCCTGCATGAAAATGTATATTTAGTTAATTGTAAGGACACTACAGATAATAAGCTCTTGCTAAAATCAATTTTACTGTAATAATCGTAGCCATTTTGAATTTGGCGGCCATATTGGATTCTAGAGTACCCTGGTTACTTGAATTTGGTCAGATATGTCAGATCCTGCATTTATATGTATATTTGGTCAATTCTAAGCACATCACAGGTAATAAGCTCTTACAGTAGACAAAATTACTGTAATAATGGTAGTCATTTTGAATTTGGCAGCCATATTGGATTTACAGACAGAAACTCAATTGGCCCTTACCCACAAGTTAATAAGCATGTAAAAAGCTACCTTTGTGCCAATTTTCATGCTTTTCCCCAAAAGTGCACAATTTTCTTGTATTGGCTCACCATATTGCAGTACTATAAGAAAATACTTGGAGTAAGAACATCAACATGCAATGCACTTATTTATCACGAATTGGGTCCTTTTCCACTTCAAATGTATAGACAAATATGTATGATAAAATATTGGCTTAAATTGTTGAAAGGTACAAATATTTTACTTGATTCATGTTATAGGGATATGTACGAATGTCTGTTGAATGGTAAAAGCTATAATCCCTGGTTAGATAATGTTAAGTGTATCCTAGAAGAGAATGGATTTGGTAATGTGTGGATTTCACAAGGTCTCAGTAATGAACACCAATTTATCAACGAATCAAAACAACGTCTTAAAGATTGTGACATTCAAAATGTACAAAGCGTTATATGCAAGTCTACTAGATGTAACCTCTATCTCTGTCTACAAAATAATTACCAACTACAATACTACCTTTGTAAAAATGTAATATATAAAAAATTGATATGTAAATACAGAATATGTGCTTATGATTTAAAAATAGAGAAAGGAAGGTATAATAATATTCAGAGAAGTAATAGAATATGTAAATTGTGTAACTGTAATGAAATTGAAGACGAGTTTCATGCTCTGCTAGTTTGTCCATCTTATAAGTATATCAGAGAAAAGATTATAGAAAAATACTACTGGTTTGAAACGCCTTTGTTGTCTTGAAACATGTTTTCTAGTAACGTCATATGGGCTTGTGTTTAAAAAAACACTCTACCTCAAATGTCATTATAAATAATAAACTATAACACATACTTATGGAAGAACAATTACTGATTTATTTAGGCGACGTTTCGAAGAGTATTCTCTCAACGTTTTCAAGCAAGTACAGTAACAAGCCAGACCTCAATCGCGACACCGGAATTTTCCTCCCAAGAGCCTATGATGAACTATTTCTTAACTGATGTGTACATGACTAGACTCCCATACGCGCTAAAACTTTATTCAGTTCCCCAATCATGTGTTTTATTTGCAAATTCTCGTTATTCATTCGTAAAAACATTTTAGCAAGGTGTGCCCCCAATGAGAGGAGTGTGCAAGAGAAGGACTATAATTATTTAGGAGCCTGTGAATAGGACTGTGGTGTGGCTTGCCATATTTACTATTTATCATTATAACCCCCTTTACTTATGGTATTTATGTATTTCCCTAAGTTAACATTAAGTGTTCTTGTACCTCTCACAGGGATATATGTGTGTGTGTGTGTGTGCCAGTCTGTCAGATGGAAGATTATAGGACTATATTTTACTTTTACTTAAGATATGCTAGTTGTGTCATCTCGTGTGTATTTTAATACCAATATCATATAATTTATTTAAATATGGCTTAATCATTTAATCCCCATGTAGTTATCTGGAGTTACTGCTTCTCTCATATAACGTGTATGGTTTCCCTTCTGTTTGTTTTTAATGGAATTTTACCCTATTATCAGTCTTTACTATTCCCTTGATGTGCCCTCAACTACATAATAATGTATGTATGGTTTCTCATTTGTCATGATTGGTTGTCCAATTAAAATTATTAACCCCTATAATTACTTAGTAATATAACCAATTATCAGTGGTCTCACTAATCCTTCATATGTACATTGCCTTTGATAATGTGTTCTTTTCACTCCTTTGATCTTGTTGTTGTCATGCATGGTTTCTTAATTGTTGTTATTGCTTGCCTATATATAATTGCTCTACACATTTGTTACTGTACTTGCTTGAAAACGTTGAGAGAATACTCTTCGAAACGTCGCCTAAATAAATCAGTAATTGTTCTTCCATAAGTATGTGTTATAGTTTATTGCTCTATCCAGTTACTAAATGCCTCTAAAAGATCGTGATCGTCATTATAAATGTTGTATTTATTTCCAGTCTACAAACACATCGATCAGATAACATATATACACGCATACAAGGCGTTTCAAACGTGATTTGATGACAAAAGGATAAAGAGACAATAAACAATAGGGGTTTTATATAGGCTAAGCCTGTTCCATAATCGCACTCAGACAGCCTTGTTACATCTTGTCCAAATCTAGGTTTTTCTCTGTGATAAGCCGCTGTGGCGACAAAGTTGCCGTGGCTATCTTCGTTTGTGTTTTGTAAACTGTTTATTCACAAATGTTGTATACATTGTCATATATGATAATTAAAACACAACTAAATATGGATGTACTACTTCTTCAAAAGAGAGAGAGAGAGAGAGAGAGAAATGGGGTTTAACGTCCACTGAACACAACTAGGTCATCTCGGGACTAACATATAGTTTAATTTTATTTCAAAAATACGCTTGCGCGTATGGGTCTTTCGCAGTAGGAGGAAATCGGAGTGCCCAGATGAAACCCACGAGGTTAAGAAGGCGCCTCTATCTCCATGTCATTTACTATTTCGTTTGCGCGTAGGGGTCTTTAGCAATGGGAGGAAACCGGAGGGCCCGGGGAAAACCCACGAGATTTGACAGACGACCCTACTCCTTGTCACGTACAACCGAGAAATCGAAATCGAAATCACCCCAGTTGACTTAATGACATACCTTATTAACCAGTCGCCTATCCCCTCCCCCAGTCCAGTCGAAACAGAACTTTGTACGGTGCATCCCATTTTATTCCATCACTTGTGTTCATTATTTCAATTCAAAAAATACTCCTTACATCTCTACAAATTCCACATCCCATTTGAACTCAATTTAAACATAGTCTTAGTTATAATGGACCAGTTTTATGAAATTCACTTCCAAATGATTTAAAATCATTACACGTTTTCTCAACTTTTACAAAATCACTGCATAATTATATCCAAATTGTTATATAATTATTCTGTATATTTCAATTTGAACCATCATCGTTTTCTGCATTTGATGTTATTTGGAATGTAAAGAATACATTTTCATTATTCAGTTGCCTTGCATGTATAATATTGTTCTATTTATTTGATTTGTCTATTGTCATTTAAGGACAGAATTGTAAACAGGCTGCAAAGCCTAATTTTTTACCCTTTTGAAAATAAAGAATTAATTATTAGTATCTTATAATGGGGGATTCTCTGGTGTGTTTTCCTCTTGTCAGTGATGCAGAACGGATGACCTGAAATGGATAGCTTTCCGGTCGTTCGGATGACAGTTGAAATTCGATATAAGAGTAAACCTTAGCGCCGCTGTCCAAGCAGAATTGCGAATGTTTAACCCCATTTCATTGAATTAGATTTATATATACAACTGGTGGTAGTTTTTTTCTTTGATGTGAATAGCAGTTATATCTCATAACAACCTGTCATGACGTGATAATAGGTTGATATATTCTTCATATCAACCGCTGATGACGTCACGACAGGTTGATATTTCATATCAACCGCTAATGACGTCATGTCAGGTCTATGTATTGGACTCATATCAACCGCTGATGATCAAAATAATACAAAAAAACACAGAAATCAATTTTTATTATTTTGACAATTAAAAATTATTATGGAACAGTTTGAAACATTCAAGACAGAAATAGACGACGTACTTATCAGCATATTTAAATCGGTTTTCCATATCTTTCAGAATCTTCTTTCCGTCCACACACTCCTAGACTTGAAAGTATTTATCGCCCAAGATTTCCATTATAAACTATTTTTGGGTACAGTCCATGCACTTAAATAAAACAGTCGGCCAAATCCTTCTGTCTATAAAACAAAGCAAAAGCCTGTCAGAATTATCGGGAAAGAATGTCTTTTGATCCAAATTTTCTTTAGGCTTTGGATAGATACTCATCGATAGTTCCATTCACGCCAATTCCATCGTCAGTATGTTGGCTAAAAGGGATTGATTATTCGTCTGACTTCGTATTACTTTCCATTTTGTTTTTGTATGAAATTCAATTCTTCAAAATGGCGCTGTATTTACAAAAATACCATCTCGTAATTGCACGTGATTAAATCGGTAATCTTCGTTATTTGACGGAAACTACCGAGCCGTTATCCAATCATTGTTGAATATTAATGGAAAAGTCCATTTAAATTTAAAGGTGGGCGTTGTATATGTCATATATTAACCAATCATACCTCAGTTGCTATATTTATATCACCCTTGGGCTGCGGGTGCGCGGAAAAAAAGTCACAGGAAAAAAAGTCACAGTAAAAAAGTCACAAATTTGCCTAGGTAAAAAAATCACAGGAAAAAAAGTCACAGGAAAAAAAGTCACAGTAAAAAAGTCACAAATTTGCTTAGGTAAAAAAAAACACAGGAAAAATGGAATGGATTTGGCACCGCTGACACGATCCCTGCACAGATTTCGTAGCTGTGTCTGCATCTTTACAGATTTCTTTTTGACCTTTCTGACGGGTCGATTGCCGATGGCATCCTGGGCGACAACAGTCTGGACTGTGGCTGATTCCTTCTGGAACCACTCCACCACTCTCCAGATGGATGGATGGTGTTGGCCGACAAGATTGTAGAACTTGTTGTTCCATCCCCGCAGATGTTGTTCATGGTTGCGTCATGTACGTTCCAAACTTCAGGAGGGAACATTGGGGGGAGGGGTCTTCTCATGGAAAGGGCTAGGCCTTGTAGTGGGGTACTAGTCCTATTGTCTGAACATGTCCCCAGGTTGACTGTGCCAGGTGGTAGAAGCATCCTTTGGCTGCCACGTCTCTACCAAACACGACAAGCAAAGAGCGCAAAATACTGTCTTTGAAATCAGTCACGATCGTTTCTACAAACATCTCATGGCCAAGTTCTTACACTTATCAACAATATAAATTGTGACTTTTTTACCTGTGACTTTTTTACCTGTGACTTTTTTTCCTGTGACTTTATTTCTGTGACTTTTTTACTGTGACTTTTTTTCCTGTGACTTTTTTTCCTAGATTCGGGCTGCGCCCGCGGGTTATATAATATAGCACCCTCGGGTAGGTTAATATCCTATACATAACCTAGTAATTTGCGGTGGGTTATGATTCACGGAGTAGCAGTTTTATCCTTCAGCGAGTTAGGACAATTACAATCCAATATTTACATAGCCACTTAAAAAACGGTTATGAATTATAGGCGTCCCCTCCCCAAAAATTGACAGCCTTTCAATTATAAAATAATACACTTGATTATAATCACATAGTGATGCTCCTAAGGCACTGATGAGTCGGTCGGTTTTAATGGCGCCTACACCTGATCCAAACTTTCTTATATCCCTTATGTGGAGGCTATCGGGCGCCACCACCGGCGCGGACCCAAGGTGCGGACACCAGAAGCGAATGCCTCTCACAAAAAAATCTGCCGCTATATAAAATACAAAATTGTCACTCAGATATCACCTAAATGGCAGAAAAACGTGTTTCCTGCATCGTTATTTTTAAAATTTTCTGCTGGAGGACCCAAGACAAGGGTGCCGTCTCCAAAGGGCCTCTCCTATCACCGCTTTCTGGATCGGCGTCTGACCCACCACATGACATTAATGGGTTGGTTTGGGCCGCATGATTAGACATTTTCGTTCTGGTCGCCCTATCCACGTCGCATTATGATGTTTCGGACTAGTTCTAGTTTAGAGGATAAGGAGTTTCTCATTTTGGTGTCATTAACATCAAAATTAGAAATAGCGCTGCCGAAATTAACATACGGGAGCGACGTTGATTGCAGCTCCACGCCCCCACCGACACCCCCACGTACACACACGCACCGTTCCGCACTCAGTAACTTGGGTATTATATTGGCGTCCCCAACACTCTGCTGCACCCCCACTTTTACAATCCAACATACGGCCCTGCCCCAGACCCCCTTGCGAGGCTTCGCGCCTTCGGCGCTCGCGCTCGATGATCAGGGACCCTCCACATGATCCAGGCCCCAGGGCCCCCACCATGGTTTATCCGGCGTTGAGCCGACTGACCTAGTTTTTGAAAATCGACCGCGGCATCCTTTGATGGGATTCAAAAGGATGAAAAATGATAATGGGGATTCTCGGGTGTGGTTTCCTCTTGTCAGTGATGCAGAACGGATGACCTGAAATAGATAGCTTCCCGACTGCACTACACGCAAAACAAACAAAAAAAAATCTACAAGATAAACGTGCGGACAAGTCAGAAAATAGACATTGCAAACACTAAACAATTATCAAATCAAGTGAACAAAATGATTTACAAAAAAGACGTCAATTTTTTTTTAAAATGCGACCGATCTTGTCAGTTGTCGTCTCTTGTTGGTTTTAAGGACTTTTGTCTGGTTAAGGCACCCGAGGGCTGATCTGTATATATGTATCTTCACACGCAGTACCAAATGAATTCAGTACAAATCTGTGATTTGATATAATTTCATCCTTACTTGGTGGCTAGGTGGATAAGGCGCTGGTTCGCTAGCCTGGAGGTCGAGTGTTCGATCCCTGCATTTGCCGAGAAAGTTCATCTCGATTTTCCGACGTGATTTCCCCTTGTCAGTGATACAGAAGGAGGGCCTGACAAGGACAGCTGCCTAGTCGTTCGGATGGGACGAAAAACCTAGGTTCGGATGGGACGTAAAAGATCCCCTGGCAGTTGGAACTCGATATAAGAGTAGGCCGTAGCGCCGCTGCCCGGGCAAAATTTCCCCCATAGCACACTGTTTGGCGTATGCCCGTCTTCAATTAGATTAGGTTAAGTGCATAACAGTAGGACGTTAAACCCCATTTCATTCATTCATTCATACCAAATAAATTCAGTACAAATCTGTGATTGGATATAATTTCATCCTTACTTATTATATTATCACCATTATCCTAGACGATTGCGTTATCAATATCATTACACATGTTTACCGTAGAATTAGAAATATTATACTCTTCCAAGGACACCTGTTACCACTGTTCGTCGTGTATTTTGTACACGGTGAACAGTCCATACGCTGATTACACTATTTTGCGATATTACACATTTTTGCCTATACCGTTTTTAGGACTTCGAATTTTGTCTTATGGTTTGGATTGTTCGTACTTGGTTTTATTTTATTCGATTTAATTAAAATAGTAATTGTGTTACATATTATGATTTTGTGTTTATTAGAAATATTATCCTTAAAAGTTTAGTAGTCTAGCCATTTAAACCCAAATATCACAGTCTTACTACGGGAGGGGGGGAGGGGGTGCTTGGTACGTGCTTGCTGTATCATAAGGTCTGTGACAAGGAGTAGGTTTGCCTGGCCAATCTCGTGGGATTTTTCAGATTGTTTCCGGTTTTCTACCACTGCTAACCACCACTACGCGCAAACGAATTATTGAAATAAAATTGAATCATATATTAGTCCCGAACTGACCAAGTTTGTGTCGAGTGGACTTTAAACCACACCTCCCTCCATCTCTCTCTCTGTTCCCCTCTCTCTCCCTCCCTCTCTATCTCTCATCTTCTCTTACCACAGAACATACATTATAATTACCCTGATTTATTTTCCGTCCAATTACTTTGAAATACATTTCGTCACGGTAGACCACATCCCGGCGCTACAAACCACGCCCTCTCTCAAGGACTATCCCAAGATTCGAAGCATAGATCGCGCATTTCAGTAACTGTACAGTGGTGCAGTCACTTGTCACAGATCTGTATGGATGGTTCAAACTATCGTATACCTGAGGAGTTCGGTATTACTCGCAGCCTGCTCACACTGTGATAAGGTAAGAAATTCTTGTACCTCTATCAAATCTAAATAGTAATATATTTTCACAAGAGAGGAAATGCTGTGATCAGGTAGGAAAATTCCGCTTAAACAAGGGTGCAATGATAATTCTTGTACCTCTATCAATTCTAAATAGTAATATATTTTTACAAATGAGGAAATGAGAGGAAATGAAAAGGGGTTAAACGTCCTATTGTTATGCATACAAGAGATTAGCGGAGGGTCAATGACTAAGACTTCCCCGTCCAAAGGCAAAATCTAGTAACTCACCTTTTTCTTGTTTTGAGAAAACAAAGGAAAACGTAATAAATGAATATTTAACCCTAGCTCACTCATTGAATTTACTATTGAGTTACTAGGTTTTGCTGTAGTATACTAGGCAAATGAAGGAAGTTCCTAGGTTGTGTTATGGGTGTAACTGCTTACAAAATCAAAAGATTAGAATATATAGTACAACAACAGGAAGCACACACCCTAGTAACTACAAATTTGGTCCTAACTTAATTTTGATAAAAAAAAAAGTGAGTTACTAGGTTTTGCCTTTTTACGGGAGGACTCCCCATCGCTAACGAGAAGGTACCGAGATCGCTCCCGCTTTAAGGACTATACGCCTACCTTGTTTCACTTTAAATCTCTTGAAACATTCTGTCAGTTAAAATCTGTTTCCGAACACCGAAAAGACCGGCATCGATTTGCGTGAAGGAACCACTAGTCACTTTCCTATTTCTCCCAAACCTTCTGAATTATCAGTCCGTTTTGAGTTTACGTTTTCCATTCTTCAGTGTGGATGTTTTATCCCGTCACACTGTCCGAGGACAATAATTGATAATTGATAGAGTGATTTATGCATAGAGCAAGAATCTAATAAACGAGCTCTATTTAGGACCCTTTTTTTTAACGAATATGGTAAGACTTACCATTAAAAACATCATTTTAACGAATATGGCAAGACTTACCATTAAAACATGGTTCATGAACAATTAAACTATTTCTAACTTGGATTTTTGTGCGATGTAGCCATATCAATTTTTTTTTTACTTATGGAAGAAACGATTGCCCATGTAGCGTTGCAGCGGTATATTTTTTGTCACAAAGATTAAAGTGCCTATGTCACAGGTTCAGCTTTATTTCTGAAAAACGAATTTGTAATTTTCACAGTCGGGTATTTTTTATTTGTTTATGTATGTACAAATTACGATTAGATTTAACATTTGTACGCGAGCACAACCATTAGTTATTGTGAGAGGGAGGCAGAGAGAGAGAGAGAGAGAGGTAGAGAGAGAGAGAGAGAGAGGGAGAGTGTGCTTGCCGTTCTGATATTGTAGATGTTAAAATTTTAAATATCCTTTATACAGTTTTTGAGAGAGGGAGGCAGGGAGAGCGAGAGAGGGAGAGAGAGAGAGAGAGAGAGAGAGGGGGAGAGAGAGTGCTTGTCGTACTGATATTGTAAATGTTAAATATCCTTTATACGGTGGCTGATAAGGGACATGAAAAATAATATAATTTGATTTTTTTAATATTCACTCAAGTCAATTTAAATATAATTTGGTTTTTTTTTATAATTTTCACCCAAGTCAATTTTAATATATTTTGTTTTTTATAACTATTGTCATGCATAGTCACCTATTGCTCTAGACATAGATAAGTAATGTGGGCCTGTTTTTACTAAATAACTTTATATTGTTATGGATTATCGCCCTTATTGTTATTATTTTATTACTTCATAAATACACTTACATTGTATGCTTTCTTATACATTCCTGTTTTGCATTGCTTGTATGGGGTATTTAGTATTATGTTTTGTGCAATTATACAACTTAAAAATTCTGATTGGTTGTTTAAACTTATAGCTTTTAGCATTATTAAATCTTGATTATCGCCCTTTTTGTTAAGAAATTCTATTGACGTCATTGATAACATTACGACGTATTTACGTCACACCATTCAGTTAGCAGACGACTGCCTCCCGAGGCGGTCTACATTTTCTTTGCTTCATTGTGTTGGGTTGTTTGTGCGTTTTCTTGTACGAGTAAATATGTTCAATCTTGAGTGATGTCTGTGTTGCTTCAGACCCGGGACTGTACAGCGCAGTGGACGCTTACGGCTAGCCCCCGGATCCATTCACTCTTTTTTGAATTGTTGTTTTATTGTTTGTTTCGTTTGCTGTTTCGGAGTATGCTGTCTTGTCGTTGTATTTGTCCTTTTTGTAAATCATATGTGGCGCAGTCCCCCTGCACTAACTATTTAAAGTGCTAGATTCTTACGTGTCACTTCGAACATGTCACCTGAACACCTATGTGGTATAGTTATGTTATTCATGTCGAAATTGCCATGTACTGGTATGTGTGTGTATGTACTTGTTTGTAATTTTCAAAAAAAAATTGTACTAAGAAATGTTAAAAGTTATTTATTTCAAAAGTGGTCTATACAGGATTTTGATTTTTTTTTTGATGTTGGTTGCCTATCTGGTCTAGTTTCAGAAAAATAATAGTTTACCCCTCGAACTTTTTGTTCACCCTACCGAAAATTCACCATATATGAAACAATTAATTGTCTGCGATATCACTGCGGTAGAAGCAGACGTAAAATAAAGCTATTTCACACACACAGTAAACCAGCAACGGCCAGATGTTATAAATCTCAGCAGTCGCTGCTTCAGGAACACGAGGGTCAACAAATTTTGTACACATTTAACATGTTGCGTAAAAGACAGGGGACACAACTCTGAAATTGGAAATACTATAGAGTCCACACTTGTATTATGTATTACATATGGTGGCTGTAAGCGGCCATTCTACATCGTCGACTTGTCGGGTTGTGAAGGCGACAAGTCGCGGCACTACAAAGCGAAATAATTGCATTTCGTCGACTTGTCGCTTTGTCGCTTTGTCGGGTTGTGAAGGCGACAAAGCGACAAGTCGACAAAATCAACCCGACAACGCGACAAACTAACCCGACAATCGTCGCCCTCATTTTGTCGACTTGTCGGGTCAATTTTGTCGACTTGTCGCTTTGTCGCCGTCGACTTATTTACAACACGACAAAGCGACAAGTCGACAAGCCCAATCTCGACGAGGCGAAGGTGCATTTATTCAGCATTTGGTTTAGTTTTGCTACACCTGACCATTACACACATAGGATTGAAAAATTCATTTGGTTAAATTTGCATTTAACGACCCATAAAATTAGGAATCTATATTTCAGAGGAGAGTCAGTTTTATATGTTGATATGTATTTTAATGTATGCTTTCAATATATCTATCGTAATTTAGAATAGAATAGGATGTTTATAGGCAAGTTTTCTTTACAGAATACTCTAAATCTTTTACTTGGCCACATTCCAATTTCAAATCTCCTTGACGGTAACTGTATGACTGGCTCACTAACCAGAAGGTCTGCGTCAAGCATGGCTTCCCCAATAAGGAAAACCCGTGTTTGTAAAATATGTAATTTAAATGAAATCGGTGATGAGATTCACTTTATGTTAAAATGTCCAATTTTAAATGATATAAGAAATAATTTTTTACCTCGATGGCTAATTGCTTCCCCAAATGAATGTAATCTTATATCTTTATTTACTTCAAACGATCCGGTTCTTATTCGAAATTTGTCTATCTACATTTCAAAGGGAATGGAAATCAGAAACGAAATACTTAAATATTAAAATGTATCTGATTGTGTAATATACTTTCGTACCAAATTGTTCTTTTTAGTTCTAGTTATATTATATATTTAAAATGTTTTATTAAATGGTATATTGACAGTTATGGAAAACAGTGATATAATTGTACCTATTATATTTTCTTGATTATTATATTGTATATGAACTAGTCAAAGGCCTAGACTTTATGATTGTATTTATATTGTATCACTATCAAATATATGTGATTGTACTATAGGCAAATATAGTAAATAAATTATTATTATTATTATTATTATTATTATTATTATATGTCTAATGTACGGTGACGTGCAGGTAATGGAACCTTTGTCCGTTGGAATTTTTTCAAATAAGCGTAAGCCGTGGAGTTGCTTTCTGGGCAAACTTTCCTTAATAGCACACTGCATTGGTGTCGAAAAATACCGTATTTCCTCTAATAAGCGCCCGGGCGCTTATTTTTTCAGCACCCCTTGACCCCCCGGCGCTTAATAGAGGCCCGGCGCTCTTTGGAGGCCCGGCGCTTATTTCTTTAATAGCAAATTGAATTTAGGGTAAAGCCGTCATTTACCATGGACATTGGGCCGGATAATCTTTTGAATTACGGCATTTGATCAAAAGCAATCTAATGTCTTATTAGAGACCCGGCGCTTATTAGAGACCCGGCGCTTTTTGGAGGCCCGGCGCTTATTTTTTCAGCACCCCTTGACCCCCCGGCGCTTATTAGAGGCCCGGCGCTTATTGGAGACCCGGCGCTTATTAGAGGAAATACGGTAGTTTAAAATAATATGTTGGCAGAAAAAAGTACCCCGGCCGTATCGTCGCTGTCTTGACAGAATTTACCCCGTAATAGGCCTACACGGCATAACATATGCCTGTCTTCATTGACGCAGAAAAGTACTTTGGTTGATAAACTAAGTCATAGTTTAAATAAACGTGGTCTGTCCCCAAAATGTTTGTTTTTGTTTATTAAAAGTATATAAGTTTTAATAAAAACAATATAGTTTGTAATTAACGAAATAGTATATTAAGTAAGTAAGTAATCCTTTATTGCTGAAAGTTACTTATAGCAAATACAATGAATAAATTTGTAAATATGTAAAGGTGTTAATGATACAAATAGTACAAAATAAGTTAGAAAAGAATGAAAGTTCTAGGGAAGAATAACGTTTAATAAATTATAAATGTATATATTTTCCAAACAGTTTAAAATAACTGGTGATGTGGAAGACATAATGTCTATACATGTTTGGAGTGAAGGGTGATTTCTATAATAAAAAGGAATAAGCTGTTCTCTTAAATCTTTATATAATGGACAGCAAAGTAAAAAATGATATTTCGTCTTCAACGTTATTTAAATTGCATAATTTACAAATTCTATCATTTCTGTTAATTGTATCGTATGTGATAAGTTATGTGATACACATCTAAATTTGGATAGAGATACACAGTAATTATTAATTGATAAATATTATTTTTGTGATAAGGCAATGTTGAAAAGGTTATAATAATTTAGTTTTGAATATTTCGACCGATCTTCATTCCATTCCTGTGAATACTGATCGCTTATTCTATGTTTAAGTTCATCATATACATGTACGGGTAAAAAAACATATTGATCATCAAAAGCGTACACGGGACGTCGGTTTTTGTCCCATCCGAACGACTAAAAACTGGCCTTATCAGGTTCACCTTCGTGCACCTTTAGGCCAACTGATTGATCCGGGTCGCATGTCTTGGATACTCATCATAAACAATATATTCACTTGAAATGAAATAGGGTTAAACGTCCTACTCTTCTGCACCTAACCTGGGCTAATGGAAGACGGGCATTATGCCATACAGTGTGCTATGAGCGAATTTTTGTCCGGAAAGGGCGCTACGGCCTACTTTAATATCGAATTTCAACTGTCAATAGATCTTTTATGTGCACGCAAATGTGTACACGGGACGTCGGTTTTCGTCCCATCCGAACGACTAAAAAACTGACCTTATCAGGTCCACCTTCCTGCACCACTGACAAGAGAAAACACGACGAAAAACATATATGATTTGAGTTTGGATATTAGTAGATTGATTATTATTATATATTTGGGTAAACTGTGCTGTTGATGGCAATCAATGAAGATGCGAAGGAATTCTAAATTACGATAGATATATTGAAAGCATACATTAAAATACATATCAACATATAAAACTGACTCTCCTCTGAAATATAGATTCCTAATTTTATGGGTCGTTAAATGCAAATTTAACCAAATGAATTTTTCAATCCTATCTGTGTAATAGTCAGGTGTAGCAAAACTAAACCAAATGCTGAATAAATGCACCCTCGCCTCGTCGAGATTGGGCTTCCATACTTAAATGAAGAATGCTCGACAAAGCGACAAAGCGACAAGTCGACGAAATGCAATCATTTCGCTTTGTCGTGCCGCGACTTGTCGCCTTCACAACTCGACAAGTCGACGATGTAGAATGGCCGCTAACAGCCACCATAATTACAAGCTTTGCCAATATGTTCGCAAAGGGAGGAAATTTTTACAAGAAGTTTCTGTCCGATTTAAACCGCATTTATTTTCATTTCTAATAAAGGTTTGAGACTCTGTTTTCGCCACAATATTCCTTAGCCGGTCCGATCCTTGGCGATTCTGTTTCTCGCTCACTGGGATTGTTTAGCTATTTGTATTTTCTCAGAATCGTCCCTGAGTTTGAATATTAGAAGCTCACCATTGAAAATGTCGCGGGAGGGGGTGGGATGGGAGTGGGTGTGGGTGTTATATTCATTATCCTAAAGCTGTGTGTTTTATGTTATAGGTTTAAATGATTGATGCGAAGACAACGGTTTGTTTAGTGAAAGGAAATTCATCATGAATTGTGCACGACGAAAATTTTCCGGACTATATGTGCTGTAAGTTAAAGAGATTTTGTCACTTTGAGAGTGAAAAAGAGAGAGAGAGAGAGAGAGACAGGCAGACAGAGACAGAGAGAGAGAGAAAGAGAGGGGGTGTTTAACGTCCACTCGAAACAAACGAGGTCATTTCGGGATTAACATATTGTTAAATTTGTTTCAATAATTCACTTCCGCGTAGGGATCTTTAGTAGTGTTGGGGGGGGGGGGTGCATGGAGAAAACCCACGAGGTTTTCCTCTTTGGACAAGCAAATACAATTAAAAGATACTACTTATGTGACCGATAACTTATCAAGTCCAATCACATATTTATATGGAATTACTTAGCTGGATCCAGTGTAATAATGTACAATATAGGACATATGGTCATTAGAATTACGGAACATTTCACCCTTGGCTATAGTCGTCAGATTTCAATAGCAAACACAGACAATGTTTTGAAGAAATAGAGATAGAGAGATAAAGAGATGGGGTTTGAAGTCAACTCTGCACAAACTATGTCATTTCGGGACTACCATATGGTTTAATTTTATTTCAATAATTCGCTTGCGCGTAGGGGTCTTTAGCAGTGGTTGTTTTCAATTTAAAAGACAAGACTGAAAATATCTTTAGTTAGTAATGTATACGATCAGATATGGCTGATACCATCTAGATATGGCTGATACCAGCTAGAACGGGGATGATCATGAATAGAAATAATCTACCTTTCACTCTTCAAATAACAAAAGTAAGGTGACATGAAAAAGAAACCTTAATGATAAAATGAGAATTTCATATTTTCTTAGAAAGTCAAAACATAAATATTTCTATGTATTTTGCTCAATAGGTTATAAACTCACTATTATACAACCATGGGCATTATTTCCCACCCTTAAAAATCATTGACACATGAAGTAACATAATTACCTCCCTCTCTCCCTGGCATAAATAATAATAATAATAAAACATTTTATTTGTAGAGCGTTTTCCATACAATTATCTCAAAGCGCTGAACAGCAATTAACAATAATTACAACTACTATACAAAAATAAAATACAAGATAATAAAAAATAAAAATGTTCCAGTCAATTATAATAGAAATTACAAATTAGAAATTACAAATTAGAAATTACAAATTAGAAATTACAAATTAGAAATTACAAATTACAAATTACAAATTACAAATTACAAATTACAAATTACAAATTATAGATTAAAATTACAAAGTATATGCTAGTCTGAAAAGATGTGTCATAATCGCTGATTTGAAAGCAGGAAAATCAGAGATGACACGAGTATTTCCTGGTAACGTATTCCATAAAAATGGTGCAGAAACATGGAAAGATCTATCTCCATAGGATTTCTTTGTTTTCATACTCGACCGAACTGTATAGCATTTTGGCCTCGTAGATGGCGTGCTGGCACCCTAACGGTGATCAGCTCAGTGAGGTAGTACGATGCCGTCGCGCAGTGTATAGCTTTAAAAGTGATACATAATATTTTGAAGGAGATTCTCTGCTCAACTGGCAGCCAATGGAGAGACTGTAGGACAGGTGTCATATGGCACCTGTCCTGTCGCCTGATCCGCGTAACCAGTCGAGCAGCAGTATTCTGAATGAGCTGTAGTTTCTTTATTTTCGATAATTACGGAGGCCGAAAAGCAGACTGTTACAGTAATCTAACCTAGACGAAACAAATGCATGGATTAATTTCTCGGTGTTGCTCTGATCTATAAAACGCCTTATTTTCCCTATTCTCCATATAGCATGAGACGCCGCACTACACACACTGGCTATTTGAGCTGACATAGAATCTGGCATAGCTATGTTTAAACGTTTGAATTTGAAAATAATATGTTTGCCAATTTCTCCGCTGGCAATAGTGAATTATAGGATTAATAGGATTATTTTTGAGGCTTTGTTTTAATAAATTTCAAAAGTATAACCTAAAAATAGGAAAATGTAACTATAACTTTATTAATCCGGGTTAAAATTGAGGGAGGTGCCACCTGGAGAGGTAGTAATTCTCATGTGGTTTTTCTAGACCAGTTTTGTTATTCTGAACAAGAATATATGAGGTAAAAAGGCCAAATCATGAGCCATTTTCCGCTACGGAGCTTTTTCAAAATGGCCACCCAAATCTCATATACATAGTGACTGTATGGGTTAAGTAAGAAACTATGATGCATGTTTAACCACTTTTTGCATTGGTTAGTATTAAAGTTTTTCCCAAACAAGCTGCGATTGTAGTCCAGACTCTTTAAAGTGGTGAAAAGTGAGGGCGCTCTTTATATGGCCGCCAAAAAAGTAGATGAACTGTCTATATCTTTTAATAAGCATTTATTACGCCACGCAAAGGTCATTTAGCTTTAAATAAGCATCACAAAGCGTAATACATGTACATGTATGTTTATATGTCGAGATAAACCCCATTTAATTCATTCCAATTCTGGCAAGGTCGCTGAGATGTTAATAAGGTGCGGGCACGTGATTGATGGCGAGATAGTAGGTTAGGGTTAAGGTAAGTATGGGACGAGGTCAAGGGTTGGGGTTGGGATTGGCGTTAACGCTACGTACATCTCACGACCTAACTTTGTGATAATTGTTGAAATAATGCCTGTGGATACGAATATTTCTTGATATTTCTTTTCGTCTGGTCTATGAATTTTAGCGCTATTGCGTCCTGGTACTGCTAGGCAATATCATAGCATTAATAATATCCTTTTATTAAATATTCTTTATGGGAGATTAGATACAGAGCTGACAGTTATCGCTATCATATGTCAAAACTAGATAATGAAAAGGGAATTTGCTAAAAATTCAATCTAATTGAACCATCCTGAACCGAGTGTTTAGCGATTGAATTTAGGGTCTAGCCTCGACCATCATTAATAAAGTCGGTATTGATCAATAACATAGTCTCGATTATCCAGTTTTTGATTTAATCAGAAGCAGCAGACCGGGTTCTTATCCAGTAAATATCGCAGGCTAGCGAGTTGATTATGGTCTGGATAGGTTCATTAATGTCTAATTGATAATTTAGATAACTTTTCAGGCCTAAGGAAAGACCTGCGATAGACAGATCTAGCTCTTGCATAATGTATGTTTAACTTAACTGTCATCCTGGCAATTCCTAACAGTTCAGAAAATTGATTTAACCTTATTTTCCTTGCAGACTCGCCCTGTTCGCTGTAGCTACGATATTGCTGGGACGTGGTTACAACTTCAATAAATGTAACTCCACAAACAGACCAACGGTAAAGAAACACACTAGAGCTGACTCCGCAACCAGAACAACGGTAAACAAACACACACAGTGTACAAGGAGAACGAACATTGCGTTTCTAAAGGTGCACAAATGTGGGAGTACCACCATGTCAAACATATTACATAGATTTGCTCTGAGGTATAATCTCAATGTTGTTCTTCCGAATAGAAATGAGACACAAAAACACTTCTGGGTTCTTGGTTCACTGGATAACAACACACCCAAGAAAATTATCCCAGTACCTCGAGGGGAAGAATATAACATTTTAGCCGTCGATACGTATTATAATAAACGAATATACAAACAACTTATTCCCAATCATCCCTTTTTCTTGGCTATCTTTCGGGAACCTGTTGAACGTTATATTTCGTTTTTATTCTACAATGCTGAAATTAGTCCTAAAATGAAACAACAAATGAAAACTGATCCATACATCTTCCGGAATTATACCAATAAAGCATTTTCTGTCTTGAATGATTTCAGTTTTCATTTACAAAACTTGAATCTGAACAGATTTACTGAGCTAATGGACAACGATTTTGATATGATCATGGTGACTGAGTATTTTGACCAATCGTTGATTTTATTAAAACGGAAGCTGTGTTGGACCTTCCAAGACATTATATATATAACACGTAACATTAACTTCAAGAAACAAGGATACGCTGTTAGTCCGAACGACAGACAAAACATTATTACTCGTTTTCAAAATGATTCGATATTTTACGAACATTTTAAAAGTAAATTGTTTAAAGAATGCAATTATTTTGGAGTCGACTTTTTAGAAGAACTGCACCAATTTAAAACGGTTCTTAAACTTGTTAAAGATTATTGTACATTCGTCAAGAAGGGGGATAAGTCTCTTGTTATTCCTGAATCTCCGTGGAACCAACTTTTTATTGTAGATCCTAACGAATGTTTTCTTATGAAATTGACAGAATTTCCCCTTGTTAAGATGTTACAGAAACGTCAGCGGAAATTATACTTCGAACGTTCAAACAAAAAAGTAGTATAGCGACATTAACTAACTCAATGATAACAACACACGACACAGGCACATGTATATTGAATATAAGTTACTTCACAGGTTTATGGCGGGCGACCGGGGTTTTTAGATGGTTGGTGGACTGTAGCAGTTTCAATCTGGAGCTAGCCTTAAAACTATTTATTACCGGAAAACAGTAAACATCCTTATACAGAGAACATCACGTCTGGCAATCGGGATGGAGCCTAGAATGCTTTGTCATATACAGAGAACAGCACGTCCGACAAGCAGTGTAACTATCCTGGAATCGGGATGTAACCTAGAATGCTTTGACAATGTACAAATGGGTATTTATAATAAAATGGTATCTTAGGAATTAACCATATACACCAAGGTTACTAATACAAATTATAAAGGAATGATTAAACTTTAAAAGACATTAGAGTATAATAAAACAATAAGATAGTAATTATAACTTAACTCATTTTCAACTGTGTGTCAATAGATATTTTACATAACCCTCTTTCAAGAACAATATTACCGGGGTGGCTTGTGTTCCATATACACCTACTTGTGTTGTGATCTTGTACCATATGTATCATTTAATTTCAAATCGATGCAAAATCTATTAAAATTTGCTTTATCGGGTGTTTGGGCGTCAGCATCTTTTACTTGTGGCGGGGTAACCATAGACGTACGAGGCGGGGCGGGGGGGGGGGGAAATATTTTCATGACATAGTCTTGTCGGGAATGAGTGCTCAGTTTGTCGGGAAGCCTCGCGCCATCTGTCGGTTTTTGAATATTTTTTAATAATATGGAAGCGGAAAGAAAGCAGTCCAGTCAATGATGAACACGTACGCCATCTCAACAGAACTAGCACGTACACATGGCCTTTCTCAATTCTTAAGTACTGTGTTTCTGTATATTAGATGACGAACTTAAAAAGTGTCGTCGATTGATTAATCGGTTACAGTACAAGATAACTGTAAATTTTGCCCATCGTCTTATAGTAACTCATTAATCTCATTTTCAATATTCTATGACTTTGTTAAACTAACCAATTTCTATGAATTAAGTTCTCGCGCGCTTTTTGTCAAGTTAGTTGTGAGCGGTACCGTATTTATACAATCAAGGGACAATTGGTGAGAAAACTGTCAAAATTTGTAAAAACTGTTTGTTGTCAAAACTGTGGGAATTGAATTGAAGTGAAGTCCACACCTTATTTGCTGTCAAGGCGGATGCACCGCGTATATTTAATATAACTGGAATGATAATAATAATAAGAAGAAGAATGACTTTATTTTCTGAGGGAACATATTTAGTACATAAGTTCTAATTTTCAACATGTCCCTCCTACTCTATAAAACTAGCAACTGCACAGTCATAATATTTACATGGTGTATATATATATCAAATTATATAAGCTTATAATACATACATATCAAACAAACAAACAATAAAGAAAGAAAAAGGGCAAATAAACATACATTCGGAGGACAACAGTAATTAGCAAGGGTTCAAAGATTTAATGTATATTACTAACTCCTTTTTGGAGATAAAAACCGAAGATGCGTGTTTCGCAGTTTGAGGTAGTGTATTCCAGAATACAGAGGCGGTATATTCGAATGTTCTGGTCATTGCCTTGTTGTTACTTTATGGGTGTGTTATATAAATATGATGGTAATTTGTCTCTTAGAATTTTGAAGGTGAGCATTCATTGGTTGTATTGAATGCGTTGGTAGATTGTAAGCCAATTTAGAGACCCAAACAAAGGTACCGAATGTAAATCAGGTTTTTCATCCAAAATGCTCCTTGCCGCACGCTTTTGAAGTTTATACAAGACCTCTTGTTTGCCTTTATTGGCATTACCCCAAACTGCGGAACAGTAATCTAAGTATGGTAAAATATAGCCGTTGAAAAATAAAATTCTAAGATGGTGTGGTAAATAAGGTTTTAACTTTGTCAGGAGGTAGATTTTGGAGGATATGATTTTGGAAATTTTGTTAATTTGGAGATTCCAATCTAAATTCTGGTCAACAGTTAGCCATAATAACACTGCTTCAGATACATTTTCTAATGATTCTCCATTAATTTTTAGTGATAAGCAGTTTGTGTTTGATTGGTGTTTTGAAGCTATTAGCATGGTTTTGGGTTTTTTAGCATTCATTACCATACCATTATCATTACACCAATTAAATACATTTAGTATATCCTCTTGAAGGGCAATCTCTTACACTATATATGAGTGTACACTTTCTATTGCTGATATTTAATATCAATTCGATAAAAAAAACTTCAAAACTATTTTCAGTACTGATTTAAATACTACTAGCATAGAAGATTACTAATGCTTTAGCAGTACTAAAATCAGTATTGAAGATTTAAATATTTCTGCAGTACTGCCTTTAACTATAGAGTCACAGTCAAATAACCGAAAGAAAGATCACGGCGGCAAAATACAATGTACGTCCTGCCAACAGATAATGGACAAAGAACACTTTAAATTGCATTGCGAGAGAAAGCATGGCCACAACACCTCTGACATTAAATTCACTAGGATATCAGAGAGTAATCAGAAATCGTTATCGTCATCGCATCATCGCGCATCAAATGTGAAATAAGTAATAATCGCTTGACTTGTTCTTCTTTTGGTATAATATATTACACTAGATGTAAATAAACTTGAACTAAAATGGTCATTCATATATTAAAAGTATATAAATTTTACGAGTTCAAAAAGTCTTCTATCTTGTTTCTAGATCTATCTATCTGACGTCAATTGGCTGACTATCGCCATTGAAGAGAGACGACCACTTACAAGATTGGTCGCATATTATTTTTTTTTTGTTACGTCTTTTATGTAAATCATTTTAGTGAAGCCTGTACCAAGACAGGCCCGGGACTGTACAGCGCAGTGGACGCTTCTGGCCCCAGGATCCATTCACTTGATTTGATAATTGTTTAGTTTTTGCATCGTCTATTTTCTGTCTTGTCCGCAGGTTTATCTTGTAGATGTTTTGTTTTGCGTGTAGTTTAGTCCTCCTGCATTTACTATTAGATATGGATAAAAAATGTGAACTGTCATATAATAAAAAACGTGGCAAAAGTAAATTGTAATACGGAATGTATAGATTGTAAATTTGAAGTCTTTTTAAATGGTCGTTCATAGATTAAAGTAGATAAAGAATACACAATCAGTCTTCTATACATCTGAGATCAGGATAAAAAATCTGACGTCTTATAAAATGAAAAATGTAGCAAAAGAAAATCGTTCGACTTGTTCTTGTTTTCGTAGTAATAGAGCTTGTATTTTAAAGATGACTTTTTACACGTTGTTATGCTGCAACTGACATAATTTACTACTGACTCCAAATTACGAGAAAGTATTTGAAATGCCTGGAAATCGCGTCTACGACTGTCTGTTTTTCAAAATTTCCTGGGGGGGGGGGGGGCAAAACCCCCTGTCGGTCACTAAAGAAGTGTATTTGTCGCGAAAATATGCTGCCCCCCCCCAAACAAATTCGGCCCCGTAGGCCTATGGAGATAACAGTCGTTTCGTCATCGACAATTGTAATACAAAAACTAGGTCATTTCGTGAATAACATGTGGTTCAATTGCAATTCAATAATTTGCATGCGCGTAGGCATCTTTAACAATGGTAGGAAACCAGAGGACCCGGAGAAAACCCACGAGGTTAAACAGGAGATTCTACTCCTTGTCACGGACAGGCGAATCGAAACCCCGTCATATTAACCACAGTTATGTCAGGGTGCCATAAGCTAGAGATTCTTTAGATTCAGACCGTTGTACAGTCTATTTCCTTAAACTTGAGAAACAACGCAAGCAAACAAATGTAGTGAGAGAAATTCGCAGATCAGGGGTGGTATTTATAAAAATTCTAAGAGTTTGAATCAACTCTTAACTGTCAAAAATTACTCCTAACTTTGTAGATTTCCCTTAGACCTATTTATAAAACATTTTACTTTAAGAATTACTCCTAACTATGACACATATTTAGGAGTCCTCCTGTAGCACTCCTAACTTGTTAAAAGTACTCTTATCTTGGTTAACATGGCCGTCCGTGTGCGCCGCCTACGAGACTTTAAAACAAGAAGAAATATCTTAATGGAGTAAAATAAGGAGATATCGAATGGACATAGGCGGGATTCTTTTTGTGACAGATTTAGTCTGGTTAGGACCCAAGTCTTACATTTAGTTAAAAGTAACTCTAAGAACATTTATAAATATTTCTAAAGAGTAACTTTTAACTAAATGTCGTTTTAGGAAGTCTTAGAGTAAAAGTTATGAAAGCTCTAAGAATTTTTATAAATACGGCCCCAGATGGATCATGTGCAACTTAACCGGATAAAATTTTGCAGTGTGTTCGGCAAATTTATGTTAATTTGTATTCTCGCGATGAATCTGTACTTGATGACGTTGAGACTCTTAGTAACCTTACAATTGAACAGTTATCAGACTCTGATTTCCGTAAATGCATTATCATCTCGGGGATCACGGTGGCTAAGTGGATAAGGCGCTGGTTCGCTAGCCTGGAGGTTGAGTGTTCGATCCCTGCATTGGCCGAGAAAGTTCATCTCGATTTTCCGGCGTGAATTCCCCTTGTCAGTGATGCAGAAGGAGGGCCTGACAAGGACAGCTGCCTAGTCGTTCGGATGAGACGAAAAACCGAGCTCCCGTGTACAAATTGGAGTGCACGTAAAAGATCCCTTGGCAGTTGGAATTCGATATAAGAGTAGTCCGTAGCGCCGCTGCCCGGGCAAAATTTCCCTCATAGCACACTGTTGGCGTATGCCCGTCTTCAATTGGCCCAGGTTAGGTGCTTAAGCGTAGGACGTTAAACCCCATTTCATTCATTCATTCTTAGTAACCTTACAATTGAACAGTTATCGGACTCTGATTTTTTTTTAGACAATTATATCGTCAATTTTAATATTTAGCAAATTCTGTGATATTTGTTATCAATTTTAAAAGAATAAATTTATAATAAAAAAAAAAAAAAAAAAAAACAGTTCTCGTCCGATCACTGTTCAAAGTTAAGCAACGTCGGGCCTGGTGAGTACTTGGATGGGTGACCGCCTGAGAACTGTAGACGCCTTTTTAAAACGAGCAGCAAGCAATTATCCCCTCAATTCAGGAAGGAAGGCACAACTTCGGGGTTTCTTAAACTTCCCTCGTCTACGGCCATACCACTATGAAAACACCAGTTCTCGTCCGATCACTGAAGTTAAGCAACGTCGTGCCCGGTGAGTACTTGGATTGGTGACCGCCTGAGAACACCGGGTGCTGTAAACGCCTTTTTAAAACGAGCAGCAAGCAATTATCCGCTCAATTCAGGAAGGAAGGCACAACTTCGGGGTTTCTTAAACTTCCCTCGTCTACGGCCATACCACTATGAAAACACCAGTTCTCGTCCGATCACTGAAGTTAAGCAACGTCGTGCCCGGTGAGTACTTGGATGGGTGACCGCCTGGGGACACCGGGGGGTTGTAGACGCCTTTTTAAAATCCCCAGCAACCAGTTATCCGGTCAATTGCGGTAGCCACAGCTACGGGTTTTGTTCACATTCTCTCTTGTGATATCAAATACAACAATGTATGGAAAATATCATGCAATATTATCTTTCAAATACCCTAGAATGGTTATGATATTTTAAACTTAAATTATACAACAATATGCTAAACGTCCCGAAATTTATAAAAAAATATTTTAATTGCTTGGGATAACCCTAACCTACATCTATTGAAAAGGTTTCTATTCAACCCTTATTTTAAAAAAACCCTTTTCATTCCATAAATGATGTTATTATTGAATGAATAAAACGAGGTTAAACGTCCTACGCTTCACCAACTCATATTATTCATGAGGACAATAACACTTATGGTACTGATAAGATTTTAAAGCTTTTTCAAATAATTGTATCATCAATACCCGAATCTCAGGGAGAGGGGTTTAATATAGGCTATGCCTGTTCCCCAATCCCTATTCAGGTACAAATCTGAAAAAAATATTGCTTATAAAAAAAAAATACCCGAATCATGGAGGGATATTATTGAAAACCAGTGTCGTGATAATACTTGTAGTACTGGAAATTACTTTTTTTTAAAATTAATAATGTACTAGTCAAATCCAATGAGCTTACTTAAAAAAATATGTTATAAAGTATTACTTAAACATTATGTTATTATAAATTATTACTTTTACTTTTAAAAAAATTATGTTATAAAGTATTACTTAAACATTATGTTATAAATTATTACTTAAACATTATGTTATTATAAATTATTACTTTTACTTAAAAAAAATTATGTTATAAAGTATTACTTAAAAATTATGTTATAAAGTATTACTTAAAAATCATATTATAAAGTATTACTTAAAAATTATGTTATAAAGTATTACTTAAAAATTATGTTATAAAGTATTACTTAAACATTATGTTATAAATTATTACTTAAACATTATGTTATAAATTATTACTTAAACATTATGTTATAAAGTATTACTTAAACATTATGTTATAAAGTATTACTTAAACATTATGTTATAAAGTATTACTTAAAAATTATGTTATAAAGTATTATTTCAAAAATATGTTATAAAGTATTACTTAATAATTATGTTATAAAGTATTACTTAAACATTATGTTATAAAGTATTACTTAAACATTATGTTATAAAGTATTACTTAAACATTATGTTATAAAGTATTACTTAAACATTATGTTATAAAGTATTACTTAAACATTATGTTATAAAGTATTACTTAAAAATTATGTTACAGAGTATTATTTCAAAATTATGTTAATAAGTATTACTTTAACATTATTTTATAAAGTATTACTTAAAAAATATGTTATAAAGTATTACCTAAACATTATGTTATAAAGTATTACTTAAACATTATGTTATAAAGTATTTCTTTAATATTATGTTATAAATTATTACTTAAACATTATGTTATTATAAATTATTACTTTTACTTAAAAAATTATGTTATAAAGTATTACTTAAAAATTATGTTATAAAGTATTACTTAAACATTATGTTATAAAGTATTACTTAAAAATTATGTTATAAAGTATTACTTAAAAATTATGTTATAAAGTATTACTTAAAAATTATGTTATAAAGTATTATTTAAAAATTATATTACAGAGTATTAGTTAAACATTATTTTATAAAGTATTACTTAAAAATTATGTTATAAAGTATTACTTAAAAATTATGTTATAAAGTATTACTTAAAAATTATGTTATAAAGTATTACTTAAAAATTATGTTATAAAGTATTACTTAAAAATTATGTTACAGAGTATTATTTCAAAATTATGTTAATAAGTATTACTCCAAAATTATGTTATAAAGTATTACTTTAAAAAAATATGTTATAAAGTATTACTTAATCATTATGTTATAAAGTATTACTATTACTTAAAAATTATTACTTTAAAATTATGTTATAAAGTATTACTTAAAAATTATGTTATAAAGTATTACTTAAAAATTATGTTATAAAGTATTATTTAAAAATTATATTACAGAGTATTAGTTAAACATTATTTTATAAAGTATTACTTAAAAATTATGTTATAAAGTATTACTTAAAAATTATGTTATAAAGTACTATTTCAAAATTATGTTATAATTATTACTGAAAAAAATATGTCATAAAGTATTACTTAAACATTATGTTATAAATTATTACTTAAACATTATGTTATAAAGTATTACTTAATAATTATGTTATAAAGTATTATTTCAAAATTGTGTTATAAAGTATTACTTAAACATTATGTTATAAAGTATTATTTAAAAATTATGTTATAAAGTATTATTTCAAAATTATGTTTCTGAACAAAAGAACTCGAAAAACAATACCGGATGACTTCGAATGGTATAAATGTATTACGGGTAGATAGGAAAGTGCTTCAAAATAATCAGAAGGAAAAAAAATGTCGCAAATTACGTCACAGTAATTATGATGTATCGCGAACGCTGAATACAATATGTCCAATAATTAGTATAAATCCTATATGGCCGCCATTGAAACCATAAACATCCAGTTCCCGGGGATGGCATCCGTTTGTAAGGGATTTAAATTCACTTGATTTCTGATAGACCTGGATTTCAGTTATGGACTGTACAATTCTTCTGCTTACAATTCTTCAATAATGCACATGGTTTAGCCACACTTATCCGCAGTGAATATTCGCTTGGCCGCTAGTATCACTAATAAGGATGACATCGACGACGAATCTTAATGACTCATAAATATGGACCTTTTCGCTCCGACAAATTAAATTCTAAAACATTTTTTTGAAGTATAAGAAAAATAAATAAAGGTGTTTGGAGTATATCTGGATAAAAAATAATAATCCATTAGCGTAAATATGTACAGAAAATAGTACGCGGAGGCGTAAAATGGGTAAAAAGATATAATTCTACCCGTACTAGTTATTTTGTAAACAAAGGACGTGTCGCCTTCAATTGACGTTTTTTCTGTCGGTTTGCTTTTGAAACTTTTTGATTATTTTCCTGTGGTACTTAAAACACCGTTTATTTAGTTTATTATTGATGAATAATTCTTCGTGTTGTGTTTTATTTTCTCAAAATCCGCTCTTTTGCTAAGCAATTGACTCGATTTACTAGACACTATTATACTATTCTGCATGACGCTTATTAGACTCGATTAAACAAAAGGAATCTGACCTTCTATTAGTAAATGCAGGAGGACTGCACTACACGCAAAACAAAAACAAAAATTCTACAAGACAAACCTGCGGACAAAACAGAAAACAGACACTGCAAACACAAAACAACTATCAAATCAAGTGAATGGATCCGGGGGGGGGGGGCAGCCGTAAGCGTCCGTTGCGCTGTACAGTCCCGGGCCTGCTGCGGCACAGGCTTCACTAAAATGATTTACAAAAAAGACGTAACAACAAATGCCACCGATCCTGTCAGTGGTCGTATATATATATACCAAAAAATACTAAATTTGGATGGAATAATCTATATTTAAATAACTTTTACATTAGTGCCAAGATCTTTCGGCCTTTCGGCTTCTTCAGGGCTAATGGCGTGTAAAAGTTATTTAAATATAGATTATTCCATCCAAATTTAGTATTTTTTGGTATATTTATCTGAGAGTTCGTTATTTTAAATCGTTTAATTATATATATATATATATATAATTGAAATTAAAGATGGCAAAATAAAAATAAAACTACATTTGTATGCTAACGTTTTCATCGCGAAAGCGGTTCATCGGGCGATTTATAACAATATAATATATATATATATATATATAACCATAGATAATGGTTACTATAACCAATTAAACAACAGTGTTACCATAGCTACGTCTACACTAGCAGCATTCACCGTCTACACTAGCCTTTTAAATGCCGGTTTTTTCCTAAAGGCCGACTTTTTCAATTTCTCAATCGTAAGAGCCGGCTTTTTAAAATCCGGCGATAATTGAGGGATTTTTCAGAATCAAAAAGCCGGCTTTTTCAAAAAAACGGCAATTTTATGTGTGTAGACGGTGAAAACCAGGTTTTATCGGGTACCCGGATGTCATCCTTCCCGAACTTCCGTACATTCATAACATTGGCACAAATAACGAAGGTCGGTGTTCATCGTCTTTTACCGTTACAAAACTTCAGTCAGTGTAGACGCTACACTTGAAAAAAGCCGGGGTTTTAAAAAGCCGGATTTTACTAGCCTAGTGTAGACGAAGTTTCTATTGTCCATCTTTATACAATGACATTATTTATGAATAGTCCCATGACGGACGAAAAGTACTTTAAAATGTTAAAATGTTATTTAATCAGTGTTGAAATCAGTTTGTATCGGCATACCTTTTATCTATTCATCATTTGTGCTAATAATTTTGGATATGCATACACGATGTCGTACTAGACAACATATAATAAAAAAAACAGAACAGCCTTTTGAAGACTCAATTTTACCTGCTATCGTTTACGCTCTTTGTAGTGTGACGCCACCCGTGGTAACGAAAGCGCCTTCCGTAGGGCGTTTTACGGAAAGCGCTTTGAAAGCGCATTAGGTGTGAACATAGCATTAGCCACTTGTTTTCAATATTTATATTATTTTCGTTCATTTCCATGCGCTGACGATTGATTATTTTATTTTAAGATGCTCAATATAATCATGCATGACTAATCATGCATGGCATTAACACGCTTGATTTAGTTAGTCGTCTAATGCTTTGTTGACACGAGCCTTTTAATGCGCATCGAATGCGAATTAAAGCCTTAAGTCGCTAAAACGCGTCACACTCAATGCGCATTAAACCAAAACTAAGCCGCTTTAGCGAAACCGCATTTCTAATGCGCATTGGCTGAAGCGATATAACTGACGCGCATCACAATTACCCCATCTGATAGTTCCATTGATATAGATGTCGCATGCTGTTAATGCGCATTGAGTGTGACGTGTTTTAATGCGAATCTAAAGCGGTTTAATTTGTAGTGTGACGCCACCCGTGGTAACGAAAGCGCCTTCCGTTGGGCGTTTTACGGAAAGCGGTTTCAAAGCGCATTAGGTGTGAACATAGCATTAGATTGGCCAAATAAGTAATTGACATCATTCTACTCAGTTCCGCTTTAGTATCCGTTTAATATTATAAACAAGGAAATTTGCAACTGCTAATTTATATTCATCTAGGGGGGGGGGTATGGCTAAATACGCCTGTCATTGAGTCAACTGACGTGGTTTCGAATCCCCGGTTTTACGTGGCAAGGAGTAGGGTCGCCTGTCCAACCTCGTTGGTTTTCCTCTGGGCACTCCGGTTTTCTCCAACTGTAAAGACCCCTACGCGTAAGCAAATTATTGAAATAGAATTAAAACCATATGTTAGTTCCGAAATGACCTAGTTTGTGTCGAGTGGACGTTAAATCCCATCTCTCTCTCTCTCTCGTTATTTTTCTTTTATCAAAGTTTAATTTCGATTGTATCCTAACGGTTAATGCCGGGCCAGGAAGATCCCAGAAATGACCTAGTTTGTGTCGAGTGGACGTTAAATCCCATCTCTCTCTCTCTCTCTCTCTCTCTCTCTCGTTATGTTTCTTTTATCAAAGTTTAATTTCGTATGTATCCGAACGGTTAATGCTGGGTCAGGAAGACCCCAGAAATGACCTAGTTTGTGTCGAGTGGACGTTAAATCCCATCTCTCTCTCTCTCTCTCTCTCTCTCTCTCTCTCTCTCTCGTTATGTTTCTTTTATCAAAGTTTAATTTCGTATGTATCCGAACGGGTAATGCCGGGAAAGGAAGACCACAGAAAAACTCTCGCTTTCAAACAATTTTTCTATCATCTTGGGGGGGGGGGGATCACGGGGTGGCTAAGTGGATAAGGCGCTGGTTCGCTAGCCTCGAGGTCGAGTGTTCGATCCCTGCATTGGCCGAGAAAGTTCATCTCGATTTTCCGATGTGATTTCCCCTTGTCAGTGATACAGACGGAGGGCCTACAAGGACAGCTGCCTAGTCGTTCGGATGGGACGAAAAACCAAGGCCCGTGTACACATTGGAGTGCACGTAAAAGATCCCTTGGCAGTTGGAATTCGATATAAGAGTAGGCCGTAGCGCCGCTGCCCGGGCAAAATTTCCCTCATAGCACACTGTATGGCGTATGCCCGTCCTCAATTAGCTCAGGTTAAGTGCATAACAGTAGGACGTTAAACCCCATTTCATTCATTCATTCTATTATCTTGGGTTCTTTCTTTCCCTAACAGGCTCGTGCTTGATTCATCACTAAAGGGACATTTCTTATGGTGGATTTCTTGAAAGATGAATATTTCTTTTATTTGAATAAGAGTACATGTATTTTACTTCCATTTTGACTTGTTAGTCTATCTATATATGATGTAAAGAGAGAGAGAGAGAGAGAGAGAGAGAGAGGGAGAGAGAGAGAGTTGACTTGTTAGTCTATATATGATGTAAAGAGAGAAAGAGGAGAGAGAGAGGTGTGAGAGAGAGGGGGGAGAGAGAAATGATGTTTAATGTCCACTCGACACAAACTAGGTCATTTTAGGACTAACATATATGATGTTAAAATAGCCCACCTATTTGTCATTACTTGTCATTATTTGTCTATTCAACTTTCATATAAATGTTTGACTATAGCTAATATGAATCTATTTAATGTAACTTGGGATTTGATAATAAACTACATCCTTGAATCACCTATTTCCTGTGTTCATTATAAACTACTAGTCATGATTCAGATATTATATATATAGAGAGAAATAGGTTTAACGTCCACACAACACAACTAGGTCATTTCGGGACTAACATATGGTTTAATTTTATTTCAACACGCTTGCGCGTAGTGGGAGGAAACCGGAGTGCGTGGCTGTCAAAGTTTAATTTAAAAAAACCGACAAGGACTGCTGTCTAGTAGTTCGGATGGGACGACAAAATGAAGTGCCGTGTACACATTGGCATGCACGTAAAAGATCCCTCGGCAGTTGGAATTTTGATATATATATAAGAGTAGGCCGTAGCGTCGCTGTCCGGACAAACTTACCCCCATAGTACACTGCATGGCGTATGCCCGTCTTCAATTAGCCCAGTTTAGGAGCATAACTGTAGGACGTTAAACCCCATTTTATTTATTAAATGGAGTAGCCCCATGTATCACAAGGCTCAAATAAGACGGCCCTGGCAAATTCAGATAAATGAGACTATTCGTTATCGTTTACAATTGTATAATTTAATTAAAACACTGTCATAAGCTGAAAAAAAACCAAAACATAAAAAGCAATAGTCCCGAATGCACATAATTGTATTGGAGAAAATAGATGTGGTGTGGGTAGAATCGAGACGTAATTAAACACAGCGGATATATTTCATGATCGGGAAGGTATTTGCCTTTTCAGACGACACATAAGTTACAGTCCCAAATTTTCACTCCATTGTCACCGAGGAATCCCCACTGTAGGCCGGTTGGGGAGGTCCGAGAGTTAACAATAGCTGCCTTATATAAATGAGTATTTTTGGGAATACTGACCATAGCCCTAACCCGTTTAAGACGAGGGAGAGAAATGGGGTTTAACGTCAACGTGACACAAGCTAGGTCATTTTAGGACTAAAATATGGTTTAATTTTATTTCAATAATTCACTTGCGCGTAGGGGTCCTTGGCAGTGGGAGGAAACCGGAAGATGGACATGAGACCCTATTCCTTGTCACGTACAACCGGTGATTCGAAACCACGCCAGTTGACTTAATGACAGGCTTTATGCACGCACGTGCTAACCATTCAGCCATCCAACGCCCCCTGAGAAATATTGAAGAGTAGAATAAATGTGATTCATTTTCCTCACTACAAGGCACAGGAAGATATAACAGGTCATGTTTCGGGTTTTAAATGAGCACTTAAACATTTTCCTTCCTAGTTGACACTAATAGACGAAAATGGCCGATATAAGACACTGGTTATTTTATATGATCATCTTCTTTGTGGTATATATTCAGCATATAAATGGTAAGATTTTTCCGATTTTATTTAATTATCAATATACATGTATAAAATGTAAGAAAATATGAATTATAAATGTAGTGACATCTGTGTCAATAAGGGATAGAGAGAAATGGGTTTAACGCCCACTCGACACACACTAGATCATTTCGGGACTAGCATGAGGTCCAATTTTATTTCCATATTTCGCTTGTGCGTGGGGGGTCTTTAGCAGTGGGAGAAAACCGGAGGACCCAGAGAAAACGCACAAGACTGGGCAGGCGACCCTACTCCTTGCCACGTACAACCGGAGATTCGGAACCACAAGCTTTCAAGTTCCATATTTCTGAAATACAAAGTAGGATGAAATTATTTAAAGCACGCTTGTTGTAACTGAATAATATGTCCCAATCATTATTCTCATCAACAAATTGTACTATTTTACCATATTCCAATTCATTGATGATACAAATTTCATATTAACACACCGAATTTAAAAGTTTGGAAAAAATTCAACTACATGGTTTGAAAAGCTTTACGTAAACACTTCCAAATGCAACATGGATTTAAACATATTTTCGAACCCCCTGGACGAGTAAAATAGGATGTAATGGGTAATTTACACAACAGGTAGGACACTTAAACATCTAGTAGTTAGAATAAGGCTAATTTTTTCTGGACCTGTCAAGCCAGCAAGAGTGGTACCGTCCCTTTAAACTATAAAATTGTTGTCACGGTATATAGAGTAATATTATAGATATTAGGGATATATTATATTAAATATAAAATACAGCACCGTCAAAGCCTGTGATCGATACAAAAAAAAACGGAGTAGTGAAAATGAAATGAAATAAAATGGGATTGTGCACCGACTGGGCTGATGGAGACGGACATAATACGCCACACAGTGTGCTATAACCAAAAACTTGCCTGGAAAGCAGCGCTATGGGGGTACTCTTATATCCAATTCCAACTGCCAAGAGTTCTTTTACGTGCACTCCAATGTGTACACACACATGACCAGGGGCTAAGGATGTAGGGGTGCCTGGAGGAAAGCTGAGTAATATTTACGAAACAATTGTTGGTATAGTCTAATAAACAATAGAAACTTTTACTTGATCGTAATTTAGAGGTTAAGTAGAGGAAATCCGGCGAATGGTCTCAATTTGGATACCTAGGGACGTGGATTGGATTATAATCGGATACTGTCAGTTCACTATTTGGATGCAAAACGGGGAGCTAAAAACTTTAAGCCTCCTGTCGGCCTTCGCGCCGTGAGGGCCCAACGGGCAATCAAGGCCTAGGTCGGGCCTGTAGCAAGCCACAATGACTGTGAGTTTGCCCAAAAGTTTGCCCAAAATGTTCCGTTGGAATCCAGTTCAACGTGATATGGGTATTGAAAAATGAACGAATATGACGAAAAAAGACTATTTTTGATATTTTGAAGTCTGATAATCACGATTTTTGTTTTTCCATTTATTTGCCTGCTTAAAATATTCTGTCAAAATCGTACACATCTGATTATTATGACATCAGTAAAACTAAACCGTAGTTCAGAGGTCGGATGTGACAGCGATTCTTTTGGCTGAAGTAATAAGGAAATAAATCGGGACATGAAAATGGCGTCGGACGTAACAGAGATCCGGAGTGATCAGAGATCGGATGTGACAGTAAATGAATGAATGAAATGGGGTTTATCGTCCTACTGTTATGAACTTAACCTGAGCTAATTGAAGACGGGCATACGCCATAGGCGCTACGGCCTACTCTTATGCCGAATTCCAACTGCCAAGGGAACGTTTACGTGCACTCCAATGTGTACACGGGACCTCGGTGTTTCGTCCCATTCGAACGACTAGGCAGCTGTCCTGTCAGGCCCTCCTTCTGCATCACTGACAAGGGGAAATCACGTCGGAAAATCGAGATTAACTTTCTCGGCCAATGCAGGGATCGAACACCCGACCTCCAGGCTAGCGAACCAGCGCCTTATCCACTTAGCCAACGTGATCCCGGATGTGTATTTGGTATGGCATATGTTGTATTCAATCTCAGTTTCTGTGTCTTAGCAAAGTGCTCCCCAGTTTCCCAAAATGACGCAATAGAAACCATGTATTTTCCAAAAATTCCAATTTGATGTAGGTATTGAAATATATTAAATAAGCATTAAGTTGCTTATTGTTAATGTATCCAAACTATTCATATTATTCCTTCTGTGACTGTATATAAGAATTCTGAATAAATATTAAATGATTAGTATTCTATTTGTTTTATTGTACCAGGACAACAAAGATTTGGATATAATGACAAATATGTATGTCATTGTGATGGGGGAAATTGTGGTAGTGATACAGGTCACTGTTATAGTGGTAGATGTCGGAAAGGGTGGTATGGTTCCTCATGTCAAAAAGGTAGGAAATATTATTTAACTTTGAACTAAACGTAATCTGTATTTTGTCCAGGTGGGTTTCCTCCGGTCCTCCGGGCACTCCGGTTTTCTCCCACTGCTAAAGACCCCTACGCGCAAGCGAATTATTGAATTAAAAATTGAAAACCATACGTTAGTCCTAAAATGAACTAGTTTGTGTCGAGTGGACGTTAAACCCCATCTCTCTCTCTCTCTCTCTCTCTCTCTCTCTCTCTCTCTCTCTCTCTCTCTCTCTCTCTCTCTCTCTCTTGAAAATGTGATATTTGGGTTTCTGAAACATATACAAAATGAAGAATGGGTGATGGACTATATAATAAATATAATTCATTCAAATATGAGATTAAGAATTTTACGGCTATACGAAATGACGGCTTCCTTATGATTTGTGTTCAATAATTAGAATTGCCAGGTAATTTGCACACTTAAAACTTATTCAATTTTCAGAAAATGTTGCATTTAGCAAAAATACCTGGCAAAGCTCAACCCATAACGACAGGCATGGACAAAGATATTCTGGTTATGCTGTAGATGGTGATACTCGTCATAACGTCGATTATAATAAATGTACTCTTACGGCTGAAGACAGAACATATGCTTCATGGGGAGTAGATTTGGGACAAAGTTATCCTGTTACTAATATAAAAATATATGCAATGGATTACTGTAAGTAGAAATAAAAAAAATTTTTTTTGAATACTGAAATTTATTATATTTTGAATACAGATATTTATTATATTTTGAATACTGAAATTTATTATATTTTGATTACAGATATTTATTATATTTTGAATACAGAAATTTATTATATTTTAGATACAGAAATTTATTATATTTTGATACAGATATTTATTATATTTTGAAAACAGTTATCTATTAAATTATTTTGAAGATGAATATTTATGAATGATTTTGATACACATGTTTATTATTACATGGTGACTGTACACTTCCTCGTGTCCCTTCTAATACCAACAAACAAATTAGACAATATGCATTTGTAGATTTTATATTCAGTTTTTCTTTTGGGGGTGTCAAGTGTTAGTTCTTACGCAAATCGCTGTACGTCGGTTTTTTTACCATCAATATATTATAAGGATGGTTTAATTTACGGACATTGTTTTCTCAAGAAAACAGGAAGAATACATGGACAGGGATAAAAGCTTACAGCATAAAGAAGTACGATACACGACGGAATATAATTCTGGTTATGCTATATATGGAATGTATTGAAATTGTGTAAACTACACTGTTAATATGCAATGTATATGCCTATTATGCATTTTACAAGATAAAAAAACAAAACAAAAAAAAAAACAGTGGATATCACTCCTGTCTAACAAATCATAAAGCTGTGGTGTTACGGTGGCGGCATAGTATTTCACCGTAACACCACAGCCACTGTAACCATTCATAATACATCTAACTATCCCTTTACAGCACTTCACTCCCTACATATTTCCTCTCGTCCTACTTTCCCAAACGTCAACAACATATCTTATACATCCAGTTCACTGATTAACCGTTGTACCATGTCTACTGGTTATGGCTTTGTTTGTTCAGAATTTCTTACATAATGCGTAGAAAAAATCAGCATATTTTGACTACGCGCCACAAATCGTCAGCACGGTAATATGCATAGTGAGTAGAACATATCTCTAAGCGGCGAATAACTGAATAACTGGCCTTTGTGTTACTATATCTATCAAGCAAGTGAAAAAGCTTAATTGTGAGCGCTATTCATAGAAACTCGTGAGAAATATAGTTGTCAGTAGTCGCGTAAACCCGTCAGTTCTTGCACCATACGTCAGTATTCCTATACATGTTCACTAATTATCATAAGGTCAGTTGGGGTTGGGACGACCTAGTGGTCTAGAGTGTTGCGCTTCGACCTCTACCTGGCAGGTCACCTCTGGCTTGCGGCTGTGGTTTCGAGCCCTGGTGTGAGCGTATGTGGCATGGGAACTCCGGTTTCCTCCCACGGCTAAAGACCCCTACGCGCAAGCGAATTATTGAAACAAAATTAAAACCATATGTTAGTCCCGAAATGACCTAGTTGTGTTGAGTGGACGTTAAACCCAATTTCTCTCTCTCTCTCTCTCTCTCTCTCTTCTCTCTCTCTCTCTCTATCTAATCAGGTGAATATTTAAGTTAATTGGTTAGTATTCAAAAATCACGTGACTTATTAAGAAAACGGCAATGTTTGAAGATCGCGCTCACTAGCTATCTGAGTGCGTCAGTAACTGGGCCCGACGCCAAACAAACACATATAGACAGTTCCATTTCTGTAAGTTATTCATGTTGATTTATTTCTTTATATAGATATCATTTATGGATTTAGAGGATTCAAAGTATTCGTAGATCAACATAACCAAACAAACCAAAGTCCGTATAGACCAGAAGAAGGGTTTGATTATGACTATGGTAGCCCTAATGGATTTATTCTATACTGTAATAGTGTAGGCAGATATATAACGATTACAAATGACGATACTGTAGAATACCCAGCCCATGTTTTTGTGAATCTCTGTGAAGTTGAAGTTTATGGTGAGAGAAGTATAAAATAAAGTAAACTAACGTCAACTGTGATTACACTATTTTGCCTATACCGTTTTTCAAGACTTCGAATTTTGTCTAATGGTTTGGTTTGTCCATACTTGGTTTTATTTCATAGATAAGACTTGCGACCGAGGGCGCAAAGAGCATTCATATCAGCAGGAAATATTATCCCCACCGCTACTATCAGGAAATTAGAGACGAAGTTAATGGCCGTCAGTATTGACTCTTTATGTTATGCCAGTTAGATTTTAAAACTGCGAAGTTGGGTAAATGGGTCTATATTATTGTATGCCGTAAAATATGTAAAATGTGATAAATCTGGCTAGAACTGTTTTCAAATAAGCGCATGGTGTGGTCTATTGGATTGTTTTTTGACAGATGGCTTACGCTCGCTGTTGTATTCACATTAATCATATGCCGATCCGAATCCATATCTTATATCAGCTATTGTAGATCCAAATCTATGTATTATAATCAGCCACGCATTGACACAATTCCGCTGTACATATGTCTGTCACTGTATACCCTGGTTGTTACATTCGGCAAACCTCGACAGATTCCATGCATCTTAACCTCGGCCGTATCATCATTTCCGCCGTATTTGATCTATTTTAATTAATCCGAATGCACAAAATGGCTGCCCCCATGAGGATTTCTCTGGAGAGTGTATTATATCAACAAACGTCACGTTTGGCATTGGGTTTGTGGAATTACCAGGGAATTTTATCAAACCAGCAGCCTTGAGACAATATCTCTGCTTATTTACGTAAACGCACTCTACAAAAGACGCAATTTGGGACTTTTTTTCTAAAAGCGACACGTTTTCCAGTTTGAAGTGAACCGGTAGCCGCATCGCAAATGTATGGTCGTAGGTACATATCAACTACTGTCATACAGTCGAGTCTAGATGTAGGGTTACGGGGGGTACCGGAATCTGTCGAGATTTGCCGAGTGCTGGTTGTTACTCACTCTCTAGTTCAACTCAATATCGAACCCAAAAATATGATACTCGCTAGGTTTCAAAAATTGTTCAGAACATCGATAATTGTATAGCTTAAATGGACAATAACACTTTTGTTGGCTAAACAGCTCCAGAAAATAAATAATAGCCTTATTTTAAGTACTAGGTGTTTAAAGCGGCCCTAACAGTTATATTTTTAAAATGTATTAAAATAAAGCCCTAAAATATATGGTATCTATAAACAGCCTACCTTGTTAAAGAATAATCCTATTAATCCTATAATTCACTATTGCCAGTTGAGAAATTGGCAAAAATATCATTTTCGATTTCGAATCTCAACGTTGAGAAGAACTCGGTTAAAAAAACCGATCACCGGTCTCTCTATAAGGCAAGAGTGACACAAGTGAAGTAATTGTGTTATTATTTCAAATGTAAAATAAGCTTTTATTGCACCTGCTTAGTGGGTTGATGCTATATTGCATCCATTTAAAACAAAAAAAAGGCTGTCAATCATTCTGGGCTAGTGGCTAATATGACGCCTGTCACTTTGCTTTGGCTACAAAATAGTGTTAACCCACTTCCTTATGTAGACGTTGTTTTCCAGTGAAATGAAATGATATTATTACCAATCTGCTCAGGCCGAGTAGAAAATATTTCATTTTTTTTATATGAATGGTTTTTGAGTGTTAGAACGATGCCTATGATCGTATAATAGTGAGTTGACAACCTATTTAGTAAAAAACATTCAAATAATCATGTTTTAATTTTCTTAGAATAAATGGAATTTTCGCTTTTTAAAAGTATCCTACTTTTGTGTAAAATGTCCATTAAATCCAATTTTATTTGTCTAGAGGGTTCGAAAATATTTTAAAATCCAAGTTGCAATTGAAAAGGTTTACATTAGGCTTTTTAAACGATTGAGTTGAATTTTTCCAATTTTATAAATTGGGTGTGTTAAGATGAAATTTGTATCATCAAATAATTAGAATATTGTAAAATAGTACAATTTGTTGACCAGAATAAATAAAGGGACATATTATTCAGTTACAACAAGAGTGGTATTGCACCTTTAATCTGGGTAGAGACATTGGACTGGATGAAGCCGAATACGCAATTTTATATTACCATATGTTGTAGCGCACACAATTATCCAAGGGTTTGTGCATTCCTGGGAGATATTTACCATGTTATTTGAATTTTATATTATGTATACAGTTTGTTCTGTTGGTACCTTTGGACCAGATTACAACAAGAGTGGTACAAGGGCTTGTACATTCCTGAGAGATATTTACCATGTTATTTGAATTTTATATTATTTATACAGTTTGTTCGGTTGGTACCTTTGGACCAGATTGTGAAGAGTTATGTTACTGTCGATCACCCGGTGATAGATGTGATCAAGTTACAGGTCAATGTCCTAACGGGTGTGCTGATGGATTTACTGGAACCAGATGTGATACAAGTAAGAATTCTAGTTCAAATTTGACGAAAGAAAAGAAACATGAACTTTATCAAAGAGAGAGAGAGAGAGAGAGGGGGAGAGAGAGAGAGAGAGAGAGAGAGAGAGAGAGATGGGGTTTAACGTCTACTCAACACAAACTAGGTCATTTCCCCACTAACATATGGTTTAATTTTATTTCAATAATTCGCTTGTGTGTAGGGGTCTTTAGCAGTGGGAGGAAACCGGAGTGCCCAGAGGGCTCGAAACCACAGCCGCAAGCTAGAGGTGACCAGCCAGCTAGAGGTTGAAGCGCGGCACTCTAGACCACCAGGCCATCACAACCCCCACTCTATTAAAGAGCTGATTAAGATACACTGTATATCACAGATATGATGCGGGTGAACAATATCGTGGCAACTAAACAAATAGGCCGCCCGAAAATCGATAATGACTGGCACAATAAGAGAATGAATGAATGAATGAAATGGGGTTTAACGTCCTACTGTTATGCACTTGAAGACGGGCATACGCTATATAGTGTGCTATGAGGGAAATTTTGTCCGGCAGCGGCGCTACGGCCTACTCTTATATCGAATTCCAACTGTCAAGGGATCTTTTATGTGCACGCCAATGTGTACACGGGACCTCGGTTTTTCGTCCCATCCGAACGACTAGGCAGCTTTCCTTGTCAGGCCCTCTTTCTACATCACTGACAACGGGAAATCACGCCGGAAAATCGAGATGAACTTTCTCGGCCAATGCAGGGATCGAACACCCGACGTCCAGGCTAGCGAACCAGCGCCTTTTTTTTTTTTTTTTTTTCAAATTTTTATTCACAGAAACAAAAGTATATACATTACATTAAATACATTTCATAAATTCATAATTAGATATAAATATAATAGTAACATATATACACCCAGGCAAGAAGTTATATTACAAAAATAAAAACAAGTATTTTTGGTTATTTATAATGTACAAAAGCGTAATAAGGGTAAAATATATTATGTACAATTAAAAACATTGCCCGGATTTATACACTTATACATAATTTTACTTCATTATTTTTTATATATATAATATTTTGTATACATATTAAATCTTTGAATTTCTGTTCTTTTAAATAAAAATATAAGTACTGAAAATGATGTTGTAACATTGACATAAAAAGTTTAAAAACATTTACAATTTTACCAGTCTTTAGGAACATATTTCTGCGTCTTATTATAGCTAGTCTAGCAAAGGATAGTAGTAGAATTAAAATATTATTCTTTTTATTACCTTTAATGACTTGGACACCGAATAGTAATATTGTATTAAAATGGACAGTGCTAAATCCTTCTGGGTAAAAATTAATTAATATAGATTTTAAATTATTAATAAACTCTGAGACATCTGGACAATTAAGAAATAAATGCTGCATATTTTCTATATCACTTAAACAAATACAACACAGAGGACTATCAATAGTTTTATACTTGAAGAGTTTCTCATATGTATATATAATGTTATGAGCTATTTTAAAATCATTTTCTATGCATTCATTGCTCTTTAAGTAATAACCTATGGATTTCCATACATTTTTCCAGTCAATATTGTAATTAAACTGGTTCCAAAAGTTAAGACTAGTGGGTTCTTTATAAAATTTCTTTCTTAGAACATTATAAAAATATTTAGATGTACAATTTGTAATTGGTATATATTCATCATTAATGTGTATATGGAGAATGATATGTTTATTAATAACATGACTTTCTTTATTAATTATAGCAAGCCAGTCATTTGGAAGGCATGAGCATATGGTTTTATAATATTTTTCAATCTTAACAATATCCACATCATCATTATAAATGGTAAACAAATCAATTATGTGGATTAAGGGTAATAAACCGGGTATAACACAAAAGCATATATCAGAAACTTTTACAATCTTATTGGTAATAAAGAGATCATAATGAAGAGACTTATTATTATATAATATAAAAGGGTTATCAAATAATGGTTGGTTTAAAATGTCATTATAACTTAAAGGTGGTATTCTTTTATTATTATTAATATTGTTCCATGCAATTAAAACAGATCTATAAATGTCTGGTATATTATGTAAGCCACCTGGAACAGGTTTTAATGCAAATATTTCAATATCTATATTCATATTATGATATGAATTAAGGAAATAAGTAAAAAGGTGTTTCCATATAGCTTGAAAGGTAGTATCATTGTATTTCTACATCACTGACAACGGGAAATCACGCCGGAAAATCGAGATGAACTTTCTCGGCCAATGCAGGGATCGAACACCCGACGTCCAGGCTAGCGAACCAGCGCCTTATCCACTTAGCCACCGTGATCCCCCACAATTAGAGAACATTTAGGACAAGAGTATGACCAAAGTCTACGAATATCCTATATGTGCCCCCAACCCACTTACCCCCCCTGTGTGGACCCTGTAGAAGTAACAGTTTTTATTTGATTGTAAAAAACGTTCAACTATATCGGGTCACAGTTTTTATCCGATAATGGCGAAACTTAAAATATAGTTCTATCTCCCAAAGACCTCGTTTTTGTTACTTTCGGTATTAGCATAACTCGGACCATAACTTCATGAATTATGACCTCTGATGGTACAAACAAAATAAGCTTTTAGCTTACGGACATTCTAGAGGTCATAATTTTCATCTTTTCATATTTGCTCATATCGGATTGTAACGTATAACCAATCGCGTTTTAGCTTGTGCAGCTTACAATTGTTGAAAAGGCGTTCGAATCACCATTATACCATAATTATGGTTTATTTCACATTTATTGAAAATCGGGCCGAGCTGTCCAACATGTAATACCAAGTTTAGATCTAAATGTCAAGGCCACCTACAGATTTCGCCAAGGTCACAAAATGTAAACAGGTGTAGCGACTATCCTAACCCATGACCTAGCCCTTACCCTAACCCTCGGCAACAATAAATTGCCATAGACCTATTTACATCTCGGGGCCTTGACGAAATCCAGGTTGTAAACCATCCAGTGGCTCGAATTTTTTATCCCATTTTGATGAAACATTAAATGTATATTTACGATCCAAAGATCTGGGTTCCTTTCGATATTGGCGCGTATTGGACCGTAACTTTCTGGATTATGACCCCTGATTGTACGAACTATTCCGTCTTTAGCGTATGGACCATCAATAGGTCATAATTTGTATCTTGTTTTTAAACATGTTCAATTATATACTCGATCTAGATGAAACTTTGAACGTGTAAGGATCAAAAGCCCCTGGATAAGCTTGACTTTGGTAGCATCAAACCTTACATTTTTAGAGCGATACACCCTTCATTTTCAAGCAAAATTTGAAATACGTCCGGGTTTTATAGTCTCTTGATTTTACCTCTTCCCCATCCATTTCTTGCAAAATGTGGCTATATCTTGGTTGGCAACCGCTTGTTGTAACTGGCCATAACTGATACCATTTAATCATTTGATGGATATGCGACACGAGGAAAGAGTATAAATTTAAACTAAATCTCGTCGTTTTTCTAATTACCAAATATGTCATAGTTACACCAGGCGTAAGATGGACTTGAAATAAAGATCGACTGTTCAGTTATCTAATGGCGGCCCTCGCAACTGTAAAGTCTCTTAACCCAGAGATAAGTATAGAGCATATCAGGGTATATACGTTCTAGAAGTCTCGGTTAATTTCACCCTTCTCACTTCCATGTTAAATTCAAGCCTCCCGTGTTTATTAAATAGTTACGTGCGTGCCATATCCCATGTTTGTGTCAGTGACTAAGACGCTGGCTCGCTGGAACGGAGGTAATGTATTCGATCCATGCATTGGTCGAGCAAGTTCATCGGGATTTTCCGATGTGGTTTCTTAATGTAATATGATTTATGTTATAACTTTATGTGAAAGAGTTGCAAAACTTGTGTCTCATCCAGTTTTTAATGGACAATAAAAGTTTTTTTTAGACTAATATAAGTATTAAATGAATAAAATGGGGTTTAACGTGCTACACTTCTGTATCTAACCTGGGCTAATTGAAGACGGGCATACGCCATACAGTGTACTATGAGAAAAATTTTACCCGGCCCGCAACTGAATACCAACTGCCAATGGATCTTTTACGTGCACACCAATGTGTACACGGGGCCTCGGTTTTTACGTCCCATCCGAACGACTAGGCAGCTGTCCTTGTCAAGCCTCCGTCTGCATCACTAGCAAGGGGAAACCCCGCAAGTTAATCGAGATGAACTTTCTTGACCAATGCAGGACTAGCGAGCCAGCACCTTACCCACTTAGCTACGTGATTCCCCTTTCGCTAAAACACAACAATTACTACTATTCAAAAACTGATAGGTCGACCTGTTGAATTCTAGAGTTTTTGTGGTTTTCTCATTTGTAGAGTTCTGAGACCCTGCATGGCGTATACATGATTGCATTACTTTAGTCGTCGCAAAAACGTAGGACAACTTCATTTCATTTTTTTAAAAAAATCAAATATCTTTTAAGAACATGAAACACAAATGTTTAAAAAAAAACTGCTTAAAATTCATTATGGGAGATTAGATAACGAGCTGGCACTTCTCACTATTATATACACAAAGAAAAAAGTTAAACAACCCCCTACATTTGTGATGATTTCTCTCTGGAATTATTTGAAATATTTAAACAAGTTACAAATATAGGAAGTGTGGTGTTTGCGCGATACTTTGTAACTATAGTAACGCGTGACAGTCACACCTGTATCGTTTGTGACATGCAAGTGCATCATGCTACCCTCGAGGATCACAAAAGGCAGTATGATCCAACAGTATTTGTGAGTATTTAACGTTGCCTGAACCGGCCATTCAAGCATAATATATATTGAGCATGGCCCGGAGACGATTGTCAGTGGAGATCAGGAATCAGATTATTAGTATGCATTTTGTAGGAATGTCCTTTAAGGCAATAGGACGAAATCTTGGCTATCATTACACTGTTGTTAGGCGTTTAGTCCGGAAGCATGTGCAGACCGGAAGTTCAATAGACCGTCCAAGGTCTGGAAGACCTCCTGCCACTACACCCCGAGAAGACAGGCAACTGATACGACATTCACGCCGAGATCCCTTCCTTGCATGTCCTCGGCTGAAAGGACTGTGGTTACCCTATCGACCCATCAGCACCAGAACAGTCAGAAACCGTCTCAAAGCGGCAGGACTGAAGGCAAGAGGAGTAATTAAACGTCCCTCGTTGGGAGGCCACCATAAACGTGCACGTTTGGCATGGTGTTTGGCCAGTCGTTGTCCCTAATTTCGATAACTATCTACTTGCTACACGACCTCAGTACATGGACGACAATGCCAGGCCTAACCGATCACGTGCCGTGATGGATTACACGAGGCCCAACGCAGTGACAACTCTACCCTTGCCAACATGAAGCCAAGATCTGAACCCTCTGGAGCATGTGTGGGACATTATAGGGCGCGAATCCAGGTAGAACCCCCCCCCCCCCAGTACAGAACGTACATCAGGTGGAGGCAGCTCTGCACGCTGAGTGAATGTTGTTGACCCGAGAACAGATCCGAAATGTGGCTGGAGTGTGTCATCCGGGTACGTGGCGGGGCGGGTCTACCGGGTACTTGGCGGGTCTACCAGGTACTGATTGTTCTTACTGAAAATGTACAGAAGTATCTCCAAGGAACGTGTTTATGTGATAACATCAATGCCAAAGCCCTTTTTTTGATTTGCAGCTCCATACTTTTGAGGGCTTTGTTTCATGGTGAAAACAGTTCCTGTATTAACATGACTTAATCGATATTAAATTATAAACACAGCTAGTCATTGTTGTGTTTCTGTCTTGCTAGACGATTGATTTATCAGATGTCATTTGAATTTCAGACTAGTTTAGCGTCATTGTGGACCTAACATGTTTTTGCCTTTCGGCATTGTGAAAAAATCAGGGGGTGTTTAACTTTGTTCTTTGTGTATAGTTAAAACCTAAATAATATAAAGGGGATTTTCAGAAGATTTCAGTCAAATTGATCCACCCTGAACCTAGAATTTAGTGATTGAATTTTGCAACTAGACTCGATCATCATTACTAAAGTTGGTACGATAAAAACATAGTCTCGATTATCCACTTTCTGATTTAATTTGCAGCATCAAACTGAGTTCTAATCGAGTAAATATCGCAGGCTAGCGATGACAAGGAGAGTTGATTACAGTTTGAATCGGTCAATAATTAAGATATTATTTCCTTATTGTAGAATATAATTTCTATAAACTTGAAAATTACAATACGTTTTATAAATATAGAAATTATATATCAATAATATATTTAATTATAGAATGTAATCGGGATATTAAATATGGAGAAAATTGTAATAATTTATGTAAAGATAGAAACTGTCTGATATCAACATCACCATGTGATATAAAGTATGGAAAATGTGAAGGGGGATGTCAATCAGGTTGGAAGGATAAAGATTGTAGGAAAAGTAGGTTTCAATTCCTTATATTAAAGTTCAAAATTTGTAATTAGTGTCTATTTTTATAAATCGTTTAAAATATCGTTATTTTATTTAAAACATCGTTATTTTATTTAAAATATCGTTATTTTATTTAAAATATCGTTGTTATTTTTTAAAAATATCGTTATTTTATTTAAAATATCGTAAAATATCGTTATTAATTTGAAATATCGTTATTTTATTTGAAATATCGTTATTTTTTAAAATATCGTTATTTTATTTAAAATATCGTAAAATATCGTTATTTAATTTGAATATCGTTATTTTATTTAAATATCGTTATTTAATTTCAAGTATCTTTATTTTATTTTAAATATTCTTATTTTATTTCAAATATCGTCATTTTATTTCAAATATCGTTATTTTATTTCAAATATCGTTATTTTATTTCAAATATCGTTATTTTATTTCAAATATCGTTATTTTTTTCAAATATCGTTATTTTATTTCAAATTTTTTAAATCCGCAGAATGTAATGATGGAGGATTCAATAGCCAGGCTCCAGAAGGTAAATTCATGTACGGTAAAAATTGTTCTAAAGATTGTACGTCACGTCACTGTCGACAGCCATCTCCATGTAACCATATGACTGGTAAATGTGATCAAGGATGTAGTGCAGGATATCAAGGTGATGATTGTACAAAAGGTAAAATTACTGGTTAAATAGTTATATATATAATTATTGATAGTTATATACAAATATCGTTATTTTCTTTTTAAAAAATCGTCATTTTCTTTTTAAAAAATCGTTATTTTCTTTTTAAAAAATCGTTATTTTCTTTTTTAAAAATCGTTATTTTCTTTTAAAAAAATCGTTATTTTCTTTAAAATATCGTTATTTTCTTTAAAATATCGTTATTTTCTTTAAAATATCGTTATTTTCTTTAAAATATCGTTATGTTCTTTAAAATATCGTTATTTTCTTTAAAATATCGTTATTTTCTTTAAAATATATTGTTATTTTCTTTAAAATATCGTTATTTTCTTTAAAATATCGTTATTTTCTTTTAAAAATATCCTTATTTTATTTAAAATATCTTTAATTCATTTAAAATATCTTAAATTTATTTAAAATATCTTAAAGGAGCTAAATCGCTAACATTTGGGATCCAGAAATTGACAAAAGTGGGTCGAAACTCATATAATACTGTAATATGAATGTATATAAACTGATTTACATTAAATGCTTTCCGTTTTACTCCAATTTCAAATCAGTTATGTTCGGCGAAACAAGCCATTCAGTCTCAACCCAGTGCATTTTTTTTAGCGCCTGGTTATTCCAGTCCACATATGCAGTGTGATACAGTGCAATGTGTCTAGCCTCGTCCCTCGAGTCTCTCAATAAAACTACGACCGGAGCGCAATATGGTACACGATTCGTGTACCAATGTTAGAAAAATTATTTTATCTTAAATATCGGATATCAGAAGCTCATCTTTTCCTGGTAAGTTTACATCATCAATGTTGATTTAAATTGACCAATAATTCGTGTTTTCGATGTCGAAGATTTTGGAGGATTTTGAGTTACGGACTTAGGTCCTTTAAATTTATTTAAAATATCTTTATTTTATTTAAAATATCTTTATTTTATTTAAAATATCTTTATTTTATTTAAAATATCTTTATTTTATTTAAAATATCTTTATTTTATTTAAAATATCTTTATTTTATTTAAAATATCTTTATTTTATTTAAAATATCTTTATTTTATTTAAAATATCTTTTTTTATTTAAAATATCTTTATTTTATTTAAAATATCTTTATTTTATTTAAAATATCTTTATTTTATTTAAAACATCTTTTTTTTATTTAAAATATTTTTTTTTATTTAAAATATCTTTATTTTATTTAAAATATCTTTATTTTATTTAAAATATCTTTATTTTATTTAAAATATCTTTATTTTATTTAAAATATCTTTATTTTATTTAAAATATCTTTATTTTATTTAAAATATCCTTATTTTATTTAAAATATCCTTATTTTATATAAAATATCCTTATTTTATATAAAATAACCTTATTTTATTTAAAGTATCCTTATTTTATTTAAAATATCCTTATCTTATTTAAAATATCGTAAAATATCGTTATTTTTTTATTTCAAATATAGTTATTTTATTTCAAATATCGTTATTTTATTTCAAATATCGTTATTTCATTTCAAAAATCGTTTTATTTCATTTCAAATATCGTTATTTTATTTAAAATATCGTTATTTTATTTCAAATATCGTTATTTTATTTCAAATATTGTTTTTTTTTTCAAATATCGTTATTTTCTTTCAAATTTTTAAAATCCGCAGAATGTAATGATGGAGGATTCAATAGCCAGGCTCCAGAAGGTAAATTCATGTACGGTAAAAATTGTTCTAAAGATTGTACGTCACGTCACTGTCGACAGCCATCTCCATGTAACCATATGACTGGTAAATGTGATCAAGGATGTAGTGCAGGATATCAAGGTGATGATTGTACAAAAGGTAAAATTACTGGTTAAATAGTTATATATATAGTTATATATTATTGAATATAGGTATATATTATAGAATATAGTTATATATTATAGAATATATTTTATTGGATAGTTATATATTATTGAATACAAGTATTTAATTATTGAATATAGGTATATATTATTGAATATAGGTATATAATATAGAATATAGTTATATATTATTGAATGTAGCTATATGTTATAGAATATAGGCATACATTAAAAAATGTGAACAGTAGGGCGTTAAACCCCATTTAATTGCATTCCTGTTTTTAGAATGTCAGGCTGAGTTCTTTGGTGATCAGTGTAAACAATCTTGTAATAAAAGAAAGTGTAAAATACCAAATAGTGGATGTAATCATATAACTGGATCATGTAATGGAGATTGTTTGCCAGGTTTTAAAGGTCTGGATTGTAGTCGTGGTAAGTATCGACATTACAAAAATAGCCTTTGTGTTTTAAATCTTGCAATAATATCATTTGAGATCCTTTGGGGGATTGGGATGGCCTAGTGGTCTAGAGTGCCGCTCTTCGACCTCTAGCTGGCCGGCAACCTCTGGATTGCGGCTGTGGTTTCGAGCCCTGGTGTGAGCGTATGTGGCATGGAGATAGGGGCGCCTTCTCAACCTCGTGGGTTTCCTCCGGGCCCACGGTTTCCTCCCATTGCTAAAGACCCCTACGTACAAGCGAATTATTGAAATTAAATTTTAAAAATCATATGTTAGTCCCGAAATGACCGAGTTGTGTTGAGTGTACGGTAAACACCATTTCTCCCCCTCTCCCTCCTGAGATCCTGTCAAAGCATTCATCATGCCAAAAACTTATGGAAGACCACTAAAAATTAGACATTTCTCATATCAGATTTGTAAAATGTAATTTAATTGTATTTTAATTTAAAGATGACAAATTTTTAAGAACATTAAAAAACAGTTTACATTTACATTTCATCAGAGACATATAACGAAAAATCAAATCTCTAACAACAAATTTCCAAATACAAATATTACATAACATTTCCCTAAAACTATTTCTCGAAATTTATAGAACCTGAACATTATGACGACATGCCCAAAAATCAACCCGGCATACAATAAGTCACCATACAATAAAGAGGAATTGAGCAAGCATACACCAAAAATTCGCTTGATGACCGACGACCGTGTACAATGTCGAAATGCGAAAACAAATGAAGAAATAAAATTAAGGTCTGTGAATTTAGAACTAAAAATTAAGAACACTGAATACAGAGCTGTTTAGTCTTCCATAGATTGTGTGTGTGTGATGATTTAGCTGTTCTCGTTTTACAATGTCATTTATAAGTATTAGGGGAAGTACAGGACATTGTATGGTGCTAACATCGTCTAATATAAAATATAATATAATTTATTGTAGAATGTAATCTGGATATAAAATATGGAGAAAATTGTAATAATTTATGTAAAGATAGAAACTGTCTGATATCAACATCACCATGTGATATAAAGTATGGAAAATGTGAAGGAGGATGTCAATCAGGTTGGAAGGATGAAGATTGTAGCAAAAGTAGGTTTCAATTCCTTAGATAAAAGTTCAAAATTTGTAATTATTGTTTTTTTTTATTAATCTGTTCTTGGTCATTCTGTAATAATTCAAAGTGTCGACTTAATATATAGAATATGTTATGGTTAAAATATGCCGTATTATACAGATTCACAAAAATATTGGGGGGTTTTTACAGAATATAAAATTCGAATCATAAAACTACCTCGATGCGTGGATATATATTTTGTCTTGATGGTGTAATTGACAATGTGTTTTTTTATGTCGTGGTGACAGTTGTTGTACTTACCGATTTAATTAATTACTTAATTTTGATATGTTTCTATACCCTGGTCTTCAGTACAATTAGATTATATTTCCAATAATTATTGAATAGAATACAAGAAGATTTTGGATTGATTGTCAAAAAACATTGAATATTAAAAGTGTGAATATTAAAAATGGATGTTAATGTTCTAATTTTTAAAATCCGCAGAATGTAATGATGGAGGATTCAATAGCCAGGCTCCAGAAGGTAAATTCATGTACGGTAAAAATTGTTCTAAAGATTGTACGTCACGTCACTGTCGACAGCCATCTCCATGTAACCATATGACTGGTAAATGTGATCAAGGATGTAGTGCAGGATATCAAGGTGATGATTGTACAAAAGGTAAAATTACTGGTTAAATAGTTATATATATAATTATTGATAGTTATATACAAATATCGTTATTTTCTTTAAAATATCGTTATTTTCTTTAAAATATCGTTATTTTCTTTCAAATATCGTTATTTTCTTTCAAATATCGTTATTTTCTTTCAAATATCGTTATTTTCTTTCAAATATCGTTATTTTATTCAAAATATCTTATGATCGTATCTTTCATTTATCGATCCTTCTGTTTTTAATTTTTCTCCAGAAATAAACCAGGATTCTGGTGTGTACAGTATTATCTCCATATTGTTGGCACTTATGAAACAGGATTTTGGTGTGTACAGAATTATCTCCATATTGTTAGCACTTATTTTATCCATCCTACTTGTAGCTGTTATTGTTGGAGTAGTAATCTACTATTACAGGTACTCATGTATTTATTTATGTTTTAAATCAACACCAGGAAAATGCATTTATTAATTTTAAGTCTACATAATGCATCTAGGTTCATCGAATGACATATGTGATATTAAGCAGATGACCAGTTCAATAGTATAACCGAATTGGATAACCCTTCCGAGTTTTCACATGTTATTTAATGCGCCTACTTTGATATCCGTCCGCGCCAAATCCCAACCTTATAGACTTGTTCAGAAAAGTAACAGACTATTGCCTTATTGGAAATAAAATGTAAGGTCAAATGTCTTCTAAAATATAGATTAACATATATATGGTAATACTTCCTACAGTGGTTTCTGCAATGTACACAACCTGCATGACCGTGCTTGTACAAAGACTGTAGCCCCACAGACGTCCGATTCCAATGTAGTGATATTTTATATTGACACAAACGAATGTAAGAAATAGTGAATTAAAAGATTTTGTACTGGGTAAACCCGCCCACTCTTTGATAACACCAGTATAGGTTCCAAATTGAGTTTAAATATTAGTTTAATATCAAACTCGTTCATAAAAATGTCACCTTATGATGGTTCTGTATACTACGAGATTTGTTCTTAATAAAACGTAGTCTTTTGCTTGATATTGTATACAACAAGGTCGTTCTTATAATGATTCAGCCTCCGACCGCTGTTGTTAACCGGAAATCGTCTATTGTGAGAAACTTGTTGATACAGTGATTAGATAATACATTAACATTATGCTATGTTCACACCTAATGCGCTTTCAAAGCGCTTTCCGTAAAACGCCCTACGGAAGGCGCTTTCGTTACCACGGGTGGCGTCACACTACAAATTAAACCACTTTCGATTCGCATTAAAACACGTCACACTCAATGCGCATTAACAGTTTTCCCCATGCGATAAAACGAAAGTACTGCACTGCGCAAGCGCTGTTCGATCTCAACGCTGTAATGCGCGTCAGTTATATCGCTTCAGCCAATGCGCATTAGAAATGCGGTTTCGCTAAAGCGGCTTAGTTTTGGTTTAATGCGCATTAAGTGTGACGCGTTTTAGCGACTTAAGGCTTTAATGCGCATTCGATGCGCATTAAAAGGCTAGTGTGAACACAGCAATTGGGTAATACAACATTGATGTAACGGATGACATCAACATACAAAGTGATGAGAAACTATAATGGGTTGGTTCTTTGCTCAATTAAACAATTAGCTATTAAGTTTTAAATCACATTTTAAAACTTACATGTTTAAACTATCATATCCAGACTAAATTCATTGATGTGTTTTACTCCTTTTTAAAGCGCTTTGAGCATGCTTATCGATGGATTTGGCGCTCTAGAAAGTGACATTATTATTATTATTATTATTATTAAAATGAATGGGTATTTGTTGCAATTTACATCTTAACAGGAAAAGAAGGAATATAAACACGGAAGGTAGACCACGAGAAACTAGTGATTATGAAGAGCCCTATTGTACACCGGCAAATGGTAATATTTAAATAGAACACTTATGAGGAGAACGCTAAATTGAAGACGGTCCTTAAAATTTATGACGTCATATGTTGGTTATGGGTTAGGGTAAGGGTTATGCTTGATCCAGGGTTAGGGTTGGGCCTAGCCCTGTCTACATCTCGAGAGTCCGACGAAATCTGCAGGTCTTAGCCCTTACCATAACCCTTAACCTAACCTACAATCCCCATATGACGTCATAAAATGCTAAGGACCGTCTTCGATCTAGCGCCCCCCCCCCCCTTTTTTATGATGGATACAATCACTTTCTTCTTTTATAGTTGCACGATTTTCATGAAATTTGGTATGTAGGCAGATCTTTCCGACGCGACTTGAAAAATGTCATTCGAAATTAACAAGTGATTATATCCATAATAAGTTTTCTAGTATTACATGTATATCATAAATCAATTGCTGAATGCCTCTCAAAGAATATATAAATATGTACATGTAAAGGTGACACAATGCCAGAGCAATCGGCGAGTCTAGACAGATTCCGGTACCTTACATCTAGACTCGGCTGTATGACGAATTTCGCCATTTTGGAACTATTTTAAAGGACCCGGATAACAAAATGGCTGCCCCCATATAGATTATATCAACAAACTAAACAATGGCTGCCCCCATAGAGATTATATCTAGAATAGACGCCATTTTGAGATTTTTTTTGTAAAAGCGGCGCGTTTTCCTGTTAAAGTAAATCGGTAGTCGACTAGTCCAATAGTAAATGTATGGTCGTCGGTACATATCATTTACTGTCATACAGCCGAGTCTAGATGTAGGGTTACGGAGAGTACCGGAATGCTAGAGCTTTTGATGCAATGTGCACGCAGTAACAATTCGGCCACCTCCCCCCCCCCCCTTACCCCCCTAGTTCAGTAAAAGGGGTACAAACCAAAGAGAACAAGCAACAAAACACATGTTGATCCTCAGATAAATTACACAGGGACTATACTATATACCGGAAAACACCGGTAAACACCGGAAACAACCGGAAAACACATCTCAAATATATATTTAGTTAAAACAATATTTTATTTCATTGGTGAGTCAGATATATACAATATACTATATATGGAGACAATAACAAGCATTGCTGCTCATGTAAAATCGCTCCCATAAATGATCATCATTGAAAAAAGTTAGACGACTTTATTTCCCCAATCCCTATTCAGATACAAATCTGAATAAAAATATTGCTTATAAAAAAAAGAACTTTATTTATATTTGTTAATATTCTATGCAGATTTAATATTTCCAGCTTTATACCTTTGACCGATTAATCTTGTGTCTAGCTTATATTTGTTTGAAATATAATTACAGTTGCTGGGCCACACTATGAAAACAGCGAAGCTCCTTATTTAGAAATGGTACATATGTATGACGTTATCGATTGAAAAACACCAAGATGAACGATGGTGGCTTGCTACATGTATAGCCATGTGGAATCGGTTATTAACAGGCATACAATATGCGTGTCCGAATAATGTATACAATTTCGAAGAACCGTTCAGTAGGACGAAATCGCTTTGTATATAGGCAAGTGCCTTTCAGGGGCCCTATCCAATGTAAAGATTAATAAAAATATTAAGCCCTTCGAAATGAGACAAAACTTTTATATATGCTAAATTGTACTCCGATCCAGAAACCAACTGAAACTTTACAATCTTGCCTACAATATGAAGACCTTTGGGTACAGATCATTTTCTCATGCTGCACCATTACTGTGGAACGCAATTGATATTGATTTAAGGCGATGTGATAATCTCGGAACTTTTAAGACAAAACTGAAAACATTTCTTTTCAATTCATACTATAATTGAACACTGTAACAACGTTGATATGCTTAATGCCATCTCTTAGCGCCATGAGCATTTTTCTATGGATAAGCTGCGCTATACAAAAACGCATTTTTATTTTTATTATTAATTTGAAAAGCTTTTATTATAGTTTTATTGTCATTGGTGATACTCCCAGATTCTTGGCATTTGCAGTGCCATACTCGAAAAAAAACGTGGTGCCAAGGAAACGTACATTTTACTTAATAGTTAATCCTTATCTGGACCTGGCACCAATTCAAGGTATAGACTAGACATGTTTGTAGTATTGGAAAGGGTCATTTTACTGATGTGTTAGTCCCAATTTGACTAGAAAGTCTAAGTAAAACTGTCCAATTGTGTCGAACATTGTTGATACTTGTTTCATGGTAATATTCTTCGAAATCACATTTTTTTGTATAAATTAGGCATGCTATATTGTAACATGTAGATATTATTGTAACATGAAGATATTATTGTAACATGAAGATATTATTGTAACATGAAGATATTATTGTAACATGAAGATATTATTGTAACATGAAGATATATTATTGTAACATGAGGATATATTGTAACATAAGGATATATCGAGGGTTTAGAACATAATGGTTAGAAGTCAAAAATTACAAAAAGAATTTTATTCTATTAAAATGACGAGCTTGTTATTCTCTTTCTATTGGTATATAAATCAATACCGTCGCTCATTTCAAAATGTATGAAAATATCAATAAAATATATTAATCAATGTAATATTGGTAGTGAATCAAAAGTTTAAATTGCAATTTTCTCAAAATCAGGCATTTGGACTTATCACACGTGTGCTCTAAACCCTCGAGTCGATATTGTAACATGAAGATAAATTGTAACATCCATCCATTTTTTGACTAAACGTATTTATGTCACATGTATTATTTAAGGAGCGATTTTTTTTTATATAGCCTAAATTGTAACCTTTATTTAAAGGGGCAATAATACTCTTGTCGGCTTGACAGCTCCAGATATAAATAATAGCCTTATTCTAAGTACTGGATGTTTAAGTGTCTTACCTGTTGTGTAAATTATCATTTACATCTTATTTTACTTGTTCAGAGGGTTCGAATATATGTTTAAATCCAAGTCACATTTGAAAAGGTTTACGTTAGGCTTTTCAAATCAATTAGTTAAATTTTTCCAATGTTTTTTTTTAGGTGTGTTAAGACGAAATTTGTAATGCCAATTAATTGGAATATTGTACAATTTGTTGGCCAGAATAAACATATTATTATTCAGTTTAAAGAAAATGAATACGGGATGTAGAATGTGTACGACCCAATATAAACGAGCTGAAATAGTAAGTGCAGGATGACGGCGCTACACGCAAAACAAAAATATACAAAATGAACCTACTTTAAAGACAGAAAATAGACATTGCAAAAAGTAAACAATTATTAAATCAAGTGAATAGATCCGGGAGCCAGCCGTAAGCGTCCACTAGATTTCTAATGATTGTTGGTTTGCGGAGCCTGTATAAATATGTTTAAATAAGTTACAGGGGTATAAAAACTGTAAATATTTGTTAGAGAAAATATAATTCTATTGATAAATCTTCAACACCGGTGGATATTTGTGTTATTTTATTACTGTCATAGTATAATAATGCTTGCTTTCGTTTATATATAAACATGCGTTTGGTATTAATATTGATATATTTATATTCTGTATATTAGTTTTTGTTTGCCTTTGTCTTTTTTAAAGTTTGTTTTTGTCCTTTTTTTAAAGTTTGTATTTTTCTTTTTTAAATTTTGTATTTGTCTTTTTTAAAGTTTTTCCTTGTAAATTGTATTTTTATTATTATTGTAAACGCAAGCGCTCAAAACAAAAAATTTAATCAAGAAACACTTTCATAGTCAGTCTAGTCGTTCGATTGCTCCACTTGCCCTTAAGCCCGTCCTGTGAAATTGCCAATTTGATCCATTCCTCCAGTTCTAGACCTAAAGGTCAACCCAAAAATGCAGGAAGAGCGGAGAACAAAAAATGTCTAATTATAAGCGCACAACATTCGTGAAATACAGTGAAATAATTACTAGTCTTAGTCCTATATATCAACGAGAGAGAAATGGGGTTTAACGTCCACTCAACACAACTAGGTCATTTCGTGACTAACATGGTTTAATTTTATTTCAATAATTCGCTTGCGCGTAGGGGTCTTTAGCAGTGGGAGGAAACTGAAGTGCCCGGAGGAAACCCACGAGGTTGAAAAGGCGCCCCTATATCAATGCCACATACGCTCACACCAGGGCATGAAACCACAGCCGCAAGCCAGAGGTAGTCGGTCAGCTAGAGGTCGAAGAGAAGCACTCTAGACTACTAGGGCAATCTATAATTCTAAAGTTAAGAAATATGCAATCTAATTTTATATTATACTGGCTCTGAAGATGCCGAACTGGTGAAGACTAGTTTGATGATATTCAGTTCACTAAACTATTCACATGACACCGCTATCTAGTCCGTTTTCAGCATATCGTTACCATTGCTTGTTGTGTATTTTGTACACGAGGAGCAGTCCATTTGCTGATTACACTATTTTGCTTGAATACACTATTTTGCCTATAACGTTTTTCGGACTTCGAATACTGTCTTGTTGTTTATAATAATAATCGCATCATTTTACAAGGGTAGCAAATTAGGGCTGAGGCCTTTTTCCAATTTGGCCCTTGGCACAGATCGTGCGAATGATTTCGATCATTACTGCAGGAAGACACCGAAGAACTCGAGGGAAACCTGTCTGATCGGACGGGAGACCAAATATCCCTCTCACTTACAACGATAAAGTTCTTGCTCTGATATGGGATTTAACCCTCGTTGCATTGGTGAGACGCCGCCTCTCTATCGCTACGGCTATGGTTTGGATTGTTCGTACTTGTTTTTTTAAATTTTATTTATCCATACACGCTCGAAACCCCATGACATGTCTAAGAAACACGATACTGCAAACAATAACAGCTCTTTTTTCACCGTCACATATTGTTACACTTAAGTTCACAGGTTACAATTATAAAATAAAACCAAGTACGAACAATCCAAACCATTGACAAAATATGAAGTTCTAAAAAAACGGTATAGGCAAAAAAGTGTAATAAGGCCAAATAGTGTAGGCCTAATCAGCATATGGACTGTTCACCGTAGACAAAATACACGACAAACAGTAGTAACAGGTGTCCGGAAGAGTAAGCTTACCCTGCCTGGCGTGCCACATCAACCATAGCTGCATCCAAACTATTAGGCGAAATATCTTAAGAATGTTTCACGAATAGAAAACAATATATTATGAGCCATACACAAGGGCCTTTGCCTTCTAAGTTGGACTCGAAAAATCATACAGTGTTTTTTTTATATAAAGCCCTGTCATCACAAATGAATTTCAATTTATTATATAAAAGTAATGTAAACATTATTAAACAATACGAACATGACAGATGATCGTGCATGCCCATGTGTATGTGTCCCATCCAAAAAACTAGACAGCTGTCCTTGTCACACCTTCCGTCCTGCATCACTGACAAGGTGGAACCACGCCGGAAAACAGGATGAACTTTCTCCGCCAATGCAGTGATCGAACACCCTACCAGCGAGCCAGATTTTTATCCACATAGCCACCGTGGCCCTCTATTACAACAATGGGGGGTTGTGATGGCGTAGTGGTCCAGAGTGCCGCGCTTTGTCCTCTAGCTGACCTGTGAAATGAACTCCCAGACAAATACAAGTCCATTGTACTTTTTATTTACTTTTAATTTGCCTGACAAGTTGTACTGGTATTTATGGTTCGTGATTGAAAGTTGAGCAGCAAATCGAATCCTAATCCAATACGTATAAATAACTAAGATAACCTGCAAGAAAGGCCTGCAATAGGCAGATTTATCTTTTGCATGATGTATGTTTAAAAGCGAAGTTGTTTTGGGACGGAATCGTTGAGTTCGATTGAGAACGTCCAACTTCGTGGGTTTTCCCCAGGTTCCTCCCACTGCTAAAGACCTCTACGCGCAAGCGACTTATTGAAAAAAAAAGTTAGTCCCGAATTGACCTAGTTTGTGTCGAGTGGACGTTAACCCCCCCCCCCTCTCTCTCTCTCTCTCTCTTCCTCTCTCTCCGATTTAGAACAAGAAGGCAACATGAATACACCACAGATGATGCTTGGCCTCACCATGAACCTGGCTGAAATATATGATGATTGAAGTCACACGGAATAACTTTCCTGTCAAAGAAACAAAACAAGTCTAATGTTGAACCTCGGACCCAGGCGGCATGACGTCCAACACCACTGTTACTGATCACTAACACATTACACGAACTTAAAATATGCTGATCTAAAATAACTTTCTGAAATCCCTCACACGATTTCCTTTGGTCCTCTTCTTGGTCCACGTGTGCTATTACACCTTGCGTATCAATAACAACGCCTGGAAATGTTTCCTTCACTTCTGCTCTGACTTGTTCAGCATCAGTTATTACAAATATTCTAAACAGTTTAGGATCATCATATTGTTTTAAGGAGTCTATAACGTAAATCAAGTTGTTCATATTATTAAGATCAGGGATATCGTTGGGTATAGACGGATTACGTCCCATTCGTATCTGCACACAAACCAGTTTTCTGTCGTTAGTCTTTTTTAAAACGTTTTGATAAAAACGTTCCATGTATGAGGTAAGTGCCATATTTTCCCGCCAAATTGTAGCAAATATTTGCCCCATGCTAAGTTGTTCTAACCATTTTAAATGGTGCTTGTACAGTTTGTTTTTACGAATATAATGACTAAATTCAATATTTATTGTTATGTAATTGACATCCTTATTGAAGTACTGTGATATGTTGTTGGTTTTTTAGATTTTGACGGAGTTGTCTCCCGTGGAGGTCTATTAACAGGGATTGGACAGGGTGACCCTACTCCTTGTCACATACAACTGGAGAATCGAGACCACGCCAGTTGACTTATTGACAGAACATTTGATACAACCATCCTCGGTTACCCAGTGCATTCATTCCGCTCTACTCCACTATACCCTGGGTTAATCTATAGGGCTTCCACGATTTCAAATTGCTAGAATGTAGCTATACTGTACGAACTAATCAGAAAACAGTTTACAAACCAATCGTTTCGCCTTCGTTTTTATAAGGGTAGATAACCATATCCATGTCCATTTACTGATTGATTTATGTAAGTAATGTATATATTAATAATTTATTTATATTCAATTGTATTACCAAAATCTGTAGTATGTGTTGTTGATTTCAAATATGTATAACATCTATATATGTCACTTTTGTTATGATTATTACTATTCGTTCTTTGTATGAAATAATAATAATAATATGTCGTTTAGTTATGTTTATTATTAATGAACGTATACTCGTTAATTTAATTCATTTACTCATCTATGATATCATGTGTACAAAAAATTCGCGGAACGAACACACAATTCTCAATATAACTAATGACTCTACATAATTAAATGAACGTCTGGCCACCCAATGGCGGAATCTGAACAGACCGTTATCACATTTGTAAAACTTTCCTTAAAGATATATTATGAGAGATTATATAACGAGTTGACAGTTCCCACTATAATAGTTAAAAATCCGATAATGTAAAAGGGATATATCCTGAAAATTCATTCAAATTGATCCACCCTGAACCGAGATATTAGCGATTGAAATTTCGGCCTAGTATTGATTATCATTACTAAAGTCGGTATGATAGAAAACATAGTCTCGATTATCCATTTCATGATTAAATCATGAATGAAAGTTGAGCAGCAAATGGGATCTTAATCCAGTAAATATCACAGGCTAGCGCTGACACCTAGAGTTGATTATGGTCTGATTAAGTTAATTAATGTCTAATTAATAATTTAGATAAGATGGGTTCCCAGCAAAGTTTTTATCGGCTGGTTATTTCCAATAAAAGTATGGCAAATTTGGTATTTATGAATAGTATAGACACCCAATCTTACTAGAAAAATACTAGATTACGCGAAAATCGCTGGGCAATATTGTCACGGAATCACTAACTGTCAACCCGACAGGATTTGCTGGCTTATTGTCTGCTAGCTTAGGTCAGGGAGCATTTGTTATTTCTTGCTCAAATGGTTAGGCGGTTTTGGGAAAACATTACGGGTTGCAATTAAAAGGTGTAAAAAGAAGTTGACAGAAATAATTAAGAATTTATTTAGGCCTCAATAATATGGTAAATGTAAAGTAAGTAATGATAGATACATTTTGAAATATGGACCCTCCCACAATGAAGTTAAGTTGGCAGACATTGCGTTTAACAACAGCTTACTTACAGCTATAGGTATCCACAGCGAAAACAGAGTTTTGAAAGGGAATTGAAGCAAATTTTTGATAGATTGGTTACTTTAAATATGTGTTTAGTCCAAATATATCGTCAAATCACAAAGTTTGTACCCGGAAATGCATCTTTAAGAAAGACCTGCGATAGACATATTTAGCAAATACAATCATTTGCTATAGATTTCACTTTTACTGATACTAAATACAATATGGCGTAGTGATACATCAGTTTTTTGACAGCAGTTCAACCATTGCAAAGTCTTTTATATTGACCTAGTGTTTCCATCAAGGTCAATTATATAAAAATAGTTTCTTTTCAATAAGAAAAAAGTTACTTTTAAAAAAGAAATGAACTGTTCTTTGAAAATGAAAAAGTAGTTACTTTTGACTGACCAATCAAATTCATGTAAGGAGATATCGCAGTACATTATGAAATTTATCACTGTAGAATGTATTATTGGGTGCTTAAGGTGATTAATTTCAAGATCTTTGCACTAACTGGAATAATTCTCAGATAGGATTTTTTATGATCATCTTCGTCGATCTTGAGATTTTTTATTCCTCAGATTGTCTTAATTTTCTTCTTCATTTTGCACCCGTGTTATCTTGAATAATTTCATGTACTTATGAAGGAAAGGACGTTTTTCTAAGTCTATGTAACTTTTGTCCGATCCTTTTACATTGCGGTAATAAAATATGTTTAAACCAAAGGTGATTAATGAAATATATAAGACAATGGAGGGTGGGTTGAGACTTCTGGCGTATTTAGCCGAACATAACTGATTTGAAATTAGAGTAGACACGGAAATGATTGAATGTTAATCAGTTTATATATATTCATATTACATTATTATATGCGTTGTGATCCATTTGTGTCAATTTCTAGATCCCAAATTTAGCTCCCTTAAACTGAAAGATGTTTAGTTAATATGAATAATAGAACTAGAAAAATAACGATGTAAAACATAGAGTGCCGAGCTTCGACCTCTAGCTAGCCAGCCACCTCTGGCTTGTGGTTGTGGTTTCGAGCCCTGGTGTGAGCGTATGTGGCATGGAAATAGGGGCGCCTCTCAACCGCGTGAGATTTCCTCCGTGCATCCCGGTTTCCTCCCACTGCTAAAGACCCCTACGCGGAAGCGAATTATTGAAATAAAATTAAACCATATGTTAGTCCCGAAATGACCTAGTTGTGTTGAGCGGACGTTAAACCCCATTTCTTTCTCTCTCTCTCTCTATAATTATGTCATCACCGTTATACGTCACCGAATGGGCGTTCCCGTTAGCATTCTAGTGCTACGTATAAATTGAGAATTATAACGAATATATATAACTTTTAACTGGACGATGCACGTTGGAATCTTACACGAGAAATCGATGGGGATGGGAAGCGAAGGCTTCGACGAGCTAATCCGACACCATGCACCAAACATAGTTAGTTTATCGATGCAGAAATTGAAAGGTGGTTGTTTGAAACTATTGTTTTACGACATCATGCACCGAATGCCGTAAATTGAAAGGTGTTTTTGTGAAACTATCGACCACGAATCTAAGCTTTGTTATTGTTACCATGGTTACAATGGTTCCATCTTTGTTTACGTTCTCCTGACTGTGTATATCGATTGAAACTGTAAATTTTATAGAATCCGGGCCACAAGATATGTTATTTAAATATTAAAAATAGTATCTAGTGTCTCTTCGTCGCTTGATGACTCCATAAGGCTAAGACAAGACGAGATTATCGTTGTATCAACTCAATTACATACGATTTTGTAATCTACTAGAAGATACTACATTAGACCAGAGGGGGAAGGGGGGCCATTGTCACCCGAGTGGGGGCAAATTCCGAGTTAACTTTTCTAGAGGCATTTTTCACCAGGAATCCAAATCTAGTAGGTAATAAGCCAGGTGAGGGGGCGTTTCCGAGATAATTGAGGTCAAAGGTCACGGAAGGCCAAATAACGAAAGAAACGTATATAATTCAAAATCTGTTCAGAAAAGGGCCGGAAATCATTGATAACAGCAATGAGACAATTATAATACAGTAATATATTATAAAAACAATGAGCAGCGATGACACCTGCAAACCCGTGGTATTAAGCTCTATTACTATGATAATGAAGGGGGGGGGGTATTCAATGCCAAAATACACGTCTTAGTATGAAATTCCAGATATAATGTTACATATCACTGAAAAGCTTGTTGATTGATCTCTAATTTTATGGCGCATTCATATTTACTTACCTTAAAAAGCGATCAAAGTTTGGTGGTATTAAGCTCTATTACTATGATTATGAAGCGGGGGTGGGGTATTTAATGCCAAAATAGGGTCTTCGTAGGGAAATCAGATATAATGTTACATAACAGCAAAAAGCTTGTTGATTGCTCTCTGCAAATATGTAAATAATTTTCTGGCACATTGAAATTTACTTACCTTACAAAACGGTCAGGTTTGGTTGGTACTTAACTCAATTACTGTGATAATGAGGGGGGGGGGGGTATTCAATGCCAAACTACGGGTCTTGGTACGAAATTCCATATATAATGTTACATATCACTGACAAGCTTGCTGTTTGCTATCTTCAAATATGTAAATAATTTTCTGGCACATTGAGATTTACTTACCTTACAACACGGTCAAGTTTGGTTGGTACTAAACTCAATTACTATGATAATGAAGGGGGGAGGGGTATTCAATGTCAAAATACAGTTCTAAGTACGAAATTCCAGTATAATGTTACATATCACAGAAACGCTTGTTTATTACCCTCTTCAAATATGTAAGTAATATTATGGCACATTCATTTACGTACCTTAAATAGCGATCAAAGTTGTGTGGTATTAAACTCTATTACTATGATAATGAAGGGGCGGGGGGTATTCAATGCCAAAATACGGGTCTTAGTACAAAATTCCAGATATAATGTTACATATCACTGGAAAGCTTGTGTATTACCCTCTTCAAATATGTAAATAATTTTATGGTACATTCATATTTACTTATCTTAAAAAGCAATCAAAGTTTGGTGGTATTAAGCTCTATTACTATAATGAAGGGGGGGGGGGTATTCAATGCCAAAATACGGGTCTAAGTACGAAATTCCAGATTTAATGTTACATATCAGCGAAAAGCTTGTTAATGTTCCCATCCAATATGAAAATAATGTTCTGGCACATTAAGATTTACTTACCTTAAAAAGCAATCAAAGTTTGGTGGTATTAAGCTCTTTTACTATGATAATGAAGGGGGGGGGGGTATTTAATGCCGAAATACGGGTCAGCGAAAAGCTTGATGATTTTTCTCTTCAAATATGTAAATAATTTTATGGCACATTTATATTTACTTACCTTAAAAAGGGAAAGAAAATTTGGTGGTATTAAGCTCTATTACTATGATAATGAAGGCGGAGGGGTATTCAATGCCAATATACGGTTCTTAGTACGACATTCCAGATATAATGTTACATATCAGCGAAAAGCTTGTTGATTGCTCTCTTCAATTATGTAAAAAATTTTATGGCACATTCATATTTACTTACCTTAAAAAGCGATCAAAATTTGGTGGTATTAACTTCTCTTACTATGATAATGAAGGGGGAGGGGTATTTAATGCCAAAATACGGTTCTTAGTACGAAATTCCAGATATAATGTTACATATTACAGAAAAGCTTGTTTATTGACCTCTTTAAATATGTAAGTAATATTATGGCACATTCATATTTACTTACCTTAAATAGCGATCAAAGTTGTGGGGTATTAAACTCTATTACTAAGATAATGAAGGGGGGGGGGGTATTCAATGCCAAAATACGGGTCTTAGTACAAAATTCCAGATATAATGTTATTATTATATTACTGTATTATAATTGTTTCATTGCTGTTATCAATGATTTTTGGCCCTATTCTGAACAGATTTTGAATTATTTACGTCTCTTTCGTTATTTAGCCTTCTGTGACCTTTGACCTCGCTTATCTCGGAAACGCCCCCTCACCTGGCTTATTACCTACCAGATTCGGATTCCTGACGAAAAATGCCTCTAGAAAAGTCAATTCAGATTTTTCCCGCACTCGGGTGACAATGCCCCCCTCCTCCCTCTGGTCTACATGTATATACTGAGAACGTGCCCTTGTCTTGTCTGGGCCGATGTGACGCAACCCTTGGGTTATTTGACACTAGTTCTCATAATGTTACATTATGATAAGAATAGATTTTTAACACATAATGCCTTTAATGTCTTAAAGAGATAATAATGATTTATACAATATTTAGTTATTATGCAGTTAAGAAAATATGCAATTATAAAAATTATGCAAATAGTAAAGAAATAGGCAATAATAAAATATCCAATTATAAGATTATGAAAATAACAGTAAGTATGCAATAGCAAATATGCAATAGCAAATATGCAATCGAGCAAGCTAATTTTTCGGGCAGACGGGTAAAGTGAAAGAAAATTTCTATTCCATCTACTTGGCAAAATAAAGTGCCCTAAATCTAATAAAACATTAGTTGTACCGGCAGGAATAGCAGTAAAACGCGCTTTCGTCCGTCATATATTCCAAAATTTTCTTGGGGGGCTTCTTCGACTTTTAAAAAAAAATCGGCGCCGCTGTCAATTAACCTGAAATTTTTCGGGCATTTCAAGTTTTGCTTCCATAACTGTCATCGAGCCCTAATAAAACACTATTCCTACTTTTCTTGTAATTGAATATCACGAATTTGTACTAGGCTGACTATGAATTAAAACATGTTGTCTGGAGCCACTCTACTTCGGGCGACATTTTTCGATTGGATGGTTGGAATTCAGAGTGGGATTTCGGTTACAAAACCATTGGATACTTTTTGAGTTGCTTACACAGGCTAGAATAGCAGAAAACGCGGTGAATGAATTTTCAAAATTGTCTTCGGGAGGGTAAGGCCCCCATATACCCTGCGACGATTGATTGGTTGTTTTGAATTCGGGGTAGGCTATATTGGACCAAATTGAAGTTGCTGTTATCACGGGCTGAAATAGCAGGAAAACGCGTTTGTTGCAATTAAATTTCCAATTTTCTCCCAATGGTACCGTCTTCGTGGACTGTAAGCGATTGATTGGAATTCGAGTCAGTCACCTTAATTAGGCTATATTAGACCACTTTGAAGTTGCTTTTTTTACGGACTGAAATAACAGGAACACCGGCGCCGCTGTCTGTAAACCCAAAATGTTTTCGGGCATTTCGGGTTCTGACCCCCCCCCCCTTAACTGTCATCGATCCCGTACGTCTATGAACGGAAGTGACGAACGCAAAAGGAAAACTACACGCTTTGGTAGAGTGACCCAGGGCCTCAAATATCTGTTTGACTGCTTCGTCGATTTTATTTTCTGGAGTAAGCCCAATTAAGTCCCGTGCACGTGAATTTGGAGGTCGCAGCAAATATACGTCACACATAGCTTTTCACGTGGTATTATACAAATATGTATTGGGACATGTATAAAACGCCAAGTAAAATAAAAAAAATACACACATTACGCGCTTCGTGAAATGGCTGATAGAATGAGAGAGAGAGAGAGAGAGAGAGAGAGAGAGAGAGAAATGGGGTTTAACGTCCACTCAACACAACTAGGTCGTTTCGGGACTAACATAATATGGTTTAATGTTTTAAATAATTCGCTTGCCCGGAGGAAACCCACGAGGTTGAGAAGAAATGGCTGATAAATCTGTACAAACTAGATTAACGACATTAACCGATATGTTGGCAGATCTCGACGTAATTGCTGGACCATTTAGTAAATCCGTTATTTTCGAAATTAAAAATACCATGGTAAACATAGCCAGCACCAAAAACCTATTCAATTCTTTGTTTACATAATACAGGGGCAGTATTTGCGCTAAATTAGTAGAAAACTGGTCAGATTTATCAGATTCGGAGCGAAATATTCTTTTATGGTCTGCATTTTTTAACTGGTTTGGCGGATAAAAGTGTTCGGGAATTGAAACAATTTGAAGAACTGTATATTAAAACGTTCCCGGCCCAGTATACCAAACTCGAATTCAAATTTTCCTGAAGCTCAATGTTTATTGTATTTATAATAACTTTAGAATATTGTGGCGGGTGTGGCGCCAGGCAGGGTAAGCTTACTCTTCCGGACACCTGTTACCACTGCTTGTCGTGTATTTTTGTACACGAGGAGCAGTCCATTTGCTGATTACACTATTTTGCTTGAATACACTATTTTGCCTATACCGTTTTTAGGACTTCGAATTCTGTCTTATGATTTGGATTGTTCGTACTTGGTTTTTATTTTGTTCTTTTTTCTTACTTTATCCGGCAGTGTGTCCTTTTTCTTAAAATACAGATTTGACGTACATTATAAAAATATTAGACAGGCATGACGCATTTCACTGTAAACGCACGTGCGGAGACTCTGTATTTTAAGTCGCTTAAGGGTCTTGAGCTAAGTACATTGCGTAATATATTTTAAGTAGTTAAATCGTCTCAAGCTTAGACATTGCGTAATATATTTAAAAACACTCGAACCTCACGGTCCTCTTGTTGTTACAATTATATTCTCATTATAAACCCCGTACTTCCGTAAATTCGCCACAGGAAAAACAGGCGCCATTATTTCTTTTGTAGGGACGAAATGAATAATTCTGTCCTCCACCAGCGGACCTAGTTCCTGAAGTAGAAGCTCCAAAAGAAAAAGATGGATTAAAGGAAGACCTTTTGGATTTTTGTTTAGAAATGCTTTCTTTTTTCTTTTTAATAGCTTTCGCCTCTGCTCTATTAATCTTCTTATCATCGTCTGAATCATCTGCTAAAGCTTTACAGTTTCCCACCCTCCTTCAGACGAATCTGCAATTTTTATCAGCTTTGAACGCTTGTTAATCTTCTCTATAGAGCCTGTTAACAATTCCTTAGCATATTCAAGTTTGTTAACATTAATAGCCCATAAAGCTTGTGTCAGATTCTCTGAAAGATCTGAATTATAAGTAAATTGATCTTTGTTACCGCTACTTCTCCATACATGTTCTTTTTCTTCTTTCAATTTTTTCACACTGCTAGAAGCCCCAGTCACTTCATTTTTCAAAGCAGAGATTTCTGTGTCTAACCTATTGCGTAAAAAATCTTTCAGATCGTTCTTCTGAGACTTCAATTGCTGTAGAATGTCTGTTAAAGTAACAGAATCTGAAGGCCGATCTTGATCCATACTATCATCGGAAGACATGATGTTGGTAAAACAGAGAAGTGATCAAAATAAGTGTTGACGTATCAACCAGTGTCGCCTGAAGTGACTAACACAGCTCAATGCACATGCATTACACGTAATCTACGGAAGCCCATACACAACCACATGGATGGAAACACTCTTGCAACAATATGAAAATAATTTCCCCCAAATCCTACGTCAAACGAGGGAAATAATATTTACTTAATGTCTCGCTCTCGACCATTAAACCACACATACCAAATATCACACAGCACAATATTTATTTATCTGTGGGACATAACAAAGTCTTAAATTAATATATTTATAGAGTTATTTATTCTCTCCGTATTACATGTCATTATAATTTCCCCGCCGTACTTTATCCGGCAACATTATACTGCACAATATTTTGTTTTATCTTTGGGACAAACATTATAGTGATGCATAGTTAGATTTATAGACGCCTCTCCCCCTCCCCCTGTATAACATGCCATTATAAACAGACCGATGTATGTGGGTATACAGAAATGAGAGCACTCTTAATTTTAATACATGTATTAGGCTAATCTTCAAACAATGTCAAACGTCGATCTTTTCATATCCAGCTAAACGTTTATTTTAATTTCAACTGTAGCATAATACACAGTTAATATTAAGATATTTGAAGGTGTGTGTTTATTGTTAAAATACCTAAGCGTTTACGCATGCGTACAGATGTCAAATTCAATCGTCTCGTGGAGTGGGTTCCGACTGCGATAAAGATATTTCGTTTCCGGGGCGTCCGTGCCATTTTAAACGCAATCAAGGGACATAACTTTTATTCTCACTACGTGTTAACTCCCTTGACAATTGAAGCCAAATAGATTTTGAACAACTTATAATATATTTCCAAATGGCTATATCCTCAAAAATTAAATGTACGTGGCCAGACATTCATTGTTGATGAATGAAGCTTGCATGGTAAGCCTTATTATATTATGTTAAAATAAACCCCAAATATTGTCTGTAGGATGAAATTTCTTGGTACCCTGAATCACCCTACTTTTAGCGCAAATGCAGTGCAACCTATGTATTGTTCCCTGGCAAACTATTCTTTATTACTTGTAAGGGGCAGTGGCGTCACTAGGGGGTGGCACAGGGGGCACGTGCCCCGGATCTTTTCATGTGTGCCCCGGATCTATTTTGAGCAGGCAAAATCGATAATTTGCAATAATTTCACTACTTTTCCCTATCATTATTTCGAATGAGAAGCTTTCCAGCCCACCGTAGATTTCCTGAATTACCTGCACGTGCACAGTTTAATACAGTATTATATACTATTCAAAAAAAGGAGGAGATATTTGTTTTTGGGGGCAAAATACTAAAATATGGAAATGACTACGAAAAAAGTCACTATAGAACCTAACAGAAGAAACATTTCCAGTTACATGTGACGCCCAAACGCACCAATAGCTACCGCATGGAATGCAGGTGATGCTTGGGATCATCATGGGGGTCCAACTAAAGATTTGCACGACTCTGACTTTGAATGTTACAGTCATTGTGGCATTGAATTCCAGGATGGAAAAATTAGTTTAATTGTTTTAGTGACCAGAAATCAAATTTTGATATGCATCGGCTTACCAAAAATGAAAGGTAACGTGCCCTTGGCATGCTATAGATCGATTTATCCGTACCTTGGCCTTGAGAAATCGTGTCATCACAGCAGATCAGATCAGCGCTCGTCTTCAAACAGACACTGGTGTAAGAGTTAGTGGCCAGACGATTCGGAATCGACTGCATAGGGGCCACCTTCGCACCCGACGTCCTCGCGTGATACCTTGTTTGAGAGATCATCACATTCAGGTAAGACGTCGTTGGTGTAGGGATCGTCAACACTGGGATAATCGACGCGGGAACAATGTGATGTTTTCAGATGAGTCAAGGTTCACTGTTGTTTTTTTGGACAGACGTAGGAGGGTGTGGCGTCGTCGAAACGAGCGCTTCCAAGATGTTAACGTCATCAGACATGATCGATTTGGGGATGGTTCTGTTATGGTGTTGCAGGGCGTGTTACAGGCCAGTACTACCGGGACAACATCTTGGCAGTCCATGCTGCGCCGTTCGCACGACGTCATGGCCGCCGTTTCATCTTCAAGGATGACAACGCAAGATGTCACAGGGCCAGGATCGTTACAGGTTACCTCCAACAACAGAACATTACCACATTACCTTGACCAGCACTGGGTCCCGACCTCTCCCCCATCGATCATGTGTGGGACATGCTTGGACAGGTTACGTCAACGTCAACAACGTCCTGCCAATGTCCAAGAACTTGCTGCTGCGTTGCAACAGTAATAGGACAATCTGGACCAAAATGAACTTAGACGTCTCATTAGGAGTATGCCACGCCGGATCATTGCTTGTTTGGCAAACAGAGGAGGATTTACCCGTTACTGACTTCGTTGTGATGCTGTGGTAACTTTGCTGTTTGACCCCGGGTATCATTTTACCCTTATAATGGTCAGTCTGTGCCTTACTTAGTCTAACGACCATTTGGAATAAATCGATGAATGTGAACTTCATTTCATTTTGTCATTTGTTTCTTCGTCAGTTTCATTAGGTGACTTTAATAACACTTAAAAATCAAATATCCCCTACTTTTTTGAATAGTATATAACTAAATAAATATTTGACTGAAAATAGTGTAGAAACGATCGTGCATGACCTAGTTTACCCGCCGTGTATGTTTAGCGGGACAACAATATCACATTAAATTTTAGTTCGTAAGAACTCGTACATATTTCCCAGTATTCGTTTTAATAACTATATTATTATATCGACAAAAATAATCTGCGGTTTGAAACATCAATAGAATACCCACGGCAACGTCATGTCGTTATTAAAACGAATACTGGAAAACATGTACGAGTTGGGCCTGTGCCCCGGATCTAATTGGGTCCTACTGACGCCTCTGGTAAGGGGGTTGGGGTGGTGTAGCTTATCCAAAACTTCCCACAATAAAACCTATTCAGGAGTTCCGTCAGGGGTTACACTTGTTAGTAGGCGGGTATAGATGACAATACACATAGAACAAACTGCAACAGAAATTATTTCTTTGGGAACTGTTCAGGTGTGGTCTCTAGTACTCCCATAACAAAAGCGGCCATTATCGTTCTTGGGGAAATTTGCATAATTAACATAAATCCAAGATGGTCACCAGTAGACGAGAAAATCACCAAAATCTCCGAATTGGTTGACTTTAGTGCAAATAAATGTATTAACAGCCTATAGGAAATCGATACTCAAAAATGCCGACGTTTGTAACCTACGATCTTTTTATGACGTCGTAGCGTCATTTTGATAGCATTGCGTCGTTCTCATTGTGAGGTCATTATTAAATTGTATTGTAACAAAGCTCGGAAAACTATTGGAAACCATGCGGTTTACGAAAGTCTTCTTATATCTCTGTAAAAGATGACCGCCTTCAACACATGACGTCACATCACACGACGTCAATCATTGGCTCAATAGGGCGTGCTATTTTTTTTTACATAAGACGTTACTGCTTCGGATAGAATGCTGCCTTTTACTCATTTTAATACCCATTTATATATAGGAAATAATATCCCCCTCCTACTTTTTTTGAAGAGTATATTATAATTTTATTTCTAAAGCTCTACATTAAACCAACTCGTTATTTCTAAGCGCTGTACAGGCATATACATGTAATCGAGGGCTGAAAGCCAGAACTGCCTATCTCCAAAATTGACGTTTTGAGAAAAAGAAGATTTAAAGTTTGACTTAATTTTAAAAATCAGGTAATTGTTGAATTTAGATGATTTTTGGTAATTACGTGTGTATTAATAGCTGAAAACAAATGCTGAATTATCAATAGGCTTATTGTAGTAGTTTTCAATTTATTTCATAATAATGGATTATAGACACTTCTGGTCGATATAAATTCACCCAATATGGGAAGTCAACATTGGAAATATCCTGTTCTGGTACATTAACAAGGCAATCGGCAGTGTTTTATCAGCAAGAACTGTACAAGTGGGATATATACATATCTTGCATTAAGTGCCATATGTAAATACATATCATTCAGCAAAATAAAATGACAGCAAGAACTCTCTATCTGGAGATACGTTTTTTTGCTTGGATAAAAAAATAAGTGGTTCTGTACTTAACAATATATGACTTCTTTGCTGCGTCATTATCTATAAAGATAGGACTTAGATAATTTTTGCTGAGAAACTTCAAGAAATTTCGAACTGTTTGATGTATTTAACTCATTTTTGGCAATTTTGGAGATAGACACTCCTGGCTTTCAGCCTTCGTAATAAAGATGATTAAGATATACATCCAAGTTCAGCCAACTGTGTCTATTCATTTTAAATCTTACTTCGAGCTGAATAAAAAATATGATAAAAATCGTCATTAAAACAGCAATGGCTGGTTAACAGTGCGTAATTAAAGACTATATTTCGTATCATAAAATAGCAAACGCATGTTGGTTGATCATTGATAACACATATATAGGCGGGTATAGATAACAATTGATAACACATATAGATAACAATACACATGCAGAAATTATTTCTATGGGAACTGTTCAGGTGTGATCTCTAGTACTTCCATAACAAAAGCGGCCATTATCGTTCTTGGGGAAATTTGCACAATTAACATAAATCCAAGATTGCCACCAGTAGACCAGAAAATCATCAAAATCTCCGATTTGAAGAGTATATTATAATTTTATTTCTAAAGCTCTACATTAAATTTAAGGTGTCATACGGTTGCACATACCTCCCAGGTAGATTCAAAGACATAATATAAATTAAGATTTATATATCATTACATTCTTTAATTACAATTCTCACTTGGGGGGGGGGGGGATAATTTTATTGTGTAACATTGTGATTATAATCAAAACAATAAATCCCGTCATAAACGACAAACAATCCATAACAAGAGATACCTGCTATTGCCAACAGATTAAATGTACCTAGAATTCTGTACACCAGCTCTATTGCATCCAGATATTTAAATTTAAGGTGTGTTAACAATATATTTCTTTAAAAAAACTGTGTCATTTCGGGATTAACATATCGTACAATTCATATTAATTTGAAGATCGACATCCTATTTACAAAACTATGGTTTATGCGAACTACAGTATAATCATGGTTTAGAAACTCCATCCGAACTATAGGCTACATCATGGTTCCGATTTGAAGATCGACATCCTATTTACAAAACTATGGTTTATGCAAACTACAGTATAAACATGGTTTAGAAACTCCATCCGAACTATAGGCTACATCATGGTTCCGAAACGCTATACGAACTACAGGCTACATCATGGTTCATACACGCTATACGAACTACATCATGGTTCAGACACGCTATACGAACTACAGGCTACATCATGGTTCAGACACGCTATACGAACTACAGGCTACATCATGGTTCAGACACGCTATACGAACTACAGGCTACATCATGGTTCAGACACGCTATACGAACTACATCATGGTTCAGACACGCTATACGAACTACAGGCTACATCATGGTTCAGACACGCTATACGAACTACAGGCTACATCATAGTTTAGACACGCTATACGAACTACAGGCTACATCATGGTTCAGACACGCTATACGAACTACAGGCTACATCATGGTTCAGACACGCTATACGAACTACAGGCTACTTCATGGTTCAGACACGCTATACGAACTACATCATGGTTCAGACACGCTATACGAACTACAGGCTACATCATAGTTCAGACACGCTATACGAACTACAGGCTACATCATAGTTTAGACACGCTATACGAACTACAGGCTACATCATGGTTCAGACACGCTATACGAACTACAGGCTACATCATGGTTCAGACACGCTATACGAACTACAGGCTACTTCATGGTTCAGACACGCTATACGAACTACAGGCTACATCATAGTCTAGACACGCTATACGAACTACAGGCTACATCATGGTTCAGACACGCTATACGAACTACAGGCTACATCATAGTCTAGACACGCTATACGAACTACAGGCTACATCATGGTTCAGACACGCTATACGAACTACAGGCTACATCATAGTTTAGACACGCTATACGAACTACAGGCGACATCATAGTTTAGACACGCTATACGAACTACAGGCTACATCATAGTCTAGACACGCTATACGAACTACAGGCTACATCATGGTTCAGACACGCTATACGAACTACAGGCTACATCATAGTCTAGACACGCTATACGAACTACAGGCTACATCATGGTTCAAACACGCTATACGAACTACAGGCTACATCATGGTTCAGACACGCTATACGAACTACAGAACACGTCATGGTTTAGAGACTCGGGGTTCATCATAGTTTAGACTTTCTATCCGAACTACAGGATACACCGTGGTTTAAGTCTGGCGCAGACTATGCGACAACTGTAGCGACGAGTTTGGCACCTCAAAATAGCAGCATTTTCGGCGTCAGCACGTCGAAAACTTCAATTAATGTTGTTTTTGTACATGATGATGAAGCGCCGGCGTAGTGGACATAGTACTGTGACACGAACCATCTAGACACGAGATTTTATTTTAAGGAGGCGAGCCCAGGGCGTTTATTAATCTACCATCTGTCCAAACTGTCTCGTTAACGTTGTGCAAAGCCATATTTTGTGTTTATGTCACATGATACACATAGCCCCAAATGATTGGTTAATAGGTGATTTGGGTTCCTTGGATGTCTTCAAACTCGTCGCCGAGGTAAGCACACTGCACGATTGATTGCCGACAAAGCGACGACTTGGACGATCATACCAAACATGTTTGATATCGGCGACCATCGCCGCGATGGCGACGAAAAATCTTTTGTGATCAAGTGCGCACACTAGGCTTTTTTTTTTGATTTTGACCGAAATCGCCTATGTCGTCGCCTAGTGTGCGCTAGGCTTTAGAGATACTCGACTCCATCATATCAAGACCGATAGTTACCGTGGATTCATTTATGTCTTTTATTTTTTTCAGTAGTACATTTCTTCACAAGTACGGAACGCTAGGGGATCGAGGGTCTCTGCACTATTGGAGGTCTGTAACTTTTCCTGATGTTTCTAACTTTCTCACATATTTGGTGTGATGACAATCCAATTTGGTATTAGTTTTAAACCCCATATTGAATTCAGTAACCCTAAAAATACTTAAATTTGGTTTCAGTTTTAATTGTCGTAATTAGTTTTTTAGATAGAGATTGAAGTAAACAATAACGAAACCCATATATAATACCCCCATTTCACTGGGCCACGGAAGACTTGAGGAAGGAAATCCGTAAGTTTTTTCTCTCACTCCGTATGGCTCCGCTACGAAGCGCAGTGAATCCGTAGTCATTCCTCGTCGTCAACAGACTTTTGCGAGCCCAAATTGTTCCGCAAACTTTCCTTTAAATATCGTTTGCTTTTACTGCGGAAAAGCACGAACACATTTTTCCGCAAACGTTCGTTTGCGTAAAATTGTGAGCGCGCGGAAGGCTGCGGATGATGTTGAATGAATACAGATTCACAGCGCTTCCTAGCGGAACAATACGGTACAACAGGAAAGACATACGGTACTTTGCGGTATAATTAAAGTTTTGCTTCCGCAAGTCTTCCGCGCTCTAGTGAAATGGGGATGCTCTCTGCCTCCAAAACAGTGATTTTATCGGCGGGATCCGGTGTCATCCTTTGATCTTTACCGATTGGTCCGAGACAAAATGCGGTTGCCGAAGATGGTCCGCGCTTGTTCCGCAGTCATTCCGAGGTTCTACCTTGCCAAACGAATTAGTAACACCAGCTCCCGCCGAGTGTAGCCCGCAAGTTGTCCGAATATCTTCCGTGAAGATCCGGGCGCATTCCATAATGTACCGCAGTTTATCCGTATGTGTTCCGAAGATATCATTACTGTTCCGAAGGCACTCCGAGAGCGTGTGAAATGGATATTTTCCGTCGAAATTTGTTTCCACTTTTCCGCGTAAAAATGCCGAAGCTCTTCCCTAGAAGCTATTCCGCGGACGTCCGTGAGTACCGCAGCTTTCCGCAGCCCAATGAAATGGGGTATAAGATATATAATAAGCCATATCCAACAGTTAATTCAAATTCCACCTATTTAGATTTCATTTTGCCGGTTATTTTGAATTTTTGTTATCAAGAATACTCGAAGTTTAATTTTGAGATCAGGGTTGAACCCAACAACCCCAATACACATAAATTTTGGATTAAATTTTTAATTTCTGTCATCACGGATTCATTTTAAGATCAGTATTGAACACGATGACATCGAGAACCGTCTAAATGACATGTTACAAGTAATATCGCAAAATCGCAACAGGAAAAATATCGCTGTCCGAAAGTGCCTGAAGACCGCCATATTGAATGATGTATATTACGGCATGTTGCCTTGGCCGAATTTTGCCGTTTTTCAGTATGACATATTTATCATTGAACTGAACTGCATTGGTTTATTTTGCAATCTGTTTAAGGTAAAACGTTATCCCTCCCAACATATATAATACTGCAAGAAGTAAATAAAACGTTTAGCTATGTTACGGTACGTAAAGCCGTGTGAGATATCTTAACTTTCCCTATATAGGGCTTAGGTTACGGTTAGGTCGGAGGATAAAAATGTCGGCATTTCCTATAGGTCGGTAATACATTTAATTTCACTAAAGTGCACCGTTCCGAAGATTTCGTCCATTAACTGATTCACTGGCGGTCATCTTGGTATTATGTTAATTATGTAAATTTCCCCAAGACCGATAATGGCCGCTTTTGATACGGAAGTACTAGGGATCACACCTAAACAGTTCCCATAGAAATAATTTCTGTTGCAGTTTGTTCTAGGTACCCCGACTCATATTGCGATCTCTACCCACCTATAGGTGTAGCTCTCTTAGTTGTTTACTTTGAAAAAGTAACACATGTACATTTTAAAAACGTTTACACTTAATTAACGCTGTTTATAGTTTTTAATTAAACCCATTTTACCGATGTGTACACAGTGCACATTTATATTTCCTGTCTGTAACCCATTCCCTGCTAAATAATTCCCTAAGTCGATGTGACTTCCGTTTTATGGACATGTCCAAATTACTACATCTTATAAATAAAGTGATTTCGCAATATTCTGACTCGGGAAATACACTGCTAAGGGATCTTTTACACAAACGCCAATGTGTACACGGGTCTCAGGGGTTTTCCCCATCTGAACGACTTGAAGCAATCCTGTTCCGGTCGTCCAACCTGCACTTTTAACAAGAAGTAACTACCGCAAGAAATCTCGATGAACTTTATCGGCCAAGACATAAGCGAACTCGCAAATTACAGACTAGCGAGCCAGCGTCTTACTCCGCCAACGTGACTCAAAAAAGAATAGTATGCTTTTATCATTTACTTGTAAAGTTATTTCTCAATATTTAGACTAGTAAAGTACAGAAAACAATACGATTAATTGTGAATAAATAACGTATATTAAACATTATATAAATATATTATATAAATGTAAAACAATCCGTTTGTATTATATATAAAATATACAAATGATGATATACAATTTATACCTAAACAAAATGAAACATAAAACAGTATTATTTCGTTGTATATTGCAATAAATATAAAATATTATTATAAAGTTGTTTTTTTTTATTCAGTCGCACATTGGAATACTTTGATCGCTCGTTGTTTCGGAAGTTAAAACATAAAGTGAATAGGGTTTATTTCGTCGACGTTTCGATGAGGGTTCTCCCGCCTTTATCAAACAAGAGGAGATAGATTCTATATTCAAATAATAAACGCATTATCCATTTAGTTCTTTGATATGCTTTTAGTAATTTAACATATTAACAGAAGTTACAATTTTATGGATACACATAATCCATTTGTTTAAGATAATGGATGGAAACTCGCCTAGATTGTATTGAATAATATACACAGCACTAAAATACGGCATATTGTAGATCAACTCGCAAGTCATCAGTCATTTATCCAACAAATCAGTCACAAATCATCAGTCATTTATCCTACAAATCAGTCACATGTCAACAGTCATTTATCCAACAAATCAGTCACGTGTCAACAGTCATTTACTCAGTAAATCAGTTACAAGTCAACAGTCATTTGTCATACATTCATCCAATCAGTCACAAGTCATTTGTAATTTATCCAACAAATCAGTCACATGTCAACAGTCATTTATCCAACAAATCAGTCACGTGTCAACAGTCATTTACTCAGTAAATCAGTTACAAGTCAACAGTCATTTGTCATACATTCATCCAATCAGTCACAAGTCATTTGTAATTTATCCAACAAATCAGTCAACAGTCATTTATTAGACATTCATCCAATCAGTCACAATTAGTAAGTCATACACTAATCCAATAATACCGATGGACGCTGTTATAAATCTATTGAACAGCAATCTGTGTAAACGAGGTCAAATGGAGGCAGGATTGTGTAAACGGGGTATAATAAGAATATTTTCTTAAAATATGAAATGGCGGAAGTATGTGACGTGTTGACGGAAGTGCTATATATATATATATCTGCTATTCCCAAGTAGAGGAATATTATTGTGTCAACGGGCCACAATAAGAACATTTTCTTATATTTAGGAATAAAGAACATGTTCTTAAAATATGAAATGGCGGAAGTCTTTGATGTATTGACGGAAGTGTTATATATAGATGATATTCCCCAGTAGAAGGGATGATGATAATATATATACCACAGAGGTGCCACATGTCACCGACCAAATAGTTCACACATGTATCATATCCAGTACATTTAGACAAGTCACATGGACGCTCTCATAAATCCACTGAAAAACGACCTGTTAACAATTAATTCACATGTATCATTACAAGCCCTGCTTGTACATCCGCTAAAAACGTGGACTAAATTTAAGCCGCTGCCCAAAGATAAGCAGTCCATTATCAATTCGTATTATTAAACGCCCTCTTCTTTAGCATGTGGCAATATCTCCTACATTGTTCACGACCTCGAGAAGGCGACCTTTGTATCAGTCACAACAGGTCAAAATTAATTTACCAGTCACAAGTCATCAGTCATTTATCCAACAAAATTGAGTTTTGGATTAAACTTTTAGCCGCTGCCCGAAGATAAGCTGCCAATTGTCAATTTGTATCACTGATTGCACTCTCCTCCAGTATTCACGACCTTGAGAAGACGGCCTTTGTGGTATATTTTGACCTTGAGAAGACGGCCTTTGTGGTACATTGAGACTTGTGATTATAAGTATAATATCCTTTTATGGTAAATCGTCCATAGCTTCCTCAAAATTCGCCATTTCTGTCAGATTCTTTAAACCAACGTCTGATTTTAATGTCTTGTAATAAAATTCAGGAGCCTGCAAAAATAAAATGAAAAATAGGACGGTCTAGTACAACTTAATTCACCATTTACAAATATTGTTCATCCAAACAATCAACCTAGCTGGCTGGGAGTACTGATGATTCTGCCCCGATATTATCTAAACCCCTGCTCAACTTTGAGTGACGGGCGACAGGAGATAGGTACAGAAGACAAGGTAATTTTGGGCCTAGCATATGGTTTAATTCTATTTCAATAATTCGCTAGTCTCGGTCACCCAGAACCTCCTAGTCTTCAACATACAGAGGGTCTGGGACCGTTCTCAATATTTGACGTAAAGCCCATTGCTCATGCGTAACCGGGAGGTGTAAACATCTTTTTTGAGAGGAGTTAACTCCCTTAGACGTTGTTTATGATAAGCTAATTTTTGTCAAACGTTGACAACGGATCCAGACTAATATTCGTAGAATATTTTTCTGGATGATAGAGACTAGTTTAGCATTGGGAGGAAACCAGAGGTCCAGGATAAAACCCACGAGATTGGACTGGCAACCTTATTCCTTGTTAAGTACAACCGATGATTCGAAACCACGCCAGTTGACTCAATAATAGGCCATATGATACAGCGCGCGCAAGTGCTAACCATCCGGCCATTCCATCCCGAACGGGTGACGAGACGAGCACCACAGAGGGCATTCTTACTATTTCGGGAACACCTTATGTCACTTGTGTGAATAATTCAAACCCCAAACACAATTTATAATACTTTCGTATTGGACCTGTATCATAAGTTACTTGTATAATTAGAAATACTCACCGTTGCTTGTAGTTTTTGAAGAAAGGCAATTTCTTTACCAGTTAACTTTTCTGCTCTAGTCCTGAAAACAAAATATATTTTCATTTTAAAACCTATGCCCGGCCGCAGGTACTCTTTTCTCCAGATTATTACGGCTCCTGGACCCTCGCCTATAAGGACCTAGTATGGAAGCCCCCCAAATCAAGACTTGCTTCCACCGGCCCTTTGATACATTATGTAAGAGCTAAATTTGCCTACCGCAGATCTATTTTTTTTGGGGGGGGGGGGGGGTCAAAGAATAAATAAATAAATGATTCATTTGACATTTTTATTCCCATGACAAGCATGTAATCAACTCTCTCGACCATCGAATGGCTCGGATTTTGAACGGATTGAATCACAATCAATCACCATTTAATAATACAATCTAAAAATGTGGATATATCGCTTTATGGATCGACATATTATTTTTGTTATTATTTTTATTATTATTATATCAATGGTAATTAATGCAAGTCGAGACTCCACTATTTAACCAGTCATAACCTCTCTTCGAAAAGAGTAATTAGGCTGAAATTTTCATTATCTATTTTTAAACTATAAGAGCTACAACTGTCAACTCTTTATCTAAATCTTACACAATGTATCTTTAAAATACAATTACTCTAGTAACGATACACGAGGTAGGGTATGCGTTCTAGAAAACTTGATAACACTTCCCATTTGAGTAGTTCATAATGGCACGTGGTCTCGTAAATTTGGTCGGGGAGTAAAGGCCGAGTGGCCCGTCATTGAAATTAAATGAAACGGAGTTTAACGTCCTGCCGCTCTGCTTTGATTGGGCTAATAAATATGGGCATACGCGATACAGTTTTGCCTTTAGGAAATTTTGCACTAGGGCAAACCTATAGTATTTCGAATTCCTACTTCCAAGGGATCTTTAACGTGCAGACCACTTAGGTCTTTCGTCCCACCCGAACGACTAGACAGCTGTCCTTACCAGGCCCACCATCCTGCACAACTGACAAGGGAAACCCCCGGAGAACTTTCCCTTGGCTCCCAGGTCCGTTATTGAGTCAAGCGGCGTGGTTTTATTTCTCCAGTTGAACATGACAAGCAGTGGGTTATCCTAGCTAACCTTTGTGTGTCTTTGCCACCCCACCCCCCCCAATTGTCGACGAATCCAAAGCGCAAGCGAGATATATATTAATCCTGAAATATTTAGTAGACGCGAACCCCCAATATCTCTCCCTCCCACCCATTATTTTTTAAGTTTCCGATCATATTTTCAACTTACCCAATAAGTTCATGTTTGGTTATCCAGTCTTTTACTTGTTTGCTACTCCACTGTTTAACGTGACTGAGTTTAGTTACTGGACGTTTACATGGAGCATATAGCACTTCCTGTCTCTTCGGCACAATCTAAACAATACATGCAAAAAATATTCATAAGTAACGAGGCGCTCTTAGTTTATTTTGCCTACTTTTTTACACAAATTGCTTTGTTTTCTTAAAAATAAATGTGTTAAATAATTACAAAGGCTAAAATAGCTCTTCATTGACAGATAAATTTTCTCATTTAGTCACGAAATGACCTAGTCTGTGTCGAGTTGACGTTAAACCCTATCTCTCTCTCTCTCCCATATTCTCATTTACGAATTTAACTGGAAGCTGTTTTAAAGATATATTAGGTGGATTTAGATAAGTGAGAGAGAGAGAGGGGAATGGGGGTTAACGCCCACTCAATACAACTAGGTCATTTAGGGGCTAAATGGTTTAATTTTTTTTTCAATAATTCGCTTGCGCCTAGGGGTCTTAAGCAGTGGGAGGAAACCGGAGTGCACAGAGGAAACCAGGGCTCGAAACCGCCAGCCGCAAGCCAGGGGTGGCCGGTCAGCTAGATGTCGAAGCGCAGCACTCTAGACCACTAGGCCATCCCAATCCCCTGACTTTAGATAAAGAGCTGGTAGTTCTCACTATAATAGTTAACAACTAGATGATGTAATCTCATTGATCCTCTCTGAACCGAGATTTTAGCGATTGAATTTTCGGTCTAGCCTCGATCATCATTACTAATGTCGGTAGAATAAAAACGTAATCTCAATTATCCATTTCATGATTTAATCATGAATGAAAGTTGAGTAGCAAGTCGGATCTTAATCCACTAAATATCTAAAACTGGCGATGACATCGAGAGTTGATTATGTTCTGGATAAGTTAGTTAATGTCTAATTAATACTTTATATAACATTTCAGGCCTAAAGAAAGACCTGCAATAGGCAGATTTAGCTCTTGCATAATGCATGATTAGTAAAGTCTTAAATCCAATATTAAATACTAATTCTCACTTACATCATGTGGTCCATCTACGTCATCATGGCTAGGAGCTATTGCTGGCGGAAATGACGTCGTTGTTTTCCCTCCGCCATGCATAGTCTGGTGGATTTCTTTTAACAAACCTTCCATCTTGGAATCAAACGGATATTTGCCACTAAAATCGTAGAATAATTTGGCACCAAGAATCATTCCTAACCATCCGTCAGGTCGGTAACCTTTCTCCATTATTAAAGGAATTACTTTCTTTCTCAACTGATGAGCATATTCAGCCTCTGGAATTATTCAAAAATATACATTAAATAAACACAGTCTGCCTCTAAAAGTATTCAAAATATACATTTAATTAACCTATTCAGCCTCTAAAATTATTCAAAATATACATTTAATAAACATATCCTGCCTCTAAAATTATTCAAAATATTTAACTGATGTACTTGTTCAGCCTTTGAAATGATCTAAAATTGATGAGCATACTTAGTCCCTGAAATGCTTCGAAATATTTAACTATTCTGCCTCTGATATTATTTAAAATATACAACTCATAAACATATTCTCTAGATCACTTGCTTCAGTCTCATCTATACAAACTTTTGACTTTTCCACCTTGTACACTAAAATTCCCCATAGTAAATTAAAAACTCGGTTAGAAGACATTATTCACAGTGTCTTTTCAACTAAATCGGGACATGCTAGATATAAATATTTAGTTGTTAATTATAATTCCACTTATTTTGTCAAGAACCATAGTGATTCAAAAAACAAATACACAGCCATCAAGATAATTCAGATGTTGGATTTTTTAATTGATAATATCTTTGTTGAATTTGGAGGGGAAATTTATCAGCAAGTGGTAGGTATCCCCATGGGTACCAACTGTGCACCTTTGCTTGCTGATTTGTTTCTCTATTCCTACGAAGCCGAGTACATGCAGGCACTCATGAAATCCAATAAACGTTTAGTTAGACATTTTAATTTCACTTATCGATATATCGATGATGTTCTATCACTAAATAATCCAAAATTCAGTGATTATATAGAATTCATATATCCTGATGAGCTCGAAATTAAACATACTACTGACAGTGACAATTGCGCTTGCGCTTCCTACTTGGATCTGCGTCTCGATTTTGACAATTGCCATAAACTAAGTGTTAAATTGTACGATAAACGTGGTGACATTTATTAGTAGTAACATTCCAATATCACCAGCTTATGGAGTGTTTGTGTCTCAGCTAATTCGTTACGCGAGAGCTTGTTCATACTATTCTGATTTTTTGAGTAGATCGAGGCATTTGTCATCTAAGCTTCAACTACAGGGATACTTGCGAACTACACTTATTAAAGCCTTTAAAAAGTTATATGGTCGTCATATTGACTTGATCGGTAAATATAACATGTCTCTCTCGACTATTATTCTAGACATATTCAATTGAAGGGTATACTATCTCCCTGATAATATATGTGTACTACATCGTTAACACTGTTCATCACGACGTGCATTTTGCATACCGATAGTTCATTGGTCCATCACGCTATTTTACCGAGATTTCGCCTAATAGATTGGATGCAGCTATGGCGGGTGTGGCGCGCCAGGCAGGGTAAGCTTACTCTTCCTAGGACACCTGTTACCACTGTTCGTCGTGTATTTTGTACACGGTGAACAGTCCATATGCTGATTACACTATTTTGCAAAATTATACTTTTTTGCCTATACCGTTTTAAGGACTTCGATTTTTGTCTAATGGTTTGGTTTGTTCGTACTTGTTTTTTTTTTATTTAACTGTTGAAAATATTCAGCATAAAATTGATTTAATTGAAATATTTAACTGATGAGAATAGTCTTCACTAAAGACAAACAAGGGTATTTCTTGACTAGCCTAAGGTTTATGACTATACACTGGAGGTCTTAAGGGGGGGGGGCTGCTCCTGGTCACAAGTCTTATATAATTCTGAGGGAGTTGAATGTGGAAATATCTTACCTGCTCGACAATTTGGACTATCTTTATATTTTCTGGACATACAAATCAAAACAATGTCAGCTTGTTCTACTGCTTCAGCCATTGCTTGTAGAGTTGAACCTTCCATGTCATCAATGTCCATCCATACTTTCTCATTGTGACCCCTAACCCGGTCCCTTATCTTCGCCAATAACTCCTGGTTGTCCCACTGATAACTTATCATCACGTGACCTCGTGCATCGTCACTACCCTTTTCCTCTTTCTCCGATTTTTCGAGTTCGGCTTTCTCTTTAGCGCTGCTGGAGACAGTCGGTGTCTTTTTTGCACCAAGCCGTTTTCCTTTGAAAAAGAAAAGAATAATTATGTCTTTTTTTTAAAACATAAAATAAGCAAAACATATCTCTGAAGGGGTCCTTACGTCGGAACCATAAAATCCCACCCATAGTTTTTAACACTGCCAAGATCGACTTCAATGTGCTCTCGAGAATTAGGGTTTTCGATGATGCTAATCTCTGGCCTTTTGCGTCCAACTGTTCGGCACCGACTGGAATAATGCAGATCGGTAGACATAATACGTGCAGTGGACTACGAGCAGCCAAATCTCAACGGTTATAATAATAGTAATAATAATAATCGCGTCATTTTACAAGGATTGCAAATTAGGCCTGTGGCCTTTTTCCAATTTGGCCCTTGGCACAGATCGTGCGAATGATTTCGATCATTACTGCAGGAAGAAACCGAAGAACTCGTTCTTTTCTTTTCTCTGCAAGCCAATATGCACACGGGACTATGGGATTTCACTGTTCGTTGTTGCTTGTCAGACCACCTGTCCTACACCACATACAAGGGCTAACCAGGTGGACAATTCCGATAAACTTTCTCGGCCAACACCGGGATTGAACATTGGATCTCCAGGCTAGCGAGCCAACGTCCTACTCACTGAGCCACATTCATCCCAAACAGGACGTCGTCTGCTATTAGTGTTTAACGTCCGCTTCTACTGATGGTGATATCACAGACAAGGGGTGTTTCCTGTGAGTTGAAACCAGAGTAAACCTACGAGGCACCCCTACTGCCAAGCCATATACGCTCACACCAGGGATCGAAACCCCGACCTCAAGCTGGTGACCAACCAGTTACAGGTCGAAGCACCACACTCTAGACAATCTTGCCACTCCAACTAAGCACATCTCATAGGTGACCGACCGGTTAGAGGTCGAAGCGGGACATTCTGGACAACCATGCCACCCCAACCGAGAACATCTTAGAGACGACCGACCAGATAGAGGTCGAAGCGAGACACTCTGGACAATCATGCCAGCCCAACCTCACTCCAGCCGTGAACATCTTGGATGTGACCGACCAGTAAGAGAACGACGCGAGACACTCTGGACAATCATGCCAGCCCAACCCCATTCCAGCCGAGAACATATTGGATGTGACCGACCAGTAAGAGAACGACGCGAGACACTCTGGTCAACCATGCCAGCCCAACCCCATTCCAGCCGAGAACATCTTGGATGTGACCGACCAGTAAGAGAACGACGCGATACACTCGGGACAACCATGCCACCCCAACCCCACTCCAACCGAACACATCTCAGAGGTGACCGGCCGAAAGAGGTTGAAGCGAGACACTCTGGTCAACCATGCCACCCCAGCCCCACTCCAACCGAGCACATCCCAGATGACCGTATAATCCACTCTGGACAACTATGCCATCTCAACCCCACTCCAACCGAACACATCTCAGATGATCGTATAATCAATTCTGGGCAACCATGCCACCCCAGCCCCACTCCAACCGAACACATCTCAGATGATCGTATAATCAATTCTGGGCAACCATGCCACCCCAGCCCCCCTCCAACCGAACACATCTCAGATGATCGTATAATCAATTCTGGGCAACCATGCCACCCCAGCCCCACTCCAACCGAACACATCTCAGATGATCGTATAATCAATTCTGGGCAACCATGCCACCCCAGCCCCACTCCAACCGAACACATCTCAGATGATCGTATAATCAATTCTGGGCAACCATGCCACCCCAACCCCACTCCAACCGAACACATCTCAGATGATCGTATAATCAATTCTGGGCAACCATGCCACCCCAGCCCCACTCCAACCGAACACATCTCAGATGATCGTATAATCAATTCTGGGCAACCATGCCACCCCAGCCCCACTCCAACCGAACACATCTCAGATGATCGTATAATCAATTCTGGGCAACCATGCCACCCCAACCCCACTCCAACCGAACACATCTCAGATGATCGTATAATCAATTCTGGGCAACCATGCCACCCCAGCCCCACTCCAACCGAACACATCTCAGAAGAACGTATAATCCACTCACCCAACTCTGAATGTTTATCTGAACTTATTAGTTTGTTTCTCATTGTCCATAGTATACCATAGCAGGTGGATTTGATATCAGCAGCACCGGTTTTATGTTGCGTTTCCAGGAAATCTATCAATCCACTTTCCCGGATAATGGTGTCCTGGTTTTGTTCATCAAAGGATAAGGCCCAGATGGATTTAAGGGCCTCTGATAAAATAAAATAGAACATGTGATTATTCAATGATATAATTTAATTTTGTTGAATATGATACAATCCAATTGGGAGTCCTACAATTCATAGTTTAAAAATACAAGGAACCGAGTTTACCAAGCTTTCTCAGAATAAGTTAAGAGTTTACTCAAAATTGTTTGCTTTACTTTAATTGATATATGATATTGCATTTAATCAAATATAGTTCTTTATGAAACTTTTGTGTTTTAATGTATCAAATACACCAATAATAACTTATGTGCAAATCTTTGTGTTTCTGGATCAAAGATATTTCTCATAAACAGTGAATGAAAGTTGGGTAAATTCTTATCTACAAATAGTTTATGAAACGGGGTGATAATCTTTCATTCCTGGTATCCCCAGTGGGATCCGGAGAAAACCCACAAAGTACAAGCAGGGATTCGATACCAAGCCATTTGACTCAATGACAGACCTTATGATTAGACGCCCAGGCGTTACCCATTCAGCCCAACCCCCCTCCCTCCGTCCTTAAGTGGTATCATGTATTGGACGAAGCTGCATTGTCGAGTCATCAGCCTAGTTGCGTGTAGCTTCAATTGTTAATTTATATATCCAGTTTCATTCATATATTATAAATATAATACCTTTTTGTTCTTCCAGATCCGTTGACTTGGCAAGTTTCAGTAGTAAAGGGAGACAACCTGCTTCTACAAGATGTATTTTGTTACCATCATTTCTAGCCAAACGACCAATACCTGTCAAATTAAATATAAGAAAACGACTTGAAGACATGAATGCGAATCAACAAGGGGGGACCTGGGCGGCCTCAAAGAGAGAGAAAGAGAGAGAGAGAGGGGTGGGGAGGGGTATCGTTTCTCGACACAAATTAGAAATTTCTGATAAAACATGGTTCAATTTTATTTCAATAATCCTCTAGCGCATAGGGTCTTTGGCAGTGTGGGGAAGGCGGTAACTCGGATAACACACGCGGGTTTGAGATAGCGATCCTGCGTCTTGTCACGCATTACAGAATAGTCCACCTCCCCCCTACCCGCAAATAAAATAGCATATGCATAAGAGCTTTTGATGTCAAGATGTGGAAAATGTTCCAGTAATCATTAATATGTATAAACTAATTCATCCAATCGTAAGCCACTCGGCGAGATTTCCCAGAGAAAAACCAACAGTAACACTTCTCCCTGGTTGGCGAGTTTGATAAACTGATATTAGACACCAAATTAAAACATACCTTTGGCCAGCTCTAAAACACCCCAGATCATACCATGACTATCTCGAGCTGTCCGAGATTCGGTGCCTAAAGACCGGGAAAGCATTCGGAGCAGGAAACCTATGACGGATGTATTGGCCTTTATATAGTGACTCTCGTCTTCGGTCATAATATCCGCCATTCCCAAGATGGCCGTCATTCGTATTGTGTCGTTGGTGAAAGATAAGAAGGTGTGTAAAAGGGGTGTAAACTTCATCTCTTGTAACATTGGAATATTGCTATCCGTCATGGCCAGGTTGTGTATAATCATCAGAACTCGAACCAAGTGTGTTGTTGATTGACTCTGAAATGAAACAAAGCAACATCAACTCATCAAAATGATCTAGAATCATGGTCTTTTCCAATCAACAAATATGTATTATTATTTTGCAGCAGGAGAGAGAGAGAAAGAGAGAGAGAGAGAAAAGGGTGGGGTTTAACGGCCACTCGACACAAACTATGTCATTTCGGGATTAACATGTTTCAATTTAATTTCAATAATTCGCATGCACATAGGCGACTTAAGCAGTGTTGGAGGAAACCGGAGGACCGAAGTTGGATAGGCGACGCTACCCCTTTCCACTCAATAGTAAATGTAGGAGGACCGAACTACACGCAAAACAAAATACTACAAGATAAACCTGCGGATAAGACAGAAAATAGACATTGCAAAAAATAAACACAGTGAGGCAGAAGTGGGGCCTGACAAGGACAGTTGCCTAGTCGATCGGATGAGACGAAAAACCGAGGTCCCGTGTACACATTTGGGTGCACGTAAAAAATCCCTTGGCAGGTGGAATTCGATATAAGAGTAGGCCGTAGCGCCTCGGTTTTTCGTCCCATCCGAACGACTAGGCAGCTGTCCTTGTCAGGCCCTCCTTCTGCATCACTGACAAGGGGAAATCACGCCTTATCCACTTAGCCACCGTGATCCTTTAACAATTAGGAGTCGTAATGCGGGGAGAATCTCTGAAAAAGCTAAAATAATAAGTGTTATGAGCAAACAGGAGCAAAGTCCAAGAACGAGAATATTCTGCAGTACGAAGGGTTACAGAACAGAAACAAAAAACGTATTTTTATAAAATCGGGTATATCGTTTTGGGGAGATTATAAAAATTGACATTCGGTATACTTACATTTAGTTGGCGTTCTTTGGCCGCATTCTCGTCTAGAATATCATACATATACTTGATAAAACCAGGAACGTTATTAATAACTTTGGACAATTCTCTCGAATGGTCGCTTAAATTTACAATAACCAACCAAGCTGTACTAGTGGAATTGGCGCCCATGGAAACCTCACAAATATATTTAATAATGTTCGGTTTGTCATTTATATAGTCACAGAGGACTGTTCTGTGTTTCTGGATCCATTGGGCAGAGAAGGGTTTCATGGCGAAGAAGGCGGTGTTTGTGCTTGATATAATTTTGGTCTTGATTATGGCGTTATTACCGTCTGCCTCTAAGGACTCCAGATTTGCTTCGGTGTCACTTTTGTAGACATTCATGATACGTTGATGAGCCTTTTCGGGGGTTTCCCGTGTTGGTGTATCCATGGTTCCGACGATTACGCGAGATCTTCGTTCCGGGACTGGGGAGATGCGTTGTTGCAGGAATGCGTCTGGTATCTGCTCGAGAAGAGATTCTGGTTGTAGATTGGGGTTTAAAGGTTGTTTATCACTTGCTTTGTCCATTGATATCGGTACTATGCTAGTTTTAAATTTCGCGGGTGATGGTAGAGGCGGTTTTTGGCCTAAAGGTGAAGGAAGTTTATCGGCTTTGTTTATCTTTGGTGTGATTACAACTTTAACCTTCGCGTGCAGTGATGATACTAGTTGGTGATTATCGCCCCTGCAGTCTGGGGTAACAATGATACGATGGACGGTCGGTTTCGATGGCGAGGATCCCATATCACTGAAATATTAAAAAGAACATAAATTTTAAAGAAGGGTTCCATGTTTTTTTGTTACCATTATAACAGGGGCATGTCTTAAGTAGTTAATCTGTAGTCCGCTTACAAGACTCCAGGAGAGAGAGAGAGGGGGTGTAGAGCGAGAGAGTGAGCGGGAGAAAGAGAGGGGGGTCGGGTTTAACGTCAATTCGACACAAAGTAGGTCATTTCGTAACCAACATATGGTTTTAATTTTATATCAATAATTCGCTTGCGCGTAGGGGTCTTTAGCAGTGTGGGGAAACCGGAGGACCCAGAGAAAACCCACGAGGCTGGACAGGTGACCATACTCCTTGCCACGTACAACAGGGGATTCGAAACCACAGCTGTTGACTTAATGGCAGACATTATGATACAGCGCACATACGCTAACCATTAGCCATTCAACCCCCCACTCCGGGACAAAAGCCATTAGTTACACTTAAAGTTTCAATTTTCAAGCTATATTTTTAAAATTTATTAGATAAAGCCTTAAACTAGATGGTATTTATAAACAGTCTTGCCGTGTCAAAGAATAACCCTGTTAATCCTATAATTCACTATTGCCAGCTGAGAAATTCGCAAAAAAATTATTTTCAACTTCAAATTCCAACGTTTGAGATGTCTAATGCATGGGAGGCAATGGGAAAACAAGGGAGGTAATTGTGTTATTTCCTGTGTCTATGATTTTTGAGGTCGGTAAATAATGCCCATGTTCGTATAATAGTTGTTAACCTATTGAGCAAAGACATAGAAATAATTATGTACCGGAATCTGTCGAGAGTTGCCGAGTGCGATCGGGCAAGTATACTGGGCGATATTGTCAGGATATCACTAACTGACAATCTGGCGACTTAATGTCTGCCAGTTTGAATTAGGGGGCGCTTTTTATTGCTTGATCGAATGGTAAGTCATTGCTGGAACAGTGGGTGGAGAGGGGGGTATAAACGAACAACAGATTCTGCGATTAAACTACAGAATAAGAGGTTGGTTGAAAATATTTTAAGAAAGTACTGTACGTAGGCTTCGATATGTGTATGGTGAATGGATAGTATGTAACGACAAATACAAACTCAAAATTGACCCTCGCTCAATCAAGTTACCCGAAAGCAAGTCTGCTCAAAATACAATTCTACTGAGAGAGAGAGAGAGAGAGAGAGAGAGAGAGAGACACACACACACACAGAGGGAGGCACAAAGAGAGAGACAAACAGAGGGGGTAACGTCAACTCGACACAAACTAGGTCATTTCGGGACTATCATGTGGTTTAATTTTATTTCAATAATTCGCTTGCGTGTAGGAGTCTTTAGTCGTGGGTGGAAACCGGAGGAACCAGAGAAAACCCACTCCCTGTCATGTACAACCGGGGATTCGACCTTGGGAATATATGCGCTTGGTCTTGTTCAAAAGATCTAGCCTTGTTAACAGAGAAAGGTCACCAATGGGCATTGCTCAAGAAAATAGGATGTACCGGAGCATAAACGATTACAATTTCTAAATTTAAAGGCGTTATCAAAATTTGGTATAATTAATCTGTTGATTACTACAAATTATTAAAATTAAAATGTCTTACCATTACGTCCATCATATTAAATATATCCCAAATCAGAAATATACCACCCTTATTTTCTATACGCCACAATACAGAAGGTCGTGTTGCTTGTTACGTTATCAAAATGTGTCTGGCTTAACCTAGTTGGTATACACAGTGGTTGCTATGTGACATAACACCAACTAAATCACCAATTAAGTACTGGTCATTCTAGACATTATAATACACCTTTGTATTTCTGAATTAACCCTAAGACTAATTAACCCTGCCTATATCTATTGTATTATAGATTCGGTGGATTGGTGACACACATTCACCGAATAATAGATCTGGTTAAGAACTGACCTTCTCTTGCTGCGTAAATAGTGTTATGACGCCATTAACTGAATGTAAGATGGTTTTACTCCGGTTTGTTACGTCAGAGGTCGTTGTTCACATGATTAGGACCGGGCCCATAGCCAGTTCATAAAATTGGATTACGAAATATTTGGGAGGGGCTGAGGATGTGGCCTAAGAACGCTCCCAAGAAATCATTATTGGTAGCGAAAAATATGGGGGGGGGGGGTGCTAATTCGATTTTGTTTTTTTTTGGCTACGGGCCCGATTAGGACTTTAAATAAATCCTCATTTGGCTAATGTCGTGTTTGATTTGAATTCATCAGTTTGAACGCTTTGTATTTTTTTTGTAAACATTAATATCGTACATAAATTATACGGATCTTTCTGTCATTTAAAAAGAATTAACATAGATATCAATTATACATTTATTAACACGACAGGACCATAATCAACTCTCGGTATGATTGGATAGGTTCGATTTTAAGCAGATTAGAACAGTTAAGCCATTCAATGATTTGCCCGCAAAAAATGGTAAATCGAGAGCTATACGATATACCGGAAAACACCGGAAAACTACCGGAAAACACTATTTTATACTGAATATCGGAAAACACCAAAGAAAACACTGAATACCGGAAAACACCCTAAATACCAGATAACACCCCAAAAAGGTAGCCCCGTTGTTTTCCTATTGTCTCCGATGTCTTCCGGTATTTTCCAGTGTTTTCCGGTAAAAAGTGTTGCTGGTTAATCGAAGTCTGAAACAACCAGTGCCGTGGTTGCAACTAGTGCACACATCTTGTCAAACCTTCAAAGACTAATATCACCGCTCAGAATAATGAAATTTTGATGAAATTTTACAAACATTCATTTTGCACTATCTGATTTTTTAAAACCATTATAGCAAGTACATTTAGTTTTTTTTTAGTTGTATTATCTTACTTCAATCCCTGCATTGTCCCAGAAAGGTTCATCCAGATTTTCAAGCGTGGTTTCCCCTTGTCAATGATGCAGGACGAAGGGTCTGACAAGGACGGCTGTCTAATCGTTCGGATGGGATGAAGAACCGAGGTTCCGGGTACACATTGGCGTGCACTTAAAATATTCGCTTGCAGTTGGAATTCGGCAAAAGAGTGGACTAAATTGTCCTCAAAGCACACTGTATGGCGTATGCCCGTCTTCATTAGCCCAGGGCCGCGCAAGGCTAGGAGCAAAACAGCAGGACGTTAAACCCCATTTCATTCATTTTCGTAGTATCTAACTGATACGCAATACGAACGACCATGAGCATACAAGCTAATTTCGGAGCAAAATATTCTTATTATAATGTGATCATACAGAACCAACTTAGTTGCAATGTGTGGGGGGGGGGGGCGGTTAATGGTTAAAACGGACGTGTTGTATCGTAAGGTCTGTCATTGAGTCAACTGGCGTGGTTTCTATTCCTCGTTGACAGTTTTAACATAATCTTAAAACCCATCTTTTTAGAAACGTAATTGACCATAATGTTACCAAAGAATGAATGAATGAAATGGGGTTTAACGTCCTACGCTTAAGCACCGTACCTGGGCTAATTGAAGACGGGCATACGCCACAGTGTGCAATGAGGGAAATTTTGCCCGGGCAGCGGCGCTCTTATATCGAATTTTAACTGCAAAGGGATCTTTTACGCGCACTCCAATTTGTACACGGGACCTCGGTTTTTCGTCCCATCCGAACGACTAGGCAGCTGTCCTTGTCAGACCCTCCTTTTGCATCACTGACAAGGGGAAATCACGCCGGAAAATCGAGATAAACTTTCTCGGCCAATGCAGGGATCGAACACTCAACCTCCAGGCTAGCGAACCAGCGCCTTATCCACTTAGCCACCGTGATCCCCTGTTACCAAAGAGCAGCTTCGGTTGGCTTTTAGGATATCTCGATTTTCCGGCGTGATTTCCCCTTGTCAGTGATGCAGAAGGAGGGCCTGACAAGGACAGCTGTCTAGTCGTTAGGATGGGACGAAAAACCGAGGTCCCGTGTACACATTGGCATGCACGTAAAAGATCCCTATAGCACACTGTATGACGTATGCCCGTCTTCAATTAGCTCAGGTTAGGTGCATTATAGTAGGACGTTAAACCCAATTTCATTCTTTAAGGACATTATTATTATATCATTATTACATTCGTCATCGTCCATCATGAAATAAGGGGAAATAACACATGCAACGCCAATGACACTAAAGCGTGAATGTAATGACAAACTCAAACTTAGAGACTGGTGAACCGAGAGCACAATATCTAGACACCATTAACCAGTTAATAAGTCCCAGTTAATAAAATCAATATTGGAAATTATACGAATCGGATTTGGCGCGTGAAGTCGATATTCACCAAGCAATATACTAACTAAGCAGACGACATCAAAACACGAGGACTCCTGCAGACGATGTTACTGTTGAGGAATTCCCGCGGCTAAAATCAGTTCCATACGGCAGTGTTTTTGAAAGTCTCTCTAGTTGTGATATAGGATTTATTAAGTGAATCTGGGTGTGACGGCAGGTAAGTGTGTTGTATTTAGTTGTAGACAAGGTATTTATAGATGCATGCTGTGATGGTTGTGTAATATAAACAACAACTGGGGTGTGTTTAACATGCTTAGTTTAAAGCGACGGTTATCGTCGCACCACAGGACTCGATGACATACCTTATGATTTCCAGCGCACGCGTTAAACCACTAGACCTCCACGCATCCTCCCCGCTCCTACTCTAACGACAGACACGGTTATCACATGCCAGTCTCAAAATGAACGAGTAGTGAATTCGAGATGTGGGGCTCTTTGATCTATTCTCATCGATGGGATGTTGGATGACGGAATGGTTAGCACGTGCGTGCTGTATCATAAAGCTTGTCATTGAGTCAACTGGCGTGGTTTCGAATCATCGTTTGTACGTGACAAGGGGTAGGGTCGCCCGTTAAACATCATGGGTTTTCCCCGGTTTCCTCTAACTGCTCAATACCCGTACGCGTAAGCGAATTATTGAAATAAATTAAAGCATATGTTAGTCCCGAAATGATCTGGTTTGTGTGTTTCTCTCTTCCCACTTTGATCGTGTCCTATATTTGGTGATCCTATAATTGGACGTTTATAAATAGTTTGTAATTATTCAGGATGGACAGATAGTATCATGGTTACTAATGTCAACGATTGAGGCCCAGTTTCAACTGCCACTTATTATGATAATGGATAACATTCAATACTCACAAGGGAACCACGGTGGCTAGCCTGGAGGTCGGGTGTTCGATCTCTTCATTGGCCGAGAAATTATCCAGATATGTGGGCGTGGTTTCCACTTGTCAGTGGTGCAAGACGGCGGGCCTGACATGGTCAGCTGTCTAGTTATTCGGATTGTTCGAAAAACCCAGTTCCCGTGTCTACATTGGCATGCACGTACAATATCCCTTGGTCGTTGGAATACGATATAAGAGTAGGCCATAGTGCCGATGTCCGGGCAAAAATTCCGTCTCCATTAGCCCTCTCGCTTGTCCAACCTCGTGCGGTTTCTCGGGTCCCCCAGTTTCTTCCCACTGCAGATGACCCCTACGCGCAAGAGGATTATTGAAATAAAATCGAACCATGTGTTAGTCCCGAAAATACATAGTTTGTGTCAAGTGGACTTTAAAACCCCATTTCCTCTGCCCTCCATTGGATGAAAGCTAACTATAGAGCCTTTGAATGATCTTCTGTTACATGTAGAATTCTAGACCATTTCTGTATATTCTGGATGACGGATCACAGGCGCCACTATCGTGGAAAATATTTCTAAAATAACATTTGGCCTAAGCTTTATGACTAAGTGTAATGTCTTTTAAGTATGTAACGACCATGTGGTCTGAATCCGATTTCTAATTCAAGGGCAAATAACTCGCCTAAAACTGAATCTCTGTCATTCGAAATCGTAATACCAACGTGCCAATCTGCAAAACTCGACAGGTTCCGGTACCCTACATCTAGACTCGGATGTATGACGAATTCCGCCACTTTGGAACCGTTTTAAAGGACCCGGATAAAAAATGGCTGCCCCCATGGCGATTATATCAACAAACTATAATATGGCTGCGATTTAGGGACTTTTTTGTAAAAGCGGCCCGGTTTCCTGTTAAAGTAAATCGGTAGTCGACTAGCCGCATCGCAAATGTATGGTCGTGGGTACATACCACTTACTGTCATACATTCAAGTCTAGATGTAGGGTTACGGAGGCTACCGTTATCTGTCGCGGTTTGCCGACTGCTCACTGTGGTAATCGCTTATTATTAAAACGTTGGAGTCAAAGTGCACTACTATAGATTCCATGTAGACATTCGAGTCCACGACGAAGTTTTAAAATTTCCCACGTGACTTAAAGAGGGTCACATGGTTAAACGCCATTGAATAAGACGTTGGCTCTGTAATAAGAACATTTGCCGCGTATGAACTTTGTGATTTGATGATATATTTGGACTAAAACATCTATCATATAATTGCGTCAAATCCCCCTCAAACTTTTGTATACGCGGGGAGATTCCTCAAGCTATAAATAAACTGATGTTAGACGCCGTGTCTGTAATCTCGCTTCTTTGATGTCCTGTAGTCAGTAAATACAATAAGCGATCCCTTAGTTATAATAATGAGATGACAATGACTGATCCCTGATAGAAAGTTATAATAATGAGCTGACAATCAATGATCCCTGATAGAAAGTTATAACAATGTGTGATTGGTAAGCGTTTTTTCCATCCACTGGAGTGAGGTGTTATGACGTCATATGCGGATTGTGGGTTAGGGTAAGGGCTGTGGCCTGCAGATTTCGTAAGAGTCTCGAGATGTTGACAGGGCTAGTCCTAACCATAACCCTGGACCAAGCCTTACCCTTATTCTAGCCCACAATCCACATATGACGTCATAACACCTGGCTCCAGTGGATGTGTGATTCGTGGTGAATAAAGAAGTTGAATAATGTTCGGCTATTTCTTTTGGTTAAGTCCAGGCCATTACGTTGTCTTGGGTCAAATCCGATAGACACTACTTCATGTCCATTGTTGAGGCCTTTCGTGTATTTTGTACACGAGGAGCAGTCCATTTCTCTCTCTCTCCTTCTCCGGGATCAACATTTCCTCTTTCCTCATAGCACTCGGCGTGTCGTATGCCTGTCTTCATGACATTAGCCCGTGTGGAGCAGAACAGTAGGACGTTAAACCCCATTTCATTTCAGGGATACTCAGAAGTGGAGACAGACTAATGAGATTCCATTTGCCTAAACGGAGGCGGGGGGGGGGGGTTCTCTACTCCATGTAAGGTACACACCGGGAATCGAACACACGACTTGTATAGATGACACCGTAAAGGCTTAGCTCGCGATCAATCGACGGAAACAAGCATTGGCAAGGCCCTGATCGCCCGTCTCAGTCCCTTAGAAGATCAGTTTGGTAAAGATTGTTGAAAGCTATAAACCGATCGATATTGTAATGCCTGTTGGAAGTCATGCTTTTACTGGAGTTCTATGACTGTAATTGACAACACGGTGACCTCGTCGGGTTAATGGCATCACTGAGTGAACAATTGTTATTCAATTATTAATTGTTTCTGTAAACGATCTGTTCGATGCCTGCATTGGCCGAGAAAGTTCCGGCTTGGTTCCCACTTGTCAGTGATGCAGGTCGGAGAGCCTGGCAAGGACAATTATCTATTCGTTTGGATGGTACGACAAACCGAGGTCCCGTGTACACATTGGCGTGCACGTAAAATATCCCTTGGCAGTTGGTATTTGATATAAGAGTATGCCGTAGTGCCACTGTCCGGGCCGAATTTCCTTCATAGCACACTGTATGGCGTATACCCGTCTTCATTAACCCAGTTCGGAGCCGAACAGTAGTACGTTGAACCTCATTTCATTTTATTTCCTTGTGTTTTGCATTTATTGCGTCACTGTTTCATGTGAGACGAGGCGTTTTCCTACACATACTTCATTTCGTGTCCTTGTGTATTGCATTTATTGTTTTCCGGTTTCATGTTTGTTACCAGCGGACGGAGGGGGGGGGGGGGCTAGTGGTCTAGAGTGCCGCTCTTTGACCTCTAGCTGGCCGGCTACCTCAGGCTTGCGGCTGTGGTTTCGAGCCCTGGTGTGATCGTATGTGGCATGGAGATAGGAGCGCCTCCTCAACCTCGTGGGTTTCCTCCGGGCAGTCCGGTTTCCTCCCACTCCTAAAGACCCTACGCGCAAGCGAATTATTGAAATAAAATTAAACAATATGTTAGTCCCGAAATGACCTAGTTGTGTTGAGTGGACGTTAAACCCCAGTTCTCTCTCTCTATCTATCTCTCTCTCTCTCTCTCTCTCTCGCTTCCCGGTTTCATGTGAGACGAGGAGTTTTCCTACACATACTTCATTTCGTGTCCTTGTGTAATGCATTTACTGTTTTCCGGTTTCATGTTTGTTAGCAGCGTGTGAGACGAGACGACTTCCTAATATAACTCTATATAGAAATAAGATGTTTATTATTAATGATGTACTGTGTTGCGCCTGTTTGTTCGTATATCCGATTGTTCTCAATAACATTGGTAATCAATAACCACGAGTCTTTGTTTAAACATACTCAAGTTGTTAAGGAATTTGAAGCTTATACATAATACACTATGGGGCAAAAACAAGGTTGAACAAAGTCAACCATGCAAATGAATGGCTAAAGAAATTAAATAAAATGGGGTTTAACGTCCCAGCGTTATCATACGACTGGGCTAATGACGAATGTAATGGCTAAATAGCGGATGGGTGGAGTTAAGGGACGTAGCCGGTTTTGGGACTAACATGTGGTGTATTCTGCTTGTCAGGTAGGAGAATCTGCTCCTTGTAATGTACAAAAACACCCGAGTGATAAAAACCTTCGCTCAATGTCAATAACATGTTCGTTTGATCTAAAGCATTGCTCCTTAGCCTTTAAACTGGTGTTTCTCAGTAGGACACAGACATGAGAGTTTTCAGCCAAATGGCGGATTTCCTCCAATCGACCTAAAGCAATTATTATAAATTTTAAGCAAACCAATAACAAAGCCACATAAAAATAATTCAAACAAAAATTATCGCCATATGTAAACTAATGAAACTCTAGCAAATAGTTTCCGCTTCAATTGGAACATCCTTCGGTAATCTACGCCAAGCTCATTACGACTTTGATTGAAAAATTTCAGCCAATTTCACTTCTCACCTCACTTCTCACCACTCTCATGTCTAATGACATTACACGCACTCACAAAAAGGTATTTATATTTATTCTCAGTATTGCCCGTCTCTATTATTCCGGTAGATGCAACTATAGGGTTCAGATCTATTTGACAAGGCCAACTCCATATTTCCTCAAGGTCACGAGATGGGTTAAACCCCTTTATTTAACCTTACACACGCCACTATCTGTTTACATATTAAGGAGGTTGGGATGGCCTAGTGGTCTAGAGTGTCGCGCTGGCTGTGGTTTTGAGCCCAGGTGTGAGCGTATGTGGCATGGAGAAAGGGGCGCCTTCTCAACCTCGTGGGTTTCCTCCGGGCACTCCGGTTTCCTCCAACTGCTAAAGACCCCTACGTGCAAGCGAATTATTGAAATAAAGTTAAACCATATGTTAGTCCCGAAATGACCAAGTTGTGCTGAGTGGACGTTAAACCCCATTTCCCTCTCTCTCTCTCTGTTTACTTATTAAGATCGTTATAATATCCGCATAATGAAATGTATAACAAGGGGAAGTTTAATTGCTATAAAATAACACAAATTCTACCACATCTGTATCGATTACTTGTAATTGTGAGTAGACCTATATTTTATCTTATTTATAATATAATATGATCTAGACACTGGCGTGACGAATAGCAGATTCTAAACACGTGCTAAAATCAATCAACTTCTTTATTAACTCGTCTAAAATATTTCCTGAAATATATAAAGAAAGTACACCGGAAATTACATTCAGTGTTGTCTAGATTTCCTGAGAGAGGGAGAGAGAGAGGGGGTGAGATTGAGAGAGGCAGAGAGAGAGAGAGAGAGAGAGAGAGAAAGGAGGCGAAATGTGGTTTAACGTCCACAAGACACACATTAGGTCATTTTGCGACCAACACTCCTTTCATTTTTTTTCTCAATAATTCGCCTGTGGTGCTTTTTCTATTGGGTTTTAGCAGAGAGAGGAAACAGGAAGACCCGGAGAGGGAGTGCCCTAGGTCATTTCGGGACTAACATATTGATCAATTTTACTTCAATAATTTGCTTGCGCGTAGGGGTCTTTAACGGTGAGGGAAAACCGGAGGACCCGAAGAAAACCCACGAGGTTGGACAGTACAACCGGGGAATCGAAATCTCGCAAGTAGACTCTACCCATTCGGACCCCCCCCCCCCCCGAACGTTAAACCCTATTTCATTTATAACGTTAAACCTAATTCCATTTATAACGTTAAACCCTATTTCATTTATAACGTTAAACCCAATTTTATTTATAAGGTTAAACCCTATTTCATTTATAACGTTAAACCCAATTTCATTTATAACGTTAAACCCTATTTCATTTATAACGTTAAACCCTATTTTATTTATAACGTTGAACGCTATTTCATTTATAACGTTAAACCCTATTTCATTTATAACGTTAAACCCTATTTCACTCATAACGTTAAACCCTATTTCACTCATAACGTTAAACCCTATTTCATTTATAACGTTAAACCCTATTTTATTTATAACGTTAAACCCCATTTCCTTTATAACGTTAAACCCAATTTCATTTCATTCCATTTATAACGTTAATCCCTATTTCCTTTATAACGTTAAACCCTATTTCATTTCATTACATTTATAACGTTAAACCCTATTTCCTTTATAACGTTAAACTCTTTTCCATTTCATTTCATTTATAACGTTAAACCCTATTTCATTTATAACGTTAAACCCTATTTCATGTATAACGTTAAACTCTATTTCATTTATAACGTTAAACCCTATTCATTTCATTTCATATAGAAATAAAATGTTTCGTTTTTCCGTCTGTGACGTCAACAAGATGGATGTTGTCCTGTTTTTGACGGGTTATATTTGACCTCAAGCTGCTAATATTCGTTTTCGACGTTTATTTTGCGTGTGTTGAGTATGGACTATTGTTAACCCATCAGTCTGTTTGATTAGCGATATATTGTAGCAGGAATATTGATAAACCATATTAAAACAACAAATCTAGTTCAATTACTACATGTTATCGTAATCGATATTTGGTATTGTTAGCATTAATAGTGTGTTCTCTGTAAACTTTCGCATTATCTAGTCGTTCGGATGGGACGAAAAACAGAGGTCCCAGACAAAATGTAAATAACCCCACTATACTTGGAATTGTACGAATTAATAGTATGTTCTTTGTAAACTTTCGCGTTATCTAGTCGTACGGATGGGACGAAAAACAGAGGTCCCAGACAAAATTTAAAAAGCCCCAGGTTACTTGGCATTGTGCGGATTAATTTTTTGTTCTATGTTAACTTTTGCATTATCTAGTCGTTCCAGACAAAATTTGTAAAAAAAAAAATAACATACTTGGCATTGTGCAGATTCATAGTTTATTCTATGTAAACTTTCGTGTTATCTAGTCGTTCGGGTGAGACGAATAACGAGATCCCAGCCAAAGTTCTCCTCAAGTACGTGTAAGTTAACAGATCATCTGTGATGGTTTACAAGACATACCCTACACGTTAACTTTGTCTCAACAAGTTGACCATGAACTAAGTATAACTCCTAAAGCCAGGCTGACACTTGCACGATTCCGTGGCACGCATTGGCACGACTCCACGCGGCACTACACCGTCCGATTGGCGCAAACTCGTCTTGCTAATGCGGGATGTGCGTAAACAATACGCAAACTATGCGCAAACTATGCGTAAACTCGTCGTGCCAGTTCGTGCCAGTGTGGACACTGATTGGCATGACAAAATCGTGTTCAAAAGTCGTGCAAGTGTCAGTCTGGCTTAAGTATAACTCCTAAGAAAGACAAGCGACGACAGGGGTACACGACAGGGAAATTAAATCGATACGTTATTCATAAAGTGCATGGTTTTCGTCCAGGTCTGACAGCAACTCCATGGAGTCGGTATAGCGAGTTCCATTAATCTTCACCTCATCTAACTAAAGGGAATGGTTTCAGGCGACATTGAACGATTCGTCAGGCCTTGTTTGTAACCATAACGATTTAAATCTGTTAGTGACGGAACACAGTTGGTACCCATAGGAATACCAATCTTTCATTTACCGGGGGGTTGGGATGGCCTAGTGGTCTAGGGTGCCGCGCTTCGACCTCGAGCTGGCCGGTCACCTCTGGCTTGCGGCTGTGGTTTCGAGCCCTGATGTGAGCGTATGTGGCATGAAGATAGGAGCGCTTTCTCAACCTCGTGGGTTTCCTCCGGGCACTCCGGTTTCCTCCCTCTGCTCAAGACCCCTACTCACCACATATATTTGTTGATTGCATTTTGATTTAAAATATCGGAAATGTTTTTAAAACCTTTCATACAAGATTTAGTGATGCATCAGAAATAATTATGTTTGAAATAACCTTTCAACAGGTGTTCGTTACACAGCTGTTATTGTGAAGAAGTTGAATAAGTTTATAACCTTAATGTGTCTAAGAAGTTAAACGAAGTGAAATGGGGTTTAACGTCGTAGGGATTAATTGGGGTTTAAAAGCCCGGGGGCCGGTTGCTCAAAACTAAGTTATTTTATCTTTGTAACGTGTTGTTTGTTAATTATACTACAGAAAAACCACTATAGAATACTTTATTTTTTCCTTAAGAAATATTAGCATAAATCTGTAGGAAAAATTTGCACGGCCAAATGTATGGGTCCTTTATTTCTTGCAACAATCTTCCTCTCCGTTAAAGTTAACGGATCGATAAAAGATAACGGAGCTTTGAGCAACCAGCCCTGCTCTTTAGCTCGGACTCGAAAAATGAAACGGGCATTAAGTGTGCTATGATTGAAAGTTTGTCTGTGACCTCGGATTTTTCGTTCTATCCGAACGACTATAACTGGCCCTTGTGAGGCCCCTTTTCCTGCACCCCTGACAAGAGAGAAAGAAAGAGAGAAATGGGTTTTAACGTCCACTCAACACAACTAGGTCATTTCGGGACTAAAATATTATTTCAATAATTCGCTTGCGCGTAGGGGTCTTTAGCAGTGGGAGGAAAACGGAGTGCCCGGGGAAACCCACGAGGATGGGAAGGCTCCCCTAATTCCATACGCTCACACCAGGGCTCGAAACCACAGCCACAAGCCAGAGGTCGAAGCGCGGCAGTCCCCTGACAAGAGAGAACCACGTCAGGGATGAACTTTCTCTTCTCGGGCAACGCAAGGATCACACAAGGAACGTCCAGGTTAGCGGGCCATTCTCGTACTCACTGAGCCACTGAGTAACATTTAGCGGGTTGGGTGGCCGAGTGAGTTGACAAGTTGAAGCAGAGGACATAACATTGAGTCGAGTAGCATGGTTTCGATTTAACGGTTGTTCGTGACATGGAGTATCGTCGTCTGTCCAACCTAAAAATACGCAACCGGAATCAGCGACTTGTATATTAAAATCGCAAAACGAGCGGCTTTTGATTCTATGATGTCAGACATTGATTAATCAATTACCGTTGACGTGTATCCACATTTCCGCACAGAGAACGCCAAGAAGCTAATTCCTAACATCATTAAGAACGCCTACATAGCAGAGACAAGTAATACCAAATTTTGAACTATATAAAAAAACGAAACGAAATAGGATCTATGTTTTAATCAAATTGGCACAATAAATACTGCGCTCACCTAAAGCCTTGGGGGGGGGGGGGTAGATGGACGAATGGTTAGCACGTGCGTTGTGTATCATAAAGCCCGTCATTGAGTCAACTGGCGTGGTTTCGAATCCCCGGTTGTACGTGTCAAGGAGTAGGGTCGTCTGTCCAACCTCGTGGGCTTTCGCTAGGTCCTCCGGTTTCCTCCCACTGTTAAACACCCCTACCGAAAAGCGAATTATTGAAATAAAATTTAACCATATGTTAGTCCAGAAATGACCTAGTGTAGACGTTAAACCCTATTCTCTCTCTTTCTATCTATCTATCTATCTCTCTCTCTCTCTCTATCTCTCCATCTCTCTATCTCTATCTCTCTATCTCTATCTCTCTATCTCTCTCTCTCTCTCTCTAGCTATGATAATAATATTGATGATAAGCAAGCAAGGCGGTGTAGTTGTAAGATACGACATGTTATAGGCCATTGTACAACCTCAATCAATATATTTAACAGTAATTCTATACGATATGGAAATCCCCTCTTTATATCACAATTAACTAGTGATAAAATCAAGCTGGCGACTTGTATAATGGAAACCTCAGTGTGTATCTGTCACCAGTTCATGTAAATGTGTACAAGAAACATGGCGGTGTAATAACACAGTGGAACAAAGTACTCGATAACTTTCATCAAATTGAGAGAGAGAGAGAGAGAGAGAGAGACATAGAGAGACATAGAGACATAGAGAGAGAGAGACAGAGAGAGAGAGATAGAGAGAGAGAGATGGAGTTCAACGTTCACTCGACCAAAACTAGGTCATTTCGGGATCAACTCATGGTTCAACTTTACTTCAATAACAATAACTTGCCTGCGCGTAGGGGTATTTAGCTGTGGGAGGTAACCGGAGGAGCCGGAGGAAACCCACGAGGTTGGACAGGCGACTCTACTCCTTGCCATGTACAACCGGGGATTTTCATCAAATTGAACGATCATTTAGTTATTTTGTATGTAGATGTGCGGTATGCTTACTCTTCCGAGCACCTGTTACCACTGTTTGTCGCGTATTTTGTACACGAGGAGCATCTGATTACACTATGTTGCCTATACCGTTTTTAGGACTTCAAATTTTGTCTAATGGTTTGTTTGGATTGTTCGTACTTTGTTTTATTTTATTCTGTTTCGATGTAAATAAACCCTATATGTATGATACCTCATATCTTGAAGGCCTGAAAAGTACAGCTGTCTAGTCGTTCGGATGGGACCAAAAAACGAGGTCCCTTTGCATTCGATATAAGAGTAGGCCGTAGCGCCGCTGCCCGGGCAAATTCTCCCCTATAATTACTGTAGGGCGTATGCCCGTCTTCATTAGCCAAGTTTATGACCAGAAAAGTAGGACGTTAAACCCCGTTTCATTTCGTTTTTAGTTTCAAATATATTGGACATAGACAAGAATATTAGCCCAGTTTAGGAGCAGAACAGTAGGACGTTAAATCACATGACGTTAAACCCATTTTATTTCATTTATACAAAACAGGTAGGACGTTAAACCCCATTTCATTTCGTGTTATATAATTTGAATATAGACCTCCAGTTGAACACGCCTACGATAAATATCTTCGATCTCTATCATCCATTATATATCAGTGAAGCTATGATTTATGTCCTTGTAACGTCCTTGTCAAGCTACGTCTACCATTCACTGATATTGTCACGGGGTCTCAAGAGAAACATTCACAGTTGTCGAGGATATTCTAAGTTCTGAGTTTACACAACTATCGACTAGTGTTAAATAACGATTATATGATCAACATATCTCTTAGATAACAATCTGTGCTTTAAAAAACAAGAAAAATCGTTAAAGGTTCATTTGAAAACAGTATATGAATAAACATTGGGACAATCTTTCAAGATATGACATGCAATGGCGTAATCGACATGGTGTGTAGAATATGTACACCTATGACATATCTCCCATTGTCTGTCTCTCCCGATATGACCTAGTTTGTGTCGAGTGGACGTTAAACCTCATTTCTCTCTCTCTCTCTCTCTCCCATTGTCTGTCACTGTTTGCGATACTTCGGGAGATATTCCTACACAAATAAAACACTCTTGTTGTCCATTTTTAGAACAGCTGGTTGGATAGCTGTGGCGATAGAGAGGCGGCTTCTCACCAATGCAACGAAGGTTCAATCCCAGCTCAGGGCATGAACTTTATCGTTGTAAGTGAGAGGGATATTCGGTCTCCCGTCCGATCAGGCAGGTTTCCCCCGAGTTCTTCGGTTTCTTCCTGCAGTAATGATCGAAATCATTCGCCCGATCTGTGCCAAGGGCCAAATTTGAAAAAGGCCTCAAGCCTAATTTGCTACCCTTGTAAAATGACGTGATTATTATTATTATTATTATTATTATTATTATTAACCCGCTTAGTTGCGCTGGTTTGTATATACACAAAGACAACGTATTCTCATTCGGCTGGGACGAAAAACCGAGTTTCAATACACATAAAATATCCCTTGGCAGTTGGAATTCCGTATTAGAATAGGCCATAGCGCCGCTGTCAGGTCAAAATATCCCTCATATCACGCTGTATGGAGTATGCAGGTATCAATTAGCCAAGGCGGGGCAGAATGGTAGGACGTTAAACCCAAATGAATTTCATTTGTGTCTATTCACAGTGCAGATGCCTAGTGTTGATAAAATTAGGGGACTGAGACAGCCATTTACATCATGTCACTCGGATATGTCAAGGAAACCAGCGTTGGGTAGGGGTGGGGGATAAATTAATTAATGTAATACTGTTCTGCTCCTAAACTGGACTAATCAAGACGGGCATGACAGTGTATACACGGGACCTCTGTTTTTGTCCCATCCGAACGACTAGACAGCTGTACCTGTCAGCATCCCCCCCCCCCGTCTTGCATCACTGACAAGGGGGGCCACGACGGGAATCTTGGTGAACATTCTCGGCGAATGCAAGGATCGAACACCCGACCTCAAGGTTAGCGAGCCAGCGCCTTGCCCACTTAGCCACTATAACAAATAACTGCTTTGTTACGGGGAAAAATGTCGATGGCTAAAAATGACCATATATTTTTACAGCAATCTCTGAGCGAGACTTTTGTCCCGGGGCCCGCCACCTCTTTCAGGAATCATTCATATGGCACAAAGATATCAATACGGTTTTGTATCAGTTTAGCTAATTCAGCAGTTCTATATACCCACGCGTGTCTATATATAATAACTGGCTCGTTATCGGTAAAAACCGTTGAATAGCAGCCTCATGAATCACCCAATTAACCAAAAATTATCTAAAATGTCAGCCTTCCAGGGACTCAACAATTACTGTGTCATTATTGCTGATCGTTTAACGACAGAGGTCGCTCTATACATTTCTACTGGTCTCTTTATATATAGACACTGCTACTGGTCTTATACAAATCCTATTGATATTATGTCGTCTGCATCTATCAGAAATATTAGCCAGCGGCGGTCATCTTAAAATGATATCTCCGCCCTCTTAGTGTCCAATGTAATCGATATGATAAAATGCTTCTAGTAGGATTCCCACAGTACCGTCATCTTACGCCAAGAACTCTATGCATTGGCTAATACCTTACTTTTCATTGGCTAATACCTTACTTTTCATTGGCTAATACCTTACTTTTCATTGGCTAATACCTTACTTTTCATTGGCTAATACCTAACTTCAACCAGCACGCGGGTTATATAACAACTCTTCAAGACCCTAGTGTAGTAAAGACAAGTAAAAGTAAATTTTGAACACTGTTCTGATCAATCTTGCTCCATTCGTTCGATCTTTAATATAGATTTAACTGGAATGAAATGAAACAGGGTTTAACGTCCTATTGTTCTGTTCCGTCATGCTCCATTCGTTGGATCCTTAATATAGATTTAAATGAAATGAAATAGGGTTTAACGTCTTACTGTCCTGTCCAATTTGGGCTAATGATGAGGGACAATCGCCATATAGTGTGCTATGAGGGGAATTCCGCCCAACTGTCAATAGTTCTTTTAAGTGGACGCCATTGGATACAGGGAGTTCAAATTTTTTGGTCCATCCGAACGACTATACGTTGTCCCATACTAGACCCAAGTTCTACACCACCGGCAAGGGGGGGGGTGCACTCCGGATATGTTGAATGTGGTATTATTAGCTTTCAAATTTCGTTTTACTTGTCTTGACTACACTAGGATCAGGACGAGTTGTTATATATCCCGTGTTCTAGTTGTTATGAGTGATTGGCCATTGAAAATGTCTGTTGCAGCGAGTTCGTGGGGACTTTGAGTATCCTACTAGATACATCAATACTGATTGGTTAATCAAATGTTCGGCGTCATATGGTCGTATAACCCATGACGCGACCTCCCACTACAGCGGGTCAGAGACCGTTGAAAGTATATAAAACACGAAACGAAATAAAGATCTGTATTTTTATCAGATTGGTGAATCCGCCATCGGTAGGGGGGTCGGCATGGCCTGGTTGTCCACTTACAAGATCGGTCGCATTTTTTTATTGTTACGTCTTTTATGTAAATCATTTAAGTGAAGCCTGTACCAAGACAGGCCCGGGACTGTACAGCGCAGTGGACGCTTACGGCTGGCCCCCGGATCCATTCACTTGATTTGATAATTGTTTAGTTTTTTGCAATGTCTGTTTTCTGTCTTGTCCGCAGGTTTATCTTGTAGATTTTTTGTTTTGCGTGTAGTGCAGTCCTCCTGCATTTACTATTAGAGTGCCGCGCTTCGACCTCTATCTGGCCGGCCACCTTTGGCTTGCGGCTGTGGCTTCGAGTCCTGTTGTGAGCGTATGTGGCATGGAGATAGGGGCGCCTTCTCAACCTCGTAGATTTCCTCCGGGCACCCCGGTTTCCACCCCTACGCGCAAGCGAATCATTGAAATAAAATTAAAACCATTTGCTAGTCCCGAAAAGACCTAGTTGTGTCGAGTTGACGTTTAACCACAATTCTCTCTCTCTCCCCCCCTCTCTCTCTCTCTCTCTTTCTCCGCCATCGGTTGTTCCACATCGATATTAATAGAACATGATATCAGAGCGTGATGTTGATGTTGTTTTGTTTGGATAAATTGTTTGGATAAATTGTTTGGTAAATTGGTTTCATCTTGTTCTTGTCAGATGTCACAATCGTCTGGTGTAGTTCATCTTCCCGCCATAATAGGGTTATCTGTTAAACATGATACTTTTTTTTTAAAAATAGACCGATAGAGAGAGATGATGTGCACAGAAATGAAATGGGGTTTAACGTCCTGCTGTTCTGCTCCGCATTGGGCTAATGAAAACAGGCTGGGATAATGAAGACGGCCATACGCCATACAGTGCGCTATGATTGAAATTTTGATCAGACAGGAGCACGATCGCCTACCCTTACGTCGAATTCCAACTGTCAAGGGATCTTTTACGTACAGTAGGACATTAAATCCCATTTCATTTTATTTCCTATTTTGCTGTCCCAACCGGCTATATTACCCGCACACGGCATTTCTAACCACTCTTCATCTGGCTTAACAGGGCTCAACGTCCACTTGGTCATTTCGGGACTAACATAAGGATTCAATTTTATTTCGATAATGTCACGCATAATATAGACAATAAACAAAACAGCACCTCAACCAAATAGAGTTCGGCTAATGAAGACTGGTATACGCCCTGCGGTGTGTTTTGGGGTACATTTTGCACAACGACCTACTCTTCTGTCGACCTCTAACTATCAAGGGCTCTAAAACTTCAACACCAATGTGTACGCGGGATATCGGGTTTTAGTCCCATACAAACGACTAGACAATTGCAGTTGCCAGGGTGAACCATTCCGGACTGACAATACTTGAAGGGAACCCGGGATCTAACGATTTACTCACTTAGGGGGATCACGGTGGCTAAGTGGATAAGGCGCTGGTTCGCTAGCCTGGAGGTCGAGTGTTCGATCCCTGCATTGGCCGAGAAAGTTCATCTCGATTTTCCGGCGTGATTTCCACTTGTCAGTGATGCAGAAGGAGGGCCTGACAAGGACAGCTGCCTAGTCGTTCGGATGGGACGAAAAACCGAGGTCCCGTGTACAAATTGGAGTGCACGTAAAAGATCCCTTGGCAGTTGGAATTCGATATAAGAGTAGGCCGTAGTGCCGCTGCCCGGGCAAAATTTCCCTCATAGCACACTTTAGGGCGTATGCCCGTCTTCAATTAGCTCAGGTTAACCCCATTTCATTCATTCATTCATTCTTTTCCAACACTGGAAGTGAACCCGGGAGCCAACGATTTACTTCGTGAGCTATTTTGGCTCCACCAACAAAACAAAAAACTAATAATACACAAATATCGTTCAGACAATTCTTTATTTAATTTCATTTCTATTGTAACGTATTCAGATTCGTCAAATATTTAATTAAATTGGTACGATGTCTAGCAAAAATGCAATTACTCATAGATATATAACGAGCAATAACGACATGAAATTACCTGCAAGTTATAAAAAAATGTTCATAAAATATGTAGATAGAGTCGCCATTTCATACAACTTGTCTCTTGGGTGCTGTAATTTCGATATTTATAAAGAAATCGGTTTCAGCAGCCATTGGTATTCGCCAGATAATTACCTTTTATATATTTTATTATTGTTCATATTTATTAACCAAGTCTCGTTCACAGGCTGTGTCTGGCAAAGACAAACGTTCTAATGGGACGAACAACCCTGGGACCGTCGAGGGAGAGAGCGTGGGTGGGTGGAAGATCGATTGGTTATCACGTGAGCACTGTATCACGAGGTCTGTCATTGAGTCAACTGGCTTGGTTTAGATTCCCCGGTTGTACGTGAAAAGGAATATAGAGTCGCCTGTCCAGCCTCGTGGATTTGCCCCCGATCCTCTGGTTTCCTCCCACTGCTAAAGAGCCCTACGCGCAAGCGAATTATTGAAATAAAAATGAACTATAAGTCCCGAAATGACCTAGATTGTGTCGAATGAATGTAAACCATCCATAAGGCGCACTTTGTCGAAATGCCTTGTCTTGTGTTGTCGTAACGCAATATTCTGGTCGTAATGCCCGATATGGTTTTTTTCATAGTCCTATATATATTGGCCCTAATGCTATATATTGGCGTTGCCCCAATGCCATAATGACGTTGTCGTAATACCATATATTGGCGTTGTCGCAATGCCATACATTGTGTTTGTCGTTTCCTTACTAAATATGCATTTTATCATTGGTACACGAATCGTGTACCATAATGAGTTTCGATTCCATTTGTAATAAAGGACTGAAAAAAACAATGCTATGCATGTTCCACAAGGCCTGCCAAACGGTGATCTGGAGAGCAAGCGCATTAAATACTATCGTGTAGACTGGAATAACCAGACGCTTTAGATTGCCAGTCGATTTTGATTTTAGCGTATTTCGCCGAACATAACTGATTTGAAATTAGAGTAAAAACGGAAACGATTGAATGTAAGTCAGTTTATATACATTCATATTACATTTTATACGCGTTGCGAGACATTTGTGTCAATGTCTAGGTCCAAAATATAAGCGGTTTAGCTCCTTTAAGTTATAACCGGTACCAATAAAATCATCACGGGTTACTGCGTCTCCGTCAGAACGGAAATAAACAGACGAATTATGCAGATCTCGTTTGACATTATTGTTCTGTTATTCTTGTATAACTCGCAATCACGTGATTCAAGTTACGGATGTACAATCAATAAATACCCGCTTCTCAATTTCTGCCATCGTAAATATTTCACCCATCAGAGAATAATACTCTTAAAATCAAATCTTCCAAACTTTAACACGCCACAAACATCCTTATTTTATATTCGTCAAATGATTTATATCGGTTTTATGTGTCTACAATTGTCTTTTCACTTGTGTTGGTTAAAGGCTCAATACCACTGCTGTTGTAACTGAATAATATGTCCCAATCGTTATTCTGGTCAACAAATTATACTATTTTACAATATTCCAAGTAATTGATGATACAAATTTCATCTTAACACACCTTATTTAAAACAAAACTGGAAAAATTCAACTAAATGATTTGAAAAGCCTAATGTAAACCATTTCAAATGTGACTTGGATTTAAAAATATTTTAGAAACCTCTGGATGGATAATTTACACAACAGGTAGGACACTAAAACATCTTGTACTTAGAATAAGGCTATTAATTTTTTTTCAAGCCAGCAACTGTGTTATTGTCCCTCTAACAAAATAAGCTTTATAAACTGCTAAAGACCCCTACGCGCAAGCGAATTATTTAAAAAAAAAATAAACCATATGTTAGTCCCGAAATGACCTAGTTGTGCTGAGTGGACGTTAAACGCCATTTATCGCTCTCTCTCCACTTGGATAATATAAGATCGATTGATTTTAGTGCCTAGCCAATCAAAATTTAAGTATCTACTAAAATCAAGATTTTATCTTTGGTTAAGATTTCGAGAAACGGGGCCCTGGTTCAGCTGAATATCGAATGAATGAATGAATGAAATGAGGTTTAACGTCCTACGCTTAAGCACCTAACCTGGGCTAATTGAAGACGGGCATACGCCATACAGTGTGCTATGAGGGAAATTTTGCCCGGGCTGCAGCTGAATTCCAACTGCCAATGGTTCTTTTACGTGCACGCCAATGTGTACACGGGACCTCGGTTTTTCGTCCCATCCGAACGACTAGGCAGCTGTTCTTGTCAGGCCCTCCTTCTGCATCACTGACAAGGGGGGATCACGCCGGAAAATCGAGATGAACTTTCTCGGCCAATGCAGGGATCGCACACACAACCTCCAGGCTAGCTAACCAGCGCCTTATCCACTTAGCCACCGTGATCCCCGCTGAATATCGAACAATACATAAAAAGTTTTAACGTCGCCAAAAACAAAGACATAAAACCTATATTTAATAGTTACTCTTGTTGATCACGAGAGATCTCGAGACCTTCCTGACCTTGTCATTCACGAATCAATAGATACAGGTCACGTGATTACCATTAATCAATCAATGTCAAGCTTTTAAGATACCTTGGCACGCAACGATTGGCCATTAATGCCGATACACGGTCATAATGTAAAGGAATTTGTGATTTAATTTTCATATTGCATAGTCCTGTATTTCCTTCTTTCGCGAAATAAAACATAGATTAAATCAAAATCTTATTTTTATTCTATAAAAAAGTTTCTTTTTTTTCTAATCGAATTGGCAAATAAGGTATGTCACTTGCTCAAGTGGTTTCGTTTTGAGCACAGCACAGACTCGTGCGTGACACAGATTGGGATTGCATAGGCAACCTCGCGGGTTTTCTCTGGGTCTTTTGCTTCCCTCAGCCCCGGCCAGTAGCCAGCTTATAAATCTTTTGTTTGGAGGGGCTGGGTATGTGGCCAGCTAAAAACACTCCTAAGAAATAATTTTTTTTGACGAAATATTTGGTGAGGTGGATGGGGGTCGAGCTCGATTTTTTTTTGCGGGGGGGGGAGGGGTATCAGCTTAAGACCCTTACGCGATAGTGACTTATTAAACTTAATATGTACCATACGTTAGTCTCTAAATTAACTAAATTTTTTAAATTGGAGTGACAACTCAATATCACTATCTCTGACATGTACTAATCACCTTTTAGCGGGTTTTTTGTCCCATTCAAACGACTAGACACATTTCGGTGGTTGTTACAGTACGGGTTTAACCCATATTTAAACTGATGCACATGGAAGCTAGGTATGTATATAGCGTTATGGCTAAAGTCTTCCGACCGGACCATCATGGCCGGGAAAGATCAGCCGGATTCTCAGGCGTGATGTGATGACCCCTTGTCAGTGGTGCAGGAAGAAGAAGCTGACCAGTACAGCTCTCTAGTCGATGTTATGGGACAGAAACCCGAGGTCTTGTGGTCACATTGCCGTCCACATTAATGGCCCCTTGGCAGTTGGAATTCGATACAAGAGAAGGTCGTAGCGCCGCCGTCCTGGCAAAATGTCCCTTATAGCACATTGCCTGGTAGGACGTTAAAACTCATCTAATTTTTAAAAAAATTCTCAGACGGGCATAAATCGGAATACGCCTTCTGATTACAATCTCGCCTCTTCACAAGCACCTGACAGATACAATCTAATTATTATTTAATTACAAAACACACGCGAATTCTGTTTATAAAAATAAAAATATCTGACGGGTGGTTGATTGTGCTTATCTTGCAACTGCCTCTGGGCTTTAGCTTTGTTTTCAATCAGGTTTCAAATTAGCAAACGCCTACTGACAAACTTTGAAATACAATAACATTTATTGTTTCTTAACACATATCATCCCAGCCAGAATTTAAAAAAATCTAAAAATCGTTTTTATTTTTGACAAGAATACCAGCTGTTGGAGCTAATTTTCTGATCCACAAAAGCAGTTTTGTGTTTTATCATGTTCCTGAAGCAACGACTGCGAGTTTTACAACATCTGGCCGTTGCTGGTTTACTTCATAAATCCCGAACTTTTAGCTGCAGACACGTAAACACGTTAACAGTCGCGTCCGATAAGAGGTTTTGACATAGCGACCTCCGCGGAAACCTTGACATTGAACGAACCTTGAACTTTGCAATGCGATTACCACAGGTAGACATTTTAGCTTGAAAGCGCGGGACCTGGTATTCGCGACGAATAAAGAATCTGATGGGCTCACAAGCTGGGCTTGTACCCAATCAAACTTAGTGCCGAAATATGCAGCGTATTGCGCGAAGGGCTAGATAAGATGTGCGTAGTTAAAGCGAGATCAAGCCTTCCACTGAAGATAGTTTATTATCGGCTGCAGACATGCCATTTACCATGAGCTTTAATCACCAACTAATTCGGATGGGGGGGGGGTAGCATGGACGTTGTATCATACGGTCTGTCATTGAGTCAACTGGCAGGACTTCGATTCTGCGGTTGTACGTGAAAAGGTGTAGGGTCGCCTGTCCGACCTCGTGTGTTTTCTCTGGGTTCTTCGGTTTCCTCCCACTGCTAAAGACCAGTACGCGCAAGCGAATTATTGAAATAACCATAGGGCTGTGTTAGTCCCGAAATAACCTGGTTTGCGTCAAGTGGACGTTAAGCTCTCGCTCTCTCTCTCTCTCTGTCCCCTCTCTCCCTCTCTCTCTATTGATCAACCCATATTGATTTTGTTATGAATATAGATAGAAATAATATTACACATGTTCCAATAAAGATTATGCCCCATCAACGGTTAATTTTATTCATTACTTCCTGGAAGATGATTAACTAATCCCCAATGGCGTTGTTACGAAAGTGGAGCAAGTGCGTGAAATAGTTGACTATTTTGTGTTTGGTCGTTTTTGGTATGCTGAAACAAATCTCACAGGAAATGTAAATGAAAAGTCTAGATTTCGGCGGTAATTGTTCAAACAATAGTGATTGCTTTCACGTCTAAATATTAAAGGGACAATCCCGAATTAAAAATAAAAGTCTGAGAATGTATGAAAATAAAACGCGAAAACATAGGGGAGTGGTGTATTTACCTTGTCTTAAAATTCTGAAGTAGTTGCTCGGTCCTTGACTCGAATATTTTAAGGGATTTTAACACAAAATTAAGCAGTTTTATTCCCAAAACAAATATCGGGATTAGCCCTTTAAGGCCTCCTCTAGATTTCGGCAAGGTAATTTTAAAACAATACTGATTGTTTTCACGTCTAAATATTTAGGCTATCTTCAGTTTTCGGCAAGGTAGATCGTAAGATTTTTAACACGGCTAGGGCACGCGATTGTTGCCGAAGATTGGGGGTTAGGGTTAGTGCTAACCCACTGTTTACAACTCGTGACCTGGAGGTGACTTAACAGTAGTAAAGTAGCTAAGTCTCTAACTCGATACCACACAAAGTCTTCGACATTGAAAACACAACATTGATGTTGTGATCTTACCAGGAAAGGATGGGCGTCTGATATCCATTATTTAAGACAAATACACATTTCACCATTGGTACACGAATAGTGTACCATGATGCTTTTCAGCATCATTTGTAACAAGGGACACGAAGATCTGGAGACCATGCGCATAACATATTACCGGTTTAGACCGGAATAACCAGACGCTAGAAATTACAGTAAAACCGGAAACGATTGAATCAGTTTATCTACATTATTTTATGCGTTGTGGCCCTAATGTGCCAGTTGCTAGGTCCCAAATATTAGCGAATTAGCTCCTTTAATATGTAGATCTCACCCTGATGACTATATTATCTTTGGGACACCTAAAGGTGGTATATTCCAGGAAAAATAACAATTCTGCCATCAGTCGTCTTATTTGTAATCCTCATTTCGATGTCATCCTTATCAGTGACTGTAGCGGCCAAGCGAACATTCATTGCGGATCAGTGTGGCGCGCGCCATCACCCACCCCACACACACTACAAAAAAAGTACACACCATGTTTTTCTTATAAAAGGAAGATTCTATCAACTGTCGTATAAAAAGAGCGATGATTCCTGGTCCCTCTTTCTCGAAATAAATTTTAACTAAAGATAAATCCAAATCTTCGTAGATACTTTAAGTTTGATTAGCTGAGCACTAAAATCACTCCATTATCCAATCAAATTACTAAAATTTGGATTTATCTTATTTAAAATTTCGTGACCGAGGTCCTCTGACAGGACAGGAGTTAAAAGTAATGATTATTTGCCGTTTAAACGACAAAAGAGAAATTCAATTTCCCGTCACAGTTAGAATCAAGTTCCTACAAAACAACAATGGAGAGATTCAATTTCCCTTCACCGCTAAAATCAATACAAGTTCCTACAAAACAAACTTTCAATAAGAATCATCGTGCTGTGAATCGTAAATCTTAAGACTTTAATCAACAATAGACAGACATGTGAACAGAAAAGGATAATATTGGTTTTCACCGGCCATGATAACGCATGCTGGGCATATTTATTATGGAAGACCAAGTCCTTAATTTTTATTTCTCCATTTTTGTTGTTGTATTTCGATATTTGTACATTAAAATTAACATCTGTATCTTTAAATTAATGTATTTTTCCTAAAACAAATAATGATTTTAAGATACAAATGTTAAAGTTACATAATTCAAGATATAGATAAGAACTAGCCATTCTTGATATACTAGTTCGAAAGTAGATGATGTAAAATGAATAATTTGAAAATTTTATTCAAATTACTCTATTGCAAGCAAAGATATTGGCATTTGAAGATTTGACCGACCTGTGCAATAATTTCAACCACGGTCTTGGTTGATCAAAGCTTAGACTCGAAGGGTCTGGGCGCGCCATATTTGATTTATCACTGAAACGTTTTAATCTGTTTAATATCGGAGCAATCTGATGCCATCCAAAGTTGATTAAGGCCTGGATCAGTTAATTAATGGCTATTTAATACTTTAGAAAACATTTCATGCCCAACTAAAGACCTGCAGATTTAGCTCTTGAATAATGCATGTTTAATTTTAGTAATACAAATGTCGAAATACGACAACCATTGAAGGAATAAGAATTAAGGACTATGAATTAAGAACTAAGGATTATGAACACTGAATAAAGGACTGCTTGGTCTTCCATAATATTTGGGCCCTTTTTATTCGACCAGCATCACCAATGTTGTTGAATTTAATGATGGTTGTTTATTTAAAGGAGTGAAGAAATGAAATTAAGCAATCTGATTAAAATACGGATCTATATTTCGTTTCGTTTTTTTATAATTTAGATGGCCTCTACACTCCATGAAAATCTTACAGGTTGTAATGGCGGGTCGCGTCAGAGGTCATACGAGCGTCTTTTGACCCTATGACGTCAAACGTTTGATTAACCCGCGTTGGTGTTTCTAGTGAGTTACCCCACAGTTCCGTTATATTAAGGGTGGTAACAGCTAATCGCCGTTTCGGGAGAGAGAGAGAGGGGGGGGGACCCGACTCCTTGTCACGTACAAGCGGGAAATCAAAACTACACCACTCAATGACAGTTCAATGACTCTCTCGTTAACCCATTCGACCACCGAGACTCCACCCCTCCCGTAATAGACTTTGTAAGTATTGATAATAGTGTCGTTAATGAATAAAATGGAGTTTAACATCCTACGAAAGACTAACACACACGAGTTAGAACATCCCCTCCGGCCAAATGTTTCGAGTACGTTAATCATGTAATAAATGATAGACTAGATCTATTATCACTATGGTTATTCAGATAGCGAAATGAAATGAGGTGTAAAGGGCCGATGTTTCTGCTCCAACAGAACTAATAAGAGAGAGAAAGAAAGAGAGAGAGAGAGAGAGAGAGAGAGACTAACATATTGTGTTTTTTTAGGGTTTTTTTATTTCAATAATTCGCTTGCGAGTAGGGGTCTTTAGCAGTGGGAGGAGGAAAGCAATTAAAGAGAGAGAGGGTGAGAGAAATTGGGTTTAATGTCCACTCAACACAAACTAGGTCATTTCGGGACTAACATTTGTTTTTTATCAATAATTCGAGTGCGCGTAGGGTTCTTTAGCAGTGGGAGGACCCGGGGAAAACCCACGAAGTTTGACAGGCGATCCTACTCATTGCCACGTACCACCGGGGATTCGAAACAGCACCAGTCGACTCAATGAAAAGGCTTTATGATGTACAGCGCGCAATTGCTACCCATTCGGCCATCCGACCCCCCCCCCACCCCACCCCCCGCAGCAATTAAAACATCAAAAACAAAAAACGAATGGTGATTGAATTTATCACAAATGTGCGAGTTATTTTCTTTCCTGACAAAACGAAATTGAAGGAAGCCCTTGAGACCAGTTTAACGTCAGTTACAACAACATTATATTGAAGAAGTAAATTGTTAAATGATGCAGTCATGTTCCAATTATAAAGTAAATGTCAGTTTTGTGTTTCTACATGGAAGACAATTGATTAATTACCGCTTGCAGTGCGTGGGAGAAAAACATGGCGTGTATATTATATTAAAGGCATGTCACGTATCTCATCCCGTACTTTAACAGTCTAGAAAAAGTGAAAACGAAATGAAATTGGATATAAAACGTCTAACTTGTCTGCTCCAAGTGTGCTATGAGAGAAATTATGATCGACCAGCGTCACCACGGCCTACTTTAATTTTGGATCTTTGTTATGTACTTCAATGTGTCCGATCGCAATGACTAAACGTTGTCATTAGCCAATCGGACACTGTAACAACGGTAGCGATGACAATCAAGAATCCAAACTATTTTAATAAAAACCAAGTACGAACAATCCAAACCATAAGACAGAATTCGAAGTCCTAAAAACGTTATAGGCAAAATAGTATATTTAAGCAAAATAGTGTAATGTTTGATTATATTTCAGGTTTTGTGGGAGTTTATACGAGTGGTGATAAGTGAGAGTGATGTAATTGGTGGTGTAATGAGTTCACAGTAAGAAAACAGGTAATCACTCATCAAGTTTCCTTCATCAAATCATCTCATGCTAGGTTTCCACTGTCGTGCAATGAAATAAAACCAAGTACGAACAATCCAAACCATTAGACAAAATTAGAAGTCCTAATAAACGGTATAGGCAAAATCAGCAAACGGACAGTTCACTGTGTACAAAATACACGACAAACAGTGGTAACAGGTGTCAGGAAGAGTAGGCTTACCGTAGGATTGTCCCAAGATCCGGTCCGTACAGATGCGTTCGGATACGTTTCGATACGATCAAGACGATTGATACGACCATGGTGATGGGTGTAACTCAGAGCCTTTAAGAATAACAGGTTCTTTGATACTCAGAGATATAAATTTATTAGAGATACAAATACTTCTACTTCAACTTCTACAATGATACGGATGCTTCACGTTGTGTATAACTTCGTCGTTTGTCTTGGTCTCTAGATCATAGGTTATCTGCGGGTCGTCTGAATACCTTGGTAGCAGTCCGGTATTGATTGATTCAATGGCAAAATCTCTGCCCTTATAAAGGGAACAGGGACATTCCAATACAATCAATGTTATCTGAATTTAAACTAACTTTAGGTAAGTTGATAATATCATATCTAACTCAGTTAATGCGTTTCCTACTAGACACCAATATATCTTTAATGACCAAGATTCCTATAGCATGTCTTTGGTCACAAGACAAAGGCCATATCTAATTCAGTTAATGGTTTTATTACAAGGCCACCAATATATCTTTAATGACCAAGGGTCACTATATTACATGTGATCACCACAATTAGTCGCGATCACCCGCGCCTGCTGTATCATGAAGCATGTCATTAAGTCAAGTGGCGTGGTTTTGTATCCTAGGTTATACGTGATCAGGAGTAAGGTCTCCTATCCAACCCCGTGGGTTTTCTCTTGGTCCTCCGGTTTCGTCCCACTGCTAAGAACCCCACATTCAAGCGGATTATTGAAATGTTAGTCTGAAGTGACCTGGTTTGTGTCGAGTGAACGTTAAATCCCATTTCTCTCTATATATCTCCCCCTCTCTCTCTCCATTGCATATGGTCCTTGTGACGCCCCATTTCACTTCATTTCTGAAATTACAGACAATAGATGTCAATGTGATAAATGATATAAAATGAACTATGGCCTACTATTATATCGAATTCCAACTGCCAATGGATCTTTTACGTGCACGCCAATGTGTACACAGGACATCGGTTTTTCGTAACATCCGAACGACTACACAGCTTCCCTTGTCAGGCCCTCTGTACAGGCCCCCCGTCCTGCATCACTGACAAGGGGAAACCACGCGGGAAAATCTGGATGAACTTTGTCACCCAATGCAGGGATCGAACACCCGACCTCCAGGCAAGGGATAATATAAAGCAGATGTATTTAACATATGTTAAAAGCGAGTGTATTTATTGAGTATAGTGTTTGAAGCCAGTCTTATTGGTATATCCTGATCATGCAATGTCAATCAGTTGTTAATAACTAAGACATGAAGGGCGTGGTCAATAGTCGATCGTATTTCTATTTAAGTTGTGGTTTCTATCTATATTGATATTACAGAACCTTCAAACTTGTTTCAAACAAACAAACCTTTATTTAAATACTTTCCGGTGGAAAGAGAGAGGGGATGGTTGGTGGAAGGAGGGGGGATAGAGAGAAAGGGGGAGGGAAGGATGGAGTGAGAGGGAAGAGGGACGGGAAGAGAGAGGGGATTTAATGTCCACTCGACACAAACAAGGTGATTGCGGGACGAACACATGGTTGAATTTTATTTCAATAATTCGCTTGCTGTCATTAGCAGTGAGGTAAATCGGAGGACCGGGGGAAAAACCATGAGGTTGGACAGGCGACCTACTCCTTGTCACGTACAACAAGGGAATCGAAACCAAGTGTCGGTTAGACATTTAACCCTATTTAGATCTCACAGTTATATATGTGTGCGGAAGGTCACACAGGAAACACAGAGACTACGAGAAGATATTGATTTGTAATTATTACTTGTTTAAATATGTATACGTCTTGCAGACGGTGGTTAAATTTCTAACCTAGTTGTCTACCACCTTATCAATTCTAATTGTCCATCTTATAAATCTTTAAAGGTGCTTGGCCACCGGGGGGATCCATTCACTTGATTTGATAATTGTTTATTTTTTGCAATGTCTATTATCTGTCTTGTCCGCAGGTTTATCTTGTATATTTTTGTTTTGCGTGTAGTGTAGTCTTCCTGTACTTACTATTTGAATTGTAGGCCTACATGCCGTCAGAATTTTTGGACCAAACCTAACCCTAACCCTTTCACGCGGTGCCTGTCAGTGCCGCTAAAAAAACGATCATTTCGTATTTGAACGCGAGATTTCGTAAATTCACCATGGCCCGGTGTTGTGAGGAATGTCTCCCTTGTGCAAAATTTATTTAAAGGGACAATAACACTCTTGCTGGCTTGACAGCTCCAGAAAATAATACTAGATGATTAAGTGTCCTACCTATTGTGTAAATTATCCATTACATCCTATTTTACGTGTCAAGAGGGTTCGAAAATATTTTAAATCAAAGTTGAATTTTTCCAATATTTTTTAAAATTAGGTATGTTAAGATATTTTGTGTCTTCAATTAATTGGAATATTGTAAAAAAAAATGTGCAATTTGTTGACCAGAATAAATATTGCGACATATTTAGTTACAACAAGAGTGGTAATTGGCCTTTAAACGAGGGGACTCTCTCTCTCTATTCCATCTATATTTGCTTCAAAAACTAACAAGAATTTTCAGTCAATCGGAAATCACCGTGAGCTCCCATTAAAAACGGAATCGTTAAAAGCGATAGAGTGGACACGATCGAAGAAAGTTGGTATTTGTTTTTTGTGTTACCAGGAAGCCTCTTATTGGTGTTTCTGCCTCAAACAGCTGTGTTAATGTGTACTTAATGTCAAAGACACTTAGTGTGGTTAAAACTGAAATAAAGCCATGTGTAGTTCTGATGTCGTCGTCGATTAGATCTTCGAAAATTGACGAGGGATAAATCGAACTGAATATACTCATGTGTGTGAGAGAGAGATATGGGGTTTAACGACCACTCGAACTAGGTCATTTCGGGACTAACATATGGTTTAATTTTATTTCAATAATTCACTTGCGCGTAGGGACCATTGGCAGTTGGAGGAAAACCGGAGGACCCGGAGAAAACCCACGAAATTGGCACGGCGGTTTAAAAATTAAATATCTTCCAATCTTTATATAATGACATGTTCCTGACACATACGTACGTACACAGAATGTTAAGTTCAAAATATTAAAATATTTGAAGGAAAAATTAACATTCTTTGATGTTTAGCTTTTGGGGCAAGAGCACGTCCCCAAGCGTTACTCGTGCTGTTTTTGCTTTTCGCGAGTTCATGTACATCGATGTTAATCTGGACATGCTTGTTCTTTTGACAACTGCGCATCGATTGGCTTACTTTGACAATTCCAAGATGATTGCGATGACATCATACCGAGTAACTGGTCCGTAGTCCGTATATCGGGTTAAATGACGTATTGCGGGTTAAATATCGGGTTAAATGACGTATTTCAGTTTAAACGTCAGGTTAAATGACGCAGTTTAGGTTAAATGACGTTTTTTAGGTTAAATGACGTATGTCAGGTCAAATGACGTATTGCAGGTTAAATGACGTATTTGTTTATTTTCAGGTTCGAAATAGAACGGATTAAACCGTATCTTTAGGTACACAGAAAGTCCAATCCTAACAATGAGAATACGAAGAAGTAATGGCAGACTGCTAATATTAGCACTGTTCTATGTTTTATATCTGGTCATCGGAGCAGCCATCTTCTCGGCCATTGAAGGACCGTTAGAGAGTACGCTGATTAAAGAATTGAAACAGACGAGAAACAAGTTCCGGTGGGACCACAGAGAATGTTTAACAGGTAAGTGAAGCATCCTAAAATAAAATCAGACATTTCTACTTTTGTTTTGGTATTTTTTTCAGTCGAATTGATGTTTTATTCGTATTTATATGTGTTTTAGAGTGGGAGCGTGTTTGTTTTTATATATACCTTCATCTGTTTCGTTTGTGTTTTAGAGTGGGCGGATTTGCTTTTATGTTTTCTTGGATTTATTTGTGTTCGTTTTAATGTTTTCTTGGTTTGTATGTCTTTTGGGGTAGTGGCGTATTTGTTTTAACGTTTACTTTGATTTGTTTGTGTTTTAGAGGGGAGCGTATTTGTTTTAATGTGGGTGGGGTCGTGTTTGTTTTGATATGTATTTGGATTTGTTTGTGCTTTAGAGTGGAGCGTATTTGTTTTAATGTTTACTTTGATTTTTTGGTGTTTTAGAGTGTGTCGTGTTTCTTTTTATGTTTCTTTTAATGTTTACTTGACTGTTATGGTGTTGTAGAGTGGGTTCGTGTTTGTTCTAATGTTTACTTGGAATTATTTGTGTTTAAGAGCGGGGGCGTGTTTGTTTATTTGTTAACATTGAATATGAGTATCTTATGTGTAAATTCTGGGTATTTTTGTTTTGTTTTTGGGAGGGTGGAACATTTGGCTGTGCTGGTTTTTTATTCAGTGTACTTGATTTATTGGTTTTGACAAGCAAGCAACGAGCATGTAAATTGTTAAATCAAACAGGTCTTACGAAGTTGGCGTCTTGACAAGTAAAACTTTCATTCTAGCCACAGTAAGTCGACTGGAAATCATGCTTCCCCCCTCACAGGAGAAGAGCGTGGGTGGGTGGTGGCTTAATGTTGCTATGGCAACTCATTTATTATTACGTCAATGGTTTAAACAGCAGGGTTTTTTTTGTTGGTTTGTTTTACTATATTAGTAGCCATGCACATAAAATAACAAGATAATATTCTGAAGAGAGGATGATATGTGTAAACGTCGATTGTAATTAGTTTAAACCGAGGATTCAATAGGGGAAGTAACTCTATTATATTGTGATATATGAGAACATTTAGATAGTTGGTGAACAGCTATATTTCACGAGATCCAATCCGTCACTAATTTTCGCTATTTTGTAGTTAATGCCTTCTCAACAGAGTCGAATTAACTTGAATTTACAACTTATTCTGGCAACATGCGTCATTAAAGGGGAAGGCCAACGATTTTAAATCGTTATTGATAAATAATCCCCTCCGTAACACTACCAAAAACGTTTTTGAAAGCGAGAAATTTATTTTTCATTAAAATCGGAAGTGACATACGCTCACTGGGCTCCTCTATAGTAAGCATACAGATTTGGCATACGTTTACTTCTGTATTTTGTTCACGCGTCGTCCTTTGGCCCAAAATTTGATGAAATGTCCATGTTTATTATGATATTATAGACACGAATCTATGTGTTTTATAATAATAATAATAATAATAATAATCTCGTCATTTTACAAGGGTAGCAAATTAAGCCTGATGCTTGTTTTCAATTTGGCCCTTGGCACAGATCGTGCGAATGATTTCGATCATTACTGCAGGAAGAAACCGAAGAACTCGGGGGAAACCTGCCTGATCGGACGGGAGACCGAAGATCCCTCTCACTTACAACGATACAGTTCTTGCCCTCGATGCATTGGTGAGAACCGCATCTTTATCGCCACGGCTATCCGATCAGCTTTAATATTAAGTACACAAATCCGTCGCGTCAATTCACTCATCAGATGTACATAACCTCTCCGAGGGCGGAGCACATTAGGAATGACAAAGCTCCTGACTGGAGATCCTAAAAATTGTTGGGCCAGATTAGAATTCTACCTGATTACAAAATGGAAAAGGAACTAGCCTGTCGTCATTTACCTAGTAATGACGACGTTATGTCAGGTGTGGTGGGTTTTTATTAGAGTGGCTGAAGAAAATTTCTCCCTGGCCAGCATCCAGGCTTTGCAACATCGTTGCCAACGTATAATGTACACCTCGAAAGGGACTATGTAGAACATTATTGGCAACCAATATCTAGCGGATGTTCAAGTACGCACTTCAAAAGATAACGTGCACGTTGTATCATGAAGCCTGTCATTGAGTCAACGGGCGTGGTTTCGCATCGTGGGTTTTCTCCGGTTTCCTCCCACTGCTACGCACAAGCAAATTACAAATTGAAATAAAAATAAACCATATGTTAGTCCTGAAATGACCTAGTTTATGCCGAGTGGACGTTACACCCCACCTCTCTCGCTCTCTCTCTATATCTCCCTTTCTCTCTCTTCTTAAAAAGATAAACAATTTAGACCCCTTTACATTCAAAATCGACCCGCTGGTGTCGGTGGGGGGGGGGCTGCAAAACCCTACGCGTTAGATTATAAGATCTGCCATTGTGTCAGGTGGAATGGTTCCGATTCCTGGCTTGTACGTGACAAGTAGTAGGATCGTCTTTTAAACCTCGTTGGTTTTCTCCCGCCGGTCCTCCGGTTTCTCCTCTATGCAAAAGACCCCTACGAGCGTGCGAAATGTACATGGGGTATTTCTCTCAATCTCTGAGATCTCTCTCTCTCTCTCTCTTTCTCTTTCTCTCCCTCTCACACACACACATAATGTATTTCAGGGATAATTCGACTTGACCGGCTATATTTTTAAAGCTAAATTATCAGATGTTCTAGAGATTTGATTATGGGTCCTCCGGTTTCTCCCCACTACCAAGGACCCCTACAAACGAGCGAAACATACATACAGGTCTCTCTCTCGCTCTCTCTCTCCCTATCTCTCTCGCTATTTCTCTCTCTCACACACACACACACAAAACACACATAATCGACCCCATGATTGTATTTCCAAGATATAGTTCGACTTGACATCCGGTTTTTCCCCACTGCCAAGGACCCCTACAAACGAGCGAAATATACATGCATGCCTCTCTCTCTCTTGCTCTCTCTCTCTCTCTCTCTCTCTCTCTCACACACACACACACACACACACATAATCGATCCTATGAAATGAGAGAAAGTAAAACAATTACCATAAGGTTATGAAATAAGACATATTGTCTGGGTCTATAGATAGATTCACGTGACATCGTCTTATTAGGTTAGAACATATTGTCTAGACATGGAGATAGATGCAAATGACACCTACCAGGATCAACTATAGCTGAAAGACCAATCCGTTCATTAAGCGTACGTGTTGCTTCATAGGGTCTGTCATTGAGTCAAGTAGTACGGTTGCCGGCTTCCTTTTTCCCGGCACTTCCTTTATTACCTTTATTACCGTCACTTCCGTTTCTTTAAATCTTCGTTACACATCTACCGTAGCAATGATCTTGTTGTTAAAATTATGTTTGTATTGTGTTTAACCAGTTCTATCACATGTAATACAGCCCTTTTAACTGTGTATATAAGCTTATACACCCATTTGTGTTCCTTTGTTTTAATATTATGTATGTATATTATCTAGGGAGAAGGGTTTTACATCGGCTTAGAATATTCATTAATCCTATTCAAACATCCTCAATAAAAATATTGTTTATAAAAAAAATATTGGTGTACACCGACATTGTTCTTTAAGGTGATATTTACGGCTTGAGATAGCTTCTTTAAATTAAAATGTTTCGAGGGAATTGAAACAAACGTTTGTTATTGAATATGTGTTTAGTCCAAATATATCATCACATCACAGTTTGTACGTGGGAGGGTATCTTTAATCAGTCTACGACCAAGTTTGCATGTGGTCAAAATATATCATCATAGTATGTATGTGATAGGGTATCTTTAATTAATCTACGACCAAGTTAGCACATGGTTATTGAACATGGGTTTTGTTCAAATATATCACCACATCACAGTTTGTACGTGGGAGGGTACCTTTAATTAATCTACGACCAAGTTAGCATGTGGTCATTGAATATATGTTTGGTCCAAATATATCGTCTAGTTTGTACGTGGGAGGGTGCCTTTAATTAATCTACGACCAAGTTGGTATGTAGTTATATATGTAAGGAACCACGTGTATATTTATTGTCTGAGAACAGTGCTGTATGTAGGATTTTAATATTGGGGAGTGTTGGGGAACCAATATAATGCCCAAGTTACTTATCATAATAAAGTGTATCATTTTTTAATTGAAAGACTGTCAAATTTGTTTGTGGAGGGGGGGGGGGCATTTCTCGGTGCACCTTATTTTTCTGGGGTGCAAATATTACACCTGCACGTCGCTAGATACGACCCTGTGTTGGAAGGTATCTTTAATTAATCTATGATCAAGTTAGCATGGGATTATTTATGTATATCTGAAAGAATACACGTGGATATTTATTGTCGCTCAAACTATGTTCTATAATTAATAATGATAGAGATGGCGGGAGACAGGAAACTTGATGGAAATAACTCCGTGTCTTCTGTCACCGGCTTCTCGTTTTATTCCAGACATATAATGAATTATTGATCTGTGGGCGGCGATCAACGACTCTTCATTTATTAGTGTTTAACGTCCGCTTCCACAGGGGGGTGATATCGCAGATCAATTGTCTATTTTTTCAATATCTTTGCGCATGTGCGGGAGTGTTTCATGTGGGAGTGAAACCATGTTCCTAAAGCAACGACTGCGAGTTTTACAACATCTAGCCGTTGCTGGTTTACTTCACAATTCCCGACATTATTGCTACGTTATCTGCAGACACGTGAACAGTAGCGCCCAACCAGGGGTTGTGACATAGCGAACCCCACGAAAACCTTGACATTGGATGAACCTTGAACTATGTAACTCGGTTATCACATGTATAGTAGACATTTCAGCTTGAAAGCGTGAGACTTAGTATTCCCGACGACCACGGAATCTGATAGGCTCACAAGATGGGTTTATACCTAATCAAACTTAGTGCCGAAATGTTCAGGGTATTACGGCAATGGATTGATAAGAAGTACATAGATAAAGCGAAATCAAGTCTTCTATTGAAGATGGGGTGAAACCGGATTACCCCGCGCGAGTAAACCCACGAGGTTGAGAAGCCACATACGCTCACAGTAGGGATTCAAACTTCGACTGCAAGCTAGTTGTGACCTACCAGGAAGCGCGACACTCTCTAGACCACTAGGTACGGGCCAAACATATATGACAACATATGCTAATCTTCATTAGCCCAGTCGGTGCAGAACGGTAAGACCTTTAAACCCCATTTTATTCATTTCTATGAACACTGTTCTAACTCCAACTCAAAATGATGATTTAACACCAAGTCAACACAATTGACGACGACATGAAAGCGAGGTGGAATCATCAGTGGGGTCTGTATCCATGATTAAAGAGGGATATGTACCGGTATGTACATGTAAGAACTGCATTCAAGCGAGGTGAAATCTTCAGTGGTCTGCCTCCATGTTCCAGTATTATATTTCCGGGTTGAGTAGTTCCTTGACATTTAAACATACGCTTATCAGATCTTCCCGCTCAATATAAATACAATTACTATAGTAACGACACCCGACCGCATTATTATTGACCGGAAATGACATTAATGGCGTCTATAACCATATTAGGGTAACAAACATGTCAACTTAGGGTTCAAGGACGCCATCTATCCAGTTTGGATAATGGCGTTGGGTGAATCCATAAATTAGCAAACGGAACCATCTAGTTCAAGTGGGGTTGGGTGGCCGAATGGTTATCATGTGCGCGCTGACATTGAGTCAACTGGTGTTGTTTCTATTCCCCAGTTGTACACTAACTAGACCTCTACGCCCAAGCGAATTGTTGATATAAAATTCAACCATATGTTTGTCCCGAAATGACCTGGTTTGTGTCGAGTGGACGTAAAACCCCATCTCACTATCCCCCCTCTCTCTCTCTCTCTCTCTCTCTCTCTTTCTCTCTCTCTCATACTTATTTCACACACGACACGACAGTTTTTTTCATTTAGAAAAAAAGAATACGTTAAAATTACTTTATTATGAACTAAGTTGTGACAAGAAAAATCCATGAGTTGTCTGCGGGAGAATTGACCATAAATGGCAGTCGGAAACTCCGCCCACACTTCATATTCTCCATTGTCGAGTATAATCGTATAATAAAAGTCTTGATTGCCTGTGATTGTATCGACAGTCTCCCTGAGCAATGTTATGTATTTCCGGGACAGTTAGACTTGACCAGCCATATTATTAAAGCTCAATCATCTGAGGTTCTAGAGATTCGATTAGAGGGTGAATAAATCTGCGTAACATAATTTATAAACATTTGAAGTCAGACAATAAGATACGTATCTCGTGCATGATAACTCTTTAAAGTCGGGGGGGGGGGGCGGCGAATGGTTCACGCGTGCACGCACGTTGTATTATAAGGTCTGCCTATGAGTCAACTGGCGTGGTCTCCATTTTCTAGTTGTACGTGACAAGGAGTATGATCGCCTGTCCAACCTCGTGGGTTTCTCTGGGTCCTCCGGTTTCCTCCCAGTGCTACGCGCAAGTGAATTGCAGGGTCCAAAAATGACCTATTTCGTGTCAAGCTTGGACGTTACCCCCTCTCTCTCTAACTCTCCCTCACTTTCTTTCTGTCTCTCTCTCTCTCTCACCTAAAACCCAGTCTGCGAGAAACAAGTTCCAAGTGATACACGTTAACTAAATATCGCCAACCGCGATTCTATTCTTCTAGAAAATCGTGTTCGCCCACTGATTTCTAATTCATCGATTACGTTAGCTAGGGCTTAAGCCAAAGTCACACTAAAGGATACAACTTACAACAGGTTACGATTCGCGATCGCAAAGAATCGTAAAAAAAGGTCCTTCCAGAAGTCCGGAGTGGTTTTTGGTATAGTTCCTAGGTATTAGGTCTTCAACAGTCTTACCGCTTGCCTTACGATGTCGTCGCTGATCGCACGATCATTCAAAACCAGTCATACGATCATTTATGACTGGGGACAAACGGGAGACCATCCAAGGGTCTCTATCCCCAAATCACAGACGAATTGATGACGAGCCGTACCCTATGGATGCTAGGTATGCCATCACAGAACAAAAACCAAGACTGGGACCAAAACTGCCGTTGGTCAGTCGAATGAATGGCTTCGATGTCGACAATCGCAGCTTGGATGTGACGGAGGCATAAGAAACCGGTGCTACATACATTGACATATTTTTTCCAAGAATATTTCTCGAGCTCTTATTTTCACGTTACATTAAGCAGAATAATAATTGATAGCTTACAGTCATACAGCGTCAACAACCAGAATGTGGGCGAGATCTTACGAAACGAATGAATAAATTTTAGCTAAATATACACGATCCACTATAAGTTTGAACAAATCTAAAGAACTTGAAGTGACAGTCGTGTGCTTTTCTTCTACAAAACGTGTACGGATTCCTCTATTAAACGTTTATGGATTCCTCTATTAAAGTTCAAAAGAAGCCACCATGTTGAAGAAGATGTGGCGATAAAAAAAATGTTCGACTGAATATAAAGTTAGTCTCTTTGGTTTGGAATTCAGATACAGTTAGTAGAAGTAAACACATTCTGGAGTCTAACAAAAAAAATTGCGTCCGCTAGCAAACAGAGAACTATCTTATCTACTTCGGGGGGGGGGGGGGGGGGGTCTATGGTCGAATGGTTAACACGTGCGCGCTGTAAGCGAATAATTTAAATCAAATTTAGCCATATGTAAGTCACGAGATGACCTAGTTTGTGTCGAGTGGACGTTAAACTCCATATCTCTCTCTCTATCTCTCTCTCTCTCTCTCTCTATTATGGTTGAATAGTTATTTAATTTCAGCGTGTTACGACTACTATTGTAACATTACATGCTTGCTTTCGTCAAACAAACTTTTTTTAATGTTGTAAAGGGACTTCAACATTAAACAGAAATTTAATTATTAAATGAAATGTGTGAATTAACAGAAAATACTTAACTTCAATTGTACAGCAAATACTTTATACGTTACATGGAGTAAGGTCGCCCATCCAAATTAGTGAGAGTGGGTTTTCTCCGGTTTCATCCCAAACGTTAGTCCCGAAAGGACCTAGTTGGTATGTGTGTGCGTGTGTGTGTGTGTGTCTCTCTCTCTCTCCTCTCTCTCTCTCTCTCTCTCTCTCTCTCTCTCCCTCTCTCTCCCTCTCCCTCTGTTCAAGTCAAAATATTGGAATGGTTTCTGCAGACTGCAGACATTGAAAAATAAACTTGTAATAAGGGGAACAACTCTGTATTTACACTACACTTTAATGCGCCATTGTAAGCTTTTGCTTGACCAAAATTACATAAAGTTCATTGCAGGCAACCAATCTGGACATTGGCCAGATCTTTCTGTAGAAGATACTTCTGATCAGTGGGGGCGGTGGGACTGAATGGTTAGCACGTACACGCTGTATCATAGGGTCTCCATTGAGTCAACTGGCGTGGTTACGATTCCCCGTTTGTACGTGACAAGAAGAAGGGTAGCCTGTTCAATAGTGCTAAATAACCCACACGCCAGCCAAATATTGAAAGAAATGTACCATGTGTTAGTCCCGAAATGACCCAGTTTGTGACGAGTGGACATTAAACCCCATTTCTCTCTCCCAGTAGTCTGTCTTGAAGGAAATTACTTATGATCAGTGAAGTGAACAGGTTTGTTGCTGCAAAATGAAATGCTCCAAACTGGGTTAATGACCGACCACGGCATGTGCTACGAGGTAAATGTCTCAAAAACTTATGAACATTTAAATCGCTGCATCGATTTCCCAACTCACATGGTTCCTTTACGTGCACGCCAATGCGTATACGGGGCCTCGGTTTTTTGTCACATCCGAATTACTATTAGCTGTCCCCTACCAGACCCACCGCCCTGCACCACTGACAACAGGGAACCATGCCGGAAAATTCCACTAAACTTTCAGGGATCGAACGCGAAACCTCCAGGTACTGAACCACCGTGACCCCCGGTTAGGCTATGCCTAGGGCCAACTATTTGACTGTATGCCGCCCCCCCCCCCCCTAAAACTCAAGTATAAGGGCTAGTGCTGTGAAATGCGACAATATGGCGGTCATTAGGTTTGCTTGCGAACGCCACGACGCCGATGCTGCTGATTATTGCCCATGGAATTTGTGTTGCCCGTGAACACATCACCGGCTTGCATGTAGACCGAATATTAATAAAATAATGGAAGGGGGGGGGCTTTGTAGTTGGGGACGCGAGGCTTTCTAGTTGGGGACGGAGGGCTTTGTAAGGGCGGGGGGTCTCAAGATTTCAGTCACAAGGTAATTCCTATCTGTTGATTCGGCGTGGACAACTGTTAAGAAATATGATACGAAAACGACGACGAATTCCATCAGAGCAAGCGTCACAAAGTAACAGGAAAGGGGCGATAACTCTGTGATAACACGTTTTATGAAAATATGAATGAACAGCAGCTGGTCGAGAAATTGATCTCTTCTTTTATTTCTATTCAAATGAAGTTGATATTCACACGCATGTAGATATAATGTATATTATCACGAACGTTAAAATCAATATTTTTATAGATTTGAGAATTAATGACACATAATGTTTATACATATGTTGAGGTATATTTATCGCGTGTCCTCGGTTTATACAGCGAAGAGAAAATCATTCGAGCATACCCGTAATTAAATGTAATTGATAAGTAAAATATAGTTAAATATCTTTGGATTATGTTTTTGAATTAGAAATGAAATGAAATGGGGTTAAAACGCCCTACTGTTCTCCTCCGAACTGGGTTAATGAAGAAGGGCAAACGCCATACAGTGTGCTATGAGGGAAATTTTGCCCGTACAGCGACAACTTCAGCCTACTTTTATATCGAATTCTAACTTTCAAGGTATATTTTACGTGCACGTCAATGTCTACACGGGACCTCGGTTGTTCGTCCCATCCGAACGTCTAGACAGCTGTGCTTGTCGGCCCTCCCCCCGTCCTGCTTCCCCAAATGACCTAGTCTGTGTGGAGTTGACGTTAAACCCTATTTCCCCCTCTGTTCCCCTAATTCAAAAATTTATAAATCCCCAAATCTATAAATCCCCTCTTCAAAAATACATATCCTTAATTAAAAACAATATAATGTCATCGAAATTTTCCGGCGGAAACTGAGTCATTTCGGGACTAACATATGGTTCAATTTTATTTCAATAATTCCCTTGCGCGTATGGGTCTTTAGCAGTGGGAGCAAATCAGAGGCTTGGAAAGACGACCCATCTCATGTCACGTACGCCGGGGAATCGAAACCACGCCAGTTGACGCAATGACAGGCTTTATGACACAGCGCACAGGTGTAATTCTCGGGTAATTCCCAGCATTCACGCCGAAATTGACGTTGTGTGACACCCCCCCTCCACTGCTTCACCAATTAGTGAACACGCCCCTGCACACAACGACATCATTATCAGTTACCCGGTAGCCATTTTCCCATTTTCTTGAAGTTTATTATGTAAGGGTTACTTAGTAGACCTTCAAGCTTCTTATCGCATTAGTAACTTAGTAACTATTAAACGACTGATCTGCCTAAAATGGAGATTAGGATGTATGTAATCATTGGGTCATATAATCATTAGTATCTTAGAAACTATAAAACGACTGATCTTGCAAAAATTGAGATTAGAATGTATGTTATCATTAGGTTGGATCATCTACCCATTTTGCAAACAGGGAAGTATCTACTCTTCTTCAAGGATAGAAGATCCTTTTTTCCTAAATGGGCGCCATATCCAACAATTTGTTTACTGTTTTGTAATGTGGTTCTACTCCGGTTTACATCTGTTATACTCAAAAAAGACAAATCAAACCCTTTTAATACAGTTCTGTTATACAGACGAACACTAATGAAACCTTTTCAATTTGATTAAATGGAAGCACAAGAAATACTTCTCAAAATTCTCCAAATATACATTAAAATGTTTTCGACTGGAATCGTCGGTCAACTATCTCAGTGTCTGTTCCTAATGGATCTAATTGTAGACACACAGACTAGGTTTAGTATGGCAACTCCATTACCAATTTTATATTCAGATGATATAACTGCGAAATCAATATTACTTAAAGGACCTAAGTCCGAAACTCAAAATCCTCAAAACACGAATTATTGGTCAATTTAAATCCATGATTGATGACGTAAACTTACCGGGAAAAGATGAGCTTCTGATATCCGATTTCAGCCCCAGTTTTAATAAGAGGCTTGAGGAGCGAGGCTAGACATATTGCACCTTACCATTCGGCGTATGTTGACTGGAATAACCAGACACTATAGAAATTTGCACTAGATTGAAATTGCTGGCTTATTTCGCCGAACATAACTGATTAGAAATTGGGGAAAAACGGAAACCATTGAATGTAAATAAGTTTATATGCATTCATATTACAGTATTATATGCGTTGTGACACACTTTTGACAATTTCTAGTTCCCAAATGTTAGCGATTAAGCTCCTTTAAATCTCATTTCAATTTTAGCAAGGTAGGCCTACCGGCTACGATTTGTTCTTGTGAAATGGAATGCAATTGGGTTTTATGTCGGCTTGTTTTCAGGGGCGTTTTAAGGTTTATCATGACGGAAGCTTTACTATTTTGAGGGCCCTTTTTCGCGGGGGGGGGGGAGCGTGTCTGCTCCCGGCCACCGAAGGTCGAGGAACATTTTGGTGCATTCTTACATATCCTCGAGGCCTGTTTATTCTGAGGTCCGGGCCTAATCCGACACTTGTCTGAAGCCTGAATGCGAAACAAATCCCTTGTTCGTACCGTGCCGGGAGCTCAATCAAATAATAATTAATGGAATATGGTGGATTTCAAATAATATTTGACCAAAGTTCAAGGACGTTACATCTTCGAGTTACAAGACATCCTTCTTTCTAGCCTTGCGGCTCGCGAAAGTTTTGATGATCTCATCCAAATTAATCGAATCCAGAAGATTAGCTTCAATGCACAATAAAGCTAGTGCACCCATGCGATCTTGCCCCATAGTTGAACGCAAGTGATTTTTTATCCGCGCTAAGGCGGAAAAAGAACGCTCACCCGAGCAATTGGTGACCATGATCGGCAAATAAATACGCAATGTCGTATATATGTTCGGAAATGTCGATATTAACGCTGTTCCAGCATTTGTCTCTGAATCGAACATTTTTAGAATCTGGAGCTCGTAAATTCTATCCTTAATGAAAATTTTGTCCTTTGTGACGTTTACGAATTGCTGCAGTTCGTTCTCGAAATGTTCGTCTAGATCGTCTGTGTAGATGGCCAACAATGTAGATGCTGCTTCCTTCAGTTCATCACAGCTTAGATTCCCGAGTTTACCGAGAAATCCAAACCTTTGGCTTAGAAATATAAGCATTTTGCCGTTTTGTCAGAGCAGCCGACAGCTGATCGATCATTATTATGAATGTCTGGGTTCGGAAATTTTCTCGAAGCGACAAAATTGTCTCTTCCCCATCAACACTTATTGACCTATTTTTTAAATAACTATTTGATTAATAAATATTAATCTTGATTCCTTCCAGGAGTACCAACCGTCCACCAACTGCTTGAAATGTACGATCTCATATGCAATTCACTTGATAATAAAGAATCTATAGCTTTCATATTTTGTGATATATCGAAAGCTTTTGACAAAGTGTCTCATAGGGGCCTGTTACATAAATTATCTAATTACAGTATCAATGGTAATAATAATAAAATAAAACCAAGTACGAACAATCCAAACCATCAGACAAAATTCGAAGTCCTAAAAACGGTATAGGCAAAATAGTGTAATATGGCAAAATAGTGTAATCAGCATATGGACTGTTCACCGTGTACAAAATACACGACAAACAGTGGTAACAGGTGTCCGGAAGAGTAAGCTTACCCTGCTGGCATGCATAACACCCGCCATAGCTGCATCCAATCTATTAAGCGAAATCTCGGTAAAATAGCGTGATTGGCCAATGAACTATAGGTATGCAAAGTACACGTGATGAACAGTGTTAACAACGTAGTAGACCTATATTAGGGATATAGTATATCCGTCAATGAAATATGAAAAATATTATAGTCGAAAGAGACATGTCATATTTACCAATCAAATCAATATGACGGCCATAAAACTTTTTAAAGGTTTTAATAAGTTTAGTTCGTAAGTATCCCTGTAGTTGAAGCTTAGATGACAAATGCCTCGATCTATTTAAAAAATCAGAATAGAGCGAACAAGCTCTCGCGTAACGAATTAGCTGAGACACAAACACTCCATAAGCTGGTGATATTGGAATGTTACTACTAATAAATGGAAAGTTAACAATAGGAAAGTCAAAGTCATCACGTTTATCGTACAGTTTAACACTGAGTTTATGGCAATTTTCAAAATGGAGACGCAGATCCAAGTAGGAAGCATAATTGTCACTGTCAGTAGTGTTTTTAATTTCGGGCTCATCAGGATATATGAATTCTATATAATCACTGAATTTTGAATTATTCAGTGATAGAACATCATCGATATATCGATAAGTGAAATTAAAATGTCTAACCAATCGTTTGTTGGATTTTACGAGTGCCTGCATGTACTCGGCCTCGTAGAGAAACAAATCAGCAAGCAAAGGTGCACAGTTGGTACCCATTGGGATACCTACCACTTGCTGATAAATTTCCCCTCCAAATTCAACAAATATATTATCTATTAAAAAATCCAACATCTGAATTATCTTGATGGCCGTGAACTTATTTTTGGAATCACTGTGGTTCTTAACAAAATATGTAGAATTGTAATTAACAACTAAATATTGATATCTGACATGTCCCGATTTAGTTGAAAAGACACTGTGAATAATGTCTTTCAATCGGGTTTTTAATTTGCTATGGGGAATTTTAGTGTACAAGGTAGAAAAGTCAAAAGTTTGTATAGATGAGACTGAAGCAAGTGATCTAGATTGCAAACCATCAAGTAATTCTTTGGAATTTTTCAATATCCACATTTGATTGATACCACTACGAGAGTATATTTTGTCGCAATATTTTTGAATACCCTCTTTCACTGCCGTTAGTATAGATGTCAATACTTTTGAAAGTGGTTTAGTGGAACAACGGGATGAACCTGCTATAAAACGTTGCTTGTAGGGATTTTTATGTAGTTTAGGTATCCAATACAGCAGCGGCAGATCTGTATAGGTATCACCACATGGCGTACCAAATGAAGTGAGTACAGATCTGTGATTGGATATAATTTCATCCTTACTTAGAGTAGAGCGTTTCTACGTAGCACTGTCAATTGGTTTCCCGAAATTTAGTTCTTTGAACAGGCAGTCATAATAATACCGTTTACATATAAACACTAGGTTATTGGATGCTTTGTCAGCTGGCACAATGACATACTTGTTATGTAAGGCGTTGAGATTTTCAACAATGCTAACATCATTGAAAATAGATTTAGGCCTAGTGTCAACTAACAAGCGTTGCATATAAATTCTGCGTTTAAGTAAACGACTAATAGACTTAGTCCAATCTGAGAGAGTATCAGAGATAACATCTTCCCTCTTGGCCCATGATCTAGCGTAGTCCTCTACGGCATCCATAATAAGTTTGAAATTTTGATCCCATGAAAATGGTTACGGTTCCCGGTATTTGGGTCCTTTGGACAAAATCTCATGTAACTTATTATTCTGGACTATATTCAAATCACCAGTGACTACGTGTCCAGCTGGTTGGTAAATAAATGACGACGTAGAGCAAGAACAGGGTAGAGGGTTATCATATAATTCCTTTGCATTGATGTTAGATAATGCGTTTCTGTAATTAAATATTTTGGATGCAATGGGTTTAGTATATGTATAAGAAATCCGGGGAACAGTAACAGTTTTGAAATAAGGAGGGATGTGTGCTGTGACATGCTTATGGTGTAATATTTGGCTTAACCCGATAGCATCAATGCCTTTATTAGCAAATTTCAGTTTAAGAAAAGAGCTGTTGGTGGTGTTAGATGCATCGGGTTCAGTCGCAATGTCTAAACGACGGTGAGCAATGTCAAGAACAATGGATACAACCCTGTATTCAGTGGATGCAGGATCAGTCAAATTTGTATCCAAACATTCAGATTTAAGCAATTTCAAAATGGTCAGTGGAATCGAATATAATTTAGTACGGATATGGTGTGGCCCTAGTGGTTCTTGGATAATTTCCAAAAGGGCATCAAGTAAAATAGTTCTGAGCTTGGGTGGTGTGTAGCGACGATGTCCATGACTGCGTTTTCGACGACGAAACATGGGGAATAACGTCATGACATTAACATTGCTACACGCCGGGCTAGACAGATTTCCAATACTAGCTACATTGTCATTGCATCCATAAGGGGTGGCAGTACCTAACGTACGTATCCAATATTCCTCTCGGTCTCTGCGAAATTACATGATCTCATTTCTTCTTATCTCTCAAATCCTCATCAGCTTTTAGGTATACAAATTCTGGGGTTACACAAGGTTCAATCCGCGGACCTTTATTATTTCTTATTGACACTAACGATATTTCTGATGGTTTATTTGGAATCACGCGTTTATTCGCCGACGATACGTCTTTGTCTTCTTCTTCAAAATGTTTTGAAAAGAATGAATCCGAATTAAACTTTAATTTATCCAAATGGTCTTAAAAATGGTTACTGACTTTTAATCCAGAAAAGACAAAACTAATGATCTTCAGTCGTCAAAAATTTTGTTATCCGCTTAATATTAAATATAACACGAATATATTAGATACGTCGATACATAAACACCTAGGGGTGTTTCTTCAGATTTTTTTTAATTTCTCAGGATTCACTTAATAAACTCTATAAATGTTTTATTTTGCCTATAATTGAATACTGTTGTGGAGTTTGGGATGACTGTAGTAGTTATAATTCAGATAAATTTTAAATTTTTCAGATGAAAGCAGCTCGCTTTGTTACAGTAAATACAATTTACACCTCCAGACAATCTTTATATTTCGAAACTGCATGGTCAAATTACATGAAAGAAGAAAGATTAGACGTTTGAATCAGTTACATAATCCATGTAATCTGTCCCGTGTATTTTACTAATACTATACATTTTGTAAACGAATCCCAAGCACCTTACAATTTACGAAACTGAAAAATATTCGGGAATCCCGTTGTCGTGTTAGTATCAGACAAAATCATTCTTTTCGAAAACTATTCGTGAATATAAAAATTTATCAAAAGATTTGAAAGGCATTGCAAACGTTAAAGAATTTAAACAATCTCTAAAACCTAAAATAAAGCCACCAAAATTTAGAAGTATTGGTTCTAGGCCATTCTCTATATACAACAATCGTATTCGACGTGGATGTAGTAGTTTACATTTTGATCTATTTCGTTCAAATATAATTGAAAATCGATACTGTAGTTGTAATGCTATATCTGTCGATAATTCGTATCATTATTTTTGAATGTCTTTTTCAGTAAATTGACATGACTGGGAAATATTCCTTTCACTGAATTACACGAAATATTTCTACATGGTTCGTCGCTACTACCCAAAACATTAAATACAATGTTAGTTTTACTTATGCAAAGGTATATCAAGGACTCGAAACGTTTTACATATAATTATAAACAAATACTATAATAATGTTACTATTAGTATTCATTAGCTAATATAATTTATAAGGAAGTTTTGTAAATAGGTGTACGTATGTTTATGTTTGTTGAATAAAAAATAAGTTCGCCATACTATTTTTGTATAAAAATTTGATTGATATGTTCGGAGAATGTAAAGAATATTTTTGAATTAAAATATGTTTTAGTTAAAAACCCAGGCCACACTGGGCCACCTAGCCATTTCTTTCCTGAATAGCTTATTAGTAGGGTTTCAGAAAAGGTGATTTCTTGATTGATGATTTGCATGCCAATGCAATGACTGCATCCTCATTTATTTGTGGATTCAACAGTATTAGTGTATAAAACGATTGGCTCTGACTCAGGGCCCTTTCCCATGGTCAGGGGGGCCATTTTGTCAGACGTGGGGCCTTTTTTTCAAACGTGAGGCCCTTTCCCATGGTCAGGGGGCCCTTTTGTCAGACGTGGGGCCCTTTTGTCTGCCTTGAGGGCCCTCCCTAACTAGGGTACATTTCATTTTTCTCATCGGTTTTAGCATTTTTCTCCCGTTTTATTTTTTCAACTTCTTTGATTTTTTTCGCGAGTAGGCTGGCGCCTCCAGCGCCTCAATGATAAAACGCTACTGCTTGTTTTCCTTTAAACATACATTACGCAGGTCTTTCTTTAGACCTGAAATGTTATCTAAATCATTGATTAGACTTAAATCAACTTATCCAGACCATAATCAACTCTCGGTAGCAATGCTAGCCTGTGATATTTACTGGATTGGGATCCGATTTGTTACCCAACTTTTATTCATGATTTAATCATGAAATCGATAATCGTATACCGACTTCAGAAATGATGATCAAAGCTAGGCCGACAATTCAATCGCTAAATTCTCGGTTCAGAGTGGATAAATTTGACCAATTAATTTGAAACAAATTGCCTTTACATTATCTAGTTTTTAACTATTATAGTGAGAACTGCCAACTCGTTATCTAATCCCCCATAATGTATCACCAAACGACCCTAACATGGGTGCCCGTGATTGATATTAGTCTCTGCGTCAATTGTATTGTTGATAAAACTATTTTCCCGATTCCTATTAATATGGTTTCAAATATACAAGTGTCCCAAAGTAAAATATCGTGAACATAAATAAAGGTAGGCTTATACAAATTTAGATTTTGAGGCCATAAAACAAAAAGGGTAAAGGCTGCCATTCGCTAAACGAATTTTGACGTGTGACGATTGGCATGACGTGATTTGGATAGATGTTAGGTACTGGAATCTGCCGATGTTTGCCGAATGCACAAGAAATTGCCAGAGTAGAAAAATTAACTGTTGTTTTTTACTGTTATTTATTGACTGATTGAGAAGCTGATGCCGACGAGTTATTTGACTTTGAATTTAATTGTCTCTCTTTTAATCGACGACGAACGTAATAGACTTCAGGCATAGTCTAATCGGGCCCGTAGCCAGGGGGTGGGGGGAGCTAAATATTTCGTCAATAATAAGTTAGGAGCGTTCTTAGCCGGCCACATCCTCGACCCCTCCAAATATTCCGTAGCCACACCAAATTTTATGAGCTGGCTACGGGCCCGAGTCTAAAGGGTTTATTCGCGGAAAATTGATAGGTCTACGTCTAGGGATTGGGTGTGAAGGCTTATTTGGTTTTTCCGGCGTGGTTCACCCTTGTCGGTCGTGTAAGCTTGAGTCTATAGATGAAAAATGGGTAGGTGGTGTGGGACGGAGTGTTTGGATGGGATAGCAAAATGAAGTCCCGTGTTCAAGTTCCCTTGACAGTTGGAATTCGAGCAGGCAATAACGCAGCACACTGCAAGGGGCGTCTGCATTCGCCCAGTAGGAGCAAAAAAGTAGGACGTCCCCAATTTCATTTTATTTTTATTTCTATGTTTTTCTCTCGCTAATATTTACAGTATCAAAGCCTAATCAATAATACACACCAGCTGGTACCATATTGAATTTAATTTGATAAATACTCTCTAGCTTCAATAATATACTACTCCAATCCCTCCTACATATAATGGACTTGTCTATTGTTCGTAGTCATAATATGAGCGTGCATTGGGAGACAAGTCTAAGTAAGAGATGACAGGGGCATGTAAATTGATGTGGTTTTTGACAGTTTTTTTGTGACGAGTTGGTATTTTGATGTTGATGTATCTGTTTGCGAAGCCTTTTTGATTGATTTCATGTTTTGGAAAATGTACACACTGACAGAGAATTAATCGCTGACATATATATATATATACCGGCATATCATTTGTAGTCGTCTATTTGTAGTTTCGTAATTTATAATCCGTCATTTTGGTTAAAAGAAACTGTATTATTAGGCCTAGTTGTTTGGAACGTAATGCGTTGTGCACAGTTAATTATGTTCGTAACGTAAGCCCCGGGGCTGTTTCATCGCGAGATGATATGAATTCACAAGGAAGCTACGTTGTCTATGGATGTGCGGGTTGTCATTTAAGTTAGTTGAGTGTTAGTACAACTCGAACAACCTGGGTTTTGTTTAGTTTCACGGTTGAAATATTTAACGTTTTATTGACTAGTTTGAGTGACGTATGACGTATTGTGTATACTATGCAATAATACACGGGGGATTTAATTGACTTCTACTACATTATTGAAATTGGAATGTTCTATTTTCATTGGATAAGTAGGCTTATATGTAATTGATTTTTTTCACAACAAAATTTAGTTTTATCGATCGATTTCAAAGTTTTGTACTTATATTAAAACCATTGACCTGCGGTGTCACGTACAGAGGCGTGTTTTAAAACAGTTGACAAATTTCTGGTGAATATTTTGATCTTGTCACTTCAACTTTGATTACTTGGATGTCAGTGTTTTGTAAAACTTGAAGAACAATCTTTGGGGATGTTTGATGTCAGTGTTTTGTGATGTCAAGCGAAATGGAGTTAAATCTGATGTACTAGCTATCAATAAGCTAAATGAAAGTAAAACTTGGACAATATTTAGGGATGTTGGACGTGAGTGTTTTGTGATGTCGCGTGACATGAAGTTAAACCTGATGTACTAGCTATTAACAATGATAGTAAAACTTGGACAATCTCTTGTAGGATGTCGGCAACAACTGTTTCAAGATGGTCATGATAAAACAAAAACTCTAAAGGACAATAGTTGATAACGTGAACTTTAACCTGGTTAAAACCTCTCGGGATCAAATTAATTAAGAAACGGTGTGTTTTAAGGTTTCTTTCGGTTGTGTTGACAATTTGAACCCGTATTTTACAGTTTCTCTGTGTTTTTGTTAAATTGTCCATAACCAAAACGATTAGAAATACTAAACAATTAAACGGTTTGAGGAATATGAAATGAGAACTTCGAGTGCGCTGTGTAATTTTAAACAAATATACTGTGTTTAAAAGAATTTTAATTTTCTAAAGAAAAATCCGGTGTACGAACTCCGTATTGTGTAATCTCAAACTACCGTGTTTATAAGCTAATTTTGTCTTTTTAATTTCTGATAACGCGGAGTAATACTGAACCCTTAAAACACTTTCCAAGAAGTTCGGATTGACCTTTAACCTCGAGTGAACTGATTAATCTAAAACTCCCGTGTTTTTAAGTTTATTTTGGTTAGTATAATTCCCGATATAACGCGGAGTAATACTAAACCCTTAAAACACTTTACAGGAAGGCCATATTGAGCTTTAACTTCGGGTTAACTGATTAATCTGTAACTCCCGTGCTATTAAGTTTATTTGGTGTTTTTCATTCCCGATAGAACGCGGAGTAATACTAAACCCTTAAAAGACTTTTAACAAAGTTCGGATTGACCTTTAACCTCGAGTGAACGTATTAATCCAATACTCCCGTGTTATTAAGTTGATTTTGTGTTTTTAATTCCCGATATAACGCGGAGTAATACTAAACAGCCGAACTATAATCTCCTGTCATCACCAAACCACCCACGGTGTGGTAATAGACCCAAACTTTGCGCACGTGCCCGTTATATTCTGTTAAATTATCCATTATACGAGGTTTTATTGGAAATCGGAAGAGTTGTCCGGACACTACATGACACAAGGAATAATATTTTATAATTAAATAGTTCACTAATATCCGCTACAGTTTGTCGTCCCCGGGAAATACACCCATCCATCAACAGAAACCTGCATTACGCTTGCAACAGCTTCAGTTCTAATTCTAATTCAGGCCATTTTTCATTTTTGACGTCAGAATGTTCTGCTGTTGACGGATTATTTATTTATAGGCGACGTGAAAAGGAAAGGACATTAATTATCCATTTTAAAACATCTTGATCAGAGCTGGGAGAAAACGTCTAATTGAAAGTTTGATCAGACACAGTTCGGCACAACGACATCGCTTTTGACAAGAGTGTTGTTGTGGTGGTGGTCTGGAGTTTAACGTCCACTCCCACCTGGGGTGATATCGCAGACAAGGGACAAGCAGAACGTTAACCCCATTTTATTTCCTCAACAAAGCGGACTGGAGCTGAAATGCGGACTTTTTAAAACTCAGCGGTAATTAGTCCAAGAACTGTAATTTGAAGAAAATACCCAGTTAGACCATCAAAAATGGAGGACAATTCGAATTGTATCTGTGGCTCGACTTCAAAGAGTATTCGTCTGCTGTTTCTCATTATCTTCATGGTTGGTTATCTGTGTTTTGGCGCCCTAATATTCGCCATCTTGGAACAGCCTGTTGAGAATAAGTTGGTGAATAATTTAAGACAGAAAAGGGTTGATTTATTACAAAATCATCAGTGTATTACAGGTATTTATTGCTCTCTTTTCGGTTTTCTGATTTATTCAAATATCACACACATTCGTTATTGCACTTTGTAATTGTTTGGAACGTGGGCGTGCACGTAAAAGATCCCTTTGCAGTTGAAATTCTATATTAGAGTAGGCCTACGTCCTAGCGCCATAGACCAGGCTAAATCTTTTCGGTTTCCTTGGTTATTCAGATCTCATACACATTCGTTATTGCACTTTGTAATTGTTTGGAACGTGGGCGTGCACGTAAAAGATCCCTTGGCAGTTGAAATTCGATATTAGAGTAGGCCTACGCCCTAGCGCCATAGAACAGGCTAAATCTCCCACACAGTTCACTGTATGTTCGTAGTGTTTAACGTCCGCTTCCACCGGTTGTGATCTCGCAGACAATCTGTCAGATTTCATTTTTATTATCTTAGAACATGAGCAAGGGTCTTTTCTCTGGGGGGGGGGGGGGTGAAACGGCCAGCTGTTTAAACTTTTGTGGTATCTACAGATCTTTTCTACACAGCAAATATCATTAAATATTATTTGGGAGTTTTTCTCTGATTTCCCCGGTCTATTCTATTTAACCTGCGTAAATATCATCTTATTTAAAGATGACGACGTTTCTGGTTTTTAACCGCCACGGGAAATCTTTGTAGTGTTGATTATATTTACTTAGTTCCATCACAAGTTAATGTGGTCTAAGACAAGGGAAGCCATTTATTTGTCCCTGTAAAAGGCTTTCTGTCTGTTCACCATTAAATACGGTATTGTCTAAGGTCTCTGTCCTCGATGTTTTTCATCTGTAAAGTTCCACTTTGATCATGAAGGATTTTTAATGGTCAAATTAAAGGAGCTAAATCGTTAAAATTTGGGACCTAGAAATTCACAAAAGTGGGTCGCAACTCATATAATACTGTAATATGAATGTATATAAACTGATTTACATTCAATGGGTTCCGTTTTTACTCCAATTTCTAATCAGTTATGTTCGGTGAATTAAGCTGCAACCTCAATTGAGTGCAGATTTATAGCGTCTAGTTATTCCAGTCTACATAACTCCGTATGATTTGATGCAATGTGTCTAGCCTCGTCCCTCGAGTCTCTCAATACAACTGGGGCTGAAGTGCATTATGGTACACGATTCGCGTACCAATGTTAAAAATACTATTTTATCTTACATATTGGATATCAGAAGCTCATCTTTTCCGGGTAGGTTTACATCATCAATGTTGATTTAAATTGACCAATAATTGGTGTTTTCGATGTCGAAGATTTTGGAGGATTCTGAGTTACAGACTTAGGTCCTTTAAGTTATAAGTAAGTTTAATGCAGCAAAAAACTGTCTCTCTCTCTTTTTGAAATTTCACTTTTATTAACGAAGGCTATGTTACAGTATTGACTCTTTTGTCTATCAGGTTCTTATGACAGGACTAGATTCACATCTTTGAATACTTTATTCTTCTTTTAACATATTATAACAAAAAAGAAACACAACGTGACATATCCTCGCTCTACCATCGCCTTGTCGCAACAGGAACCGCGACACGTCGCTGAACCAAACTGCTCTCCAGTGTTACTGTGGCCATACCCCAGTCTCTGAACCCACTTAAGTTGAATTTCACGGTGTCGGTGTATTTCAAAACCGCAGCTCTATCGGGGACGTCTGGCTCGTAATCCGGTTTCATGTAGGCGTTTACCGACTGCCTTATCTGAGATTCTACGTCGTCCGGCTAATGCAGTTGCAGTAGAGGTCGTTGTTAAGAATTATTTCCGCCAATGACGTAACCGGAAGTGACGATCCAGCACAGGTGGAGTCACTCTTTTTTGGCCTGAGCTTGTGCGATCACGTGTTGAACTTCGCTGTCGGTAGCTATCCTAAAGGCGAGAAATGGAACCCAGGGAAACATTCAGCAGCCCGGTTACATCTGTCAGAGATTCACATGATTGTAATCGACCAATAACGTTGTTGTATTGGTCTTCGTGCAGATGTGGAATCACTTGGTTCGTTGAATGTGTACGTGTACAACTGATTTGGAAACTGAGAACCCCGGGAATTTAAAGGCCCGAGATTTACGTTCCATGCGAAAAGCTCGCGAAGAAATTAAATTCATGTGTCTTGATGCAATCCAGCGAAAATAATTTCGACAAAAAGCATGACCAGTCACAATTAGTGACCCTACATTTAAAACCAATAATGAATTTCTTTTATTCTTACATAATGACATTAAAAACAAGTAAAATTTATGGAAATAACACCCTCGTTCAAATAAAATGATAAAAAATGGGCCTTGCGTTTCTTTTTTTGAAGAGTATATATCCCAATAGTAAACTCGTTGAGTTGACGATATTTAACAGAATAAAACGGAACTAGCTGTATAATAAAATAATTACTATACATTTATGACTATAATTAATTACTAATTAACAAATCTAGGTCAATTTAAAGGTCATCGTCCGCTGCATAGCCCATAATGATCACGATCATAATTTGTGTGATATAATAGGCCGTGTATTGAAATGAAAAGAAATGAAATTGGGTTTCACGTCCTACTGTTTAGTTTCGACTGGGCTAACGAAGTCGGGCATACGTCATACGATGAGCTATGGCGAAATTTTGCCCGAACAACATCGCTACGGTCTACTCTTATATCGAATTCTAACTACCAATTACGTGAACGACAATATGTACACGGAACCTCAGTTTTCTGTCCTACACGAGCAGAAGGGTAGGGCGTTAAACCATATTACATTTCTTTTTTTAAGACCTAATCCCTTGGCAGTTGGAATTCAGTTGCTGCCCGGGCAAAAATTTCGTTCATAACATACTGTATGGTGTATGCCTGTCTTCAATTAGCCCAGGCTAGGACGTTAAACCCCATTTCATTCATTAATACGGAGATCGAACACGAGAGAGAGAGTGAGAGAGGGAGAGAGAGATAGAGAGATGAGGTTTAACGTCAAGTCGAGACAAATTAGGTCATATTGGGACTAATATATGGTTCGATTTTATTTCAATGATTCGCGTAAGTGACTTGGGAGGAAACCGGATGACCCGGAGAAAATCCACGAGGTTGGACAAGCGACCCTACTCCTTGTCACGTACATCCGGGGAATCGAAACCACGCCAGTTGACTCAATGACTGATTTTATGATACAGCCCGTCTTCCATTAGCCCAGGTTAGGTGCATACCAGTAGAACGTTAATAATAATAATAATAATCGCGTCATTTTACAAGGGCCTGAGCCCTTTTCCCAATTTGGCCCTTGGCACAGATCGTGCGACTGATTTCGATCATTACTGCAGGAAGAAACCGAACAACTCGGAGGAATTAACCCCATTGCATTGCATTATGATACAGCGCGCACGAGCTAATCATTCACCACCCCGCACAGCCCCGCACCCGCACAACCCCGCCCGATATATTTAGAGAGAAAACATTAATTTGTTTGGAATGTCTATTATGTTATTTATTCAGATGGTGGATGGGAATCAATAGTGGGCGTTACTTTCATTTTATTTAATTTATTTTATTGTATGTAATTTATATCAGTTTTATTATATACCCGTATGTAACATATGTATTGATATGAGTATATGAGGGGGTGGGGTAGATAGGCCATATGTTAGTCCCGAAATGATCTAGTTTGTGTCAAGTGTCGTTAAATCCCATTTCTCTCCTCTCTCTATCTCTCTCTCTCGCTCTCTATCTCTCTCTCTCTCGCTCTCTCTCTCCATTGTATTTAATTTGTTGTATTCTCTCTACCTTATTATATACCCATATGTATTGATATGAGTATATGAGGGGGTGGGGTGGATGGTCGAATGGTTAGCATGTTAAATAAAATTGACCATATGTTAGTCCCGAAATGATCTAGTTTGTGTGGAGTTGACGTTACCCCCCTCCCTCTCTCTCTCTCTCTCTCTCCATTTTATGTAATTTATATAAGTTTTATTATATACCCGTATGTAACATATGTATTGATATGAGTATATGAGGGGGTGGGGTGGGTTTGATGGTCGAATGGTTAGAACGTGAAATAAAATTGACCATATGTTAGTCCCGCAATGACCTAGTTGTATTGAGTGGACGTTAAACCCCATCTCTCTCTCTTTCTCTCTCTTTTTCTCTCTCTCTATCCCTCTCTCTCTCTCTCTCCCTCTCCCTCTTTCTCTCTCTCATTTATGGTTGAATTCTTATTTATTTCCAGCGTATTGTGCCTACTATTGTAACATTGCATGCTTGCTTTCGTCAAATATGTGAAATTAAATTGACCATATTTCAGTCCCGAAATGTCTCTCCCTCTGTCTCTCTCTCTCCCTCCCTCTCTCTCTTCATTTTATTTAATCTATGCTATGTAGTTTGTATCAGTTTTATTATATATTTTGATAAGAGTATTTGATATTCTAACTAAATTTATTGGATCAATTGAATTGTTTTATCAATAAAACTAACCGTTCTATCACTGCTTGTATATAGGAATATATTACACGGGGCTCAAAATTACAATCAACAGCTGTTAGATAGCTATGTTAATGGGACATAAAATGAAATGGGGTTTAACGACCTACTGTTCTGCTCCGAGCTGGCCTAATGAAGACGAGCATACGTCATACAGTGTGCTATGAGGAAAATTATGCCCGGGCAGCGTCGCTACGGTATACTCTTATATCGAATTCCATCTGCCAAGGAAACTTTGCTTGCTTCAGTGTGTACACGGTACATCGATTTTTCGTCCGATCCAAACGACTAGACAGCTGTCCTTGTCAGACCATCCACCCTGCATCACTGACAAGGGGGAACCACGCCGAAAAATCTGGATGAACTTTTTCGGCCAATGCAGGGATCGAACACTCGACCTCCAGTCTAGCAAACCAGCGTCTACCCACGTAGCCACCGTGACCCAATGTTAATGGGACAATAAAAAAGTACGAAACTGTGAGAGAGTTCGTTCTCGTCCATGTAATGGGGGTTGGGATGGCCTAGTAGTCTAGAGTGCCGCGCTTCGACCTCTAGATGGCCGGTCACCTCTGGCTTGCGGCTGTGGTCTCGAGTCCCGGCGTGAACGTATGTGGCATGGAGATAGGGGCGCCTTCTCAACCTCGTGGGTTTCCTCTGGGCACTCCGGTTTCCTCCCACTGCTAAAGGTCCTTACGCGCAAACGAATTATTGAAATAAAATTAAACCATATGTTAGTCCCGAAATGACCTAGTTGTGTTGAGTGGACGTTAAACCCCATTTCTCTCTCTCTCTCTCGTCCATGTTATTGTGTGCATGGGTGAGCCTATGTTTCGATTCCTCGCTTGTACGTGACAAGGACTAAGGTGACCTGTCTATTAATATTTTGGGTTTTCTCCCGGTCCTCTGGGTTTACTACCACTGCTACTTGTAGATCCCAACGTGCAAGCACATTATTGAAATAAAATTTAACCATATGTTAGTCCCACAATTCCACTTCGTTTGTGTCTAGTGGGCGTTGAGCTCAATCTAAATAAAATTAAACCATATGTTAGTTCCAAAATGACTCTAAATAAAATTATTTGTTCAATAACAACATTGTTAATTAAAACATCCCTACATTTGAGAGAAAAAAAAAATGAAATAATATTCAAACATGTCAACAAAACGAAATTTGAGTCCCGCTGTTAACATTGCAAATAAATCAATTTTATTGTAATGTATTCAAAATGTAGGAAAGATTTTCTCATAAACTACTATGCATAGAACAATCGTTATAAACAGAAATATCACATTTTCATATTTAACAAATAATATGAATATATGAATATCATGTCAACGATTTGACATTCTTACTTCTAAAAATGATTTAGGATATTAAGATTTTGAATTGAATAGATCACTACTGTCTGCAATTTGATTAAAATACAGGGGCCTGTTTAACGACTTTTTAACTAAGATAAAAAAATCCATATTTTAGTAATTTGATTGGATAATATTTGATTGATTTTTAGTGCTTAGCCAATCAAAATTGATGTATTTACTAAAATTTGGATTTTATCTTAGTTAAGATTTCGAGAAACAGGGCCAAGATCTATATTTCGTTTGGGTTTTTTTTATACTTTCTGAGGTCTACACTACATAAAGATCTGACGTGTTCTAGCAACAGGTCGCGTCAGAGGTCATACGAGCGGCTTTTGACCCTATGATGTCAGACATTTGATTAACCAATCGGCATTGATGTTACTAGTGGATTACCCACAGTTCCGTGCACCACTGATAAGGGGGGACCATGCCGGAAAATCTTAATGAACTGATGAACTTTCTCGGTCAGCGCATTTATCGAACACGGAACCCCTAAGTTAGCGGGCAAAGCCAACATCTTACTCACTGAGCCACCATGGCTCACAATACACGACACATTAACTAATTATAAACTAGTAACTTATACTAAACCTGAAATGGCAGCCAAGTTGTTAAAAAAAATAAACATTGTTTTGAAGGATCGATATAATCTGTAGCTCCTTATAGTTTATAAAATATAAAAGTCATATTATTGTTAATGTGTAACGAAGCGATCACTTGTCATGTATAATTAAACATTTATAGATCAAAGTTTTATTAATATCCCATTATGAAGCCTTCATAAAGTCAGGTTGAAATAATTCCAAGTATCGTATTCAATTTATAACGACGGCTAAATGAAAGCTGTCGAATTCCAATAAAACTTTTGCTGTAAAAATAAAATGAAATGTGGTTTAACGTCCTACTGTTCTGTTATAACGGTTAAAGTAGGCCTACAGACAGGTCATTTCTAAAGACGACATTGATGATGATTTAAGTATAAAACAATTTTGGTGATGATTTAAAGCTGAACTCCGATTACAAAACTTCAGAAATAATTAAATTAAAAAAATAACCGCCATACTTGTTTTAGTTTGATAGAACAAGTATGGCGATTGTACGACGTATGAAAACAGAGACAGGCCACGCCCACATTCAGTGTATACTTTGTCAACCACACTATCAACATCCGGCTAGAAATATTTCAACCTCCCGACAAGTATGGCGGTTATTTTTTTTTATTTAATTATTTCTGAAGTTTTGTAGTCGGAGTTCAGCTTTAAGTATAAAACAATTTTAGTGATGATTTCGCAATGTTGATTTCGCAAATGATGCTTTTCACTGACGATTGTCATAAACTTAGTGTTAAATTGTACGATAAATGTGATGACTTTGATTTTCCGATTGTAAACTTTCCATTTATTAGTAAGTAACATTCCAATATCACAAGCTTATGGATTGTTTGTGTCTTAGCGTATTCGTTATGCGAGAGCTTGTTCATTTTATTCTGATTTGTTAAGTAGATCGAGGCATTTTGTCATCTCCCTGATAATGTATGTCCACTACATCGTTAACACTGTTCATCACGTGCATTTTGCATACCGATAGTCCATTGGCCAATCACGCTATTTTACCGAGATTTCGCCTAATAGTTTGGATGCAGCTACGGAGGGTGTTGCGCCAGGAAGGGTAAGCTTACTCTTTCGGACACCTGTTACCACTGTTTGTCGTGTATTTAGTACACGATGAACAGTCCATATGCTGATTACACTATTTTGCCTATACCGTTTTTTAGGACTTCGAATTTTGTCTAAGATTTTGGATTGTTTTTTTGTAATAGATGTTGAATGTTGGTTGGTGGTTTTCACTGATTTGTTTGTCATTTTTAGGCAGATGATTTTTTACGAATTATTAGTTATATGTCATATTTCCACATGATGTATTCGTAACGACTTTTAATAATAATGAGTTGGTCTATCTATAAGTAAACTGTTTTTTGATGACGTATGAGACTGTTATTACCAAAGTTGATTTATATCTACAGTTTATGGGCGTGGGGTATTTTTTAACAGACGATGATATATCCGTGTTGATGTTGCATGTGCTTGATTTATTGATAATGATTTATCATTAATATTTACTCATGCATCTTTTTAAGTATTACTCTTCCAAATGACAAATTTTCTATTCGTGTTTAAATTATGGGTGGGCTTTTGTTTCAATTGATGAGTCTGTCTGTCTGTCTGTCTGTCTGTCTGTCTGTCTGTCTGTCTGTCTGTCTGTCTGTCTGTCTGTCTGTCTGTCTGTCTGTCTGTCTGTCTGCCTGCCTGCCTGCCTGCCTGCCTGCCTGCCTGCCTGCCTGCCTGCCTGCCTGCCTGCCTGCCTGCCTGCCTGCCTGCCTGCCTGCCTGCCTGCCTGTCTGGCTGTGATATTTATGATTAATATCAACTGATGCATCTTTAAGTATTGCTCTTCCCAATTGACAAATTTCTATTTATCTATATTTGGTTGTTTTTTCAGATGATGATTTAGAAGAGTTTATAAAAGAAGTAGTGTCCGCAGCTAATCGAGGTGTTTCTGCTGTTAATAATGTGACCATGACAGATGCTAACTGGAGCTTTGGTCAAGCTTTGTTCTTTGCTGCAACCGTTTTAACAACAATAGGTATGTTTTGTTACAGAGAGAGAAAGAGAGAGAGAGAGAGAGAGAGAGAGGAAGGTGGACACACAACACACAAACTAAGTTTTTTTTTTCGGAAACCGAGCGAAAGACAGAGTCTGAGAGAGTTAACGTCCATTCGACACAAACAAGATTATAGTGGAACTAACATATCGTACAATTTTATATCAATAATGCGCTTGTATGAAGGTGTCTTTAGCAGTGGAATGAAAGCTACACGGTTGGACAGCCAAATCTCACTCCTTGTCACGTACAAGAGGGGAAATCGACACCATGTCACTTAAACTATTCCACTATTTAATAAAAGCTCATCAAATATCCAGCCCCAAGATATGTTTCAGTTAAGAATTTCTTCTCCACTCTACCGAACACCTGTAACGTGGCATGTCCATAAAACCGTAAAACAGAGATCTAGGCAAGTGCTTATGACACGAATAGGGTTTCCCCCCCCCCCCATAAAGAATTAGCGAATTGCACGAACTAAAATATAAGATACAAGAAAATGGTGCGTGGCAGTAAAGCGCAGAAAGTTATTTTGCTTTGTAGTGTATGGCCACACGTTCAGTTGTGATTTGTAATCCAAATGTTCATGACTGTAGATGAGCTTGTATAACTGTAGGCGGGGCACAGAAAGTTTTTTTGTAATGCGTGGCCTCACGTTCAATTGCGATTTGAAATCCACATGATAGGATAGTAGAAAGGACTTAATTACTGTAGGCGGAGCATATTTAAAACTTAGGATGCGATGGGGATCTTATTTGATTTAGCGATATCAAAATGTATCCATTTGCTGTTTTTCAGGTTATGGTAGAGTTACCCCCCTTTCAGATGGCGGGAAAGGGTTCTGTATACTGTACGCCATAATAGGAATTCCTCTCACGCTCATCTTATTCACAGCCTTGGTAGAGAGATTGATGGTACCAGCTAAACTCTTCCTCTTATTTTTATACCGGAAGCTCGGCCATCTTTATAAAATATTCCACATCCAGTTGATGCATCTAGTTATAACGCTTGCGCTCTTCATGGTTTTGTTCCTTCTGGTTCCGGCCGCCATCTTTACGGTGTTAGAACCTAAATGGAACTATCTCGATGCTTTCTATTACTGTTTTATATCGCTAACTACCATTGGTTTAGGAGATTATATTCCCGGCGATTCTGCGCAGCAACAATATCGAGCTATATACAAGTTATCCACGACAGGTAATGTATTTTCATATTTAATAAACAAAAGGAAATGAAATGAAATGAGGTTTAACGTCCCACTGTTCTGCTCCTACTGGGGTATTGAAGTCGGGTATTGTGTTTATTTTAGGGAAATCTAGCCCTAACGCTAACACTTTTACTAATTAGAAGACCTAATTTGGATCTACTTTTACCTCTCAAAAGGGCTAGGTTTATGACTGGCGCGGGCGAGGTTTTATATAAAGCGGCTATTGTGGACTACGGAAATTCCCGAACCTCCCAGCTGGCCTTCGAGTTTGTGAGTAGGGTGTCACAATTCCAAGATGGTTGCGATGTCATATAATCAATTCCTGGTCAATGGCTATTTCTTAAGGTCAACTCAAGATTTCATCAAGGTCGCTGAGATGTAAATAAGGTTAGGGCATGTGCTTGTTGGCGAGATTGTAGGTTAGGATTAGGGTAAGCGTTGGGTCTAGGATTTGGGTTGGGATTAGCGCTGGCCCTGTTTACATCTCATGACCTTCGACCTAACTTGACGTTTGCCATATATAATAGATCTAACCAATAGTTTGGTGGTATTAAAATTTATAAAAAAAGATCTAACCAATAGTAGCCTACGGTGGTATTTATTACTTCAGAAAATTTCATCTGATTTCTGTGTTTCTATTTCAGCATATCTATTATTAGGTCTAGTCATGTTGATGTCAGTATTAGCCGTTGTTTATGAAATACCTGAATTAAATCTAGGATTCCACTTCTACATGAAGAGTGACGACGAGGACGAGGAGCAAGTTAATCTAAAATCCAGCACGGATCAAACCGGAACTAAATACACTAAGCATAAAGATGAAGATGTCGAGGGGGAATCCAGTTACCAGGAACAGACGGTACCACCCGGAAGACCAGTGGACGATAAGTAGTGGAGGAAATAGGACTATTATAACAAATCTAAAACCTTTCTCTATTTATAGATTATATACGTTTGAATCGTATTCTAGTCAGTCGATTCTGTGTATTGAAAATCTTTCTTTATTTATAGACATTTAAATCGTATCCTAGTCAAACGATTCTGTGATCGATAATGATCTAACGTATAATTAAGACACGTGGTAAATTGAGAATATGAAACAATCATAATATATACAGATTGGAGGACGAAAATACTCTCCTTCCCTCCCCATAAAATACCCCTTCCCTTCCCCCTCCACTCCACTCCCTCTCCCTCCACTCCCTCCCCCTTCCCTTCTCTACCCTCCCCTACCCTCCCCTCCCTCTGATTGCTACCTCTATGAAAAAAATAGCCATTAAAGGTTAAAAAATAAGGGGATCAGTAAGGATATCAAAGAGGTGCCTCCTTTTCCCCTGAAAAGTATGGAAACCAATATGGATTTAAAGTGGGAGCCAACCGTTTCCGACATCCTTGAAGATAAATAGCAATTACAAAACATGGAAACCGGGATATATTCTTCCAGGATGTGGAACAGTTTCACCATTTGTTTTCTTTATGCTAATTAATTACTATTAACCCTTCAGATAATGTTTAATAGATGAGGGACTAGGGGTTTTTTTACATTATTTTTATGTTAAACTCACGATATCCATAAGCTGAGGTTAATATCTAAAACATAGCATAAGTATGTGTTTCAGTTAAATACAGATTGACCTTACGTTAAAATCTAAAATATATAATTTTAAGTCATAAACGAACCTAGAATTAAACCTGGACTTTAAACGACCCAAAGGTAACTTTATTATTTTAGTAGTTTTGGGTTTTACTTTCACCCGGTCAGAAATTATAATTTAAACTAAGTTTTTCCTTTTTTGTCTAATGTTTTGTCTTTCTTGCCATAAGATGCCATTTTTATGTTTGGTTGTGAACTATTCATATTTTCTGATTTGATTAAAATCGATAATACTTTGAGAAATCTGTTGAATGATTATCAATTGATATTGTTTTATATATTATCTGTATTAACGAATATCGATTTAAATATTGTTAATCGGTAATTATTTTTGTAAAAGTCAAACCTCGCAAGCGAATTATTGAAATATAATTAAACCATATGTTAGTCCCGAAATGACCTAGTTTGTGTCAAGTGTACGTTAAACACCCCATCCTCCCTCTGTCTAGTTTGATGTCAAGTTGACATCTTGAAAGAATAGCCCCTACTCTACCCGTATAACTATTTAATTCTGCAACTTTAAGCGTCTTTCTAGAAACAGATTATGGCGATCATCATTGGTCTTAATACCAAAGTCGAAGCCTGACGAACGTATCGTTTATTCCCCACTTCAACAAAATATATTAGGACACCATGTAAATTTAACCAAATTGAAAGTATTTATTTAGTCTTAATTCAATGGCGTGCTGTATTATCTGATGTACTTTGTAAAATCTTATAAATAGTAGTAAAAATAAACACAAAACAGTTTACTCTGAAACTAGGTAAGACCCCTGTAACATTTCGTGGGATTATACTCCGAATCATAATCCAAACCCCTAAGAATTACAGTCCAAAATCCTTTTTTTGAGTATTTATTTTTGTATCAATCCGTTTCCTTACATTATAAACTTTGTTGAAGAAAGCAGATCCACTAATCAAATGAACAGATCCACTGGTATAAGCTAATCAACCGATTGGTTTCATTTATCGCACGTTTATAAACAGAACACGTGTCTTACTGAAACATTCTACGATGATTCTTAGATGCAGTTATGGCGGGTGTGGCGCGCCAGACAGGATAAGCTTACTCTTCCGGACACCTGTTACCACTGTTTGTCGTGTATTTTGTACACAGTGAACATTCCATATTATGCTGATTACACTATTTTTCCTATGCCGTTTTTTAGGACCTCGAATTTTGACTAATGGTTTGGATTGTTCCTTTATTTTATATTAACTCTATGTTTCAATGTATTCATGCGATTGTCCGCGAAAGGAGAAATAAGCTTATTTTTGATGTGATATAAATATTGTTGTGTGTTAAATGTATGTATATCTGTTCCGGAAAGTGTTTATAATTATATATGTGCAATATAGTGTTTATAATTATAAATATGATTAATACTGCAAGCCTTACAGTTAAAGGGGTCGTATGGAGCATGACATTGTAACCCTTGCAAATTAAATTCCTTTAGAAACATTACAAAACCTATCACATAAAATTGAACCTGGTTAAAATACAGTTCTATATTTTGTTTCGTTTTTAAAAAAAATTCATGGTATCTACTGCATGAAGATCTGACCAGATGTACTGGAAGGTCACATCAGAGGTTGTACGAACGGCTTTTGGCCCTATGACGTCAGATATTGATAAATCAATCAGCGTTGACGATTTTAGTGGTGTTTCCAAAGTCCCATACATTACACGCCAAGAACTGGCCGTAACAGATCGTTTCATTGGCTAATCCCACACTTCAACCAGAACGCCGATTATATAACAACTCTTCCACATTATAATATATTAAAGACAAGTAAACGAAATATGATTTGATTTTAATCAGATTGCATAAAATTAATATAGAGGGCAAGGATTCTCTACCTTTTTGCACGTGCCAAAATTTACCCACGCGACTTGTGCCATATAACTTCAACATATTAAAGTAGAAGAAAGGTTATATTATATTCGGTTTCAAAATGGAATCAAGAATAGAGGTAAACAAAATGATGACTATTTTGCTTATCAAATTGATAAGTATAGTTAATTGCCCACCACACCTTTTCTACCCAATATATCTAGTTGCCCAGAACACATTTTCGGCCTGTTTGTAACCAATAGAAATCCCGTATATCTTAAATATATCTGCCTAAAGCGACGATAAACCATATGTATTCAGTTACACACTGAACACCAGCTGCCAACAGACTAGCTACACAAATGTATAACTGACAAATAACCGTATATTAAATAATTAGGGATATGCAAGTATGTATTTTCTTTTATCGCTGTCGACAGACTACACAAATGTATTACTGACAAATTACTGTATATTAATTGATTATGGATATATATTATTTCTCTTATCACTGTATTCTATTTACATATACTTAATGCTTATTGTGATGTGTATATATAATTATGTATGAATATATGAATACTTGATGTTATAATTATTAATAACCCAGGAGTCTGTTTTGCGAAACGTTCGTCAAGGTTCATAAACCTAAAGCGGTGTACAAACTAGTCGAAATACGCCTAGTGTGTCCACTGTAAATCGGCAGATTAGTTCTCCCCGGGCAACCAACCTCCTAACTCTGTTATATCCTTCCGCCTCTAAATCATGAATATTTATTACCAAATTTGACAGAAAATGTCAATTCAAACCCTCTTCTTTGATTATAGAAACACAAAAAGATTATCTTAACAGTCATTATTCAAGAGCCAAATCTGTCTATTTTACAGGTCTATCTAGTTTAGGTCTGAAATGTTATCTGAATTATTAATTAAACATTAATTAACTGATCCAGGCCATAATCAACTCTCAGATATGAAATAGATTAGAACGGTTCAGCTATATTTACGTTTAAAATGGAGGAGCGAGACTTAGCTTTGAACAACCAGTAAGGTCGTTGCAATTATTGTTAAACCTTCAAAGACTATAAATATCTTCCCTTGCAAAGAGTAATTTGAATGAAATTTTCAAATTATTCATTTTACATTATCTATTTTTGAACTATTATAGCAAGAATGGCTAACTCGTTATGTGAATTTTACATAATGTATCTTTAAAAGAGGGTGAAATAAATGGCGGTCTGACTCCAGTGGTTTAGTCGCTGTGTTTACGATTTGTTTGATCACTGTGATTGTCGTGCGTAATGTGGTTACTATGGTTATTGTATATTATATTGTTACCATGGTTCTTGATGGTAACTATAACTGGTTGCTTTATTTTTATATGGTTACTATATTATAATTACCAATACTATATGGTTAACGTTTTTCATATATATTATGTGATAGCTATTGATTACTTTAAATTATATTGTGACTTGTTATATATGGTTACTGTATATCATATGGCTATTATAGTTACTGAATATGGTATGGTTACTATGGTTACTGTATATTTATATGGTTACTTTGGTTACCGTGTATTATATGTCTACTAGATGGTTGCCATTGGTTACTATACTGTTATATGTTTACTTTATATAATATGGTAACTATTGATAACTGTATGGTTACCATTGGTTACTGTAATATTACATAGTTTATGCTCATGTTATAAATGTATCTGTTATATTAACCTGTGATTATTCTTCAACTACAATGTAAATAAATAAAAGTTTTAAAAAAACATGTCTACTGTGTCTTCATGCATTTCTCTAGATGTCCGTGCTGCCGTCGGAGATGGGCAAGTCGGGATCCGAAGCACAGTTTGGTAGTTCGGTTTCGAGATGGTTGCCGTTAAGCTCAGATGGAATTGTTCTAATAATTGTAAGCTTACATTCTTTACTGGTTGTACTCTTTCTGCAGCAAATAATCATGACTATAGAGTATCTTTATGGTTAACCTGATTTCTCTATTGTGAATTTAAGGGGTTCGGACGCTAAATGTTCTTCACAACATGTCATACGCCCATCTTCATTATCCTAGTTGGTACAGAAAAGTCGGACGTTAAACCCCATTTCATGTCATATATGTCGTCTTGTTCTCCGCTGATCTAAACTCAAAACACAAACCATTGCAGGTTACAAGATCACGAGTTATATTCATCGATCTTCTTTGATGAAATTTAGTAGGCATTAGTAGTTTTACAGGTTTGGTCTTAATCTGTTTTACACCGGTAATGCGAAAGCCTTTTTTTGTTTATATAGCTGAAGGGAGTGAGAAAGGGGGCGGGATAATTACCACTCGACACAAACTATAGGTTATTTCTACACTTATTGTTCATTGTTATTTCAATAATTCGCTGGCGCGTAGGGGTGTATAGCAGTGGGAGGACCTGAAAAAAACACACGAGGTTACACATACAAATCATGGAATCGAAACCACGCCAGTTGACTCAATGACGGACTGTATTATACAACGCGCACGCGCTAACCATTCGACCATCCACCCCACCCCCACCCATGTAACGTACGTGCATTATAGGTGACGTTTTGTCATACGGCCTTGTTATTTACATCGGACGCGGAAGCGAATTATTGAAATACAATTAAACCATATTATGTTAGTCCCGAAATTACCTCGTTTGTGTCGAGTGGACGTTAAACCCCATATCTCTCTCTCTCTCTCTATGTACATCGGACGTAGTTACACATCTTGATCAGGCAGACTTGGTGCCTTTATTCATTTTACGCCTTTGCGTTACATTTTTAATTACCCATAATAATAAATATTGTAACATGCTTAAGGGTCAATCGTGCGTTTTGATTGGTCAATTAGGCACCATCTATTGGACAATAACACCCCTCTTAATTAGAAAAATCACTGCGTATTAATATTATGCGTACTACTTTAATGGAGATAACCACAATGGCGATAATCAATTTTGATCTCGGTAAATTAGATGAAATATTCGGAGATATGTCCGAAGATGAACTTGAAACACCAACCCCCTTGTCAGGTAACAGCTACAAACAATAAAATATACCAAAAACTATAACAACAACATAAATCTTATTTCAAAAGTACTTTTAAAAAAATGAAGTGAGAATTCCAGTTTTCCTTGTGTGTGTCTATACTCATACTGCTACTATAGCAACCAAGCAATAAGCGAGCCAAATCTAATGTGAGGAGCCTGTTATCCTGTTACGTCACGACGTTTTCATTACGTCAAAATGGTTTTTACGTCACTAAAACCGATTTGCAGTGAGACGAATTTTGAAGTTTACACAATAAAATAAGTTCGTTTAAAATTTTAAAAAATAGCATGTTACAATGTCGATAAACACCTCCTGTTTCGCATTTAGAGGGGTGTTATTGTCCAATAGACATGTCCTGAGATTTTCCATTAGAACCCGCGACGCTAACGCGTCTTGGGTCCTAATGATCTCAGGACATGTCTATTGGACAATAACACCCCTCTAAATGCGAAACAGGAGGCGTTTATCTCCTTAATAATAAATAATAAGGGTTCTTATAAAGCGCTAGACTCCAAACAGTATTGTTTGCTCAGCAGTGGTAACAAAGTTAAAGTTACGGGAAATAGTTATAAAAATGAACATTTAAACAAGTACGTTTTGAGTTTTTGTTTGAAGGTGTTTAGAGATGGAGCAGTTCGTAAATGTAGTGGCAGAGAGTTCCATGTATGTGCTGCGTTATATACACTAAATAGGAAATATGCTTTATCAGGATACTTCCTAACACATTTATTTAATATTTTTAATAACTTAAAACAATTGTTTCAGACTTTTATTTGCAAAAGAGAAAAAAGTTAATACTGAGAAGTAATTAACTCGCCGTGGTGTCATCCCTTTCAATGATAGTAACAGCCAAGCAAATATTTAGCCTACTGTTTGGCTTTGTCCCAGTCCGCCTCTTTTTATTCGTTTTTTTAAAATAACATATACTACAAATTTCGGTTAAATATCTAACATGATCTTTTGAAAGTTTAGACGCCAACGCAAGTTTATAAGTTTAGGTTTTTTTTCTATTATGACAATTTACTTCTGTGACATCCTAAATCATTATGGTGAAACATGCGAATATCTAACTGCGAACATATAACTAGCTTCTTTAAAATGGCGTCACAACATGATCACGCCTGCAACTGTTCGTCTCATCAAGCGAACCCCTCTGTTTCGCAGACGTTAGATGAACTTGATTTTGAGCGAGGGATATGGAACCAAGCATTAACGGGAGATATGGACGGTTTGATGAAATGTCTTGGAAAGGGAGACAGTGTAAACTATCTAGATAAGTCGGGATACAGCGCGCTTGTAAGTATCTATTTTTAGTAACACGGGGAATCCCCTTTTTGTTCGTTATTAAATATGCTTGTTACTGGTGTTCGACGTCCACTCAACATAAACTAAGTCATATTGAGACTAACATAACTTTTAAGATCGCAGTGAGGGGAATGTGTAGCCATTATTATACCTCGTTCACAGAAATCACAGTGGTTCACTGAGTTTACACCATGTGGTCCCTGGTTCGACAAACCTCTTCGGGATATTCAGCTAGATTCCACCTTCACAGTGTTACAGAATGGATGGCCTGGTGTGGGAAAAAGTATAGTCATTAGCAGAGGGGGTAAAACCGTGATCTAGATATTGACGTGCACGTAAAAAAAACTTTTTAGATATCAGCAAAGATTAGTTGACAAAGTTCATGTCTTGGCGAATTTCCCTCCTCTTAGAGCACACTGTGTGGCGTATGTCCGACCTCATTAAATCGGTTGGCACAGAAAAGTAGGACGTTAAACCCTTTTTCATTTTTGAAAATCCCTAAAACGCATAATTTGTGTAGTGCTATTGAGTCATTCACCATTATGCGGCGAGTAATGGCCATAACACACTGCTTGGTGCAAGTCCCACTTCATAAAACCGATTGGCAAAGAATAGTAGGACGATAAACTGAATTTCATTTTTTTTTAAATTCAAAGATAAAAATGTAGTATGTTTGTGCCTTTCGGCATTATGTGGCAAGGAGGGGTCATACATAGCACACATATGGCGTATACCAAAAGGTATATTGGGGATCACGGTGTCTAAGTGGATAAGGCGCTGGTTCGCTAGCCTGGAGGTTGAGTGTTCGATCCCTGCATTGGCCGAGAGAGCCCATCTCCAATTTCCGGCGTGATTTCCCCTTGTCAGTGATGCAGAAGGAGGGCCTGACAAGGACAGTTGCCTAGTCGTTCGGATGGGACGAAAAACCGAGGTTCCGTGTACAAATTGGAGTGCACGTTAAAGATCCCTTGGCAGTTGGAATTCGATATAAGAGAAGGCCGTAGCGCCGCTTCCCGGGCAAAAACTTCCCTCATAGCACACTGTATGGCGTATGTCCGTCTTCAATTGGCCCAGGTTAGGTGCTTAAGCGTAGGACGTTAAACCCCATTTCATTCATTCATTCCAAAAGGTATATTATTGTATGTTTGTGTCTTTCAGCATTATGCGGCTAGAAGTGGCCATTTACAGATATGTACTGTGTTACTACAACGTGGGGCCTGTATCAACTGTCAAACAAATAGCGGGAAAGCCACGCCACTTCATAGAGCTGCTTATATGGGTCATACAAACATAGTGACGTTATTATTAAAACATGGAGGCGATCCTAGAATCAGTGATGCAGATGGCAATACATCGGTCCACAAGGTTTGTAGGACAGATCTATTATTCAGAGAGAGAGAGAGAAAGAGAGAGAGGGAGAGAGAGAGAAATGTCCTCTATTTGTCATTGCTCTAATTGTTTGCTACGAAAGAGAGGGAGAGAGAGAGAGAGAGAGCGAGCGAGAGAGAGAGGGAGAGAGGGGGTTTAACGTCTACTCAACACATACTAGTTCATTTCGGGACTAACATATGGTTTTTAATTTTATTTCAATAATTCGCTTGCGCGTAGGGGTCTTTAGCAGTGGGAGGAAGCCGGAGGACCCGAAGAAAACCCACGAGGTTGGACAGGCGACCCTTCTCCTTGCCACCTACAACTGGGGATTCTACAACCGGGGATTCGATACCACGCCAGATTACTCAATGGCGGGTTTTATGATACAGCGCATGTACGCTAACCATTCAGCCACCCAACCTCCCCCACAAGGTTTGTAGAGCAGCTCTAATATTCAGAAGTCGATTGGTTCGTGTATGTAGGCTAGAGTAAATGTATATATAGGCCAAGGGATGCGGTAGGTGGCCATATAAGCAGCATGGTTAGCGCGTGTACTGCGTTGTGTCCTTAGGTATGTTATTGGGTCAACTGGTGTGTTTTCGCTTCTCCGGTTGACGTGACAAGAAGTAGGGTCGCCTGCCTAATTGAAGACGGGCATACGCCATACAGTGTGCTATGAGGGAAATTTTGCCCGGGCAGCGGCGCTACGGCCTACTCTTAAAATCGAATTCCAACTGCCAAGGGATATTTTACGTGCACTCCAATGTGTACACGGGACCTCGGTTTTTCGACCCATCCGAACGACTAGACAGCTGTCCTTGTCAGACCCTCTGTCCTGCATCACCTACACGAAGAAACCACGCCGGAAAATCTGGATGAACTTTCTCCTCCAATGCAGGGATCCCCAAACCAAGGAGAATGACAGTGTAAAAAATAGTGTTCAGTCTTAAAAGCCCATTCGACAACGCGTGGAAAAATTAAAAAGTAATTACTATTTTCATTAATTACTTTCACATGACTTCGCTCGGCTGATCATTTATAGATATAAACATAAAGGGTATCCGAACCAAGTTTCGAAAATATTTTTAAAAGACCTAAGTCCGTAACTTAAAATCCTCCAAAATCTTCGACGTCGAAAACACGAATTTTTGATCAAATTAAATCAACATTGATGATGTAAACTTACCGGGAAAAGATGAGCTTCTGATATCCGATATTTAAGATAAATGTGCAATTTGTGTAAAGAATCATGATTTACATTAAGATTAAAAGATTCCCTTTCATATATTATCGTTGCTCAATAAATATGCAATTTGTGTACATTAAGGTACATTAAGATTAAAATCCTTTATTTTAAAAAACGCCCCACGACTGCCTTCCGTGTCTTATATCTATATCTCATTGTTGAGATAATTGAAATATTAACAAAGCGGCGTAATATATAACTATAGGGAAAAAAATGTAAGGTCAATGTGAACTTTTTGCTTTCATAGCAAACAATAAGTGCAATGACAAATAGAGAGAGAGAGAAATGGGGATTAACGTCCACTCAAAACAACTACGTGTAGGTCATTTCGGGACTAACATTTGTTTTTTTAATTTTATTTCATTAATTCGCTTGCGCGTACGGGTCTTTAGCAGTGGGAGGAAACCGGATAGCCCGGAGGAAACCCACGAGGTTGAGAAGGTGCCCCTATCTCCATGTCACATATTATAAAAACCAAGTACGAACAATTCAAACCATAAGACATAATTCGAAGCGTTACTTTCGACACTAACCTAACTCCCGAGTATAAGAGTTGTTTTTACGGACGTAGAAGGCGAAGCATGAACTCTATTTTTTGCTTAAGTCCAATATCTTGTAGAATGGGGGTCCGAGAAGAAATTTTCGAAGTAAAATATTATGTGGAATATTTTGATAATAAATATGTCCATTTCTTGTGGGGGAACAAGGGACTCAAAGGAGAAATGTTTGAAAAAAATATAATTCTTTCTGTGTCCAATATCTTGTGGAACTCATGTGGTAAAAAAAAACACCACATACTAAAAAACCCGAAAATCTTATGGAATGAAAGTACCACACAGGGAGATAAAGGAATCTGAGAATACATTTTTGAAAAAAATAATGAACTGTTTTCTATGTCCAATATCCTCTGGACTCTAGTAGTGATACATTCCACACAAAATTCCCCAAACCACTTCAGACAGGCAATTACGCCATTCGTCAATAAAGGGGGTCCTTTATTATTTTATGATTAAATACTCTGTTACAAACAGTTACAGAATGGGCATTATTTCTAGGGACAGAAACTCGGTTAAAAACAAAGTTCAATAAAACTTATTTGTAATAATAAAATAAAACCAAGTACGAACAATCCAAACCATCAGACAAAATTCGAAGTGCTAAAAAAAACGGTCTAGACAAAATATAGTGTAATCAGGCAAAATAGTGTAATGAACATATGGACTGTACACCACTACAAAAATACGTAATCGTTTTTAAACAAGAGTTTTACTTTTATAACAATTCATTCGAGTTGTTTTTGGTAAAAATAAATACTGAATGGATGATATTTGATATAAACATAAAAAAACACGTCAATGCCCAAAAAGTGCAAAGGGACAAAATTGTTGTCATTTTTTGAGCACTAAATCATATATTTTGGGAATATTTATTATGTATCTATTATTTTGTCTGTTTTAATATAAGCAAATACACTATGATATATTTGGTGAATACTGAAAACTTTGTGTTTTTCAGTTAGTTTAAAAAATATTGCGGAAAGACAGGAATTGATAATGAGAGAGAGAGAGAGAGAGAGAGAGAGAGAGAGAAATGGGGTTTAACGTCCACTCGACACAAACTAGGTCATTTCGAGACTAACATATGATTTTTTATTTTATTTCAATAATTCGTTTGCGCGTATGGGTCAGGCGACCCTACTCCCTGTCACGTACAACCTGGGAATTCGAAACCACGATTTTGATAATGACCCATATATCGAAAACATGACGTCTGATCTCGATTACCCCAATTTTTGTCAAGGTTTAAATGTACTAGAACATTTTTTTTAACCCTCCGTAGAGGGTTTAAGAAATTGTCTATAGACTCATTAAGTTGTTCCTTGTCACGGAAATCTTTAGTAAAAGCAGGGCAGGCGGAAGCAATTCTTGATTGGGGCGCTTCCATACTAAGTCCCTATAGGCGAGGGTCCAGGGCCCGCAATAACCTGAAAAAAAGACTGATTGCGGCCAAATTATTGGGGGGGGGGGGCTAGGCTTCCCCCCCCCCCCTTTAGCTCCCCTACTCCGCCAGGCCTGAAAAGGCGAAAGATTTACACGAGAAATGAGTAGAAACAATATGCTATGTTAATTAAATGCCATGTCTGTAGGAAAATGAACGGATGCAAATTGTTAGCCTTAAATAATTGTTGAACTCTGTTTTTTACAGGCAGTGAAACAAGGTCATGCTGGGGTTGTAGAGCTACTACTAGAGAAGGCGCCAGAGTTATCTCACCTTAGAAAACAAGATGGCGCCAGTGAAAGGAAAACAGACGAGACTTGATTCATAAACATTTGGATAATACAAGATGGTTAATAACTATGTACGCAACGAAACATAGAGCCAAATGAAATTATATGGAGTTTAACGTCCTATTTTCATGCACTGACTGGGCTTATGAATACGGGAAACATTATACCACAATCCACAAATCGCTAAATCCAAATGTTAAAGTTAATCCGTGGCTTACAGTGGCAGATGTTCTGGAAAGAGTAAATACAGACCCAAACCGACAGATTTGCAGGTGACCAAGAATTAACAAGTCTCAAGTTCCAATCTTACTGTGCTGTACTACCTACCATGTTTGACTGAAATTTGTGCTGTTTGTCTACAAATAACTCCGCTCAAGAAAAGACACCAAGCTAGTTGACCAACATTTTAAGTCCTAAATCGATGATGTTAGTCGAAAACACTTAACACCAAGCATATTTCCAGCATTTTGAGAAATATATATTCTGTTTTAATTAAATAAAATTGAAAAGGTTTAATTGGTTTTTTTCTTTTTAATAACAGAAGTGAACTAGTTGTTGGATATGTCGGCTATTTAGGACAGAGATCTATTCTGAAATCAGCATAATGCTACTTGCAACGTTTAATTCGCTACGGCGACTTAAGAACTATGGAAGGGAAACACCTAGTGTGAAACGGTGCCTGTAACGTAGACAATCGCGTTCAATATTAATCAAATTCAGGGGCAAATAACTCGTCTTTAAACTTTTCTTTATCAGTACACGATACCTCGGTTTTCCGTCCCATCCGAACGACTAGGCAGCTGTCCTTGTCAGGCCTTCCGTCTGCATCACTGACAAGGAGAAATCACACCGGAACCATTCATAGATAAACGGGGCGTTGGGTGGTTAAGTCAAGTGGCGCGGTTTCGATTCCCCGATTGTACGTGACAAAGACGAAGGAGTAGAGTCATCTGCTCAACCTGGTGGGTTTTCTCCGGGTACTCCGGTTACCTCCCACTGCTAAATACCACTACGCGCAAACAAATTATTGAAATTAAAATTTAATTAATAACCTAGTATGTGTCGAGTGGACGTTGAACTCAAATTTCTCCCCCTCTCATTGATAAACTAATAAGCGGACGGTATTAGTTAAACATGCATTATTCAAGAGCTAAATCTGCCTAGTGCAGGTCTTTATTTGGGCATGAAATGTTTTCTAAAGTATTAATTGGACATTAATTAACTGATCCAGGCCTTAATCAACTTTGGATGGCATCACATTGCTCCGATATTAAACAGATTATAACGTTTAAGTGATAAATCAAATATGGCGGCCCCAGACGCTTCGAGTCTTAGCTTTGATCATCCAGGACCGTGGTTGAAATTATTGCACACGTCGACCAAATCTTAAAATGCCAATATCTTCGCTTACAATAGAGTAATTTGAATGAAATTTTCAAATTATTCATTTTACATCACCCACTTTCGACCTATTATAGCAAGAATGGCAAGTTCTTATCTATATCTTGAATAATGTAACTTTAATAGTCGAAATAATAACACACACTTATTTCATCATACAGTGACGATAACCACATGTAAGTCTCTACTACTCTACATTTAGAATACGTCAAGCCTCCATCTCTTTGTTTCTCCCTGTCCAGTAGTGCAGGACAAGGGGCTGGGGGGGGGGCTGTCAAGGAACACCGAGGCCCACATGTTGGCGTGCACGTAAAAGAACCCGTGCAAGTTAAAATTCGAAAATAAACTTGGATATGGGGTCTCTGTCCCAGCAAAATATCTCTCAAAGCACATTGCTGTCCGCCTCGTAAGCCCGGTGTACCGCCATGGGTCGTCTGCCAGACAGCGGACGCCGGGAAAACCGATCGCCACATCCGCCGTGTAACCCATGCATCTTTTCTTACTGCATAATTTTAAACAGCCATCTTCGTCTAGTATTGTCTCTGACAGCATTTGTAATTATTTAACTGTTGTTTAGGACGTATCTTTAAAGGCCACTTTGATGACATTCCACAGTAATGATATCATCAACAGGAACAACAAATACCACATTTCGGTTCTACAGTTTTATATATTAAGCTGCTTACAGATGGTACAATGCATAACATATTACAATAAAGTCATTCTCTCAAACCCATCCAGCCAGACTCGACCAGTTTGCTGATAGAGAATTGTTATATCTTCTCCCTTGAAGAACTACATGGCTGTCGAACAATCGCACACATCTCGGGTATTTTTCTACGCTTGGAGTTTTTGCTAACCATTTTCAAATTGGTCAAATTTGCCGTAATTTTAATCACATGGTCGATCATGCTTCATGGCTTGCATGCCAACAGGGACTCTTTACCAAATTTGGTCAACAGACACGTGTCATTCTTGACCATTAAGAGAGCGTATGACAAGTGTGTTTTATTAACCTAGAGTTCATTTTATGTATCATATCAGCACAGACCCCTTCTGTATTTCTTTCAATATTTCATAAACAATTTAATTTGCATTTCCAATAAACTCATAAAATAATATTTTAACAAAAGTAAATAATTTGAAAAGATAACGGGGGGAGAGAGAGCAATGTGGTTTAACGTCAACTCAACACAACTAGGTACTTTCAGGACTAACATATGGTTTAATTTTTTTTCAATAATTCGATTTCGCGTAGGCGTATTTAGCAGTGGGAGGAAACTGGAGTGCCCGGAGGAACCCCACGAGGTTGAGAAGGCGCCCCTATCTCCATGCCACATACGCTCACACCAGGGCTAGAAACCAAAGCCGCAATCCAGAGGTGGTGGGCCAGCTAGAGATCGAAGCGCGGCACTCTAGACCACTAGGCCACCAACCCCCCTGTAAAGATAACAATATTGTGTCAGTCATCATAGTTCTCTGTTCCTTGTCAATGAATTTGAACACAATGTCGCAACGACATAATTGTTACACCAGTTGACGCAGAACAGTAGGACGTTAACACACATTTAATTCAAATAATTTTATCTGTCGTGTCTTCTTTATCAAGTGTTGTGCTACGGTGATGATGGCTTTATATAAACAATTAAATTATTTATTGATTTAAAATGGTGGTGTTTGTCATTCCACATTGTCGCCTTATGTTCAATATTTTCTGAATATTATTATATCGTCTTTCACGCGGCCATTTAAAGCCCCAATAACACTCTTGTTGTAACTGAATAATTTGGCCCAAACTTCATCTGATCAACAATTTGTACTATTTTACAATATTTCAATTAATTGATGATACAAATTTCATCTTAACACACCGAATTTAAAAAAATAGAAAAATTCAACTGTATGATAATGAAAGGCCTTACGTAAACACTTTCAAATGTAACTTGGATTTAAACATATTTTCGAACGGTAGGACACTTAAACATCTCGTAGTTAGAATAAGGCTATTTTTTTCTGGACCTGTCAAGCCAGCCAGATTGGTATTGTCCCTTTAATAGGCCTACTAATACATAGCTTTTCTGCGGTCCTGTCATTGACTAGAAAGCCATTAAAAACCTTATCGGTGTTAGAAACATGTTGCCTGGTTTTATTATGGTCGTCTGTTTGATATTAACATTTATTCACACCTTCATTTCTATAATTCTAGTTCAATATTAAAACCATGTTGAATTGAGTTAAAATAGTGCTTGAAATCAAAATGGAGGCTCTTTGGAACAGAGGTGGTGATCAGAGGAGAACGAGACGTCATAACCAATGTAACGGAAATCATAATGACGTCACGATCACATTATCTTCTGAAGACGATGGTTTGTTGCAATATTAACTTTATTTGTATCAATAATCGCCTCCGTTTATTTTTATCATTGGAGTGCACGTAAAAGATCCCTTGCCAGTTGGAATTCGATATAAGAGTAGGCAAAATGCCTGGACAAAATTTCCCTCATAGCACACTGTATGGCGTATGCCCGTCTTGAATTAGCTCAGGTTAGTTTCATTATAATGGGACGTTAAACCCCATTTCATCCATTCCATTCATTTTTCTAGTTTTTGATGTGAATGATGATAGAACTAATCAAAAAGTTTTCATTCTTACAATTTTCAAAACCTGTCAAATTCGCATTGATAAGATATGTCAATCAATCCTATTCCAGGAATCTCCGGTCCGCTTCCGTATTTTCCGTTATGGTTTCTCCTCGGTATTTTCCGGTATGGTTTCTCCCTGTCAGTGGTGCAGTATCTCGTCGATCGGATGGTACGAAAAACTGAAATACTGGCTACACGTTACCAATTTGAATTCGAAATATGAGAACACCGTAGTGTTGCTGTCCGGGCAAATATGGAGTTTGAATAGGATATTCCTTTTGTCTTGCGTTGTGTTTTGCGGGGAATGCACAATGCTATTATCTATGTCTTGTCAGCGCGAATTCCATACGTTACGTTTTCTCTGCTAAAGGTCATTGGCAGGCCCGTAGCCAAGGGGTTGGGGCTGGGGGGAGCGAAGCCCCCCCCCCCTAGAAATAACCCCCCCCCCCCCGACAAAAAGTTGTCAACCATATGGTCGGGGGGAGAGAACCATCCAACCCCCCCCCCCCCTATCAGCCAACAAGGTGGCTACGGGCCTGGTCGTTGGTTTGCAAAGTTCCCTACTTGTAACCTGGGGCCAAAAAACAACTAATACAGTAATAATGAAATAATGAAGGCAAATCAAAGCAGTAAAAGATGTGCAGTAAACAATGCCACAAGCTACATATCTGTTGTGCTATAAGGGAAATTTTGCCCGGACAGCGGCACTACGGCCTATACTCTTACATCGAATATTTTACATGCACGACAATGTATACAAGGGATCTTTAATTTTCGTCCCTCCCGATCAACTAGACGGCTATCCTTGTCAAGTTCTTCGCACTGCACCATGCCGGAAACACAAGATACAGACATCAAAGCACAAAAAACTAGAATTGAATAGAATTGGAGTTTTGACGAGTCAGCAAAATTCACATTTGTTATAGTGAAATTAATTGACATACTGATATATTTTTTATTTCATGTTTTAGATAATTCGATATGGGGATACATCAAATCGAACCTATCACGTCATTACCAGCCATTACGTGATGACGTCAGGTATAAAGAGAGGTGTGGTCGGGTATCGACTGTGGTCCAAACTCCGGTAGAATTTGAAAAGGTATAATTTAATATCTGAATGAATTTGTTAAAGATGTGGAAGTGTGCGGTAGCTAAGTGTGTAAGACGTTGTTCGATCCTGGTGTAAGCCGAGAAGATTCTTCGATATTTTCCGGCGTCATTTCGCCCTGTCAGTCATACATGACGGATGACCTGGTACGAGACAACGTACAGCCATGGGGTTGGGTGACCGAATAATTAATACCTGCGCGCTGTATCATAAAGCCTGTCATTGAGTCAACTGGCTTGGTTTCGAATACCCGGATGTACGTGTCAACTTCGTAGGTTTTCTCCGGGTTATCCGGTTTCCAATTATACCATATGCTAGTCCCGAAATGACCTAGTCTCATCTACAGTTATTGTGGCGAGTAGAAAACTGACGTGTACACATTGACGAGTAAGTGGTTAGATTTTGAAAAAAAATGAGGCCGCTGACCAGAGAAAAATCCCCCATGGCGCACTGTATGGCGTATGCCCGTTTTTTGACCAGCTGGAGCAGAGCAGAGCATTAAGATATTAAACCCTATTGCATTTCATTTGATCGTTTGTTTCAGAGAGAAAGACATGGGGTTTAATCTCCACTCAACACAAACAAGGTCATTTCAGGACTAACATATATGGTTCACTATTATTTCAATAATTCTTCTTAGTAGTTCTTCCCAATCACAAAAACCTATGCATGCGAACAAATAATACAAAAATATATTTAACATGATTAGACTAAATATGCCTGGGTTTTTCGTTTCAGTTCTATTTATACGGAAGTACACTTTGTCTTAATGCTCTTTTAGACATCTTCACATTCCAACCAATCAGAGCACTGATAGCTCTTTTTTATATCCTTATAAGGCCATCTTGTATTATACATGGGTAAGTATGTGTGCTATTCTGCCGTCTTTTCATATCATATCACATTATTGTACCATAACACAATATTATGTCATCGTATTGTAACATCTTATCACATTATATATGTAGTGTGACATCATATTGCATTATTATCACATTATTGTATTAAATATCATGTCATGTTATTGTATTAAAACACTGTACCGTATCCCGTCCCTACAACACATCACATCATCGTATCACATCATCATATCACATCGCATCACGTTATTGTATCACATCGCATCATCGTATCACGTTATTGTATCACATCATTATATCACTTCATTACATCACATCATCATATCTTATCACATATCACATCACGATATCACATCATCTTATCCCATCACGATACCACATCATCGTTTCACATCACTATAGCTTATCATCTTATCACATCAGCACATCACAACATCGTAGGACATCAACATATCCCTATCGCCATATCATGTCATCATATCACATCATCGTATCACTTTATCACATCACAGCATCATGCCACTTCATCATATCACATCATCAGTACATGTCATCGCAGTACATCACCGTACACTTATCCCTATTGCCATGTCATAATACTTCATCATATCACATCATAATATCACATCATCGCATCACATCATTATATCACCTTATCATATCACATCATCGTATCACATCATCATATCACATCATCGTATCACATCATCGTATCACATCATCGTATCACATCATCATATCACATCATCGTATCACATCATAATATCACATCATCGCATCACATCATCATATCACATCGCATCATCGCATCACATCATCATATCACATCGCATCATCGTATCACATCATCGTATCACATCATCGTATCACATCATCATAACACATCATTATATCACATCATCGCATCAACTTATCGTATCACATCATCGTATCACATCATCGTATCACATCATCGTATCACATCATCATATCACATCATCGTATCACATCATCATATCACATCATCGTATCACATCATCGCATCAACTTATCGTATCACATCATCGTATCACATCATCGTATCACATCATCGTATCACATCATCGTATCACATCATCGCATCAACTTATCGTATCACGTTATTGTATCACATCATCATATCACATCATCGTATCACATCATCATATCACATCATCGTATCACATCATCATATCACATCATCGTATCACATCATCGCATCAACTTATCGTATCACATCATCGTATCACATCATCGTATCACATCATCGTATCACATCATTATATCACATCATCGTATCACATACATCTTCTTTGTACGAAGATATATAACACAATTATATTATTGCAGCACCTAAGCATGTCACATCCTATATATCACATCAGGTCACTAAATGTTATTCTGCATGCCTCAAACTAAACTGATCTCAGTAGATTTTATACATTTCAGAATCCGAGAGAGATTAACGTCGTCTCAGATATGTGATGTCGTCAAGATATTTGTGTTTATAATATGTTGCTGTATTGTACGCCATTTTGATTTATCGGTGATGTATCATCTATTTCGAGGAAAAGCTATATTTAACCTGTTGGTACTACAAAGTATAACTGATGTTAGTTTATTTTATTATTCTTCAATCACTGACCCGGGTTCAAATACCAGTATCGGCCCAAAAGGGAATCTCACGATTGTCAAGCCCCGTCCCGTTTCCAGGGTAGGCCATGGGATAGTCTTGCCCTAAATACTACGCGTTTCCGTCATAACTACAAAGTGTACGTGTGTGTTATTCCTTTAATCATTGCACCAGGTTCAAATACCAATGTCGGCCTTTACGGAATCTCGTTAGGGGGGGGGGGGGGGTGAAGCCATGTTTCAACACTCTCAGTATCCAATAGCAACTGTTGCTCTCGAAAAACTATGTGTTTCCGCAATAACTACAAAGGGTAACTAATGTACGTGTAATTTATTCTCCTGTTGGAAACCAGGTGTGGGACTAAACGGAATTACAGGGCGTTTCTAACTTCTCTGGGGTAGCCCCTAGGCTAGGGTACGGGTGTCCTAAAGACTATGTGTTGCCGCCATAACTAAAATGTATATTTATACTCCTTCCATGCGAATCCTTATTGGGGCCCGAGGGAATCTCAAGAGTTTTTGTCTTTATTATCCCAGTCTGGGCTGAACAGTAGGATGTTAAACCCCATTTCATTTCATTGTAATTAGCCCAGCCAATGCAGAACAGTAGGATGTTAAACCCCATTTCGTTATATATCTTAGGCCACATCGATTTGACTGTTTGTTCTTAACACCTATTATAAATTTCTAGGGGGGGGGGCAAAATTAGTTGAAAAGTTTGATGCTAAACCCATTTTTTTTACTTTCGTTTTATTTCTATATTGTATAGTTAGTCGATGCTCTAATTAGTGGACTTGGAGCAGACATCTGGGATTCACTATGTTGGAAGTTAACACAACCACCAGAAAGACGAGCAGCTTATTTTGGGGTTTGGTTACATTTATTGTTGGCAATTGTTTATATCCGTATCCTTTTATTAAATACCAAATGATATATCCTCTTGTTTTGATACTAATGAACAATCATTCTTATTGAATACTAATGAAACCCCCTTTTATTAAATACCCATGAAAAAACCCTTGATTAAATACACCTGAAAAACCCCTTATTTAATACTCACGAAAAAATCCATTTTTTGAATATTAATGAAAAATCTTTAATTTAATCCTCATGAAAAATCATGTTATCAAAGAATCAGTTTTTAAACAAAATTATGAATTGGGTAACATTAATTGACAGACGTTTTGATCAGCGGTGTTGGGGCCACAAAGGTTCATTCGGTGTTCGTTGGGCTTAAAGACCCATTTCAAACGAGGGTGATACCGCAGACAATCATAGGGGGTAGATATCTGCTGACTGATTATTGTTAGGGTTGGGGGCTAGGGTGCGAATAGAGGTAAGTGGCCTCAACGTCATATATTCAATAATTAATTAATTGATTTTCCCGGATTTTGAAACGTCATATATGCAATGGTTGTTCATATATTTTTCCCAGAATTTGAAACCCAGTATGAATTTAACTTTCTAGCCACTATATGTTATCATAGATTTAGCAACTTTATTTTAAGATCGATATTTTCAAAAATGGCGTACAGATCCTTAACTTATCCTTCCCAAGTCGCTCACACAGTTGTCATATTATTACAAATAACAGCTTTAACGGTGGCTTTAAACTCTCACGATAAATTAGTATTTACTATAGTCCTGTCTAGTAATGTAAGTATAAATTAGTATTTACTATAATGCTCTCTAGTAATGTAAGTATAAATTAGTATTTACTATAATGCTCTCTAGTAATGTAAGTCTAAATTAGTATTTACCATAACACTATCTAGTAATGTTAGTATATAGTAGTATTTACCATATAAATTAGTATTTAACGTAGGAAATCGATAGGCCGCACGGCCGCTGTTTGAACAGAATTACCCTCACAGCGCACTTTATCGCGTATGCCCGTCTTAATTAGCCAAGTTTGGGCAGAAGCGTGGGACGTTAAACCCTATTTTATTTCCTTTCACAAATCATGCTTTTGATTTCTGGTTTCAGTTAGTTGAAATAAAGAAGAGTATGTGTCGACGTATACACAGAAATAACACCGCCACTTTCTTGTCATTGGGGGGTTGGGATGGCCTAGTGGTCTAGAGTGCCTCGCTTCGACCTCTAGCTGACCGGCCACGGCACCTCTGGCTTGCGGCTGTGGTTTCGAGCCCTAATGTGAGCGAATGTGACATTGGCGCCTTCTCAAACTCGTGGGTTTCCTCCGTGCACTCCGGTTTCCTCCCAGTGCTGAAGACCCCTACGCGCAAGCGAATTATTGAAATAAAAATTGAAAACCATACGCTAGTCCTAAATGACCTAGTTTGTGTCGAGTAGACGTTAAACCCCATCTCTCTCTCTCTCTCTCTCTCTCTCTCTCTCTCTCTCACCTTGTCTTGCAGCTTTCCGGTTCACCAACTCCGATACCACACCCCCTCAATGTGTTTGATTTCTGGTTTCAGTTAGAGGAGCTAAAGAAGAACTAGATAAAAAAAAATTACACTATCCCTACAGTCCCCTCTATGGTTTTATTTCTGGTTTCAGTTAGTGGAAATAAAGACAAACATGTATCGACGTATCGACAGGAATTATCTATTTTATATCGCCTGTCTGGATATTAAGGAGAGATTCCACCATTCCTTATTGTTGTTCATCGTTTCCATGAAAATAATGACAGACGTGGCATGGAATCCAGGTAACTATGGAAACTATATAAACATGCAGATATATTCTGTGAATAAATAAAATGGTATTCAGTTGGGTTTTTTTCACAGAAGGATTAAATACTTCTTTTAAAAAAATCTAGTTTTTTTTATTCGAACCAACTACCAACCAGACGTCAAAACGCAAAACCAAAAATCCATGTAGTATGTAGGGTCTTAGAATGTTTTCGTGGATAAAACATCTGTCAAATTGTGGACATTTCCAAACAATGTAGGGCCTATATCTGTGAGTCGGGTTCTGTGGCGTAATAAATTGTTTATAACATGGTGTTAAAACACTAATCTGATTAAAATACAGATCTATATTTGTGCTGGATTTGGTTTTAATACTTTTAATACTTTTGACGGCCTAGACTACACGATGGCCTACTTCTCCACAAATAAGCCCTGTTCATGTGGGTTTGGGTAGTCGAATTCTTTAAGGAGTGCGCATTAGATCACGAGGTCTATCATTGGAATCCCCGGTTGTAGGTGAAAAAGAGTAGGGTCGCATGTCCAACCTCGTCTTTTTTCTTCGGGTCCTCTGGTTTCCTCACGCTGATTAAGACTCCAACGAGCAAGCAAATTATTGAAAAAATTATTGAACCGTATGAAAGTCACCTAATAACCTAGTTTGTGTCGATCGGACGTTAAACCTCATTTCTCTCCTTTCTGTATGACCCCTGTGTCACATCATCAAGATCAGTAAATCAAGAACAGAAAAATCCTGAAAGTAGGCTATATTATCGACAATTCAGTAGGCCTAATTGTATTTTATTTATAGATTATCTGATGATTATTTTACCCGATGCTTTGTGGATTTTGTGTTTTGAGATTGTGGCAGATTGGGTGAAATTGGCATTTGTCGCCAAATTTAATAAAATCTCATTTCATGTAAATATTTATTCACTATTATTATAACTTTATTTAACGGGACCAGTTGCTCAAAGCTCCGTTATCTTTTAACTATCAGTTAACTTTAACGGAGAGAAAGATTGTTGCTGGAAAAAAAGGCCCCGAACATTCTGTGGTGCAAGTTTTTCCTACAGATGTATGCTAATACTTCTAAAGGAAAAAATAAAGTATTCTATAGTAAATTTAACAGAAAATAACAAACAACACGTTACCAAGATATAGGTCCGTGAGAGTTTAACGGATCGTTAAAATAACTTAGTGTTGAGAAACCGAACCCTGATCATTTAAGATCTGTACTGGACATATGCCGGTGGATCCAGTAGAGGATTTTCAGCGAGGCTGATGAGGCTGCAGCCTCAGGCCCAAAGATTTTGTAAAGATCTTCTTTTTTTAGACTTGTCTCATACGGTTAAAAACGCATAGACAATGAATGTTAGGGGGTGGGGTTTAGGCCCAACGGGAATCAACAAGGCCCCGACCAGCAATTAATTAGGCCCACGCCATTTTAAACAGGTCCTTCAGCAACTGCCGCCTCAGGCCTTGGTGATGCTTAATCCGCCACTGGGTGGATCGCGGTGGCTAAGTGGATAAGGCGCTGGTATGCCTGCAGGTCGGGTGTTCGATCCCTGCATTGGCCGAGAAAGTACATCTCGATTTTCCGGCGTGATTTTGCCTTGTCAGTGATGCAGAAGGAGGGTCTGACAAGGACAGCTGCCTAGTCGTTCGGGTGGGACGAAAAGCCGAGGTCCCGTGTACACATTGGCGTGCACGTAAAATATCCCCTGGCAGATGGAATTCAGTTGCTGCCCGGGCAGAATTTCCCTCATAGCACACTGTATGGCGTATGTCCGTCTTCAATTAGCCCAGGTTAGGTGCAATATAGTAGGACGTTAAACCCCATTTCATTCATTCATTGGACATATGCCATCTCTAGGACAATGTACGATGGAATTGGTTATGGCTTGTTCTAATGTGTAGAAAACGAGTAGCAATGGACCTTAAAAAACATTATAAGGACTATGGACTAAGCATGCGTAGAAGACTATAGCTCAATTTCGACTGTTAACGTATTTCATTAATGAATGAAATGGGGTTTAACGTCCTATGCTTAAGCACCGTACGTGGGCTAACTGAAGACGGGCATGTGCCATACAGTGTGCTATGAGGGGAAATTTTGCCTGGGCAGCGGCACTACGGCCTAATCTTATATCGAATTCCAACTGCCAAGGGATCTTTTACGTGTACACGGGGCCTCGGTTTTCCGTCCCATCCGAACGACTAGGCAGCTGTCCTTGTCAGGCCCTCCTTCTGCATCACAGACTAGGGGAAATCCCGCCGGAAAATCGAGATGAACTTTCTCGGCCATTGCAGGGATCAAACACCCGACCTCTAGGCTAGCGAACCAGCGCCTTATCCACTTAGCCACCGTGATCCCCGTATTTCATTAAGCAAAATTGATTATAAAATGCAACATTTTTTTAAAAAAAACTGAATATACCTGTAAAACACTATGTGTTATAGGTCAATTTACAAACTGTAAGCTTATTTAGGTTCCTTGTTTGAATTTTTGCGAAAATGGGTCCGGGTCCTCAAATGCATCTTGATTAAATGTGGGTTTTTTTTCAGGAATATCACCAATTTAGACTTACCCTAGCAACTGATATGAAATCATGTAGAGAGAAACTAGTAAGAAACTTAAACCTAAACCATTATTTTACGTTACCATGAATACGGAAATTTCGAAAATGAGATTTATGCAGGAAGTAGTAGGGTGCACAACGACTAGATTCTGCAGACATATTTGTACTTGATCGATGGATCGGGCGGTGAGGCGCAAACGTGATATGTAATATTGGTCAAAATTTAATGAAGTTTGTGTTTCTTGTATTCAAAAATGAGTTATTTTACCCTGACGGTAAAATATTTTAAGTCCACCAGAAAGAATTCAAAATTTGTAAATTGAAAAAATTCGGGTGTTTTCCAATTTGATTAAAACACCCATCCTATTTCATTTCGTCTTTTATAATTCAAAATTTCGTTTAACTTGTCTTCACTACTTCATCTCCATTCTCCACGCAAGTCTCGCTATCCAGGACGACCTTCGGTTGCAGTGATTTTCGTACTATAGTCGAACCATCTGCATCCGAATGGCATTTAGTTCAACCAGTGGTCGTGACCAGACGTACCATGCGATAGAGCACGGTCGGGATAGTTCAAAGATGGCTGACAAAAATGACACTTGAGAAGATTTTCGTAAAAATATTATAAAATTTCAGCTTGCCGTTGCGTTATTTACAGCTTGGTCGGTATTATAGGGTCCATGTTAACACCAGAAATTTAGTGAATGGGCATTCGAGTATAGATGTTAAGTTTGATTTTTTGTTCGTCTTTTTTTTGATGAATTTGACAGATTAGGAATATTAGCATCTTCTTATTCGAATATATATAGCCATAGGCCCACGACAAAAAACTGTACGCGTGAAATGATCTTGGTTAGGTGACATAAATCAAATGAAAATTATTCTGATATTGACTAATCCTATTTGTAACCCTTTTTAATCTTGCTTTCACATCGCAGGATGAAAAATTAACCAGTTTTTAAAAATACATGAGTAAATATAGCAGGCGGAACAACTGACATTGTCGCCACCATATTGAATAGTTAAAGGCTAGGGCCATTTGCGTTCGGATGCTGGTTCAGACTATAGTCGCGACCATAGTCTGCATCCGAAGGTCGCCCAGTGTGGACTGCAAGGGAAGACAACTCTGTTTGGGAGATTGCTTCATCTCCTGTAGTGTAGGATATCGAAAGTATATAAATAACGAAACGAAATATAGATCTGTATTTTAATTAGTTTGGGTGCTTTTTGGATCTAGATTATTGTACATAAATAAATTTGATTTAATTTCCTGAGATAATGATCTGCGTTGTATATGGTACAGGCAACAATTCGGGCATTTTATATCGTATTTCCGAAGGCTTTTTTCTGAAACTAGCTTATTGTACATAAATAGCTTTAATTTAATATTCTGAGATTATGTGTTGTAATTGTTTTTGCCCAGGCAGCGACAGATTACACGGATGTCGTCAGTAGAAGAATTGGATTAAATATTTTACCAATGGGCTGTGTATTAGTTCTAGGCTTCTGTGAATCGTTTAATATTTCTGGAATGGTTGGACTCGGATTCTTGACGCTCATATTTCTCAGGTAAGTGCTCGTTTAACTTGCTTTTACGGTTGCCGGCTGGAATTTAGTTTAACTCGTCATCATTAGCTTACGTCAAAGAACCGCGGTGACTCATAAAGTAAGAGAGAGAGAGAGAAATGGGGTTTAACGTCCACTCAACACAACTAGGTCATTTCGGGACTAACATATGGTTCAATTTCAACAATTCGCTTGCGCGTAGGGGTCTTTATCAGTGGGAAGAAACCGGAGTGCCCGGAGGAAACCCACGAGGTTGAGAAGGCGCCCCTATTTCCATGCCACATACGCTCATACCAGGGCTCGAAACCACAGCCTCAGCCAGAGATGGCTGGCCAGCTAGAGGTCGAAACGCGGCACTCTAGCCCACTAGGCCATCCCCCCCCCCCCGCTCATAATGTAAGACGTTGGTACGCTAACATTGAGATACTGTGTTCGGTCTCGTCTTCATTGATCCATAACATTGGGATCTCAAACCCCGTTTCCTTCAACTTGATTCGATCATTTTGGACGGTTGTTTTTGTTAATATCGCCAAGTGTGCAATGCCAGAATGGAGAATTTATCCACGCCTACGCGTCATCGAATTTGTCAAGAGTTCCTTTACACGCCAGAGTGTCGTCACATTTGAAATTTATATTTATTGGAGAACGTGTTGTGCGTCAGTGAGGAAGACGTTGGCTCGTTGACATGGCGGTCCCGTCTTTAATCCCGGTTTTGGCCTAGAAAGTTTGTCAGGATTTTCCGGCGTTTTACCCCCTTGCCAGAGGTGCAGGACTGAGGGACCTAACAACTTAACAAGGAACAGTCTAGTCGTTTGGATTGAATGATAAACCGGCTCCTCAGTGACCACGGATTTGGTTCGATAACCTAGGAGGTACCGTGTTCGATCGCTGCGTTACAAAACTTTTACAACTTGTTGTGAGACTTCCTACTAAATATTTTCGCCATCTTTTTACAGTTTGTTTGTTGTGCATATTGTAACTGGTACGTTATTGAGACGATATGAGAACTGGCTTTTATCAAAAACTAAAGCAGACGATATTATAGAGATTTACCCGGATACAGATTCACAGATGATTCCACCATTAGAGAAAATACGACCTCAAATAAATAAAGATGAATAAATAAAAACCTGATAACAAAAAAAGAGAAAACATCTTTTGATTTAAAAACAAAAATAATAAAAATTGTATCTTTATTTCGTTTCGTGTTGTTATGGTTCTGAATTTCGACGCTATAATATAAATCTGGAGATGAATTCAGATCAGACGGGGAGTAGTCCCGGGCGCGGACGGACTAGAGAGTTCAGATCAGCTGGGGAGTTTGGGCCGGTTGGAAAGAAGTTCGGATCGGTTGGAGTTCGGATCGGTTGTGGAGGAGTTCGGGTCAGTTGTGGGCTGGGGGAGTATAGGTCATTTTGGGAAGAGTTTCCATAACAAACCAATGTCAATTATATGATAGTTGACATTCATACCCTCATAATACTAATAATATAATAATTCTACGACACCCATGCTCACGGCTACAATAGAAACAATTGATATGTGCCATTTATAAATAGGAATCCCCGTCTTCTTTATCCCAGTCGGCGCAGAACAGTGGAACATTAAACTACATTCCATTTAGTTTATAAATAGGTATCAATAAATCATTATAAATAGTAAAATCTTGGAAATGTGTCACTAGTTTACACATCCCCAAAACATACCTTAACAAATTAAATTACCCCAAATCTTGGTCTTGTGTGGACACTAATAATTGTTCTATTTCCCTAACTGTTGGAACTTTTTTGTACTCTAGACTGTCTTGTCTTCTCTCTTACCTTATGGTACTCTAGACTGTCTTGTCCTAATCTTTTCCTTATGGAACTCTAGGATGTCTTGTTCGACTCCCTTCTTTTGGAACTCTAGACTGTCTTGTTCTACTCTCTCCTTTATGAAACTCTAGGCTGCCCCTTTCTGCTCTTTTCTTTTTGGAACTCTAGACTGACCTGAACTAATCCCCTCTTTTCGGAACTCTAAGTCTAGACTGTCTTGTTCTTCTCTCTTCATTTTGGACTTGTAGGTTGTCTGGTTCTAATCCCTTCTTTTCGGAACTTTAAATCTAGATTGTCTATTTCTACCCACTTCCTTCTGGAACTCTGGACTGTCTTGTTCTACCCACTCCTTTTGGAACTCTAGACTGTCTTGTTCTACTCTCTTCCTTTTGGACCTCTAGGCCGTCTTGTTCTACTCTCTTCCTTATGGAACTCTAGACTGTCCTATTCTTTCATCTTCTTTTGGGAACTCTGGACTATCTTGTTCTACCCACTCCTTTTGGAACTCTAGACTGTCTTGTTCTACTCTCTTCCTTTTGGACCTCTAGGCCGTCTTGTTCTACTCTCTTCCTTATGGAACTCTAGACTGTCCTATTCTTTCGTCTTCTTTTGGGAACTCTGGACTATCTTGTTCTACCCACTCCTTTTGGAACTCTAGACTGTCTTGTTCTACTCTCTTCCTTTTGGACCTCTAGGCCGTCTTGTTCTACTCTCTTCCTTATGGAACTCTAGACTGTCCTATTCTTTCATCTTCTTTTGGGAACTCTGGACTATCTTGTTCTACCCACTCCTTTTGGAACTCTAGACTGTCTTGTTCTACTCTCTTCCTTTTGGACCTCTAGGCCGTCTTGTTCTATCATCTTCTTTTGGGAACTCTAGACAGCCTTGTTCTACTCTCTTACCTTTTGGAACTCTATAGACTGTCTTTTTTCCATTTTCCTTTTTTGGTACTCTGGTCTGTCTTGTTCTACCCTCTTCCTTGTGGAACTCTGGGCTGTCTTGTTACAACTTCTCTCTTCTTTTGGGAACTCTCGGCTGTCTTGCTCTACTCCCTTCTTTTCGAGCTCTAGGCTGTCTTGTTCTACTCTCTTCTTTTCGAGCTCTAGACTGTCTTGTTCTTCTCTCATACTTTTTGGAACTCTAGACTGTCTTGTTAGTTCTAATCTCTTCCTTTTGGAACTCTAGACTGTCTTGTTCCATTCTCTTCCTTTTGGAACTCTAGGCTGTCTTGTTCTTCTCTCTTACCTTATGGAACTCTAGACTGTCTTGTTCTACCCTCTTACCTTATGGTACTCTAGACTGTCTTGTTCTACCTTCTACGTTTTGGTATCTCCTCGTCTCTATGCTGGGGTTTTTTTTTTGCTTGTTCAACTTGGTCGACTCAATCGGGTTTTGTAATTGTATATCTACGTCCCATTTTTAGCTTATAAGATTTAATGATTTTATAAGTTTGTGTGCATTTAAAATTTTGTCTTGGTTGTAACTTTTAACTAAGCATAAAATGCTGTCAGGTTACTGTTGAAATATGCGACGTTGTTGACGTCAGGAAAGGTTGGCTATAGATCTTCTTGCTGCCTATAGTAATAATAGCCTATGCAATATTTTTATATATACACTGCGTCAATGGAATTGAATAAGGAATAATGAACACTGAAGCTGACGTGACAGGAAACTCCATTTCATTAAACATAGGACATTGCTCCCCCACCCCCCACCGCCCCAAAAGATAAAATATATCAAACACCAAAGAATTCTAACTCAATGGATAGACCAGAAAATGTCCATGGATTTAACGTTGAAGAAGTTAATGGAGTGATAATCACTAGTCTGAGCCCTGAATGTTTTCTCAAGAGTTTTCTCCCCTGTATAGAAACTTTGGAAAGTGAGAAGCAAAAGTGAACTGTCAACAATTTTAACTTTAACATGTTTTCCCGAAGTTCATAGAAATTAAATAAAAATGTTAGGAAGATTTTTCAGTGAGAAGATTATCTGACAATATGGACGAGCAAGGCTGCCCAAGATGTAAAACTACCAAATATAGAAATCCATCATTGAAGTTGATGGTAAACGTCTGCGGACATTCTTTGTAAGTCGAACTCAGTCTTAGTAAAAATTCTTCACAATTTTAGTTTTAGCTTTTATGTACTTCGGAGAGAGAGAGAGAGAAATGGGGTTTAACGTCCACTCAACACAACTAGGTCATTTCGGGACTAGCACATGGTTTAATTTTTTTTTTCAATAATTCGCTTGTGCGTAGGGGTCTTTAGCATTGGGAGGAAACCGGGGTGCCCGGAGGAAACCCACGAGGTTGAGAAGGTGCCCCATATCTACAGAGAGAGGTAGCCAGCCAGTGAGCTGGAGGTCGAAGTGCTGAAGCGGAAGTGCGACACTCTAGACCACTAGGCCATCCCAATGTACTTCTGAACTATGACTAACTTACTCAGTCTCTGGTTTCAAAATTGAATGTGTTTAGTTACGGTACTGATGAATAATCGATTATATTTGAATATTTTTCTATTTTGTAGATGTGACAACTGTGTAGATCTGTTATTTATAAAAGGATCAGGGGCGTGTCCAGAATGTGGAACGGCCATCAGGAGAAGTAATTTTCGGTACCAGATATTCGAAGATGCACAAGTAGAAAAAGAAATTGACATCAGAAAGAAAATCTTGAAAGAGTAAGATCTTAGTCGTTTGACCAAGGGTGTACTTTCAACATTGTACTTTTTTGCTCCTGTATAATATGTCTTCTTTTCTTCCTTGCATCCCTGCCACTGTGGCTGAAACTTTTCTTTCTGGCGGGATCAGCTTACTGAGGGGGTGTGGATTGCCAAATGGTTAGCGCGTGCATGCTGTATGGTAAGGTCTGTCATTGAGTCAACTGGCATAGTTTCTATTCCCCAGTTGTACATGACAAGGAGTATGTTCGTCTGTCCATCCTCGTCGGTTATCATTGGGTCCTCTGGTTTCCTCCCACTGCTAAAGACCCCTACGCGCAAGCGAATTATTGAAATAGAATTGAACCATGTGTTAGTTCCAAAATGATCAACATGTAGTTTGTGTCAAGTGGACGTTAATCCCATCTCTTTCTCTCGCTTTCTGTCCTTTTTAGTATCAGGGTTTGAGTGGGAGCGCTTCCATACTAAGTCCCTATAGACGAGGGTCCAGGGGCCGCAATAACCTGAAGAAAACAGTACTTGCAGCAAAATTATTTGGGGGGGGCTAAATCCCCCCTACTCCGTCGGGCCTGAGTATAATAAATGAATATTTGATTTGTTTTCAGATAATTTCCTTAAAGTAATAAAATAAATGAATAGGCCTCTATTATTTGTTTTTTAGTTATAATAAGAAAGAAGAAGATTTTGAAAGTTTACGAGAATATAACGATTATCTAGAAATGATTGAAACAATTAGTAAGTTTACGTTACAGACAAATTACAATTTTAGTTTTACTTTCATTTATTTTTATACAAACTTATCTGTATTCTTTGTTTATTAAAAAAAATAGTTAGTGGTAAATCAGACCTAGGTTCAGTGCAAAATGGCCACCACATGTTAATGTGTCTTCTTGGGAAATACCAAGCCTAACCTTAACATGTTTTAGAGGACTCAACTTTGGTCCAATTTTGTGGGGTTGGGATGGCCTAGTGGTCTAGAGTGCCGCGCTTCGACCTCTAACTGGCCGGTCACCTCTGGCTTGCGGCTGTGGTTTCGAGCCCTAGTGTGAGCGTATGTGACATGGAGATAGGGGGCCTTCTGAACCTCGTGGGTTTCCTCCGGGCACTCCAGTTTCCTCCCACTGCTAAAGATCCCTACGCGCTAGCGAATTATTGAAACAAAAATTAAAAACCATACGTTGTCGAGTCCAATTTACCACTGACCATTAAAAAAAACAATTTTACGTTTTCAGGACTGTTCCCCTTTCATTTACTTGGAAGAGAGGGGGTTTGGTACCGGTACTCAAAGAGAGGGGGTTCGGTGGCCAAATGGTTTGAAGCGTTTTACATTAAATCATAAGATCTGGGGTTGAGATTCCCTTGTCCTCTGGTTTCCTTTCACTGCTAAAGACCCTGAGGTGCAAGCAGGTTTTTTAAATAGAAATTGAACCATATGTTGGTCCCAAAAAGACGTGGTTTCTGTCGAGAGGATGTTTAACCTCATTTCTTTCTTTACTTGAAGCCTCGGACAAGACCCTAATCTCCAAGCTTTCGTTACTTGAAGCCTCGGACAAGACGCTAGTCTCCAAGCTTTCGTTACTTGAAGCCTCGGACAAGACGCTAGTCTCTTAGATTTCTTTTACTTTAGTCCTCGGACAAGACGATAATCTCCTAGCTTTCTTTTACTTGAAACCTTGGACAAGACGCTAATCTCCTAGCTTTTCGATACTTGAGACATCGGACGAGAAGATAATCTCCTAGCTTTCCGTTACTCGAGGTCTTGGACAAGACGCTAATCTCCTAGCTTTCCATTGTTGATAAAGTCGCTGATTGGAAGTTGATTTATATTATTTCAGTTTATAACCTAGCTAATGGTATTGATGTTGAGGACACGAGAAGACAAGTTGATGGATACAAGAAAGAAAATAAAGAGGCCATTCGTAAAAATCAATCCAAACTTGTAAGTAAGAGGTTGGGGTGTTTAGAAACTTACATGAAATAACAGTCGTAGGTGATGGTCTCTTGTAGGCTCAGGGGCCTGTTTCACGAAATTTTAACCAAGATAAAATTCAAATTTTAGTAATTTGATTGGATAATATTAGATTGATTTTAGTGCTTAGCCAATCAAAATTAAAGTATCTACAAAAATTTTGATGTTATCTTTAGTTACGATTTCGAGAAACTGGGCCCAGGTTAGTCTCGGTCACCCAGAACCCCCTAGTCTTCAACGTACGGAGGGTCTGGGTCGGTTCTCAATTGTTGACAAAATTTACTGGATAATCTACCCCATAAAAAACCAAACTCCCGGTCACGCATGGGCAATGGAACCTATCGGTTAAAGTCTCGGTAAGTTATAGATCTTATGAAGCCGGGACGATTTTGCTAGATTTTATAAAGCGAGGTTGGAATGTATCCCACAATTCACTGGGCGCATCTATTATTAGAAACAAAATAGATACGTCGGAAGAAGCATGAATTGCGATGAAAAATTATAATTGTGAGAAGCCATACGTCAGATTCATGACGAGAGAAAATTACTATTTCAATTAAAACCTTTACAAACAAAATTTTAAAGATTGTCATTGTTGACAAGCGAGCTGTTTTGATAGATTCAGTACGTGGTAACTTAAAAGACTGGATAATCCAGACAATGACCGACTTTCCGTCAAATTCTGAGGACCCATCCAGACTAATATTCGTAGAATATTTGTTTGGATGATAGAGACTAGGCCCAGGTTGAAATAGAAGAGAGGCAACTACATGCATGTATATAACTCTATAACACCAACCTTAAGATTATGTGGCTTCTATACGTGTTCGTTATTCTGTACAGGTGGTAGAATTTTATAGTTAAATGGCGTTACATGGCGCAGGTCAGTCGTATTCGTAGCCAAGTTTAAAGTTTAGTTTTGAAACATACTCTGTATTCCTTGGTGCAATATATAGCTGACATGGATCCTATACTAGTGCCTAATCCAGACCGCTAAGGAGATGTTTTGCATATGTTCCATCTAAGCTGAGTGGACATTAAACCCCATTTCTCTCTCTCTCTCTCCATCTAAGCTCTATGTTACTATTTATTGATTGATGGATTGTAGTCTATTTATGTAACTAAATGTTACTAATCATAGATTGACGTGGCCGTCGTAGTCTATTTATGTTACTATTTATAGAGTCGGGATGAAGAGTATTTATGTTACTATTTATAGCTTGATGAAGAGTATTTATGTTACGTCGTGATGAAGAGTATTTATGTTACTATTTATAGCTTGATGAAGAGTATTTATGTTACGTCGTGATGAAGAGTATTTATGTTACTATTTATAGAGTCGTGATGAAGAGTATTTAGAAATGTTAATAGAAGAGGAAGAGAAGACGTCATCGTTACGTAAACAGATGATTCACGATACGGAGGTACTCGAGAAAAACAAGAAGAAACGAGATAAGGAGGCCTTGATTGATGAACTGGTATGTGCTGATTATTGTATTAACATCTCTTTCTAATTTGGGGGATCGAAATGAAATGAAATGGGGTTTAATGTCCTACTGTTAATTTTGGGGGGTTGGGTGGCTGAACGGTCTGTCATTAAGTAAACTGGTGTGGTTTCGAATCCCTGGTTTTACGTGGCAAGGAGTAGGGTCGCCTGTCCAACCTTGTGGGTTTTCTCTGGGTCCTCCAATTTCTTCACTGCTAAATACCCCTTAGTGCAGTCATATCCTAATAGTTCATGACTTAATTACAAGAAACAGCTTATAGTCGTTTGTATAGGATGAAAACCGAGGTCCTGTGTACACAATGGCGTGCATGTAAAAGATCCCTTGGCAGTTACAATTCGATATAAGGGTAGTCAGGCCTGGAAATAACGGTTTAGATGTACCTGACAAAATGTCAGGCACTAATATAATAGTACCTGACATTTTCAACTCATGTATTAATAATACCATTAAAATAGACAAATTAGTGCCTAACAAAATGACAGGCACCAGAGGTTTTGTGCCAGACAAAGCCTGAATCTGTGCCAGACATTGTCAGTGACAGTTGCCTCATTTCCAGGCTTGAGGGTAGCCTATATCGCTGCCAAAATTGTCTCGCATAGCACACTGTATGACGTATGCCTGTCTTCATAAACCCAGTTCGGAGAACAACAGCCTACTATCATATTGATTTCCAACTTCAAGGGATCTCTTACTTTCATGCCAAGGTATACACAGAACCTCTATTTTAAGTACTATCCAAACGACTTGTTAGGCCCCCAACCTGCACCGATGACAATAGGAATCCCATCGAAAAATCCTGGTGAACTTTTTTGGCCAATGCAGGGATTGAACTTATCACCTCCAACTAGCAAGCCAGCACCTTACTTACTTAGCCACTGTGGCCCCCAATGAGTAGCTTTAAGTTAGAATAATTGTAAAAGATTTATGACACAAATTCTTCTTGTTTTACAGATAGTAATTCTTGTTTAATTTAGTTAAAGATTCATTATGGGAGATTAGATAACGAGTTGGCAGTTCTTACCATAATAGTTAAAAACCACATAATGTAAAGGCAATTTGCCTTTTAAAAATAGTCTCGATTAACCATTGTTTTGATATAATTATCCATGAGCGTTGGCAGCATATATTATTTTAATCCAGTCGATATCGAAGGCTAGTCTTGACATGGAGAGTTGATTGTGGTCTGGAGAAGTTGATTATTGTCTAATTAATAATTTAGTTAAGATTTCAAGCCTAAAGAAAGACCTGTAATAGGCTGATTTTGCTCTTGCATAATGCATGTTTGATGTTTTTAATTATAGATGTTTTCTGACATGTCAGCAGCTGATATTTTAACGATGCATAAAACAACGGCCCGACCAGCAGAGACGGTCGATAACTCAAGTTTCCAACCAGCACAAACTACTCGTTATTCTACAGGAATACAAAGGGTAGGTAACCTATATTGGCCTTTGCCTGTGGTTCAATCCAGTTCATCTAATTGAATAAAATATTTGTTTAAACTAACCGAACATTGATTGGTCCCGCAAAATGTGTGCAGCTCTTTCTACCATTGAGGGGGGGGGGGTCAGATTGGTTAGCGTGTGCTGTATCATTGAGTCAACTGGCGTGGTTTCGAATCCCCGGTTGTTAGTGGCAAGGAGTAGGGTCGCCTCTCCAGCCTCGTGAGTTTTCTCTGTGTTCTCCGTTTCCTCCCAGTTCTAAAGAACCCTTACAAGTAAGCAAATTTTTGAAAAAAAATTGAACCATGTGTTGGTCGAAAAATGACCTAGTTTGTGTCCAGTAGACCTTAATCCCATTTCTCTCTCTCTCTGTATTAAACTGGCTAGTAAATTACAACTCTGTTAATTGAATGATTGATGTATACAGGGACAGAGTGGTCTGATTCCAATGCCTATGACAGAAGCTAACCCTGTATATCACTATGAAGAAATGGAATTAGAAAGATGTGGTCCTATATATCCTACAGTAGATGATATCATAGAAGTTGGGTGAGTAATAAATAGTATTACGTGATTTGCCCTAGTAAATATAATTTGGTTATTTCACTAGAAAGTGGGGGACTGGGTTGGCCTAGTGGTCTAGAGTGCTGCGCTTCGACCTCTAGCTTGCGAGTCCTGGTGTGAGCTTATGTGGCATGGAGATAGGGGCACCTTCCAAACCTCGTGGGTTTCCTCCGGTTTTTATCCCACTGCTTAATACCCCTAAACGCTAGCGAATTATTGAATAAAATTAAATTATATGTTAGTCCTGAAATGACCTCAACCCCATTTCTCTCTCTCTTTCTCTCTCTCACCAGAGGTTTACTACCTAGGATCTGGAAGTATGATGGGGAGGGTGGTTGTCTGTCTCTTTTCGTGGGTTTTCGCTGTGTCTTCAGGTTCTCTCCTGTTACTAATAACAGATATATGCCAGGTCATTTTAAAATGAGCAGATGGCTCAATTTTATTGAACCCCATGTTAGTCCTGAATTAACTTAGTTTGTGTCAAGTGGATGTTAAACTCCATTTCTCTCTTTCTCTTCTAATATAATTGAACCATGTGTTAGTCCCAAAATTACCTAGTTTGTGTTGAGTAGGGGGGCTGGGGTGGTCTAGAGTGCCGCGCTTCGACCTCTAGCTGGCCGGGCACCTCTGGCTTGCGGCTGTGGTTTCGAGCCCTAGTGTGAGCTTATGTGACATGGAGATAGGGGCGCCTTCTCAACCATGTGTTAGTCCCAAAATTGAACCATGTGTTAGTCCCAAAATTACCTAGTTTGTGTTGAGTAGGGGGGCTGGGGTGGTCTAGAGTGCCGCGCTTCGACCTCTAGCTGGCCGGGCACCTCTGGCTTGCGGCTGTGGTTTTGAGCCCTAGTGTGAGCTTATGTGACATGGAGATAGGGGCGCCTTCTCAACCTTGTGAGTTTCCTCCGGGCAGTCCGGTTTCCTCCCACTGCTAAAGACCCCTACGCGCAAGCAAGTTATTGAAATAAAATTAAAAACCATATGTTAGTCCCAAAATTACCTAGTTTTTGTCTAGTGGACGTTAAACCACATTTCTCTCTCTCTCCCCCTTATGTTTGTCCTGAAATGACCTAGTTCGTGTTGAGTTAACATTCAAAACCCCTTTTCTCTCTCTCCCTCTCTCTTATTATAAAATATTGTCTCTTTTTAGATATTTATCGAATGTTCGAGCAGCATCAGAATCAGAGCGTGCTGGTGGATTTGAAGCTACATTATGTTGTCAGAGAGCTTTACAAGATGCTTTAGGTGGATTATTTTATTACCCGGAACTTACTGGTCAATCAACCTCTGTCATGTGATCACCACAGACATACGTCATAAAACTAGACTGACAGAGAGCGGAATTCACATTTGTTCATAAATAAATTGGGAGTTGAAATTTAGCTGAAATATTATATTAAAAAGGTCGTGGGAATTTTCCATACATCAAAATTTGAAATTTAGCTGAATCAACGCGACTGGAATTCAGATTTGTTCAAAAATTTGAGTTGAAAAATATTGTGTTAAAAATGATGTGGGGTTTTCAAAATATCAAAATTTAAAATTTAGCTGAACTGACTCGAGTCTGGTGAATGAAATAGTTCAAGACAAAGAAGACCCATGGTGTATTCCTACATCATTGTTAACTAACTAAAGCGAGCCGACGTGCAAGTATGAATATATATATAAAGTTCATTGTTTACATGTTCGTATCAAAGGGGAAAATGTAAACTTTTACTCATCATCATGTAATCTGACATTATTGCTAATTATAGCGAGTTGACTTACAAGTACGAGAAAATAATAACTATAAAAATATGTATTTTATTTATTAATATTATAAACATATTAAACTATATTCAACAATCTTGGGACTGACAGTCAGCGATTGAACATAATTTAATAAAAACGAATTCAACTTATATAGAAAACAATTACTGGTTTATGCACATCTAGCACGTTTCGACAAGTGCTTGATAACAATAAGTTTCTCCGGGTCGTCCCACGACCTCTACACGCAAATGAATTATTGAAATAAAATTAAACCATGTTTATCCCAAAATGACCTAGTTTGTGTCGAGTAGATGTTAAACCCCATTTCTCTCTTTCTTTGATAACAATAAGAGAATACTTGTCGAAACTTTATGCTGTATCATGTGTATAAACCAATGATTGTTGTCTATATAAATTGTGTTGTATTGGATGGCTGAATTGTTAGTGTGCTGCGCTGTATCATAAGGTCATTGAGTCAACTGCCATGGTTTCGAATGCCCAGATGTACGTGCAAGGAGAAGGGTCACCTGTCCAACCTCCTGGGTTTTCGCCGGGTCCTCCGACTGCTAAAGACCTCTACGTGCAAGCGAATTATTGAAATAAAATTAAACTATATGTTAACCCTGAAATGACCTAGTTTGTGTCAAGTGGACGTTAAACCCCATTTCTGTCTATATATAGATATAGATTGTCTTGCGATTTAAACAATTTACTTTACATGTCATCATTGATGTCATTTATTCCTGGTTGTTAATTAATGGTTATCTGAATGAAATGAGATGTATAAGTTCTTTGTACCGGTGTATATTAAAACCAAACATACAAGTTAATTTTTTTTTGCATGTTCTGTTTTTGGGGTAGTCGTGAGCTTTGCAACTATGAGTCGAAGTTTAAATACTTCCAGGGATTTCCCATGTTGGGGACAAAGCCTACATGTTTTAAAAATGAAATGAAATGGGGTTTAATATATGTCCCTATTTATCTGCTCCCAACTGGACTAATGAAAACTGGCATATGCTCTGAGGAAACATTTTGATCAGAAAGTGGGACAAGGTGAAGAAATAGTCCAAAACATAACCATTAGCAAAAAAATCAAATTAAATTGAACTATATGTTAGTCCAGAAATGACCTAGTTTGTATCGAGTGGACGTTAAACCCCATCTCTCTCTTCATTACTGTCAAGGGGAAACAAATCAGGCTGGAAAAAATGAAATTAAATTTAACATCCTACTGCTACGGCCTACTCTGATATCAAATTATAACTGCCAAGGGTGGACCTTGGTTTTAGTGCCACCAGAACGACTAGTCAGCTGTCCTTGTCAGACCATCCGTTTTGCATCACTGACAAGGGGAAACCACCATTGAAAATAGAGATAAACTGTCTCAGCCAATGCAGAGATAGAACACTAGAACACTTGACCTCCAGGCTAGCGAGCCAGTACCTTACCCATGTGATCCCCCAAGCTGGAAAAACCTGAGGGACTTTCTTGGCCAATTAAAATGCAATGGAGTGTAATTTTCTGCACCAACTAAGCTAATGTCAACAAGAATGACAGAAATGAAATGGGAGATTAACATCCTACTGTTCTGCTCCAACTGGGCTAATGAAGACGGGCATGCATACAGTGTACTATGAGGAAAATTTTGCCCATACAGTATGAAATTCAAACTGCCAAGGAATCTTTTACGTGCACGCCAATGTGTAAACTTTCTCAGCAAATGCAAGGATCAAACAGCGTCTTACACACTTAGGCACAATGACTCCTTAGGGATAACAACTAGCACAATATAACCACATTAGATGGGCATATACAATGCATTGTAAATTTAACCCCATTAACGACTCCTTCAAAAAAACATATCGGTAACTGAATATAACTTAAAAAAACACAACACAATTTCTATGGAAAACAATCACTGGTTTATACACATAATAATATAGCCTGACGTTTCGACAAGTATTCTCTGATCATCATCAAGACAAATTAAATTTGTTAAAAAGTCAGCACTCATAAAATATTATACTTGTACTGTACACTAGTCAAACAATGTACATGACAAATCATAATATACAATAAATAAAATTAAAAACAAAAATTGTGTTAAAATGGACTCGATATTTACTGGTATGTTTTTTCTTTGGACTAGACTATTTAAACATATACAACCACATCAATATACAGGGTAGCTTGTCCAACCTTATGGGTTTTCTCGGGGTCCTCTTGTTTCGTCCCACTGCTAAAGACCCCTACGTGCAAGTGAATTATTGAAATAAAATTAAACCATATGTTACTCCCTAAATGATCAAGTTTGTGTTGAGTGGACGTTAAACCGAATTTTTCTCTCTCGCATCAATATAAATTTTGTTCTTTAAGTACACGAACATGTAATAAAAAAATTGCTTCCTTTTTGGGGGAAGAGGAGAAGAACCTTTTAATAAACAAACACAATTAGTTGCTCCTCTAAAGGGGCTCTGTAAGTTTTAAAGTTTCAAATAATACACATTTGATAACTATTCATAAGACCAAGTGGCTATTTATCCATCAAGGCCCTGAAGACTTGAAACATGTGTAAACTGCTGTTGTAATTTATGTTGAAAATGAATCCTGGAGATAAGATTGCGCACATTCTGATCCAGTTTAGTCCAAAAGCCACCTTTATTATAAACTCCTGATGTGGTGTAGTAGGTGCTTTTATGACAATGAATACTGGGTGCAGTACTTTCATAAGAAGCAAACTTGGTCCCAAAGGAGAAAGGGTGAGGAATCATGAAGCAATGTTGGCGACGCAATAATTAACACAACTTGTATTGAGAATTGATTGACTTGTTTCTCGAAGCTGCTGGAGATGGGGATCCAGGGAAACCACACTGTCTTCACAACAATTCAGAAACAACAAAGCTTTACTTAATTCAGTTACAGTTCTAGAATAAGTGGCCGAATCTTTAAAAGGTGTAGATAGAGACCAGGATTTATATTTACACAATCTTGCAGAAAAGTCAATTGCTGCACCCACAAGAGTTTTTTTCAGAGTTTCTAAAGATTCACCATGTTCTGAACTATCTCCACATCCTTGTGCACTAACAGAGCAATTCTTTGGTTTGCTGAACATTTCGATAGTTTTCTTGAGAGTCTTTGAAACAAGTCTAAGGAAGTGTAAGTTGTCTCTGTAAGTATTCATTTCACCTCTATCAAATAACCGTTCTTCTGACAAAAGCTCATCATCCTCTTCTTCCACATCCACAAGAAGCCCAATCAGTGTCATCAAAACCTGTTCCGGGGAAATTCTCCAAAATCTCTCGACCATCTTCTCTAACAGCTTGTCAAGAGCACAAGCTGGTTGAAGGTCTCCTTGCAAGGATGGATCAATCTTGTTTATGACTTGAGATGCAACCTCTTTCACATCAAGGTCGTCTTCTTGGAGGAGGTTAAATAGAATCTGCCAAATATCTTTTATGGATGAATATTTGATAATATTTAGCGGATCTAGAAGAAGTGTTTGAGTGTTTTCGAGAATAACTTCTGCTACAGCAAGCTGTAGATCTCCATCTTGTTCTGTGGCGGAGTATTCCCGTAATAGCAAAAACCAGTTTTTATAAATCAATACGGTTTCGTCAGGAAAATCTGTCATCAGCGTATAGAGATGACTACCAAACCTGGATGAAAACTTTATGATAGCACACTTCACTGAGTCCCTCCTTTCTGATTCTAGTTTAGATAGACTCAAAGAGATGACATCTGTTGTCGTAAAAGTCTTTTCGCTGGTATCGTCCATCCTTATTTCTAATTCAGTTATCTGTTCAACACATCCCGGAAACAGAGCAAGGACCTCAAAGACCCTTGTTAAACATTCAAAATGCCATTCTCTGAAAAGTGCCATAGTCAGAAGATGTCTTAAAAGATCCTTGGAACTGGACACAAGTGTAAATAATGGATCAACTTCATTTTTTGTATTTCCTGGGTTTGACCATGACCATTTCAGTACTGCGAGAATCCGATCCAATACTGTCAGCCTCACTTCATATGAACTGGAGTTTAGTAAGTGTAGATATACAGAAATCCTCTCCAGTACAACACATCCAACTTTTTGTTCTCTATCCCCTGGTATGAGCAGATATTTCAAAGCTAAATTGGATATTGTTACTTTACAAATGTCGCTTCCTGGCCAACTGGATACGTCGTCTTTTATAGCTCTAGTCAGATGTTCACAAAATGTTTTATAAACAGGGTTAACACAAACATTTTCCTCGCTACAAGTTTTTAATGACAGAACTCGATCAAAGACTTCAAATGCTTCTTCCACGACCATTGGTGCTTTGTTATCTTCTGATAAAAGCCACATGTACTGTGAGAGAATGGTAGTCAACTTAGATGCCACATTGGACTGTACAGATCTGCTAAGCTCAAGTACTGAATCAAGCAGAAACTTTATTTGTAGTAAAATACCATGGATGTGGCTGTAGCTGATTTGAGCATCAGGTCTTGCGGGAAGCAGTTGTATCAGCTCCAACAAGATAGAATCAAGTCTGTCCTTTTCTACCAGGGGTTGTATAGCTCTCGCTGCCATTACTCTAGTCTTAAATACAGGACTGGATGCACAATGGATCACTAAAGGTACAAAGGCAGTTAAATTTAAATTTGTATCTGTTCCCTCCAGCGCCGATGGAAAAAGTCTTCCAAGGACCATTAAAACAGGGTAAAGACTTGGATGAAGATGGAGTTCATTGCGAGTTTCGGGTACACTAGTAGCCTCTACAAATTCAGTCAATAGAAAATTGTAAACTTCGGGGAAACGATTAAAGAAAGCTCTCCCAGTTAAGCAATTCTTTCTGGAAAGATCCGAGTCATCTTTAGAAACTTTAACTCCAAATATTCTAACCATCAAGGCACTAAGTAATAATGTTGAGGAGTTCCGGACTAACCAATACTTGGACTTGAAACCCAAGATTGATGCTTTTAAACCCAACGATACGTAGGGTGCCACAAAGTCACCAAGTTTGTTGTCCTTAAAAAGAACTCGAAGTATATTCAAAGCATGAACTTTGGGAGGATTATCGGTTGTGGAGGTTGAGGTTTCGCATACACTTAGCTCCAGCAATCTTTTCATGGTCTGGTTAAAGCATCTCTGTTCATTAGCAAGTGGTTCTGTTGTTAATAAAGCTTGAGCATAGAAAGGTATTCCAGCACTTCTTCTTGTGGAACAGAGACCAGAGTTTCCATCATCCCGGGTGATATCATTCAAAAGTTTATCCAACCACTGACTAGGAAGCTGGTGAAGCTTCGGTATTGGACTTCTCCATAGCCTTTCGCACATCATAACAAATCCGGCATAAGCCAGCTCAAATGCTCCTCTGTGTTTGGAAGCCAACAACTGAGTAATGAAATAACAGCCAATCTCCCCAATCTGTTCAAATGATAAAAGTCCTTCATCATTTCCATCTGGGTCATATGTATCAGCTTTATGGGTTATTTCCCCTAAAAGAAGGGAAACTTCCTTGATGCTTCTCCAACAGCAAACTACTAAATACTCAGGCATTAGAGTAACTGTTTTTTCACTTTCTTCTGCTTCAAGCATTAACTGTTTATCTTCTTCAGTCTCAATGATGGCATCAAAATTTAATCCCGGTCCTCGGATTGCTTCAGCTGGAACATTTCCCTCTGGAGACGAATCTTGGACAACTGGTGAAACTACCTTCGCTACTTCCAAACAGGATTTTATAAGTTCTTCTAACATCTTCTTCCAGGATTTGCTGCTGTTGTACGAATTTAACTTGACGTCTTTTAGGACATATCTTATGCAATGTATTGTAGGGTAAATGGGTCTGTTGGCTGCTGCAATGATTAACCCTTTTTTAGCCACTTCAGCCTGGTCTTGTAATGAGAGGATCATCATTTCTAAAAATTTCAAATATCTCGCACCATCCCTATCACAATCTGCGTTAACTTCAATTTTATCACAATGAGCAATCACTTTTAAATTAATTTTATGCGCATCAATGACCACTGATGTTTCCTCTAATTGAAGCAGACAACGCGCCAGATAAGCTGATGCTGTGCTGTCTTGGGGTCGGGTGCTAACTGAGAGTTCTACACATGTCTGAAATAGTTCTTTTAATTGTTCGTTGTTCAGGACAGGTTCTTGCGCCGACTTTAAGTAACCCTGAAAAATCTTTAACGCCTCAATTTTATTTTCTTCATAAGTGTCGGCTATACATTCCAGAATCGTGTTCACATGAGAGGAGTTGAAATCGGCATAGAATGAAAAGGAATGATCGTTGATGTCAGTTTGTAAAACATCAAGCATACTAGCCAACATTCTCAAACAGGAGGTTCGTGTAGCGAAAGCCGCTCCTGGATACAAACTTGAAAACAGATGATGATGAAGCCACGCCAAAAAGACTTTATATTGTTCTAAATTACTTTTCAAATTTAACGTCTCCTTCTCCTGTCTAGCTTTCTTTAATTGTCTTATTAATGAATTTTCACTGTCTTTCAGTCGGATGAAAAACTTTTTGGTGTACGCAGAAACATGTTGGCGAAACGAAGGTGATTGATTGTTCAGATTAGCAGGAATAAAAAATTGGACTAATTCAAATTCTACTGGTTTAATTGCTTCGGTAGTTTTCTTGTTTTCGCATAATAATGAATATGCATCTAATCGAATCTGTTCATCGAGGGAGGATAAAGCATACTTTAAAACACTAACGAGAACAACACCACACCACATCGAATAATCACTCTGTTTATCATCCAGGAGTCCCATAGACCTTCCACGCCGAAGACACATGATAAGAGCCCCAAGAGTTCCTTTCGACTGTGACCCTTTATTCGAGAGATATCTGATCATATACTGAAGGATGTTATTACTGCAAGACATCAGTTTGGGAAGAATATATTGCAAGATGTGAGTCTTGGTTCTCTTCGTCCCAGAACACAAAGCTTCAATAACTGGATTCACCCATATCGTCAACCATTCAGTCGATCTATCTTCACCCAACTCTGTCTTGTGACTCTCGAATAATTTCTCGTAAAATTCACCGCAGTAACTAGCCAGTGTATGATCATCAAGTTGTAATACGACACGCTCTGTAATGTCCGGGCAAGCTTCCAATAAACAACTTGTTCCCAAAGATCCGACTAAGCAGGTCAAAGGCGCATATTTACCTCTTTTACACCAGGGAATATCGAGCACATCTTGAATAAGTTTTGAAATAAATGAATCAGTTTTAAGACCGTTTATTAATTTGAGATGTGTCTTGAGTATTTGGTCGAAGGCTAATTTAGCATTTTGTCTAACGGCATCGAGCGAATCATCTAACGAAGTCCAGATATAGTCTAAGATCGACCTGGTATCTTCACTGGGACCCAATAACCTTACCTGTAGATTTGAAGGAATCGGTGTTTCTGTCAGTGAATTAGCTTTCATCGTCCACAAGTAGATCAGCTTCGCTAGCACAACTTTACTCGCGGGATTTGTGACTTTGGATACGAGTTGCATGGTTTCAGTTAGAAAAACGTCGGTGAGTAGATATTTGTTGTCGGAAAACTCAACCAATAAATGTTCTGGGTTTAACATGGACAGGATACCGAATAAAAAACACAGGTAACTGGTGGAGGAAAGACTTCGACTATTCAAGTCAATAATGCTGGTTTCTTTCAACCATTCCGGAACTTGAATGTTTATGGAACGTGACCCGTCACATCCAGCGAACATTTTAACGAATAAATTAGATAATTGGTCATCACAACACAGGCGTAACACAAAGGTCAAGGTTATACCAGCATTACAGCGACAGTCGATTAACATATTGTCATTGCGTAAAATGTCAATATTCGTAATTATCAAATCACGTAGCGTGTTTTGAACGCCCTTCTCCTGTGCCTCCAGTTTACCCAGCAATGTATCGAAACATTTCTGGATCATTCGGTTTAAGAGTTGCTCTGTAACAAGACAGTGGTGCATCGCTACATTTAATTCTACTGGAGACAATGCAGCTCTCGTTAACATCAGAAAATGTCCATGTGCTTTCACTAAATAATCGGTGTATGGAATAACTGCGCGACGTACACAAACTTCGCCGAGTTGAAAATTCTCTAACAAACTTGCTAAAATGTCAACATTCTGTCGAATCACAACAGACGATGTGTCCAATAAGATCGTCTCTCTAGTTTTTGTCAAAGTAAGATTATAAATAATGTCACCTAGATCACTTTGCGTAGGTTTTGATAATTTGTTGAAAAAACTTGATAGAAGTCTTCGTACAGAGATTTTAGACCCTTCCTCACTGTGTTTAAAGAAAAGATAACTCAGGCCGCGGAGTATAAGCTTGTTACTTAACAAGTCAGGTTCTTTTTTAAGATCTTGAATAACTTGTCGTGTTTTAATCAGCGTTTCTTTATTATCTGTTAGGTTAAATAATTCAGATATTTTTTCGTTGATAGGATAGTCTTTCATCTGATTTATTAACTCTGATGATATGTCTTCCATTTTACAGCCGGTTGAAGTCTGTAGCAGGAACTCTACAACATATAAAAAGAAAATAAGTACACTTTAAAAAATACATGTATGTAGAGGACTAGGAGTATCCTACAGGGGCAGTGGCATAATAAACATGTCTGCATGAACATTTTTTTTTTTTTAAAATACAGAGATCCTGTCCTACAGAAGATCTTCCAATGTTCAAGCCTTGTACATGTACCATTACTGTACGTAACATTTTGGGAGCGGGAGCATAATTATTCATAGATCTTCTGCCTTAATTACGCCACTACCATGTACGGTACCGGTACCTCAACGGTTTTAAATATAGCTGTTAGTTGGTTCATAATCATCACTTTAATTTCACATCGTATTTTACGTTTCCATCGAGAATCTCAATTATTAATTAATAAATCATAATATATGATCAACTTCTTATAATAATTATTAATATTATATATATTTATCGATAAAAATTATTTTCTATAGCACAGCACTCAGCGTGAGCAGGGACTGTGTATTATTACCACTGTCTGTTCATTGGTATGTGACAGCTATATTATAATAGAAATACTCATTTTCACTTGACACTTTTACAGAAAAAAATAAAATACCTTATCAATCACAGATTTGTAAACAAGTAGGCGACATTTACCGGTAAATAAAGCAACACGTGTGTAATATCGACATATCATTCGGAAGTTGAGTTTATTAAACCGGTTTCAGTTGTAAGGCGGAAGTTTATATAAATATATGAAGTGGATTTTACAATCAAAATATTCCTCTGGTGTTTTTATGTAAAACATGGATTCTTTTGGAAAATATTGTATTTTATGTTTTGATTAATATTTTTGAAAATAATTTTAAAGCTAAAGGGAACGAAGTTACTTCTTCCGATAAATAGGTCACAGAAAAATTCAATGAAACAAAATGGCTTACTCCAAGTGCATGTTCAGATGTAACTGTCACTCCGTTAAAGGAGTTTGTTACCCAATCAAATCGTCTGGAATGTGAACTGCAGATAAGCATGAGAGAAGATGGCTTCCCTGTGTTTGCTGAGATTTAGCAAAGAAGTTTTACGACCTTCAAATCTAATAAGAGGTTATTATCGCATCGTTAATTATTTTATGTGCATTATGGTTTTGTCATTCGAACGAAAACATCCTGTGGCAAGATTTTTATAAATCTCACCTTGCTTTTCTGATCCGACTGGGCTAATGAAGACTTGCATACGCCATACAGTGTGCTATTAGGAAAATCTTTCCTGGGTAAAGGCACTATGGCCTACTCTTTTATCAAAATCCAACTAACTGCCAAGGGATCTTTTTTTTACAAAACGGCCAATGTTTACATTCATTACATAGTTTCAGTACATGGACCATCGGACCGGTTTTTCGTCCTATCCGAACAACTAGACAGCTGTCCTTGTGCAGGCCCTTAGTCTTGAACCACTGAATTATAAAACTTCATGTCGCCTGTAAATAATAATTATAGGTCAGAGTAGTAAAGCTCTTCCCATGACATTGGGCGCTACTGCACTTTCGTACCTCTACCAGTTCCCGTGGTCGTAGGAACTTGAAATTTGCAGCGGATGTTGAGGATGCCTAACTATGATCACACACTAAATTTCAGCCGAATCGATCAATAACTTTTTATTTTACCGACCTTTTAATTTCTGCCGAGAGAGAACTTCATTCACTTTCGCCATTTGTATTGTTTACTTTTTAGACTCGCATAACAAGACACTCCGACGGAAACCGACACACTTTGGACTCGAATAACAAGACACTCCGACGGAAACTGACTAGATGCACTAGCTGCTTAACACTGCAGTTCATAAAAATTAAGATTATTTTCGTATACTTTAATTTTTGCGCTAAGCCACCATTTTCTATAAATACTATTTGGTGTTGATCAGTGGATTGGCCTTTAGGTGTGAATATTACCATGACCTTGATATTGACCCCGAGTCAAAACTTCCAATCCATATCGGGGCCTTTGCGTTTATGCTTGCCGTGGCCTTATTTCTTGGCGTATTGTCAAAGTTAAGGTTCGAGGAGAAAGCAGAGACCACGTCCTTCAAAAAATATAATTGGGTCAAGGTCGTAGGTTAAGGTCATCTTACAGAAAACTGAGCTCAAACTTTTCAAAGTCATTTTTGGGACATTTGACCTTGACTTACGACCTTGACCCCATAACAGTTTTTAAAGCCTATCATCTTGGCTTCAACCACCTACGTTAAACTTTGCCCTGTTGCACACTGCTCGGTCACAAAATGGTCAAACGCAACGGTCCCGTGTCCGAAGGGAAGTCAATGGGCGTGGCCAATGTGAAAGGTCGTGATGACCTTCACTAATCAAGGGTAACCAACCGTGACCTTGACTTTGACCTTGAGTCCAAACTTCATATCGATCTCGGGTCATTTGCGTTTTTGCTTTTCGTGGCCTTATTTCTTGCCGTTTTATCAAAGTTAAGGTTCGACGTAAAAGCAGAGACGATGTCCTTCAGAAAAATTATTGGGTTAAAGTCCTAGGTCAAGGTCATCTTACAAAAAACTGAACTTAAACTTTTCAAAGTCAATTTCGGGACATTTGACCTTGACTTACGACCTTGACCTCATAACAATTTTTACAGCCTATCATCTTGGCTTCAACCACCTACGTTTAACTTTGCCCTGTCGCACACTGCTTGGTCACAAAACGGTCAAACGCAAGGGTCCCGTGTCCGACAGGAATTAAATGGGCGGGGTCAATGTGAAAGGTCGTGGTGACCTCCACTAGTCACCTTTAACCACCCGTGACCTTGACTTTGACCTCGAGTCTAAACTTCCCATCCATCTCTGGCCCTTTGCGTTTATGCTTGCAGTGGCCTTATTTCTTATCGTATTATCAAAGTTAAGGTTCAAGGAGAAAGCAGAGACCACGTCCTTCAAGAAAGATAATCGGGTCAAGGTCGTAGGTCAAGGTCATCTTACAGAAAACTAAACTCAAACTTTTCAAAGTCATTTTTGGGACATTTGACCTTGACTTACGACCTTGACCCCATAACATTTTTTAAAGCCTATCATCTTGGCTTCAACCACCTACGTTTAACTTTGCCCTGTCACACACTACTCGGTCACAAAACGGTCAAATGCAGTGGGTCCGTGTCCGAAAGGAAGACAATGGGCGTGGCCAATGTGAACGGTCGTGGTGACCTTCACTAGTCAAGGCTAACCAACCGCGACCTTGACTTTGACCGTTAGTCCTAACTTCCCATCGATCTCGGGGCCCTTGCGTTTGACCGTTTTGTGACCGAGCAGTGTGCGACAGGGCAAAGTTAAACGTAGGTGGTTGAAGCCAAGATTATAGGCTGTAAAAATTGTTATGAGGTCAAGGTCGTAAGTCAAGGTCAAATGTCCCGAAATTGACTTTGAAAAGTTTAAGTTCAGTTTTCTGTAAGATGACCTTGACCTACGACTTTAACCCAATAATCTTTTCTGAAGGACATCGTTTCACCTTTCACGTCGAACCTTAACCTTGATAATACGACAAGAAATAAGGCCACGAAAAGCAAAAACGCAAATGACCCGAGATCGATGTGAAGTTTGGACTTAAGGTCAAAGTCAAGGTCACGGTTGGCTACCCTTGACTTGTAAAGGTGACCACGACCTTTCATATTGGCCACGCCCATTGACTTCCCTTCGGACACGGGACCGTTGCGTTTGACCGTTTTGTGATCGAGCAGTGTGCGGCAGGGCAAAGTTAAACGTAGGTGGTTGAAGCCAAGATGATAGGCCTTAAAAACTGTTATGGGGTCAAGGTCGTAAGTCAAGGTCAAATGTCCCAAAAATGACTTTGAAAAGTTTGAGCTCAGTTTTCTGTAAGATGACCTTGACCTACGACCTTTACCCAATTATCTTTTTTGAAGGACGTGGTCTCTGCTTTCTCCTCGAACCTTAACTTTGATAATACGGCAAGAAATAAGGCCACGGCAAGCATAAACGCAAAGGCCCCGATATGGATTGGAAGTTTTGACTCGAGGTCAATATCAAGGTCATGGCAATAGTCACACCTAAAGGCCAATCCACTGATCAAAACCAAATAGTATTTTATAGAAAATGAAGGCTTCGCGCAAAAAATTAAAGTTTACGAAAATAATATTAATTTTTATGAACTGCAGTGTTAGGGAGCTAGTTCAGTGTGTCAGTTTCCGTTTTAGTGTCTTGTTATTCGAGTCTAAAGTGTGTCGGTTTCCGTCGAAATAGTAAACAATACAAATGGCGAATGCGGATGAAGTTCTCTCTCGGCAGAACTTAAAAGGTCGGTTAAAAAAAAAGTTATTGACCGATTCGACTGAAATTTGGTGTGTGATCATTGTTAGTCATCCTTAACATCCCCTGCAAATTTCAAGTTCCTACGACAACGGGAACTGGTAGAGGTACGAAAGTGCAGTAGCGCCTGACATTGGGAGCCCTCGAAAACAATGTGCATTGTGGGAGATCTGTGAGTAAACTTACCAGAAGCCGACCGTTGCTTTGCATGGGATTTCTCTGAAATTTGAAAAAAAACGGTACCCTCAAAGGTGTAAAATTCAATTGCTAATACCTTGGTTCAGAGTGGATAAATCTAGTTGTTAACTATTATAGTGAGAACTGTCAGCTCTTTATCTGATCTTTCCTAACACCTCTTTTGATTAATAAATATTTTTTTTTTTTGTTACAGGAAGCTTAAGAACGGCATGTCTTCCTTTACACCAGACTAAAGTAGAATATTGTGTCTGGCATAATGGAGACTTACTGCAGACTGGATCAACCAGTCAAATAATATCTTCAAGAAATGCTGGATTCTTTACTAGATGTAAGTTGACTATTACCATACAGTAGGCCTACATATTTTAATTTTTATCCAACAGATTTCATATTTTGGAAAACCAGAAACGGTGATCCTATATGGAACTTAGAATGATTCAATGACCGACTTGGAACAATTCAATGTGCCACTCGAAAAGATCCAATGAGCCACTTGGAACGATCCGATAAGCGACTTGGAACGATCCAATGAGCCGCTTTGAATGATCTAGTGTTCCACAATGATCCAATGTGCCACTCGTCATAAAATATAAAACTGTTTTTGTTCGGCTCATATTTTTTGTGTATTTGACAAGATATGAAATGCAATCCTTCTCAAAATAGGGGGTTGGATGGCTGAATGGTTAGCGTGCGCGCGCTGTATCATAAAGCATGTCATTGAGTCAACTGGCGTGGTTTCAAATCCCTGCCTGTCCAACCCCGTGGGATTTCTCCAGGCTCTCCAGTTTCATCCCACTGCTAAAGACCCCTACGCGCAAGGAAATTATTGAAACACATGTTAGTCCCGAAATGACCTAGTTTGTGTCAATTAGACATTAAACCTATCTCTCTCTCTCTCTCTCCTTCTCAAAATGCATCTGAGTTGTTATATAACAATGAAACGGTCTGTTTCTTCACGTTTTTGGCGTGAGGAGCACGTAACTGTGGTTAACCCGCTAGAAACATCAACGCTGATCATGTGTCTGACATCATGGTCAAAAGCCGTTCGTATGACCTCTGGTGCAACCTTCCACTACAGCTTGTCAGGTCCTAATGTAGTCGAGGCCATCAAAAGTATGAAACAAAATATAGTTTTGTATTTTAATCAGATTGAATTCATGCGCATGCATGCTCTGTATACTAATGTTTTAAGTTATTTCTAATTATAGTAACAGCGGATGAATTATGGAGTGGTGTGACGGGTGTCAGTAACCAAGGTAAAAAAAGAGGTCGAGGTCGAAATGTCAGGGGGAGAATTGTTGATTTGAATAGAGGACAAAGACTTGGTGAAGGTGAGTTAAACATTATTTACAACTCAGGGGCCTTATTCATGAAAGATTAAACTGAAATAGATCGCTCCATGTCCTCTGGTTTCCTACCACTGCTAAATACCCTTATGTGCTAACAAATTATTGAAATAAAATTTAACGTCCCTCCTACACCCTTGATCAGGGTGAATCTTGTCAGAAAATCCTGATGAACTTTCTTGGCCAACACCGGGTTCGAATACAGGACCACTAGGTACACACTGAGTCCCCACCAAATTAGTTTAAAAATTTGGTTTATTTTAGGGCGAGTACCGATGGTATAGCAAGTGTTGACTGTTGCATAAAAATAATTGAAATAAAGACGCATTTTGTTTGAACTTTGATGGATGGTAGCACCCTCTAAAAAAAGTTTTTATTCTTTTATTTATATTTTTCTCATCAATAAGGTTTCCTCCCACTGCTAAAGACCCCTACGTGCAAGCGAATTATTGAAATAAAAATTGAAAACCATATGTTAGTCCCAAAATGACCTAGTTTGTATCGAGTTGAAGTTAAACTCCATTTCTCTATCTCTCATCAATAAGAATTTTTATTAATGTTTGTTATTTTAGGTCGAGTACCGATGGTATGGCCGGGGTTGACTGTTGCACCAACAAAAGGTAGCGAGTATCAAAAGTTACGAGAATTGGAACCGAATCCTAAAAGAGAAGAGAATTTATTAGCAGCCAGGGTGAAAACGAATAAAGGAAGATATAAAATATCATCACTAGAACGGGGTTGGTCTGGTGCTCGATTTCCAGGCATGAGTATTGGTCCACCAGATCCTATAAATGATTGTAAGTTGTTTTTTTGTAATTCTAATAAATTTTAATTCTATTAAATTGTAATTCTAATAATTTGTAATTCTAAAGAAATGGTGGTGGTAGTTTGATTTTACACTCAATTAATCTCTGCTGATTGAGATGCTGTTTGGTTAATTATGATTCTAATAGAAATGGTGGTGGTAGTTTGTTATTGAACACTATTTAAGTCTGCTGATTGAGATTCCTGGGAGATGGATGGCCGAATGGTGCGCACTGTATCATAAGCTCTGCCATTGAGTCAACTGTAGTGGTTTCAATTCCCCCGTTGTACGTGACAAGGAGTAGGGTTGCCGAACCAACCTCAGGGTTTTCTCTAGGTCCTCTGGTTTTCTCCCACTGCTAAAGACCCCTATGCGCAAAGGAATTGAACCATATTGTTATTCCCGAAATTACCTAGTTTGTGTCGAGTGGACGTTAAACCCCATTTCTCTCTCCCTCTCTTGAGATGCCTGATGCTGTTTATTTATTAATTTTTACCTTTTTCCGACATTCAATCTGGAATATTATCACTAGTATTGTTGAAACTTTTGACGTTCTAACTCATAATGTTAAGTGCAAGACTATCGCCTTTTAAGACAGTGCTGGATATTGCCACTGCAGTCACGATAAGATATATATTGCAATTCAGGTGCTACAAGATACGATTCTTTATCATGCTTTATAACCAGGGGCCGGTTGCTCAAATCTTTTAACGATCCGTTAACTTTAACAGAGAGAAAGATTGTTGCTGGAAATAAAGGCCCCAAACATTCTGTGTTGCAAATTTTTCCTCCAGATTTATGCTAATATAAAAAATATAGTGATTTCTTTAGTAAATTTAACAGAGAGTTAACAAACAACACGTTACCAAGATATGTCCGTTAGAGTTGAACGGATCGTTAAAATAAACTAAGTTTTGAGCAACCAACCCCTGATCAATATTTACCAAGAAAACAACAGGATAAATGAATTATTGATATTTTTAGCCCTGCCGATGTTGTACAAAAAAAACTGTTTTATATCACGATATTGATGTGGATCAAAATAAGGACCAAAACAATTTAATAGTTAAGAGTGTTTTTGGATAATGTGTGACCTGGATGATTACGAGGGACAGGTTACTTACTGAAACTTTACAAATTTAATCATTCATTGTTTTGTTTTCCATATCCACTCAGGAAATGTTGGGTATATAATTTATATGCTAACTATTTTCTCGTTTAAGATAAATTTGAGGGATTTGATTCGAGAGTTTTAGAGGTACGTTATGTTTAAGCATCATATGAGTTCTGTGTTTCTCTGGTTTCTTCCCACTGGTGGCCAAGTGAGTAAGATTCTGGCTCGCTAACATAGAAGTCACAGGTTCGCTCCTAGTTTTGGTCGAGAAAGTTTATTGGGATCTTCCTGTGTGCACATAAAAAATCCCTTGGCAGTTTGAATACTATTTAAGAGTAGGTCGTACCGTCGCTGTCTGGGCAGAATTCCCCTCATAGCTCACTGTATGGTGTATTTCTTACTTCATTAGCCCAGTCAGGGCAGAACAGGCGGACGTTAAACCCAATTTCATTTAAATCTTGTGGGTTTGCTCTGGGTTCTCCGGATTCTTCCCACTGCTAAATAACTCATTATTTAATATTTTAGTATATTTCTAGTATAAAATGGTAGCTAACGTAACAGTTGTTATATTTCTAGTATAAAATGGTTGCTAACGTAACAGGCAATATGGGTAAAAGGATGAGAGCTAGTGTAATGGTTGTCACTGGTAACGGTAATGGTCTAGCAGGTACGAATATATTATTCAATTTTCATGCTTGATTGAGGGCCATGGTGGCTTAGTGGCTCAGAGGGGGTTGGGATGGCCTAATGGTCTAGAGTGCTATCTGACCTGGATTCCTCAGGAGTAGGGTCGTCTGTCCGACCTAATGCATTTTCTCCATTACATGTTCTTTGGTTTCATTTCACTGCTACAGACCCCTACATACCATTTTGTTGTCCACAAATATTTATTTTTAGGCCTGTTGTATAGCCCGGAAATAACAATTTTATATATACCGGATAAAATGTCAGACACTAATGAAATAGTACTTGACATTTTAAACATAGTGCCGGACATGTATTAATAATATCAATAAAGAATAGAAATCAGTGCTGGACAAAATGACAGGCATCTGTGTCTGACATTGTCTGTGACAGGTGCCTTATTTCCAGGCTTGCTGTTGTATCATAAATCTAAATGAACCCAAGCCGGAAGATTACCTTCCGTTGGTATTTAATTTTGTTTCCTACAAATGTTGCGGGATCATCTTCACTTTAAAGGATTTTACAGTGCTGTTAATGTACAGAATTTAAAATGCTGTACATTAATGGTGCTGAATAGAAGGACATAAAACCCCATTTATGCCCATGTGCATTAAAAAATTCTATATTGCTGTACAAATTCTATAACACTATACATTAACAAATTCTATAACACTATACATTAACAAATTCTATAACACTATACATTAACAAATTCTATAACACTATACATTAACAAATTCTATAACACTATACATTAACAAATTCTATAACACTATACATTAACAAATTCTATAACACTATACATTAACAAATTCTATAACACTATACGTTAACAAATTCTATAACACTATATGTTAACAAATTATATAATGATACGTTAACAAATTATATAACACTATACGTTAACAAATTCTATAACACTATATGTTAACAAATTATATAATGATACGTTAACAAATTATATAACACTATACGTTAACAAATTCTATAACACTATATGTTAACAAATTATATAATGATACGTTAACAAATTATATAACACTATACGTTAACAAATTCTATATTGCTGTACAAATTCTATAACACTATACATTAACAAATTATATAACACTATACGTTAACAAATTCTATAACACTATATGTTAACAAATTATATAACACTATACGTTAACAAATTATATAACACTATACGTTAACAAATTCTATAATGATACGTTAACAAATTATATAACACTATACGTTAACAAATTCTATATTGCTGTACAAATTCTATAACACTATACATTAACAAATTATATAACACTATACGTTAACAAATTCTATAACACTATATGTTAACAAATTATATAATGATACGTTAACAAATTATATAACACTATACGTTAACAAATTCTATAACACTATATGTTAACAAATTATATAATGATACGTTAACAAATTATATAACACTATACGTTAACAAATTCTATATTGCTGTACAAATTCTATAACACTATACATTAACAAATTATATAACACTATACGTTAACAAATTCTATAACACTATATGTTAACAAATTATATAATGATACGTTAACAAATTATATAATGATACATTAACAAATTCTAAAACACTGTAAATTAACAAATTCTTTAATGCTGTCTATATAGAATAGATTTACAGATTTTATAAGACTTTATCTTTAAACATATTCAATGTTTCAGGTTTTGCTGTGGCCAAGGCCCCACTCGGAAGAACTGCAATTAGAAAAGTATGTTGTTTTAATTAGTGCACAGGTCTTAGAGAACGGGGGCCTCAATGAGCAAGATGTTGGCTCTGACGTGGTTTACCTTCATAAGTGGTGCTGGACAATGTGTAGTTGTTTGCACTGGATGGAAAATCAAGGCCCAGTCTGCACATGGCCGTGCATGTAAAATATCCCTTAGCAATTAGAATTTGATATAAGAGTAGGCCGTAGTGCCCGTCCATATTAGCTAATTCACTTTGTTTTATTTTCTCTCTGTCTGTTTCAGGCTAAGAATAGAGCAGCTCAACGATTGTTATATATAGAACGTTACAATAATCATACGGTCTACCATAATATGTTCAACAAGGAACAACAAACGGCTCTTTATATAGAAAAAGCTGCAGCCGGTAGGTAGCAACAAACAGACATCTTCCTGTCCGAGGGGGAGGGGGTGAAGTTAGATCGTAACGTTTGTTATTGAGTCAAGTAGCTTGGTTTCATACGGTCTACCATAATATGTTCAACAAAGAACAACAAACAGCTCTTTATATAGAAAAAGCTGCAGCCGGTAGGTAGCAACAAACAGACATCTTCCTGTCCGAGGGGGAGGGGTGAAGTTAGATCGTAACGTTTGTTATTGAGTCAAGTAGCTTGGTTTCATACGGTCTACCATAATATGTTCAACAAAGAACAACAAACGGCTCTTTATATAGAAAAAGCTGCAGCTGGTAGGTAGCAACAAACAGACATCTTCCTGTCCGAGGGGGAGGGGGTGAAGTTAGATCGTAACGTTTGTTATTGAGTCAAGTAGCTTGGTTTCATACGGTCTACCATAATATGTTCAACAAAGAACAACAAACGGCTCTTTATATAGAAAAGGCTGCAGCCGGTAGGTAGCAGCATACATAGAAACATCTTTCCTGTTAGAAGGGGTTGGGTTTGTGTTCTATCATAAAATTTGTCATTGAGTCAAGTGGCTTGGTTTCGATACGGTCTACCATAATATGTTCAACAAACATCTTTCCTGTTCTGGGGGGTGTATTCAGGTTAGATCGTAAGGTCCGCCATTGAGTCAAGTGGCATGGTTTCAATTCCTGCTTGTTCGTGACAAGGGCTAGGTTCTTCTAGGTAGCAACATACATACAAACATCTTTCCTGTTCGAAGGAGAGGGGGGGGTGAGGTTAGATCATGAAGTCTGTTATTGAGTCAAGTAGCATGGTTTCGATTCAATGCTTCTACGTGACAAAGAGTAGGGTTGCCTGTCCATCCTCGTGGGTTTTCTCCTGGGCACTCAAGTTTCCTCCCACTGCTAAAGACCCCTACGTGCAAGCAGATTATTGAAATAAAATCAAACCATGTGTTAGTCCCGAAATGACCTAGTTGTGTCAAGTTGTCGTTAAAGGAAAATTTTCCTCCTAATCTCCACAGTTCACAATTACAAGCATGGAAACACTCCAATTCTTGTTCACGTATTAGAATTTGTTAATGAATATTTATATACAACAATTAGAATGGAGTAAAGGTTGATGAGAAAAAAGATGGAGCTTCAAACTTTAATGTTCGAAAATGTAGGGAGGATCACATGGCTAAGTGGGTAAGACGCTGGCTCGCTAGCATGGAGGTCGGGTGTTCGATCCCTGCATTGGTTGAGAAAGTTCATCAAGATTTTCCAGCGTGGTTTCCCCTTGTCAGTGATGCAGGACGGAGGGCCTGTGAAGGAAAGCTGTCTAGTTGTTTAGATAGGATGAAAAACAAGGTCCTGTGCACACATTACCATGCACTAAAAGATCCCTTGGCAGTTGGAATTTGATATAAGAGTAGGCCGTAGCACCGCTGCCCGGGCAAAATTTTCCACATAGCACACTGTATGGCGTAAGCCTGTCTTTCTTCGCCCAGGTTAGGTGCATAACGGTAGGACATTAAACCCCATTTCATTTCATTTCAGAATTTGTAGGGGAAGAAGTTGGAACTTTTTTTTTTTTTTTGAAACAATATTTTATTCAAGTTTTCTGAATGGGATTGGGGAACAGGCTTAGCCTATGTAAAACCCCTCTCCCTTAATTGAAACTTAATTACTACTACTACGACTATAATATACTGTTATTCATTACAGGAGCTGGTTTACGCTGTCATCGTGTCATTAAAACTATCTGTGAGGTGATCGGTATTAAAGATTTACAGGTCAAAGTTGAAGGGTCAGCGCGGAATTATCAGAATATAACTAAAGCCTTGTTTGATGCCCTCAGAAATCAGGTAAGGGTCATTCTACACAGCGATATATTTGATATTAAAAAGAGAACCAAGGTAGCTCAGTGTGTGATGAGGGCTGGCTTTCTAACCCAGAGGTCCCGAGTTCGTTTCATGTGTTGACCTAAAAGGTTCATCTAGATTTTCCTGCATCGTTCTTGGCGTGGGACAAGGTATCGTTTTGTGAATTGTTTATCCTTTGGCAGTTGGAATTCAAAATATGAGTCAACTGTAGCGCTGCTGTTTGGGCAGAATTTACCTCATAGAGATACATGTTGTATGTCTGTCTTTATTAGCCCAGTGGGAGCGAAAAAGTAGAATGGTAGACCCTATTTCATTTCATTACTTAATCTGATTGGTTCTCTGTCTGGGAGTCAGGGTGGCTCAGTGAGTACGACAGTTTGCTTGTTTGTCCAACCTCTTGGGTTTCCTCTAATTTCCTCCCACTGCTAAAGACCCCTACACGCAAGTGAATTATTGAAATAAAATAAACAAATACATATGTAAGTCCCGAAATGACCAAGTTAGTGTCGAGTGGACATTAAACCCCATCTCTTTCTATCTCTTTAAAATACATAAATATATTTGTTTCTTGCTTCAGGAAACTCACCAGGATTTAGCGGATAGATTAAAACTGAACGTGGTCGAGTATCAAAACAACATGGAGAATGTCCCGATAGTCGTCGCCAGACCCACGACAGGAACAGTAACCAAAGATCAAAAACCACAGGACGAAAATCTTGATTTTGATAATCTATATTACAATGGACGTGTGCCATACAAGAAACCTAAGAAAATCCCATTTTTCCAAAAACAAAAACCCTACAAAAAGAGATGGTTCCAATTATATAAAAGTCGTAACCAAGCAGACGCGAGACGAGAACGATGTGTACTCGGAATCGAGCCATCCGCCCAGGAACTGTCAAAGAGAAGCTTACCTTTAAAGTGAATGTGTAATAAATGGACTTGGACTTTTCATAAACATATTGTGTTCTCAACTAAACATGAATTGGTGCAACAGCAGGCTGGGTTAGTCGGACAAATCCAGGGAACCTAAAGGTTTGGTTAGTCGGACAAATCCAGGGAATTATCAGATATAGACTGGGTTAATTTATCAATCCAGGAGAGTAGTTAGTGGACAAAGTCAGGGAAACTATAGGCTTGGTTTGTCAGACAAAATTTGTAGAACTATAGGTTGGAATAGTCAGGCAAAACCTGGGGAACTGTAGGCTGGGTTAGTCGGACAGATCCATTGAAACTGTAGGCTGGGTTAGTCACAGATCCATGGAAACTGTAGGCTGGGTTAGTCGGACAGATCCATTGGAACTGTAGGCTGGGTTAGTCGGACAGATTCATTGGAACTGTAGGCTGGGTTAGTCGGACAGATCCTGGGGAACTGTAGGCTGGGTTAGTCGGACAGATCCATTGAAACTGTAGGCTGGGTTAGTCAGACAGATCCATTGAAACTGTAGGCTGGATTAGTCAGACAGATCCATTTAAACTGTAGGCTGGGTTAGTCGGACAGATCAAGGGAAACTGTAGGATGGGTTAGTCGGACAGATCCATTGGAACTGTAGGCTGGGTTAGTCGGACAAAACCTAGGAAACTGTAGGTTGGATTGCAGTGAACGTTCAATATTTATATCCACCAATCATTCTCTCATCCTATGGTCTTTAAAACATGATGTAGCGGATCACATCTCTCTATGGTGTAAACAGGTTGTCCTGTTGATATACGATCTAAAACATGGTCTAGCTGTTATTACATCTCTCTATGGTATAAACAGATTATCCTGTTGATGTACGGTCTTTATAACATGCTGTAGCTGATCTAAAACCTATTGAAATAGATTGTGAAATATATTATTTGCCCACTATTCACATTTGTTTGAAAAAGACGAGATTATCCTCATTGTCGAAACGTGGCTAGTAATTGGGTATCCATAAAATTGTAGCTTGTGTTATAGTTGCAATTTCAAATTTTCAATTTGAATTTTTTAAAATGTATTAAAATAAAGCCTTTAATTAGATGGTATCTATAAACAGTCCTTGTTAAAGAATAATCCTATTAACCCTATAATTCACTATTGCTAGCTGAGAAATTGGCAAAAATATCATTTTCAACTTCAAATTCCAACGTTTGAAAATGGCTGCCGTATGTTGTCAATAGAAAAACAAGGGAGGTAATTATATAACTGTGTTGTTAGTTCCGGTGTCAGTTTCTTGAGGGTGGGAAATTATGCCCATGGTCTTATAATAGTGAGTTTATAACCTATTAAGCAAAAGACATAGAAATAATTATGTTTTGTCTTTCTTAGAAAATTTGAAATTCTCACTTTAACATGTTCAATAATTATATATGACAGAAGGAGATTGAAATAGTTTATGAAATGAAGTTATGAGTGAATGCATCACTGGAAAATTGGTATGGTTTATCTTGGTGTATATAGCCCTAATTTCTCTTCTGTGTTGAATTATTCATATCTAAAGTATAATTTCGACTAATAGTGTTCCACTTGTAGGCCTTCTTGTGTACAACTTAAATCATAATGTTTAATTTTGATTACCAAGGGACTAATTAACAAATTAAACACTAGTTAATTAGACTAGATGCTTGGTAATCAAAATTAAACACTTTTTAAACCATACCAATTTTCCAGTGTATAATGTGTTGAAGATATATTTGATTAAGTTTGTTAGTTTAGGAGAAATTTTCACGTCATAAAGAAAATATTTCATATTATCATATAGTCTGTTTCTTCTTATATTTTAATTAAAGTTACATTATTCAAGATATAGATGAGAACTAGCCATTCTTGCTATACTAGTTCGAAAGTAGATGATGTAAAATTAATAATTTGAAAATTTCATTCAAATTACTCTATTGCAGGCGAAGATATTGGCATTTGAAGATTTGGCCGACCTGTGCAATAATTTCAACCACGGTCCTGGTTGATCAAAGCTAAGACTCGAAGCGTCTGGGCGCGCCATACTTGATTTATCACTTAAATGTTTAATCTGTTTAATATCGGAACAATCTGATGCCATCCAAAGTTGATTAAGGCCTATTCTTGTCTTCACGCACGGATTTAAAATGTCAGCAGGCCCGGCGGAGTAGGGGGGCTAGGGGGGGCTTTAGCCCCCCCCAATAATTTGGCCGCAAGTACTCTTTTCTTCAGGCTATTGCGTCCCCTGGACTTCCAGGGATGTAGCCACGCCGGGCGGCACTGTTTTTTGCCGCCCAGCACAAAGAAAAAATCGAAGAAAGCCACCCAGTCGTATTTAAATCCCCTCGACTTAGTTCTTCTCTCACTCTGTACTCAGACTCGAAATTTACCACCCCCGACAAAGCCATGGCAACTATAAGCCCACGCAAACCATGTCTGACACGGCATTATTTATTTTTGTGTGCCGTAGTATACCCTATCATCCCAAATTAGTTTAAAGAAAGAAGTATTGGTATTATGTTTATTTAAATTGAGAAGTTGTGCAGGTCTATTCATTTCACGGTCACCCAGACCAATTTACTGCTCTTCAATGTTAAAGGTTTGGATGTCGTAAATGGTGTCGAACGTTCGATTGTACGATCATTTTTTAATGTACGCATTCTACGGTTAATTCTACCGAATCTATATTAGATCCTAGCCTTTCCACAATGTCAATGTTTCTTATTCTTTCTCAACTTCTGTCTGACCTGATTCTCATTCCACCGTAATAAAAATATAAAATACTACAAACACCATTTTAAGAATAGGCCTATATAAAATTGAATATAATATAAATGGAAATTGATTTGCACTGAAGCAAATAAAAGACAGAAAATGCTCTGGAAATACACCTATAATTGAATAAGGGTTGAATTTTCATTAAAGACCACGCCCCCCTCCCAAAAAATTTTTGGGTTCGCTACGCTCGCCTAAGTTTTTTTTGGCAACTTCTCAGCAAATCCTGGCTACATTCCTGGACCTAGGATGGTAGCCCCCCCAATCAAGAATTGCTTCCGCCGGCCCTGGTCAGTGGAATATAATCTAATTAAAATACAGATATATATTTCGTTTCGGTTTTTATACGCCCACATGGCCGAATGGTTAGAGTGTGCGCAGTGTATCATGAGGTCTGTCATTGAGTTAGCTATTGTGGTTTCACGTACATTCGGCTAACCCTACATCTAGACTCGGCTGTATGGCAGTAATTGATATGTACCTACGACCATACATTTGCGATGCGGCTAGTCGACAACCGATTTACTTTAACAGGAAACGTGCCGCTGTTACAAAAAAGGTGTCTTTTCTAGATGTAATCTCTATGGGGGCAGCCATTTTTTATTTTGTTGATATAATCTCCATGGGGGCAACCAGTTTTTATCCGGGTCCTTTAAAATAGTTCCAAAATGGCTGAATTCGTCATACAGCCGAGTCTAGATATAGGCTACCGGAATCTGTCGAGATTTACCGAGTGGTTTCAAGTATATTGGGTTAATTGCTCGACTCTATGACAGAAAAGTAACCAGTTTTATTCTCTAATAAATAATCGAGATTGACCCTTTAAAAATGCTGGGGGTTCGGAAAGGCCTATTGGTCTAGAGGGCCGAGCTTAAAACCTCTAGCTGGCCGGCCACCTCTGGCTTGCGACTGTGGTTTCGAGCTCTAGTGTGAGCGAATGTGACATGGAGATCGGGGCGCCTTCTCAACCTCGTGGGTTTCCTACAGGCACTCCGGTTTCCTCCCACTGCTAATGACCCCTACGCGCAAGCTAATTATTGAATTAAAATTAAACCATATGTTAGTCTTGAAATGACCTAGTTGTGTTGAGTGGACGTTAAACCCCATTTCTCTATCTTTCTCTTTAAAAATGCACCGCGTGCGTAGGCCTTACCAAACACTTTCCAATATGACGGCGATCTGCAAAACAAACTGATGATATCTATAACTATCAATTAAAAGAATTGTTTCAATATGGGTAGAGACGGCACCGAACATTAACATACCATTAGACCCATTTACCTGCAATAAAACATGTTTCAATAAAAACTAAATACGGCCGTATTATTGATATAATTATATAAAACTATCATTCTATACATATAATGTATGTAGTAAAAGGTTTTAGTTAAAGCTTCTCTCAGGTGGTAAATATTCGAAATAAAGATGATTTAGGAAAGAAAACTAGGTTTTTTTGCGAGTACTTTCCGCTTTATTAAGCTTCATCAGGCGAATTCCAACAATTGTATATATTATATGTCAATAAACTACTAGTATACAGCCCAATTAGTGATCCAGTGAAGACTAGTCGTTCGGATGGGACGAAAAACCTATGTCTTTACACACTGTCACTGGCGTGCATGTAAAAGATCCCATGACAGTTGGAATTCGATAGGACATTAATCTCCATTTCAATTCATTCAGTGAGCCAGTACCTCATTCACTGCGCCACATCCGCCCCCGTTAGTAAGATATAAACAGTTTCTATTAATTGACGGGGGATCGCGGTGGCTAAGTGGATAAGGCGCTGGTTCGCTAGCCTGGAGGTCGAGTGTTCGATCCCTGCATAGGCCGAGAAAGTTAATCTCGATTTTCCGGCGTGATTTCCCCCTGTCTGTGATGCAGAAGGAGGGCCTGCCAAGGACAGCTGCCTAGTCGTTCGGATGGGACGAAAAACTGAGGTCCCGTGTACACATTGGAGTGCACGTAAAAGATCCCTTGGCAGTTGGAATTCGATATAAGAGTAGGCCGTAGCGCCGCTGCCCGGGCAAAATTTCCCTCATAGCACACTGTATGGCGTTTGCCCGTCTTCAATTGGCCCAGGTTAGGTGCTTAAGCGTAGGACGTTAAACCCCATTTCATTCATTCTATTAATTGACCTCATTCTACGATGTTCATTACGTTAAACCCCATTTCATTCATTCTATTAATTGACCTCATTCTACGATGTTCATTTACGTAACATATCAACAGTTCTATAAATTGACCTTACGATGTTGTACCGTTACTGTGGAAACAGACCTATATATAGATCTTATGATCTTGCATGTTGTGTATCAATTAGTGACAATATCTAAATAAATAATGACATACCATAATAAAAATAATACAGGATTTTCGAAACAAAGGAGTGGTAGAGAGTCTGGAACAAATGTTACAGTTCCTTAAATAAGGATGTCATGTATGGAAGACCAAATGGGACAATATTCACGATTCTTGTTTCTACATTCCAGTTTGAACATTTTAGACACGAACGCAACATTCAAAACTAATAATTCTTGTTTCTACATTCTTATATCAACATTTCATCCACAAAATCAACATTTCAAACCCAAAAAATTACTTTATGTTTCATTTTCGGCGTTTTATCGGTAACTTTTATTATCAGTAAATATTAAAATTAAAAAATAATTTCTTAATTCTACACGACAAAGAAATCAATTCATTGGTTTCTGAAAGTATCTAAAACTAAAATCTGGAATTTGAACTCTTATGAAAATATTTTCTACGTTTTAAAAAGTCTTGAAGTTAAAATGTTCAAACTGGAATGTAGAAACAAGAATCATGAATATTGTCCCATTTGGTCTACATCAACATTATTACACCAGAGGGCGCTAGATCGAACACAATTTGGCGACCTATTCAGCTAGCGACCCATTTGACCGAACCAGCTGCATGGTACCTGGATCGTTTGCCCTGGCTCTTATATTAATTAAGTTTGGGCTATGGGGCACCGCCACAGGCACGGATGGGGGGGGGGGTGTCCCTCTACAAAATCTGCCGCCCCATAAGTATGGCGCCCGTGATAAAATCGACCAGATAAAATAAATATAAAGCCACTGGGCGCTCAATAACTTGGTAACCCAATACTCCAACCCGCACTTTTAAAATGCTATACACGGCGTCGGCCCTGCGTGAGTGTGGTGACAGCAGACCGACACACATCACAATAGTTATATACAAAGCACGTATGGTATCAAGACAAGAGGATCGGGGGTTGATGCTGCTGGACAGGCCCCGGTGGGCCATGCTACGAGTATACTTGTCGTCTACCAATTTGAGCACTCCTAACAAATCCGATGTAGCGCGATAGGGAGTGTGCAAACACTGTTTTGACATATTTTACATGGTTAAACTAACAACATCAGTTACCAAGTCACTGAGCGCCCAGTGGCTTTATTTTTTTATATGGTCGATTTTTTCACGGCGCCATATGGGGCGGTAGATTTTGTAAGAGGGGCATTTACCCCCCCCCCCCGGCTCCGTGCCTGTGGTGGCACCCCATAGCCCCAACTTAAGTGATATAAGAACCAGGGCAAACGGACCAGGTGCCATGCAGTTGGTTCGGTCGAATAGGTCGCTAGCTGAATAGGTCGCCAAATTGTGTTCGATCTAGCGCCCTCTGGTGTAATAATGTTGATGTAGACCAAATGGGACAATATTCATGATTCTTGTTTCTACATTCCAGTTTGAACATTTTAACTTCAAGACTTTTTAAAACGTAGAAAATATTTTCATAAGAGTTCAAATTCCAGATTTTGGTTTTAGATACTTTCAGAAACCAATGAATTGATTTCTTTGTCGTGTAGAATTAAGAAATTATTTTTTAATTTTAATATTTAATGATATATAGAAGTTATCGATAAAACGCCGAAAATGAAACATAAAGTCATATGTTTTTGTTTAAAATGATGATTTTGTGCATGAAGTGCTGACATAAGAATGTAGAAACAAGAATCATTAGTTTAGAATGTTGAGTTCATGTCTAAAATGTTCAAACTGGAATGTAGAAACAAGAAGCATTCGTTTAGCTTGTTGAGTTCATGTCTAAAATGTTCAAACTGGAATGTAGAAACAAGAATCATGAATATTGTCCCATTTGGTCTTCCATAGTCATGGGGGGTTTAGGGGCGTGTGTTACAGTTCGGTAAATAAGGATGTCATGGGGGGTTTAGGGGCGTGCGCGTGTGTGTGGGGGTAGGGGGGGGCTTGCAATTTAATATACATGAGGATAATTACCCTATGCTCCCCCACCCCCAGCCGTGTCTGTTGAAGCAACGGTTGGTCTCTGGCTCACTGACCTCGAGGTTCAAGATTCGATCCCAGGATTGGCTGAGTCATCAGGATTTTTCGAGTCTTGTTTCCCCTTGTCAGTGTTGCACAGGGCCTGTTTTAACGTGCCTCGGGATGGAAAATCCGTGCTTTGAAAATCTAAAATCCGTGCTCTGAAAAAAAGGTGTGTATATCTTTGTTAATCTGAGTGTGTACTTTAATGCGATCATGCAATGAGCAAGTGCGACATCAGCAGTCATTGTGATTCACGTCATTTGACTTGTTATCCAGTCTCATTATTTTTCTTCACTTTCGCTTTCTGTTTCAGAAGCATGGTTCACTGGTTGTTTCTTTCGTGGCGGTCTTTCGCATTGACTTGCGATTTTGAAAATCGCTTCGAAAATACGGACCAAAGGCTGATTCTTTGAATACCCTAAGACGGACAGTAACAAAGAGATTTTTGAAGCCTCTTCTGATAGTGATTTAGACATATTGTACTGTTACCGCCTATGGAATGGGCGGTTACCCCCATTTTCATCATGCGATATAATAACAGTATGTTTTATCCATATCACAAAAGAAGTTACAGACCCTTCATTTCTCCAAAATAGCATCGTAAATACGGGCCCTAGGCTGATTCTTTGAATAGATTTTGGACTTTTCTTTGAACATCCGATGCCCTGACAAGCGGTCGGATATTCATACATCTGTCAGTCAATTCTTTGGTATTAAAAGTGTAATAAGTACTGTGATAATAATTCTGGAATTAAAAAGTTTACTTCTGGTGTGTTTTATCCGATTGTTTTGTTCATAGTTCATGATCCGTTTGGTCACAATTTCTGAAAGCTAAGCAGCTACATTGAACTGATCACTTTCTACTCGGAAATGGTGGTTCCGGCGTTCTCTGGCGGTCGAATTTTGAAAATTTTCTCTGAGCCGGGGGGAGCAACCCCCCCCCCCCCCAACATTGCCACGGAGACCGTGCTTCATCACATAATCCTTAAAATAGGCCCTGGTGGTGCAGGTCGGAGGTTCTGACAACTTGTCGATCGTGTAGGTCGGAGGTCCTGACAACTTGTCGGTGGTGCAGGTCGGAGGTTCTGACAACTTGTCGGTCATGCAGGTCGGAGGGTCTGACAACTTGTCGGTGGTGCAGGTCGGAGGGTCTGACAACTTGTCGGTGTATAACCGTTGACGTACACGTAAGCGAATCCATGGCAGTTGGAATTATTCCCATATAACACTGCATATCGAATGCCCGTCCGCATTAGCTTGATGATTGTCATCGGACGTAAACCCCATTTTTTTTACAAACATTTAGTCAATTCTAATTGCAACCCCCAATTTCAAAGACCGCTACAGTTCTGTCCCAAGACAATTCCTCACTTCGTTGGCAAATGAACACTTTCCCTTATCCGTGAAGGGGGATTGGTTGGCCGAATGGTAAGCGCGTGCGTGGTTGTGATTCCCCGGTTGTCCTTGGCAAGTAGTAGGGTCGCCTGTGTAGTCTCATGTGTTTTCACGGGGCCCCAGACTCAGTGTTCCCCTCCACCGCTAAAGACCCCTACGCGCAAGCGAACTATTGAAATAAAATTGAATCATGTGTTAGTCGGACTTTGTCCCGAAATGAATTGTTTTGTGTCGAGTGGCGTTAAACCCTATTTCTCTCTCCTTGTCGTGAGTGCTGGACCCGGCCTTGTTTCCTGTGACGTTGTTTTTATAGTCCCATATTTCGACCGGACGAGAATAAATGTAACAAAGTGATATCATTTATAATTTAGGTGCATTGAACTCTGCTAGTTTTGACAATAGATGATTTTGACTTTCACCTCATATTAAACTGTTGTCCAGTCACGAGCTTATTAAATCTAATTAATTCAATATGTCCATTACAAGCTATACATGATCTGTGTACAAGATCCACACGGCTTCAAATGTTTATGCACATGCCGTGACGAGATAAAAGAAACAATTGCAGATATGACCATGTGTTCAACGGGTATATATTGAGGAGTTCTCTGACAGTTAGAAGCGAAGAGCCGAGAGAGAAGGAAGGCTTGTACGAGGGTAGGGACTCACCCAAGTCCAGCCGCTGCCCTGGCAGAGGGGCAGTATGGTAGATGAAATGTTATATTGTTCCCGTAGAAGACTAGTGGATTTTATTATGTAGATGTGTTCATGTCGTAGCCTAGTTTTTATAGTTCCAGTATTATGTATTGCTGTTGACAATGTATTCGTGTTGAATGTATGTAACCGAAGCTGTTTAGATACCTGATGAAAATAAATCCTTTATCTACAAAACTCTTATCTGTTATCACTACGATTGTGTTACATAAAGCCACTCATTGTACTGATTCCATTAAAAAAATCAATACACTGTTGGTCAACACTTACAATACCTATTGTCTTATTAACACGGTACCATTAGGTAGGCCATCATCAATAAAAGGGGGGTGGTTAGCAGGTGCGTGCTGTATCATTAGGTAGGCCGGAGTTGTGGGGTGGTGCTGGTTCACTGTACACAAGATCAGAGATTCGATCCTCAGCGAGCCCCTCCAAACAATTCTGTAGACCCCCCCCCCTACCCAAATTTTATGAGCTGGGTACAGGCCCGATTGTTGGTACCAACTGGAGTTATATCCTGGTATTGTTGGTAAATACAAGTGACAACGTATAGTCGTTTGAATTTGATGTTAAGCCCCATCTCTATAGCTCTCTCCCCTCTCTCTTTCTCACTCTCTCTCTCACTCTCTCTTTATCTCTCTCTCTCTCTCTCTCTCTCTCTCTCTCTCTCTCTCTTGCGTTGATTGCCAGGGATGGATCTATTGTTGACGGACCGAGTGCTATGAGACCATCCGTAAGTGAATTCAAAGTTGGAAAAAAAATTAAAATTAGTATCTTATCTAAAAAAATATATAGAACGATTTCCTTCGCTTGAATTTACTTGGTTTCAACCATTCCAAGCCCACGGTTGATTAATTCCACAATTTGAAATAGAAGACATGGTTAGCTAACATGCATTTCTATCGATTAAATCACGCGTTAACAACAAAAAATGATATAATTGTTTAACGACTATAATTACTTCATCGTTTACCCTTTTTTCTATCTGTACGTGGCAAGGAGTAGGGTCGCCTGCCAAACCTCGTGGGTTATCTCCGGGTTCTGCTGGTTCCTCCCATTGCTAAAGACCCCTACGAATTATTGAAATACAATTCACAAACAATGTTTTTAAACATAATTATGTTAGTCCCGACATTACCTAGTTTGTGTCGAGTGGAAGTTAACACACCCCCCCCCCTCTCTCTCTCTCTCTCTCTCTCATACCAACAGCTACTTTTTTATTAACTTGATAACGTTGCGAGGATACTCTTCGGGACGTCGCCCAAATAAATTAGTTGTTGGTTTCCATCAATATGTGTAATGCCCATTCTCCATGTCACGTGCTCGTGATATGTGACTTTTTTTCATCTCGACATGTGAATTTTTCCGTTTTGACATATGAAGTTTTTAGTGTTGACATGTGTATTTTTTTTGTCTTGACATTTAAAAAATATTTTTGTTGAGTTGTTTATGAAAACCGAAGAAGAAAGTGATTAAATATTTATGTGAACAGTATAATTGACTTGACTATAACAAAATAGAAATAATCTTTATTGATATACGTCGTTTTGTACAGTACAAAATGCTTGGAAGGTGATGAAAAAATTGTTATATACCAGATTTATTCTCTTTCCATAAAGAAAAACGGGTTTGCAATTAATTCTGATTTGGGTTCCCATAGACTAACGACAACTGGCAGCTTATGTCGCTACGACTGAATCTATCCACGACTGGACGCCATCACGAGCAACCAGTTGATCAAAGTCGTCATGCAAATTTAATTTGTTTGTTTCCATGCAACTGGCGAGAACGGACTGTATAGTTTATTGACTTATTGCACAGCTTCCTGCACGTGCTTGGTATATATATATAAATATAAAGGTGAGTATATAGACTGATGATTTTATAATGACAAAAATCAATATGACCGTATTTAGCTATTATGGATACATTTATTGATACATCACGGGGGATTAGATATAGAGCTGGCAGTTATTACTATACTAGTTACTAGGCAGATTTAGCTATTGCATAATGTATGTTTAAAAGTTTTTCATAACTTTTCAGGCCTAAAGAAAGACCTACAATAGGCAGATTTAGCTCTTGCATAAAATTTGTTCAATAGTTTATATAACATTTCAGGCCTAAAGAAAGACCTACAATAGGCAGATTTAGCTCTTGCATAATGTATGTTTAATATTGTCTAGATAATAATATGTCTTGCCACGCCCGAAAATCCTGACGGCCAACGAACCATACATGAGGAAAAGTTTGCCCTGACCGCGTATCTTAGGGCCTGACAAGGACAGCTGCCTAGTCGTTCGGGTGGGACGAAAAACCGAGGTCCCGTGTACACATTGGAGTGCACGTAAAAGATCCCTTGGCAGTTGGAATTCGATATAAGAGAATGCCGTTGCGCCGCTGCCCGGACAAAATTTCCCTCATAGCACACTGTATGGCGTATGTTCGTCTTTCATTAGCCCAGGTTAGGTGCATAACAGTAGGACGTTAAACCCCATTTTATTTCATTCATTCATTATATCAAACTCCAATAGCCAGGGGTTTGCAAAGAGTTATTTTAAGTGCATGCTAATGGGTACATAGGATCTCTGTTATCGTCCCGTCCGAACGACTATCCAGTGTCCCTTCCAAGACTCCCCACCCCGCATCAACCAACAGGAACAACTTCAAGAGTACATCGATGGCAGTCATAGTTCTGAAAGATTGTAAGTGTCACTTATAACCCAAATATCTATTTTGCATAAGACTCTACTCTGTGTAAAATTTCAGGGGCCTGTTTCACGAAATTTTAACTTAAGATACAATCCAAATTTTAGTACATACTTAAATCTGATTGGCTAAGCGCTAAAATCAATCTAATACTATCCAATCGAATTACTAAAATCGGATTTTATCTTAGTTAAAATTTCGTGAAACAGGCCCCAGAACTGTAACTTCCATAAAAAAAAATGCCTTTGAAACTGTTGTTATCCCAAAATTTAAATCCAACTATTTTTGAGACTTAACACGAGAGAGAGAGAGAGAGAGAGAGTGTGGGAGAGAGAGAGAGATGGGTTTAAGGTCCTCTCGCCAAAAACTAGGTCATTTCGGGATAAACGAATGGTTCAATTTTATTTCAATAATTCGCCTGAGCGTAGAGGTCTTTTACAGTGGGAGAAAACCAGAGGACCTAGAGAAAACCCACGAGGTTGGACAGGCGACCCTACTCCTTGTCACGTACAACCGGAGCGGGCCCGTAGCCAGCTCATAGTATTTGGTGTGGCTACGGAAAATTGTGGAGGGGCTGAGGATGTGGACGGCTGAGAACGCTCCTAAGAAATCATTATTGTTGGCGAAATATTTTGGAAGGCTAATTCGATACTTGGGAGGGCGGGGGAGGGGCGAACCGGGGAATCGAAACCACGCCAGTTACTCGATGACAGACCTTATCACACAACGCATACGTCATCCAACCATAGAAATATAAGCGAGAGAGATAGAGAGAGAGAGAGAGAAATGGGGTTTAACGTCCACTCAACAACTAGGTCATTTCGGGACTAACATATTTCAATAATTCGCTTGCGCGTAGGGGTCTTTAGCAGTGGGAGGAAACCGGAGTGCCCGGGGGAAACCCGCGAAGTTGAGAAGACGCCCCTATCTCCATGCCACATACGCTCACACCAGGGCTCGAAACCACAGCAACAAGCCAGGGGTAGCCGGCCATCTAGAGGTTGAAACGCGGCACTCTAGACCACTAGGCCACCCCCCTAAGCTAAATCGACACCCGCTGTTAATTATCAATGGTATAATTATTTCAAATAACACACTATTTATGGAATAACAATTACTTTAGTTTATTTCACTGCGACGTTTCAACAAGATTTCACAAGTCGTTATCTGCTTGATAACGACTTGTGAAATCTTGTTGAAACGTCGCAGTGAAGTAAACTAGAGTAATTTGTTATTCCATAAATAGTGTGTTATTTGATTATGTTCCAATTACTAAATGCCTTTCAAATTTCTACTAGATAATGATAGTCCGAGAAATTCACATCAACTTGACAACTTCAATCAATATTATCAATATTATTATACCATTAACCTGAATCAATTCCTTACATATGTTCATGCCTACTTGAGGCCGTGTGTAAAAGCATCGCACTAGCTTGTTTTTTTTTTTTATATATTATCTTTTTCTCTACAACAAAAAACTAAATTTATATGCCAGGGGGGGGGGGGATTACTGAATGGTTAGCGTGCACGCTCTGTATCATAAAGCCTGTTTAAATCAGATTGTGCCCACGTGTGTACTAATATCAGACTTCCTTGTTAGGTTTCCTTAGTGATCGTACATAAAACTACAGGCTAGTTCGTTTCTACAGCTTTATTATTAAACTGCTTGCAAGGCTTCGGTGTTCCCTGTTCTAAATAAAGTAAAGATGATAGGTGACTGTTAAGCCAGGCTAACACTTGCACGATTCCGTGGCACGCACTGGCACGACTCGAGTCGGCACGACACCGTCCGATTTGCGCAAACTCGTCGTGCCAATGCGGGAAGTGCGTAAACAATGCGTAAACTATGCGTAAACTCGTCGTGCCAGTTCGTGTCAATGTGGACACTGGTGGGCATGACAGAATCGTGGTCAAAAGTCGTGCAAGTGTCAGCCTGGCTTTAGAAATATCTGGGTGACCTCTGATTGATTTCGCCCAATACCCTCATTTAAAACCCCTAATTTATGTACGTCATAGATTGACCTTGTCGTTAATTTCCTTCCCAAATATAGAATAAACATCCAAATTCCCCAACGACCGGCGGATGTGGGGTGGGGGCATTACCTTATTTTGTCTATCAAACACGATGGTTAGAATATTACCAAAATATCACTGTTTTTTATTTTATAAAAATATATTATAATCCACTTTCAATAAGACGTGGAATTGGACTGGACAGAAAGTGTGACCCAATAATTATTCAAAGATACAATTATGGTCTCCGGAACCATAGTATTACACGTGGTGACAGGGTACATAAGGCTCCGGCTCACTAAACAGGTGCATTGCGAACACTGGGGAGGGGTGGGGGCTTAGTCAAGATAGCTTCAAAGGGATCGATTGGGCTGTTATTTTTTTAGGCCGGTTTGCCAGAGTTTCTTAGACATTTAATCACAGTCAAATGAGTCCACAAATAGGGTCATTTAAAACAACCACTTTTCGACCCAACTTGAGGTAATAAATGATTTTCTAATGCTGAGTGAGTCGATGTTTTGATGGTGTTCTCGATCCAGCCCCCACCCCGGGTAAAATATATTTGCGCGTCCCTTAAAAGGCGCTCCAGGTTTTGGCCGAAAAAGTACCTTGGGATTTTCCAGGGCGGTTCCCCCTTGTCAGTGGTGCAGGAGTGGACAAGAAACCACGCCAAGCCGCTCGGCTGGAACGAACGAAAAACCCAAACGTTCCGCGTACACGCTGTCCGGGCAAAATGTCCGTCACAGAAAAATGTTTACCATCATCTCTTTTATGTATATGGCAACATATACACCAGGGCGCCACCTGTCCGTACCATCTGAAAACGATGACAACATGTACACCAGGGCGCCACCTGTCCGTACCAACCGAAGACGATGTTCCGTAGCACATTCTATTATCCCGGTTGGTGTAGAACAATGCGTGTTGTATCATTAAGCTCGTCATTTAGTCAACTGACGTGGTTTCTCTCTCTCTCTCTCTCTCTTTTAGGGGGGTTGGGATGGCCTAGTGGTCTAGAGTGCCGCGCTTCGTCCTCTAGCTGACCGGCCACCTCTGGCTTGCGGCTGGGGTTTCGAGTCCTGGTGTTAGCGTATGTGGCATGGAGATAGGGGCGCCTACTCAACCTCGTTGGTTTCCTCCGGGCACTCCGGTTTCCACCCATTGCTGAAGACCCCTACGCGCAAGCTAATTATTGGATTTAAAGTTAAACCTTATGTTAGTCCCGAAATGAACTAGTTGTGTTGAGTGGACGGTAAACCCCATCTCTCTCTCTCTCTCTTTCCCGGTTGGTGTAGAACAATGGTATATTAAAACATCATTCTATTTCCAATGACAGTGACGTCAATTTAACCCCTCATAATAGAATTTATAGTTTCAATGGTATTTACATAGTCTACCATTCTAAACACACCTCATATTGCTGTTTAAATATTTGATATACCGTAATTAGTTTATAATTAATTAGACGTTATATATTACTTGTATTTGTATAAGGTAATCGAATTATACTATATAGGTGATAACAAAGGAAATAAGCTTTAACGTCATTCTTCTTTCAACAATCTGATTAAAATACAGATCTATATTTCATTTCGGTTTTTTTATTCTTTCGGTGACCTATACACTTTAAATGTCGTTGTACTTGTCTTTACTACACTAGGACCCGGAAGAGTTGTTATATAACCCATGTTCTGGCTGATGAAGGAATTAGCCAATTAAACGGTGTGTTATGGCGAGTTCTTTGCGCAAGGTGCACGGTGCAAATGTCTGACGTCATAGGGCAAAAAACCACTCGTATGACCTCTGACGCAACCTTCACTCTTCTCGTCGTAGAGACCATTAAAGTATAAACAAACGAAAGAAAATATAGATCTGTATTATAATGTGATTGTCGTTAATATTTCTATATTATTATGAAATATTAAAATTAAAAATAATTGTTTGGTTTTAATATTGTCCCATCTGTTCTTCCTTATTAACTTGTTATTGATATTTCCTCAATAACCCGTTAGTGCCGAAAACGATATTGTTGGTGAAGATTGGAAGTAGCAGTTAATAAATACAACCATTCCATTCGTGTGGCTGAACCGGAGGCTCTAAGTTTATGGAAGACCAAATGGGACAATATTCGTGATTCTGGTTTCTACATTCCAGTTTGAACATTTTAGACAAGAACGCAACATTCTAAATTAATGATTCTTGTTTCTATATTTTTATGTAGAAAAAAGAATCTTGAATGTTGTCCCATTTGGTGTTCCATAAACATAAGTATTGAGTGGGTCAGGGAATATAATTATTTGGAGTAGTATCATGTAAATTTTTATATAATCATTGTGATTCTTATGTCATGTGTATTTTTATTTAATTACTGTTTTTAGTTACAATGTTTTCTAGTCATTTTTTGGTTGTCAGTTTTAAATAAAATGCTGAGTTCGATTAATGGGTGGGGCTTTTCTACTTGACCGTATTAAAGGCATGAGTAACGATAGAGCGAGAGAAATGGGGTTTAACGTCCACTCAACACAACTAGGTCATTTGGGGCCTCACATATGGTTTTCAATTTATTTCATTAATTCGCTTGCGCGTAGGGGTCTTTAGCAGTGGGAGGAAACCGGAGTGCCCAGAGGAAACCCACAAGGTTGAGAAGGCGCCCCTATCTCCATGACACATACGCCCACAACAGGGCTCGAAACCGCAGCCGCAAGCCACTCTAGACCACTAGGCCATCCCAAACCCCCGACATTAGTAACACTTGATCAAATGTTGTGTTGGTTATTCGGGGAGGGGTTTTCTACTCAACATTTGATCAAATGTTACTAATGTCATTAAAATGACATTAGTAACATTTGATCAAATGTTGAGTTCGATTATTGGGGGGGGGGGGTATTTTCTACTTGACCGTATTAATGGCATTAGTAACATTTCTACTACACCATACTTCATACCATACTTAAGATCAACTGTAATACGTGACCAGAATATTTTCATTTGGTTGACTAATGATTCTACGTCCAACGTACGTCTATTGGAGTGTGTATTTAGGAACGTTATCGGGTAGCCACGATGGCTCAGTGAGTAAGACGTTGGCTCGCTAACTCGGTGGTACCTTGCTCCTTCTCTGAGTTTGCTGACAAGTTTCATCCGAATTTCCCGGCATGATATCCTCTTGTCAGCTTTCTATTCGTTCCAATAGGACGCAAACCGAGATCCTGTGTACACATTTGAGTGCACGTAAAAGATCTATTGGCAGTTGTAATTCGATATAAGAGTAGGTCATATTGCTGCTGTCTCATAGCACACTTTGTGGTGTATTGTCGTCTTCCTTAGCCCTTAGTCCAATTCAGAGCAGAACGATAGGACGTTAAACCCCATTTCTTTTCATTTTGTTTGAAGGGGGTGGGATGGCCTAGTGGTCTAGAGTGCCGCGCTTCGACCTCTAGCTGGCCGGCCACCTCTGGCTCGCGGATGTGGTTTCGGGCGTATGTTTCCTCCGGGCACTCCGGTTTCCTCCCACTGCTAAAGACCCCTCTGCGCAAGCGAATTATTGAAATAAAATTAAACCATATTTCCCGAAATGACCTAGTTGTGTTGAATGGACGTTAAACCCCATTTTCCCCGTCTCTCTCTCTCTCTCTCCCCCTCTATCTCTCTCTCTCTCTCTCTCTTAATTTTTGAACTGAATGTCTCTTAATGCTGATCTCTGAGCGGTGAGTTTCACGAGTGTTTGCACCACGCTGTGAATATATTATTCTGTTAACGGAAAATGGCGTCAACTTACATTTGATCGATCACCACAACTTTAGTCGCCACTAGGATTTCAAATACGAACTATATTACGTAGGCGTATTAATTAAAATTCAATAACTTGATTTCTTCTTTAGACGAATTATTGAAATAAACTTAATATGTTAGTTCCAAAATGACCTAGTTTGTGTCGAGTGGACGTTACCTCCCCCTCCTCTCTATCCATTTCTCTATCTCTGTGTATTCGCTCCGCCAAGTTACTGTTAAATGGGGGTGGATCGTGACATTACAGGCCCGGGCGGAGTAGGGGAGCTAAGGGGGGGGGGGGCTTTAGCACCCCATATAATTTGGCCGCGAGTACTCTTTTCTTCAGGTTATTGCGGCCCCTGGACCCTCGCCTATAGGGGCATAGTATGAAACCCCCCCCCCCCCAAATCAAGAATTGTCTCCACCGGCCCTGCGTTCTCCTAAAAGTAAACCTTACTTAATTAAACTCAACATGCATCGGTATCAAACATTTCTTTACTTAAACAAAATGGTTAGTTAAATGCATGTTCAAACCAATAGTTTATCTTACTTCCATTTGAAGACATTATCAGCTCATGTTCAAACCAATAATAACTTTTTGGGGAATAAAACAGCTTAATTTTGTGTTAAAATCATTTAAAACCCATTATCTAAGGCCGATTAACTAACCCGATATTTGTGATACGCTTGTAAATAACTTAAACCTGACAGTCTGCATCTGGAAATGGAGACTTTTGTATTATACAGTATCTGGATAAAACCAGACTTTTTTCTATAAAAATAATATGTAGGTGAATTTTACCTTTTGTTATTAAGTCAATACATGGGTCATTCACTGTTTAGACCTCTCAAGAAACGTAAATCAATTATCAGGTCACCCAATGAAAAAAATGACCCGAAATCTTAAAAGGGTTACGTGTCCGGATAAGCAGTGTTGGCGTTCACGTCCAAACGACTCAATATTTTCATCTGAACTTTTCAGACAATGTAAATACACCATGCTTTTATATTTTGGTCCATAAATTTCACAAATACCCGGACTTTAATTTTTGAGACTCTGTTCTTAACGGGATCGTCCCTTTAAAATCATAATCTTGTCTGTAATAACGTTAATACTTATATGGATATACTAATTCTGAATTTTATTAACATGCTACGTTTCAATACACATACAGGTATCGTTATCAAGCAAAATAATGATTAATTAACAACTATGTGATGCAATATATAGAAGAACACTTTAAAAGCCATTTTGTAGATAAAACAGTAACAACAAACTGATTAATTATTTACATGTATATAAATTTGTGAAATTAAATATCTTTTGTTGAAGAGACTATATTATATTCGAGAGATAATTAAACAAATAAAACATCCCCATCACATAAAAATGGTACGTTAAATATAAACCAAGCTAATAAATAATATAATGATAATTATTATCACAAATTATGTGTGGTTTAATGGTCGAGGGCGAGACATTAAAACATCAAAAGGATGACGTCACATCTGTATTTTAACACAAATTATGTAAGGTTTACTCGTCTGTTTGAACCCGGAAGGGGCAGAACATTAAACTCCATTTGATTGTAATTCTGTATAGGTTTAGATTGTAAAGAAGATACATGCATGTAATTAACGAAAGAATTATATTTCCCTTATATCATCCGTTAATTAAGATACCTGTTAATGCGGTTACCGACGCAATTATATACCTGAAAGACACCAGGTTAACGACCTGATGGGGAGAGATCAACGCCCACTCGACACAAACTAGGTCATTTCGGGACTAACATGTGGTTTAATTTTATTTCAATAATTCGCTTAGACGTAGGAGGAAATCGGGGAACCCGGAGAAAACCCACGAAGTTACAGTACGCCTAAACGATTCTGCTGTAGTGCTTTCATTATGATGAATACAATTTGCGCATTCTTCTGCTGCTGTATTTGGTATATGATTAGGATTAGTCCAAGACAACATTGTAAGGATTCGCCAGTTTGCAAGTACAAGGCCACGTGGGTCATTAGCGTATATTTTACGGACGATCCAGCGAATTTCACGTATATTCGCCAAGTTGGCTCAAACGCATTTCGCCATTACCTCAGCTAATACAAGGCGAAATATCAGGAAAACTTGGAAAAGAGCAGAAAACCACGAAAAGTCTATTTATCAAAATTGGCCATATTCGCTAGTTCGACAATAACCATTGGCATTTGTCAGGAAATATGGGGGTCCATATCAAGTGTTATCTTTTATTTCACAGCATTTTATTCTTTGACTTTTTCGTATTTATTATATTGGTATCATTTTCGAAATACGGAGGGAGCAAGTTCTATCTGCAAATATACTATTTGATTTTTAAGTGTTATTAAAGTCACCTAATGAAACTGACGAAGAAACAACTGACAAAATGAAATGAAGTTCATATTCATCGATTTATTCCAAATGATCGTTAGACTAAGTAAGGCACAGACTGACCATTATAAGGGTAAATGATACACGGGGTCAAACAGCAAAGTTACCACAGCATCACAACAATGTCAGTAACGGGTAAATCCTCCTCTGTTTGCCAAACAAGCATTGCTCCGTCGTGGCATACTCCCAATGAGACGTCTAAGGTCATTTTGGTCCAGATTGTCCCATTCCTGTTGCAACGCAGCAGCAAGTTTTGGACACATTGGCAGGACGTTGTTGACGTCGACGTAACCTCTGTCCAAACATGTCCCAGAGATGCTCGATGGGGGAGAGGTCGGGACTCCGTGATGGCCAAGGTAATGTGGTGATGTTCTGTTGTTGGAGGTAACCTGTAACGATCCTGGCCCTGTGACATCTTGCGTTGTCATCCTGGAAGATGAAACGGCGGCCATGGACTGCCAAGATGTTGTCCCGGTAGTACTGGCCTGTAACACGCCCTGCAACAACATGTAAAGCCGTTCTTCCAGCAACAGTGATGCCTCCACACAACCATAACAGAACCACCCGCAAATCGACCATGTCTGATGACGTTAACGTCTTGGAAGCGCTCGTTTCGACGACGCCACACCCTCCTACGTCTGTCCAAAAAATCAACAGCGAACCTTGACTCATCTGAAAAAATCAGATTACTCCAGCGTCGATTATCCAAGTGTTGACGACCCTTAAACCAACGACGTCTTGTCTGAATATGATGATCTCTTAAACCAGGAATCACGCGAGGACGTCGGGCGCGAAGGTGACCCCTATGCAGTCGATTCCGAATCGTCTGGCCACTCACTCTCACACCAGTGTCTGTTTGAAGACGAGCGCTGATCTGATTTGCTGTGATGACACGATTTCTCAAGGCCAAGGTACGGATAAATCGATCCTGGGCTTGAGTTGTCGCCCTTGGTCGACCTGAGCGTGGTCTGTCCTGTACAGATTGTGTATCGGGGTATCTGGACCATAGCCTGCTTATGACAGACTGAGAAACATTCATCCTGTGTTGTGCCGGTCTGTAGCATGTCAAGGGCACGTAACCTTTTATTTTGGGTAAGCCGACGCATATTAAAATTTGTTTTATGGTCACTAAAACAATTAAACTGATGTTTCCATCCTGGAATTCCACCCTGGATTTCGATGCCACAATGACTGTAACATTCAAAGTCAGAGTCGTGCAAATCTTGTGTTGGACCCCCATGATGATCCCAAGCATCACATGCATTCCATGCGGTAGCTATTCGTGCGTTTGGGCGTCACATGTAACTGGAAATGTTTCTTCTGTTAGGTTCTATACTGACTTTTTTCGTTGTCATTTGCATATTTTAGTATTATGCCCCCGAAATCAAATAGGCCCTACTTTTTTTTAATAGTATAAGTATTGTGTGGGTCAGGGAATATAATTATTTGGAGTAGTATCATGTACATTTTTATATAATCATTGTGATTCTTATGTCATGTGTATTTTTATTCAATTACTGTTTTAGTTACAATGTTTTCTAGTCATTTTTTGGTTGTAAGTATTAAATTAAGTGTTGAGTTCGATTATTGGGTGAGGGGCTTTTCTACTTGACCGTATTAAAGTTATGTGTAACGAGAGAGCGAGAGAAATGGGGTTTAACGTCCACTCAACACAACTAGGTCTTTTCGGGACTAACATATGGTTCTCATTTTATTTCAATAATTCGCATGCGCGTAGGGGTCTTTAGCAGTGGGAGGAAACTGGAGTGCCCAGAGGAAATCCACGAGGTCGAGAAGGCGCCCCTATCTCCATGCCACCTACGCTCACAACAGGGCTCAAAACCACAGCCGCCAGCCTGAGGTGGCCGGTCATCTAGAGCTCGAAGCGCGGCACTCTAGACCACTAGGCCATCCCGAACCCCCGAAATTAGTAACACTTGATCAAATGTTGAGTTCGGTTATTTTTTTTTGGGGGGGGGGGGGCTTTTCTACTTGACCGTATTAATGACATGAGTAACATTTGATCAAATGTTGAGTTCGATTATTGGGGGGGGGGGGCTTTTCTACTTGACCGTATTAATGACATGAGTAACATTTCTACTAGATTATACTTAAGACCAACTGTAATACATGACCAGAATACGGGACTGTTCTCAATATTTGACGTAAAGCCGATTGCTCATGCGTGACCGGGAGTTTGTTTTTTTATGTGGCTTATTATCCAGTCTCTTTCGCTAAGTCATGGCGTAAACATCTTTTTTAAGAGGAGTTACCTTCCTTAGACGTTGTTTAGGATAAGCCATTTTTTGTCAAATGTTGACAGCGCATCTACACTTATGTTCGTAGAATATTTTTCTGGATGATAGAGACTAATTCAGAGCAGAACAATAGGACGTTAAACCCTATTTCATTTTCTTTCATTTGAACTGTGCGTCTCTTAATTTTAATCGTCTCATTGAGTCGAACTGCACGTCTCTTTATGCTGACCTTTGAGCGGTATGTTTGACGAGTGTTTGCAACTCGTTGTGAATAAATTATCCTTTAAACGGAAAGTGGCGTCAACTTACATTTGATTTATCACCACAATTTCAGTGGCTACTAGGATTTCAATCACGAATCATCTTACGTAGGCGTATTAATTAAAATTCAATAACCTGATATCTTATTTAGGCAATCAATAATATTCGGGGGGGGGGGCCGAATGGGGTCAAACAGCAAAGTAACCACAGCATCACAACAAAGTCAGTAACGGGTAAATCCTCCTCTGTTTGCCAAACAAGCATTGATCCGACGTGGCATACTCCCAATGAGACGTCTAAGGTCATTTTGGCCCAGATTGTCCCATTCCTGTTGCAACGCAGCAGCAAGTTCTTGGACACATTGGCAGGACGTTGTTGACGTCGACGTAACCTCTGTCCAAACATGTCCCAGACATGCTCGATGAGGGAGAGGTCGGGACTCAGTGCTGGCCAAGGTAATGTGGTGATGTTCTGTTGTTGGAGGTAACCTGTAACGATCCTGGAAGATGAAACGGCGGCCACGACGTCGTGCGAACGGCACAACATGGACTGCCAATATGTTGTCCCGGTAGTACTGGCCTGTAACACGCCCTGCAACAAAATGTAAAGCCGTTCTTCCAGCAACAGTGATGCCTCCCCACGCCATAACAGAACCACCCCAAAATCGACCATGTCTGATGACGTTAACGTCTTGGAAGAACTCTTTTCGACGACGCCACACCCTCCTACGTCTGTCCAAAAAATCAACAGCGAACCTTGACTCATCTGAAAACATCACACTGCTCCAGCGTCGATTATATCAGTGTTGACGATCCCTCCACCAACGACGTCTTGCCTGAATGTGATGATCTCTCAAACAAGGGATCACGCGAGGACGTCGGGCGCGAAGGTGACCCCTATGCAGTCGATTCCGAATCGTCTGGCCACTCACTCTCACATCAGTGTCTGTTTGAAGACGAGCGCTGATCTGATTTGCTGTGCAGATTGTGTATCACGGTATCTGGACCATAGCCTGCTTATGACGGATTGAGAAACATTCATCGTCCGCGCCACAACCGCCTGTGTTGTGCAGATCTGTAGCATGCCAAGGGCACGTAACCTTTCATTTTGGGTAAGCCGACGCATATCAAAATTTGTTTTCTGGTCACTAAAACAATTAAACTGATGTTTCCACTCTTGAATTCAATGCCACAATGACTGTAACATTCAAAGTCAGAGTCCTGCAAATCTTGGGTTGGGCCCCCATGATGATCCCAAGCATCACCTGCATTCCATGCGGTAGCTATTGGTGCGTTTGGGCGTCACATGTAACTGGAAATGTTTCCTGTGTTATGTTCTATAGTGACTTTTTTCGTAGTCATTAGCATATTTTAGTATTATGCCCCAAAAATAGTATATTTATACTTAAAATAAGCAAGCTAAAGGATAGCACTCAAAAAACTTCGAAAGATTAAAAAACATGTAAAAAAAAATGCATACACAAAAAAATATTAGCAGGTACGAATACAAAATCTATACTAAAAAAAAACACGTCCTTGCTTAAACCCGGAAATAACAGGTAAAAAGAACAACATGGAATTATATAACCAATTAGATAGAACCCAAAACAAAGATTTATTCCCCAAAGACCCTATTTTTGTAAAAGTTCTTTCAAAAATTAATTGGCGAATTGCGAAGCAAGGTGATCAAAAGATATTTAATTTCAGGAATTTTTATAATGTAAATATTTAATCAGTTTGTTGTTACTTCTTCATCTACAAAATATGAAATTATATTATATAACCAATTAGCACCCAAAACAAAGATTTATTCTACAAAGACCCAATTTATTGAAAAGTACTTTAACGAATTAATTGGCGAATTGCAAAGCTATAGGTGATCAATCGATTGTCATCCGTTATAAATACGTTCCTTGCATTTCTGGTTTTTAACGAAGCCTCATGTCTCGATTTAAAAGATACATCTTGGCGTTCTATCAGGTTCCAGGTGATGACAGAGAGAGAGAGAGAAATGGGGTTTTACGTCCACTCAACACAACTAGGTCATTTCGGGACTAACATATAGTTCAATTTTATTTCAACAATTCGCTTATTTGTAGGGGTCTTTAGCATTGGGGAGAAACCGGGGTGCCCGGAGGAAACCCACGACGTTGAGAAGACGAGTGGCGTCCTTACTGTGCTGCTGCGACCGTACAGCGACCAGAAAATGCAAGGAGAAGTTTTGTCCTGAAAAAAATTCAAGTTATTTAAGTTTTTAAACAGGGCGACAACGAATTCCATAGTTTTGGCCCTTTAAAGCGTATACTGCTTTTAACTATATTAATGTTTGTCTTAAGAGTGGCAAGTTTATTGTTAAGATGATTATAAGGAGTTTGATAATAAGGCTACAGGTCAAATAAATAATCAGGGCATTGTTTTTTGTAGAATTTTATAGATAAATATACATTGATTAGAGACATGTCGATTCACTAGTGTCAGAATTTTCAATTTGTCTAGAATAGGATAAACGTCGGCAGTATGTTTTACATCTAAGATTAATTTTAAAGCCAGTATTTGCTGTCGGGAAAGACGGTCAAGAGATTTAGCGTCAGGAACAATAATCTATATGTAGTTAAAAGTGGGCATTATAGAAAATTATGGAAGATATTTTTTTAATTTGAAAAGTTGAACAATCCTTACTGCCTTATCTTTTTAGAGATATACTCGATATGATCTTTCCAAGTTCAATTATGATTGAGTAAAACACCTAATATTTTTACCGAGGAGACGACTTCTAATGGTTCATTACGTAAATTAATTCTCAAAGTAGCAGGGAAGATATTTCTTTTTTGTTGCGTCGTAATTAGCATAGTTTTTGTTTTCGATATATTTAATCTCGTATGGTTTTTATAACACCAGGCTAATACTATTTGGCGTCAAGTTGAAGTTTGTGTTCGAACTCTTTGACAATAGACCCTATCATCCGCAAAGAGGTATAAAGGTAAATCATTTACACAAATATTAAATAATATGGGTCCTAATATTGATCCTTGGGGTACACCGTGATAAATAGGTTTATTCTCAGATACTATGCCATTAACATACGTGCACTGGCTTCTGTTTGTAAGTTTGATTCTAGAAAGAGTATTGATTTTCTAGAAAAGTTAAAATGTTTACATGTGTCAATAAGAATATCATGATTTACTAAGTCGAACGCTTTTTTTTAAAAAAACCCCAGAGAATATTGCTCCACAAAGGTGATTGTTTTAAATCTAATCATACATTTTTCAGTTTTTCAGTAATATGTGTTAAGGCTGTTTGGCAAGAGCTAGATGAGCGGAACCTGATTGATTACTATATAAAAGTTGATTTTTATTAAAATAATAATTAAAAATAATTTTGAACATGTTTTTTAAGAATTTATGATATATTTGGAAGAAATGATATCGCCCTGTAATTATTGGGGTCATTGTGGTACCCCCTCTTTAAAGTAGAATAACTTTAGCTTGTTTAAATAAAGAAGGGTACATGTTATGATTTATTGACAAGTTAAAAATGTCCGTGAGACTAGCGGAAAGTTGAATAGCATCTAAGTGGAGAAAAGTGGATTTATAGAATTAAGAATGACTGCCTCGAAAACATCTAATTTGTGTAGTGAATAAACCACATCAGTTGTTTTCATAAACGGAATTTCAAAAGATACGCCATCGGGAACTTTAGAGTTTACATAGGTTTTTAAATTATTATCTTATATTACTAGGAGCATTATCTGAATGCGTTTACTTTCGTTAGTTGTTGAGTTTAATGCATTCCATATTTATTTAGAATTTTTTGTTATCTCCAAACAGATCCTGGAGCTATTTCGATTAAGATTGACGAATCGTTGTTTTTTAACGATTTCGACATATTTTATATTCGCATCGTTTTTCTTACTTTTATGGAAATCACGCTGTCGCATTAAATTTCAGATTATTTTACTAGTGAGCCATTGTTGTTTGAGAGCAGTTTTAACACGTCTAGTTCTGATAGGAGAATGGTGATCAATTATTGGAGTTAATAATTCATACCAAAATTGAAGAACATTTATTGGGTTATTTATCAGATAAATATTTTCAAAGTTAATTAGGTTTAAGTCACGCGTGTAATTATCTTCAACGAAATTTCGAAAAGATCTGTATGCAACGTATTATATGTTTTGTTTTGGGGATCTTTACTCTTGGACCATGTAAATCAGGTTGGAAAGTGGTCTGATATAGAGTAGCATGGCACACATTTGTTTCAATAATATGGTTTGGGCAGATATAATGACATGATCAATTAATGTAGAAGTTTAATTGGTAACACGGGTTGGAGAAGGAATGATTTGAATTAAATTGTAAAAAATGAGTAAATCCGTCCAATAACAATTTTTGCTGTCTAACAGATCGATATTTATGTCACCGAAAATGAGACGTTTACTTCCTTGATTCCATGCAGAATCAATCATTAATTTAAATCCATCAGGTCATACATCATGCCATTTAAAACGAGAATTTCAAATTTTCTAAGAAAGTCAAAACATACTTATTTCTATGTCTTTTGCTCAATAGGTTATCTACTCACTATTATACGATCATGGGCATTATTTTCTACCCTAAAAATCTATGACACAGGAAATAACAACACAATTACCTCCCCTGTTTTGCTATTGACAACATGGCGCAGCCATTTTCAACGTTGGAATTTTAAGTTGAAAATGATATTTTTGCAAATTTCTCAGCTTGCAATAGTGGATTATAGGATTAATAGGGTTATTCTTGAACAACGTAGGACTGTTTATGGATAACATCTATCTTAAGGCTTTATCTTAATTAAGTTTAGAAAATATAACTTGAAAATTTGAAATTGCAACTTTAACTTTAGACCCGTCTTCCATTAGCCAGGTAAGGCGCATTATAGTAGGACGTTAAACCCCATTTCATTTCATTGAACATAAGATGCGAGATTGTCTGTATAAACAACATATTAAAAAAAGGTGATGTCTTTTTCATGGTAATTTCAATCCAAATGATTCAAGAGTATCGCGTTCCAAATCAGGTCTCCTTTTACAACTAATAGATTCTCTTACATTTAACCGAGTGCCAGAAGAACTAGATGTACTATTATCTCTTCTAAATGGCGAATGAAAACCCAGGAAAAATAATAGAACCATCATTTTCAGAGTGCCAGAAGAACTAAATGTACTATAATAATTGTATATTTGCAGAGCGCCAAATCCATCCAAAGCATGCTCAAAGCGGAATGAGTCAATATTTATATAAACAGTGAATAGAAAGTTTAATTATCGTAGCATTCTCGAAACAAATGAATTTCAGCTGTGTTTTGAAAGTAGTCAAAGTTTCACTGTTTCGGATATTCAGTGGTAAATGATTCCATACATATCATATTTACATGTATCTATGTTTGTCTCATTTCGCATCCCAATTACACAATGTAGCACATAGTTCTTACTTTCATAATACATATCTGTATTTATTGTTGGCAGTGTGAAGTTGGGTCGTTATTCGTTATTCGTTATTAACCAATAACGAATAACGAGGCGGATCACCTCGTTAGTTATTCGCCAATAACGAGACAAGCTACCTCGTTATTCGTTATTCAATTTTTTATTTTTTATTCAGTTATAAACCTATCCATGACTAGAATGATGGATGTCAAGTATCCCCCAGTAGGATAAAGCACAGTAAAACAACTTTTAGACGAAAACAGTCCACATTGTTATTCAAGCAGCGAATAACGAGCAGTTTGTTATTCGTTTTTCACCTCGTTATTCGGGATTCACATAAGAACGTGTTTCTGCATCTTTAATGAGAATATTTCAAGATTTGATTCAAAACCATCACTAGATAACAATAAAATAATGGTTTGCAAAGTATTCCCTAGCAGTAGAAAACTCATTAATTAATGACGTATAGTCGGTAAATATACCAGATTGTTATTCAAGCGGTGAATAACGAATAACAAGATGGATCATAACGAGACAAGCTACCTCGTTATTCGTTATTCGTTATTCAACTTTTTATTCGGGATTCAGATATAAACCTAGCCATGACTAGAATAATGGATGTCAAGTATTGTCACTTTCCCAGTCGTACAATGCGGCATTCGTTCTTATTATAATACGTGAATTTATATGTCATGTTGTTACCTTACATTAAGAATAAATAAATAAATAAATAAAGACCATAACCCAAGCATTGGCGCCATCGCGTATCGGTATCATTGGCGCCATCGCGTATCGGTATCATTGGCGCCATCGCGTATCGGTATCATTGGAGCCATCGCGTATCGGTATCATTGGCGCAATCGCGTATCGGTATCATTGGCGCCATCGTGTATCGGTATCATTGGCGCCATCGCGTATCGGTATTATTGGCGCCATCGCGTATCGATATCATTGGCGTCATCGCGTATCGGTATCATTGGCGTCATCGCGTATCGGTATCATTGGCGCCATCGCGTATCGGTATCATTGGCGTCATCGCGTATCGATATCATTGGCGCCATCGCGTATCGATATCATTGGCGTCATCGCGTATCGGTATCATTGGCGTCATCGCGTATCGGTATCATTGGCGCCATCGCGTATCGGTATCATTGGAGCCATCGCGTATCGGTATCATTGGCGCCATCTAAAGCTATATCGTTAGACATTGATATATAAAACACCAAATTGAAACGAAATCAGACAGGCTATAAATGATTGCAAATGCCCCCGTCAGACCGGGGTGGTACTGTGCTGCTGCGACCGAACGGTGACCAGAAAATGCACAAGGTCGCCTGTAGTCGTGAACACAACGCGAAAATATTTCCAAAAAAATCAACACCTGAAAAGGGTCGAGTTCTCACAGCTTCTCAGGTCAGATCGCAGAAACTTGGCATTTGTTTTGAACATGCTCAAAACAAACGCCGTGACTCGGCGATCATTGCCGGCCATTGAGATGACAGCACGATATTTGGTGTTTCCGCCACGAGTTTACCACACTTATGGTGTTCTCGACGCATTCTGGGATCATTTTCCGTCGAGACGCCAACCCGGTCTGATGGGTGTATAATGATACATTTGCTTGAAAAAAATTTCCATTTCAAGGCACATTAAATTAAGCCCTGTTGTCTGTAATCCTGGGCCCCTTTTCTCGAAATCTTAACTGAAGATAAAATCTAAATTTTAGTAGATACTCCAATTTCGATTGGCTAAGCACTAACATCAATATAATATTATCCAATCAAATTACTAAAATTGGGATTTTATCTTAGCTAAAATTTAGTGAAACAGGCCCTGGTGTTTACCGTTTCAAACTTTGAGCGATTATTTAGAAAAGTTTACAGAAGGTTCGCTATATGATAGAGAGTTCTAAAAAACACCCACCCACCTTCATTAGCCCAGTCGGTGCAGAGAAATAGGACGTTAAACCAAGTTTTATTTTATTTCACAGAGAGAGAGAGAGAGAGAGAGAGAGAGAGAGAAAAATGGGGTTTAACGTCCACTCAACACAACTAGGTCATTTAGGGACTAACATTTTTTCATTAATTCGCTTGTGCGTAGGGGTCTTTAGCAGTGGGAGGAAACCGGAGTGCCCGGAGATTTCACAGAGAGTTCTGTTAAGCAGACGCCCACCTTCGAAAGCCTAGGTAGGATGTTAAACTCCATTTTATGTCATTTATAAAACAAACGGGCGTTTTATATAGGTCATGAAACAGGGGCGAGGTAATAACATCATCACCATTAGCACTTTACACGTAATTCCATTATTAACCATTCACCATAGTCTAGATCAATAGTCCTTGGTTATCCAACAGTAAAAGACGGTATGATAATCTAGTCTATGTATGTATGTAATCATGGCAACTATTATCGATTAAGTGAGTGACAGGACAGGTAAAATATTGAAGACAACATAGTACCACTGGATCCGTCGCCACGTGCAGGTAAGAACTCATTCATTCTTTATACTTTTACTGTACCGATTTTACACTCTCTAGCTGGCCGGCAAACCTCTGGCTTGTGGCTGTGGTTTCGAGCCCTGGTCTGGCATGGAGATAGGGGCACCTTCTGAACCTCGTGGGTTTCCTCCGGGCACTCCGGTTTCATCCCACTGCTAAAGACCCCTACGCTCAAGCGAATTATTGAAATAAAATTAAAACCATATGTTAGTCCCGAAATGACCTAGTTGTGTTGAGTTGACGTTAAACCCAATTTTTATCTCTCTCTCTCTCTCTCTCTCTCTCTCTCTCTCTCTCCGATTTTACACGCCCACTCAACCCGTGTCTTCTGTTTTCGGTTACGATTCTGTTGAAGCTGTGTCTGCTGTTAAAATGGCAGGAGAATTAAATGAAGTACCCGATTATATTTCGAAAGTTATAAATCAGAGTTTTTACGTAATTAGTGGTTCTGGAAAGAGAACGGGGGCGCACTGGCCCTCGGACCATTAGATTTGGTCCGAGAGCCCAAGGGACTCGTCGGTCCCGATTGACAACAAAAATGATATTCGTCACTGCGTCCATTAAAAAATACTATGGCAAAAATCCGAGGAGAAAGAAGCGAGAAACGTGAAGAAAGATAATTTTGTTGTCTCATTCTAACCAATGGGAGAACAGTACAAAAACACCAATTGGTCCGAGGGTTAGCTCCCGGTCCCCCGGTTTCCTCCCACTGCTAAAGACCCCTACCCACAAGCGAATTATTGAAATAATATTAAACCATATGTTAGTCCCGAAATGACCTAGTTGGTTTCGAGTGGACGTTAAACCCTGTCTCTCTCTCTCCCTCTCTCTCTCCGAACGAAAGCGCTGCCAAGTTCGCTTTTGGGAACACAGTTATGAATGAAGGAATGAATGAAATGGAGTTTAACGTCCTACACTTCTGCACCTGACCTGGGCTAATTGAAGACGGGGACACAGTTATGAAGAATGTAATATTCACGATAGAACTGATATCCTATCCCGAATGACTGGATATAATAGTGTGTGTTGCCATGTATATAAACGAATCAATCGTATAGAATGAGGTCTACCTATCAAAGGATTTAATAGATATTCAATCAGTCGATAATTAATCGATAATCGATGTGATTGAAATCATTTGAGTCTAATTAGTAAGTACTAGTAATTAATATAACCAGATGACCTGTGGTTGCTTAGTTACAATTGGGTGGGTGGGATCTCTCTCTCTCCCCCTCTCTCTCTCTGTCTCTCTCTCTCCCTTTCTCGCTCTCTCTCTCTCTCCTATACACACAGAAGGGTTCATTAGTCCGTGGGTTCACTAGTCAGCCGCTATAAGAAATACTATAAAAATGGGTTTCAATAAACCTAACCCTAACCCAGATAATAGATATCGGTGGACTAATGAACCCAAACTCCCAACCCTAACCCTAATATACATATCGGTGGATTAATGAACCCGCGGACTAGTACCCCCCACCCCTCACACTCCACACACACACACACACACGGGACGTAGTTTCGAATTCCCGCTCTCTCCCGATTTAGCAATCAAAGATTTATACTGAAAATAAGTTTATTTAGTCTTTGTGTGTATGACTGATGTGGAACTGAGTAGAATCGCTTTACAAACCAGTATACTAGAGATAAGAGAACAAAATTTCATAGAAGAGCCGGTCCCACGCGACTTTATTGTATATCGCACAGCATTGTTTCCCGTGCATTCAATACGAACTAATGCGTTCATAAACGTTAGTTTTTGTCGTTAATATGGAATTTATTCCCTATATACGTCGAAACACGGTCCTTTTATATTCGATAAGGTCACTTGGAAGCGCCTTTTTACTGGCGACGCCTGGTGGGAATTCTTTCAGCGAGGACGCCCATGTTAGGGCCGAGATTTATTCTCGAAGTTTAAAGTGGGTGAAGCTCTGGGTACAGAACGATACAGATCATATAACTTGGTAAGCATTTGTTTCAATTCACCGGCGCCTGATGTGATGACGTCACATGTGGATTCTGGGTAAGAATAAGGGTTAGGGTAAGGGTTGTGGCCTGCAGATTTCGTCAGAGTCTCGAGATGTAGACATGGCTAGCCCTAATCCTAACCCTGGGCTAAGCCTAACCCTTATTCTAACCCAGAATCCACATATGACGTCATCATACCAGGCTCCGGTGGGTGGAAACAAATGCTTACCGTATAACTTCGAGTCCTGTTGGCACGTGAATGCGAGGGTTCGTTAGCCGAATTGTTTAGCGAGTGCGCGTTGCATCATAAGGTCAGTCATTGAGTCAAGTGGCGTGGTTTCGTTTCTTAGCTGGTACGTGATAAGGACTAGGGTCACCTGTCTCCAACCTTATGGGTTTTCTCCGGGTCCTCCGGTTTCCACCCTCTTACAAAGACCCCTATATACGCACAAGCGAATTAATGAAATTAATGAAATGAAATAAAAACAACTGAACCATAAAATATTATGTTAGTCCCTTGATCGATATATCATAAATTTTTAATCGATTGTTGCTAGGGTTACAGAAATAATACAGAATTCGATACTGCAGAAGAACTTCAACACCAAACTTGTTATAAGTTTTAGGCCATCCGTAACCAGGCAGGGTATTGTTCTTGCTGCTGATATAAATTACCCCAGAGCTGAAACAAATTACCCCAATTCTGAAACAAATTACCCCGTTACCACATTCATCTCATCTAAACTAGATTACCATAATGGTTTACTATACGGCTTACCAGACTATCAGATTAACAAACTACAACATGTTCAAAATTCAGCAGCTCGACTCCTCACTAAAACTAGAAAACATCAAGACATCTGCCCTGTATTGCAATCTTTACATTGGCTCCCAATTCAGCAAAGAATTAAGTTCAAGTTACTACTTTTGGTCTTCAGAGCGTTAAACGGCCAAGCTCCATCTTATATAAAAAGTCTTGTAGAACCCTATATTACCAGTAGAAATCTCCGCTCTCAGAAAAAAACATCTCCTCAAATCTCCAGCCATTAACTTACAACTTGGAAAACGAGCCTTTTCTTATGCTGGTCCTTTTCTATGGAATAGACTCCCACAGTCAATGAAACAACTACCGTCTGTGGGCCATTTTACATCTCAACTTAAAACATTCTTATTTCAAAACCCTGATCTGTAAATAATCAGTGAATATAAAATCCAACAGCGCCTTAGAAACTGATTTCTTCAGTATTAACGCGCTTTATAAATGACGATATTATTATTATTATTATTATTGCTGAAACAAATTACCCTAATTCTGAAACAAATTACCCTAATTCTGAAACAAATTGTCCAACTTTTGAAAACAATTGGCACATTGCTGAAAATAATTGCCCTACTGTTTTGTAAATTTTTATTAAATAAATGAAATGAAATGAGATTTAACGTCATGCTGTTCTACTAACCTGGGCTAATGAAAGACGGGCATGCGCCATACAGTGTGCTATGAAGGACACATTTTCCCTGTCAGCGGCGCTACGGCCTACTCTTATATCGAATCCAACTGCCAAGGGATCTTTTACGTGCATTCCAATGTGTACACGAGAGAGCGTTTTTTCGTCCCATCGTATTGTTCTTGCTGATTCAAATTATCTATCCTTGGTGAGAAAACCCACGATGTTCGACAGGCGACCTTACTCCTTGCCACGTACAACCGGGGATTGGAAACCACGCCAGTTAAACTCAATGACAGGCTTTATGATACAGCGTCCGCACGCTAACCATTCAGCCTTCCACCCAGGCATCTGTTTACCTCTCAGATCTTTTAGAACTTTATACACCTGGCCGAACATTACGTACATCACGTGCTTACTCTTCCGGACACCTGTAACCACTGTTTGTCGTGTATTTTGTACACGGTGAACAGTCCATATGCTGATTACACTATTTTGCCAGATTACACTATTTTGCCTTTACCGTTTTTTTCAGGACTTCGAATTTTGTCTGGATTGTTCGTACTTAGTTTTATTTCATTAACTACTTTTAAGCCCAAAATTGTTCAGCTAGTCTCTTTTAGTTTTCAAGCATCTGTTCTATGGAATAATCTACCATTTAGTTTAAGATGTTGTACATGTATTTAATCAGGCTTTTAACTGACTCTGTATACAATCGTTAACATGTTCATAATCTTGTTGTTTATTTATGATTACATTGTCACTTTGTAAAATTCCCCTGAACATGTTATATGAAAGGGCTGTAATAAAAATAACAATCCTGATAATAATGGATGTTAAATCCCAATTTCTCTCTGTCTCTCTGTCTCTCTGTCTCTCTCTCACTGTTAATAATAATAATCCTGATAACCTCTCTCCCCCTCTCTCTCTCTATCTATCTCTCCTCTTTCTCCCTCCCTCTCCCTCTTCTCTCTCTCTGTGAAAAGGAAATTCTGCTATAATAGCCACCTGTTTATATGATTAATTATTGATTTCAACCTTTATCTTGATAAATTATCTTTTATAAATCACAATTATCGTCTTGATTAATTGGGCTGTAAAAGGTAGGCGAATTGATTTTTGGAATGAAAGCAAACAGGTGAACGTGGTGGTTTGTGCAGTTTAAGTAAATAAAATAAAACCAAGTACGAACAATCCAAACCATTAGACAAAATTCGAAGTCCTAAAAAAGGGGGTATAGGCAAAATAGTGTAATCATGCATAATAGTGTAATCAGACAAAAAGTGTAATCAGGCAAAATAGTGTAATCAGGCAAAATAGTGTAAGTATTTCCCGCATGTCAGGGGTTGGCGTCTAATTAACGGTTTACATCCTGGTATCGGCTGAGAAAGTCCATTGGGATTTACCGGCGTGACAACCCCTTGCCACTGGTGTAGGACCTAGGTCCCGTTTATACATTGGTGTGCCAGTAACGAACTTTGTTGGGGGTTGGATGGCTGAATGGTTAGTGCGTGCGTCATGTATCGTTATGCCTTTCATTGAGTCGGGTGGTGTGGTTTCGATTCCCCGTACGTGACAAGGAGTAAGATCGCCTGTCCAACACCTCGTGGGTTTTCTCCGGGTCCTCCGGTTTGCTCCCACTGCTAGAGCCCCCTACGCGCAAGCGAATTATTTAAATAAATTGAACCATATATTTTAGTCCTAAAATGACCTGAGTCGACGTTAAACCTCTCGCATTGAAACAGCGGGATTTTTTTTTTGCCAGAACAATAGGATATTAAACCCTGTATCATTTCAACAAACTTTAGAGACGCTTGGGTTTTTTTTTTTGGCGTTTTATGTTTTGCACTATTGGTGTTATCGCACGGTTAGAATAAATCATGAATCATGAATTGAAACAGCGAGATTTTGACGTTAATGTTCTCGCCAGAACAGTAGGATGTTAAACCCTGTTTAGAGACGCTTGTTTTTTTGCGTTTGATGTTTTGCACTATTGGTGTTATCGCGAGCCTAGAATAAATCATGAATGTTGACATCCCACGAGGGTCGTTATACACTAAGATGAAAGAACGGTAATCTACCATCAATATATAGATCGACCAGTAATCTGTGTTATACATTGTTTAATCACGCAACATCAATATATCCTAGCCGACAATCGGGGGAGAAAAGAGAGAGAGAAGAGAGATAGACAGAGACAGAGAGAGAGAGAGAGAGAGAGAGATATGGGGTTTAACGTCCACTCAACACAACTTGGTCATTTCAGGACTAACTTTATTTCAATAATTCGCTTGCGCGTAGTGGTCTTTAGCATTGGGGAAAAACCGGAATGCCCGCAGGAAACCCACGAGGTTGAGAAGGCGCCCCTATCTCCATGCTACATACGCTCACGAAAGGGCTCGAAACCACAGCCGCAAGCCAGAGGTGGCCGGCCAGCTAGAGGTCGAAGCGCGGCACTCTAGACCACTAGGCCACCCCCTGAGCTAAAACGACACCCGCTCACAACAGGGCTCGAAACCACAGCCGCAAACCAGAGGTGGCCGGCCAGCTAGAGGTCGAAGCGCGGCACTCTTAGACCACTAGGCCATCCCAATCTACCAGTAAATCATATAAGTGGGCAGCATGCTCAATAAATGTTTAGTATAGAAAGAGGTTATAAATTATACAGTTAGATCAATTAGCAGGTGTGTAATTAGTTGTAACAAATGTGACTATTTATAACACCCATCGCTATTGAATACACAAACCTGTACAATAGTGGTGTTATATCATTCAATAGTCACAGTTTTAACACCTAAGTGACAAAACACCTAGTTAATGACTAATGTCTGATTACTAAAAAAATTAATAGACATTATGTATATAAACTGGGGGACGAGAAGGTAGATCGTTGTTCATTATTCGTTGTTCGTTATCGGCGAATAACGAACAACGAGCTGGTTTGTTGTTCGTTATTGGCGAATAACGAACAACGAGCTGGTTCGTTGTTCGTTATTCACCAGATATGGAATTAGTGACATAATAAAGGCATTTTTAGAGAGAATATGCCGGGAGTGGGTTTTTATGAGTCTAATTGCTCAATGTATCTTCAAAATCTTGGGAAAAAGATTCTAACAGTCTGTTTTTCTACCCGAATAACTAGCATATTCTCTCTAAAAGTGCCTTTATTATGTTACTAATTCTATATCTGGTGAATAACGGACAACGAACCAGCTCGTTGTTCGCAGAGAAGGCCGTCTAGTCAATCGGCTGGCACGAAAAACCAAGGCCTCATGTACAGCTGAAAGAACCCTTGCTCTCTGACGTTTGAAATAAGAGTAGGTAGCAGCCGGTGTACGTATGTTCGTCTTCATTATCCCGGTTGGTGACTAAAACTAGAAGTAAGCCTCCGTCCATTTCATTTCACTAGACGCCTAATTCTCACACAAAAGTAAAAACCCTGTCAGTTTGGCGCAATATAGCCCGGTTGGAGCTGACGTGCCATAAAACCATACTTCATTTCATTTATAACCGTAAGGCGACCAGAAATTGCATACGGTCGCCGGTAAACACAACAGGAGAAAATGTATATTGAAAATTTATATCTTTTTTTTGACGATGTTATCAATAGTTTTGCAAGGTGTGTGCATTGATTGTAACTCTCGTACTGGTCATTCGAGTCTAAGTCTCGCTTCTAATCTACGTAAAATCGAAGCAATATGAACAGGCGACCATACACCTTGCCACGTACAACCGGGGATTCGACGACCACGCCAGTTGACTCAATGACAGACTTTATGATACAGCGCGAGAACGCTAACCATTCAGCAATCCAGCCCCCCGAAAACATGGCTATAGACACAGAGAGAGAGGAAGAAATTGGATTTAACTAGGTCATTTCGCGACTAACCTGTGGTTTAATTTGATTTCAATAATTCGCTTGCGCGTAGGGGTCTTTAGCAGTTTGAAGAAACCAGAGAGCCTGGAGGAAACCCACGAGTTTGAGAAGGCGCCCCTATCTCCATGCCACACACGCTCACACCAGGGCTCTAAACCACAGCAGCAAGCCAGAGGTGGCCATGGCTATAGACATAGGTATAACAATTGATACATGACTAGAAAAAAGCAATCGATCAGATTAAACTAATTAATAATTAATGGTGATGAAGGTCATTCTCCGACGATTAACAATGTCTTTTAATAGGTTTGAACGAAATGTACAATTGTGTATCATTCGCATATAGAGTAATAATCCAGGATGTCATCCGATGTCGTTTAGAATGAATGAAATGGGGTTTAACCTGGGCTAATGAAGACGGGCATACGCCATACAGTGTGCTATGAGGGGAATTTTAATTTTGGCTCGGGCAGCGACGCTACAGCCTACTCTTATTTCGAATTGCAACTGCCAAGGCATCTGATACGTGCACGCCAATGTGTATATGGGACCTCGGGTTTTCGTCCAATCCGAACGACTGGGCAGCTGTTCTTGTCAGGCCCTCCGTCTGCATCACAGTTCACAGAGAGAACAATATCCCACGTGTGGTTTTCCTTTTTTAGCAGTGGGAGGAAACCGGAGTGCCCGGAGGAAACCCACGAGGTTGAGAAGGCGCCCCTATCTCCATTTCACATGCGCTTACACCAGGGCTCGAAACCACAGCCGCAAGCCAGAGGTGACCGGCCAGCTAGAGGTCGAAGCGCGGCACTCTAGACCACTAGGCCATCCCAACCCCCCTTCCTTTTAAAGACAAAGCATCATGGGAATACAAGTTCATGCGGAAATATTATCATATGTCACACTTAGTATGGAGGGTGGGTGGGGCTGATTCCTTCGTTCAACACCTGTAGGTCATTCACCTCGTGTTTGTTTTCCACTGTCTTCAGTTCGATCAAATAAATAGTTATTTTTTCTCACGGAATCTTGGTACATGTAAATAGTGAATGCGGTCTTAGCTAAATCTTAAAATCGATACACGTGGGTGTACAATATCATTTCTAGTAAACTTGAACACTTGACAATCAATGCTGCGTTGTTAACCATGATGCAACCAAACATCGAGAGTTGTCTGTCAGTAAGACAAAACATGAAATAGGTGTTGACGTCCAGGGGTCGGTTGGTAACGTGTTGTTTGTTAACTTACCGTTCAATTTACTACAGAAAACACTATAGAATACTTTATTTTTTATATTAGCATAAATCTGTAGGAAACATTTGCACCACAGAATGTTCGGGGCCTTTATTTCCAGCAACAATCTTTCTCTCCGTTAAAGTTAACGGGTCTTTGGAAGATAACGGAGCTTTGAGCAACCGGCCCCGGGGCCCTGTTTCTCGAAACTAAAGATAAAATCCAAATTTTAATAGATACTTCAATTTTGTTTGGCTGAGCATTAAACTCAACTTAATATTATCCAATCAAATAACTAAATTTTGGATTTTACCTTAGTTACAATTTCGTGAAAAAAAAGGTTCTGCAGTTCTATAGATCACGCATTTTGCTCTTTGGGACGTTTTGGGGGCGGGGGATTGAATGACCGAATGGTTAATCAAAAATGTGGTATTGTATTATGTATTTACTTGCTGTGTATATCGGTAATTATCTTTTAACACCCAATAATATACATTATACAGTAAATATCGCTTGTGTGATAAATTTCATAATTTACTGCGTGCGCGCTGTATCATAAAGCCTGTCATTGAGTCAACTGGCCTGGTTTCGATTTCTCGGTTGTACGTGACAAGGACTAGAATCGCGCATCCAACCTCGTGGGTTTTCTCCGAGTCCTCGGGTTTCCTTTCACTGCTAAAGTTCCCTACGCGCAGGCGAATAATTGAAATATAAATTTGACCATGCGTTAGTCGCGAAATTACCTACTCTCTCTCTCTTTCTCTCTCTCTCTCTCATATAAGCACGCTTTGAAGAGAAAAGAGGAACGTTTAACTCCATTTCATTCATTCAGTGGATTTGATGATCTTATTGTACGTGAGACAATAGAACCACCATTGAAACATGATAACTATTACTAAGAGCAGTAATGGGTTCTCATCAAATGATTTATTGCAAAAATTGCTCTAATTACAATCTGGTCCTGTAAAAAGAGGAAGTGCTGTCTATAAATAGATTGAAACATGATCTTTTTAAAAACAGTAATGATTTCCCGTAAAGAGTTTCATTGCAAGTATTCTTTCTGCCGAAAACCCAACCATAAATAAGGCCAAAACTTCAAATATTCATAACTTCATAGTAATTTTACTGAACATTTCAACTGAATATTGTCAACACTTCAAATATTCATAACTCCATAGTAATCTGACGGAAATGTTCAACATACTCATTTTTCATTATCATTTTTTTAAACTATTATAGCAAGAATGACCAATCTTACAGATCAGTTGGACATTAATTCCCCCCCCCCCCCATTTCTAAATCTAACAGGAAGCAAATCATATTATAAAAAAAAACAGGAAGCAGTTTCGGCTCTCCTATGTCTTGTCTGCGATATCACTTAAGTGGAAGCAGACGTTAAACACCAAACAGATAGATAGATGTTGTTGATTATTAAATAGACCGATAGTTTGTTATTGATATGGCGGGTTGTATATAATCAATTAACATCAATACCTACCTAGATTATCAAGGGACTCATTTACATTTCTATAGCCCTGTACATCATTCACACTGGAACACTATATAATAGGTGTGAAACGGGTTTGTGTTGTCTTACATATTACCGGAAACCAGTAAAACTCTAGATTATGTCGCCTGACGCCTACGAGCGCACATTGATTAAAACTCGTGGGCGTAATGCGCCCTCTCGGAAGCCAGTAAAATGTGTCTGTTTATATCGTCTACGAACAGTGCACTCGGCGAATATTGACAGATTCCGGTACCCTACATCTAGACTCGGGTGTATGACGAATTCCGCCATTTTGGAACAATTTTAATGGACCCGGATAAAAAATGGCCGCCCCTATGGAGATTATATTAACAAACAAAAAAATGGCTGCCATTTTGGGACTTTTTTTGTAAAAGCGACACGTTTTCCTGTTACAGTAAATCGGTAGTCGACTAGCCGCATCGCAAATGTATGGTCGTAATACATATTACTTACTGTCATACATCCGAGTCTAGATGTAGGCTTACGGAGGGTACCGAACTCTGTCGAGGTTTGCCCAATGCGAACAGTGGTGGGTAAAAACTGGTATACTGAGGCCCACGTCACTTGATTAATCAAGATGGCGACGTACCTGAGCTGAAGTATTCTATGACTGTTCACAACTTTGACCTCCGCCCGGAAGTATGTAACACGTGACATGACTGTATTTTTCACTTGCCCATCAACACATCTGCATGGTTTATAGAAACATTCACGATTTAATGTTTTAGTAGTTTATATGTATTCTGCTACCCACCCTCCCACCCTAATATCGAGGTTTTAGTCTTCTTCCCCCAGTTCTGCTCCAGGCATTTCTCTCAGATCTTACATCTGGAGGAAGAATGTTTAAGTGAGGAAAGTATACTTGTAACCATAATGGTAATCAGGAATTCCCACTAAGTAACTACCGCCTGGAAATCATTCCTCCAAACCCTCGCCCGACTAAACTGTCGGATGTAAATTTTATAGCTTATTAATGTTTTCTATTTATTAATATCCATGTATTCATTGAAATTATTCCCCCCCCCCCCCGACTTAATTGTCGGTTTTTATTTGTATAGCTCATTAATGTTTTTTATTTTTTTGAGACAACATTTATTAATATCCATGTATTCATCTTTTTAGGGTTTAATTAACAACCGTTACACGAAATGTTCAGCTAAAGATCTCTAGGGTTTTACCGCCATTGGTCAAGAAATAAATTTAGACAGTAGTCAAGGGTAACGACATAAAAGGGAAAATGGAACATGATCGTGAACTGAGTCAAATTTCTAAACCAGAAGAATTTGAACCACATCAAAAAGATCACGAAGCCGTCAACAATGTCTACATAAAAGAGAAAAGCAACCTCGCTTCCGTGTCTAAGACGTCACTTCCGGGTAAAAGCGGAAAACAAGAGGAGCCTCTGGCCATCTGTAAATTCATCGTTAGACGTCCAAAATTAGCCTTTGGTAAGTAGCAGATCGTGTTGTTGTTATTAGTGTATAACGTCCGCTTCTATCCAGGGTGATGTCGCAGACAGATCTTATTTTATAATATTTAGCGCATGGGTAACGGTTCTTCCTGTGATCGAAACCACAACCGTAATTAAGAGGTGACCGATCAGCTACATTTCAAAGTGCGACCCTCTAGCCCACCGAAATTAAATAAAATGGAGTGTAACGTCCTACTGTTCTGCCCAAACTGTGCTAATAAAGACAGGCATACGCCATACAGTGTGTTAATGCGGGGAATGTAGCACGAACTTTTATATCCATTCCAAATGTCAAGGAATCCTTTACGTGTGCGCCATTGTGTACAAGAGATCTCGGTTTTTCGTCAAATTAAGACAGTTATCATAAACAATCACGATAGTTCTCCGTGGACCAGAAACAGAGATTGGCACCATCGCCGCCATCTTGAATTTATGACGTCAAATCAAAAATCGAAGTCCGTGCCAATCAATGGCCAATTGCGTTAAGGGCAAGAATGACAGATGTCATGTCGGCCGTACTTGACATGGCAGCGCCACGACCACCGCCGGTTCTTCAATTACACGTTCTCTCCGGCTACATGGAACGCGGACACGGCAAACGGACTGTAAGCTTTAAGATGGTTAGCGCTTGGTTGGGGAGAGGGGCGAATGGCGAGCGTGTGCGCGCCGCATCATAAGGTCTGGCATTGAGTCAATTGGCATTTGTTCGTTTCCTCGGTTGTACGTGACAAGGAAAAGGGTCGCCTGTCCAGCCTCGCTGGTTTTCTACGGGTCCTCCGGTTTCCTTCCACCGCTAAAACAAGACTACGCGAACGCGAGTTATTGACATAAAATTGAAGCATATGTTGTTCCAAAATGACCTAGTTTGTGTCGAGTGGACGTTAACCCCACCCTCCTTCTCTCTCTCTCCCTCTCTCTCTCTCTCTCTCTCTCTCTCTCTGTCTCTCTATCGCTCTCTCTCTGTCCGTCTGTCTGTCTGTCTGTCTCTCTCCCTCTCTCTGTCTCTCTCTCTCCCCCTCTCCCTCTTTCTCTCTATCTCTCTTTGTATGTCTGCCTCTCTCTCCCTCTGTCTCCCCCCCCCCTCTCTCTCTCTCTCTCTTTGTTTATGTTTCGTTGGGAAGAATTGATTTTAATCGACGGGTAAATAATTGTTTTATTGACACCTGGATATTCTATTGTAATCAGCACGTGTTTTACTATATGCCATACCTTAAAAACAAACACTTCTCATTACGTCTTGATTTGGTTTCCTTTCAATTCTTCTGAATGGCGACACTACAATATTTACTCTAATTAAAAGTCCATATTTTGTTCGTTTCGTTTCTGTGGTAATGTCTCAAATATTTTAATATGCCGCGCAACGTAGATCTGGTAAGCATTTGTTTCCATCCACCGGAGCGTGGTGTTATGCCGACATATCTGGATTGTGGGTTAGAAAAAGGGTTAGGGCAAGGGTCGTGACCTGCAGATTTCATCAGATTCTCGAGATGTAGACAGGGCTAGCCCTAACCCTAACCCTGGACCAAGCCTAACCCTTATCCTAACCCACAATCCACATGACGTCATAACACCAGGCTCCGGTGCATGGAAACAAATGCTTACCCGTAGATCTAGTACTTGTAGTGAAATATCACATCAAAAAAAAAAATTTTATATAGATATACTCTTACGGTCTAATTAAACTTATATCAACAATTCAATTCGTTTCTTTTCCAAGGTTGTACACTAGCAATCCAAAAGATACAGCTGCTCGTCCTTTAATACACTTTATTCTGAGCGAAGTTATCACTGTTGGGATTTTGAAAAAGTTGTGGCATAGATTGTTTATTATCTTAACGTTACTTGTTATTCGAGACTTAGCGTCGATTCGCCATTTTTTTAATTAATGGCGACCGTCTTCTAACGAAATTGAGTAATCAGCCGATTGCTTAAAGGACCTAAGTCCGTAACTCCAAATCCTCCAAAATCGTCGACATCGAAAACACGAATTATTAGTCAATTTAAATCAACATTGATGAAGTAAACTTACCGGGAAAAGATATTTAAGATAAAATATTTTACCATAATGCGCTTCAGCCCCAGTTGTATTGAGAGACTCGAGGGACGAGACTAGATACATTGCACCAAGTCAAACGGAGTTATGTAGACTAGTATAACAAGGCGCTCGACTTTAGAACATGATTGGCATTGCTGGCTTATTTCGCCGAACATAACTGATTTGAAATTGGAGTAAAAACGGAAACCACTGAATGTAAATTAGTTTATATACATTCATATTACAGACTGAATGTAAATCAGTTTATATACATTCATATTACAGTATTATATGCGTTGCGAACCACTTTTGTGAATTTCTAGGTCCCAAATGTTAGCGATTTATCTCCTTTAACTTATGGAGCGCTTATTATTTCTTGACCACTCTAGCCATTCATAATACATCTAACTATCACTCCCTACACATTTCTCCTCGTCTACTTTCCCAAACGTCAACAACACATCTCATACATCCAGTTCACTGGTGAGCCCTTGTACCATGTCTACTGGATCAAATGGTTGGACGGCCTTGAGTACATTGAGAGGTTTACACGTACGAAAGCGATGTTTGCACAAGTCTATTTCGCATCAACAATCCTTTATTTCTTTAAGTTTGACATGAGATGGTTGACGCCCAATCAAATCAATAAAATATTTTTATTAAGGGAAGAACAAGCATGCCTATCGGAAATAAGTTGAAAAATAAACAAACAAAAATCTTGTACAGAATATTTAAACATTAAACATTAAAGCTATGATAACAGATCTTTTAAATTCTGTATTGAAGAACGTTTACGTTCAATCCAATCAATAAGGTATTTTTTTTACGGAAAGAACAAGCAAGTCTGTCGGAAATAAGTTGAAAAATAAACAAACAAAAATCTTGTACAGAATATTTAAACATTAAAGCTGTGGTTACAGATCTGTTTAATTAGGTATTGAAGAACGTTTTACCCTAACCAAACACAACTTTCTGAACGGATTTCTTCGATTATCAATAGACTACTTAACTTTGGTTATTATAAACCGTCATACTTGTTTTCAATTTATAGAAAAAAGCATGGCGATCGCTTTGGGCGAACAAATACACAGACAGGCCACGCCCTTTTCCTTTATTTTCCGTGTCATGCGAAGTGTAAAACGAAGTGTCAACATCCGGCGAGCAATATTTCAGGTACCAATTACCTTCTGACTGATAGACGTTTTTTCAATGTGATTTTCAGCATTATTGATTTAAGAACAAAAAAACGATGTAGAACTTTATTTTATAAAGGCCAATTCCCTGCGGCATCTTAAAACACTTTAGAATCGTTCGATCTTGTTTAGTATGCTTCAAGACAAACATGAGTAGGTGAACAATACACCATCCGAGATACACTTAATAAATCAAACATCACACAAAGCTTCTTTACAGTACATTTAAAAAAAAGTGGGGGGTTGAATGGCCGAAAGGTTAGCACGTTTACAGTACATTTACAACAAAGTGTGTGTGTGTGGGGGGGGGGGGTGAATGGCCGAACGGTAAGCACATGCGGGGAATAGAAACCATGCCAGTTGACTCAATGACAGACCTTATGATACACCGCACATGCGCGAACCATTCGGCCATTTTAACCGGCGCACTTAAAAGGTTTAAAAGTCAGTACTTTATGGTAGCCATCTTGAAATATAATGATACAGCGCGCATGTGCGACCCATTCGGCCATTCAACCCGTACACTTAAAAGGTATAGACGGAAGTACATTATGGTGGCCATCTTGAAATATAATGACTGTTTACTGCTTAGAGAATCTGGTACATCCGCGGTATAATTAGATTGTAATATGGTAAAGTTCTTGGAAATAGATCTTTGATGTCTATCAGTAATTGACTAATTGGATAATGGGGCCATATTGGATTTCTAAATGGTGGCGTTTCCTGTTAAACAATGATATAGCTTTTTTGCTTTACAAGAGCTATAGGGAAATATGAATGTATATGAACTGATTTCTGTTTTTACTGTAATTTCTAATCAGTTGTGGAATACACCAGAAGTCTCAAATCAAATGACAATCTCTATTATAGCGTCTGATTAATCCAGTCTACACGGACGGTATTTATCGCGCATGCTTCCCAGTTAAGAATATGTGGTCACCATTTGACATGACTTGTGGAATATGTCTAGCCTCGTCCTTCGAGTCCCTTGCGGTAAATGGCGCTGAAACGCATTAGGGTACACGATTCTCTCTCTGTTTCCATTTGAAAGAGACGCAAAAACTCATGTAAAATAACCTTGACATTTGAAATATATATAAGAGTAAGCCATAATGTCTAATTAATTGACTGAATATATATATGGGGGTCCGCCGAAAGCGTCCGCTGAAAATGTCATACTTTTGTCAAAAAATAAATAATTTGAAGGTCCGACAATAGTTTGTGTTACTAATTATGGTTTAATCTTTCGAATTTGGATCTAAATGACACTTTGCAGCCATTATTTTTGTTGGCTCTATGTTTATCCTGTTACTGCCTAGTCGTTCCGATGGCACGGAAAACAGAGGTCCGTCTACAGGCGCGTACGTATAAGAACCCTTGACACATGAGAGAGGGAGAGAGAGAGCGAGAGAGAGAGAGAGAGAGAGATAGAAAGATATATATATATATATATATATATATATATATAGATAGATAGAGAGAGAGAGCGCGAGTGTTTAACGTACACTCGACACAAACTAGGTCATTGCGGGACTAACACATTGCTCTTTTTTTAAATTATTAGCTTTCGCGTAGTGCTCTTTAGCAGTGGGAGGAAACCGGAGGACTCGGTGAAAACCCACGAGGTTGGAATCGAAGCCCCATGACAGACCTTATGACACAACGCACCAACCATTCGGCCACCCAACCCCCCATGCACGTACAAGAATCCTTAACAGATGGAATAAGAAATAAAAATTAGGCCGTAGTGCAACGGTACGGGCACAATCATTAGCAAAGTATGTCCAAAATAGTAGGACGTTAAACCCCATGCCCTGTATTAATTATTTATTTATTTTTGTGTATTTTAGGTTTAACTTTCGGATGGAATATATTTGTCATGTTTCTGTCCGCCATTTTGATTCAAACCGGATATGACCTAATACCTATTGACTTTGCGGGCATTCCATTGAATATACTGGAAGATCGAGCGTTCTTACGAGTGAAGGCGTGGACGAACCGAGGTGAGGATGGCACGGTCCTATCAAACGGGGCTAATCTCGGCGGAGAACGAAGTATCGTGGCGGACAGTTTACAAATATTCTACCAAGCCGATAATGTGTTTACCCAAGAACATCTGCAGGCTATTTCGGACTTTGAAACCAAGCTACTGTCGGTCAATGACTTTGGAAAATATTGTAAAGCCGATTCCACAAACCCAGCAAATAACTGTTCAAAGCCGTTCTCCATTGTTCGTTTCTTCGACGGAACGTTTGGTCCGACGTTCAACGATCCGACATTTTCAGACATCGTTGGGAATTTATCAGTCGCTCAGAATTCGCCCCAACTCAATGAAATTTTACAATTTTATTTGGGAAAGGAGGCGGTGATAAACAGTACCACATCCACGGCGAAATCATCAATCACAAGGACAATGATACAATTCGGATATCCGCTAGCCGGATATGACGAACAGACAGGAGACGTCGAAGAACAGCAGACAAAGATTCAAACATTTTTGGTGGAGAATGTGAGGGATCTATTAATAGATGCGAACGAAAACGGCTTATCGGGATTAACCGTGACGTATACGAGTGGCCAGTTGTTCAGTCATTTGATTCAGTCGCAAGTGATAAAAGATCTGATGTTGGCCGCTGGAAGTTTCCTTTTCATCTTCGTCTTCATGCTGATACAGACCCAGTCTCTTTTTCTAACTTCCTGTGCTGTCAGCGGTATCTTGAACAGCTTCCTGGGAACCAACCTCATCTATAGGATCATCCTCGATTACCAATATTTCGGAATCTTCCACGTCCTCTCTATATTCATCGTCCTAGGAATCGGTGCCGATGACGTGTTCGTGTTCAATGACACGTGGAGAGCGACCGCACACGAAAAGCACGAGCGATTGGATGAACGCTTGTCTTCGTGTTATCGTCGTGCGTCTAAAGCCATGCTGATAACATCCTTAACCACCACCATCGCTTTCATCGCCAACGCTTTTAATCCCATGCTAGCCATTTCATCCTTTGGCATCTTCTCGGGGATACTGGTGATGGTGAATTATCTATCCGCCATTACGTTCTTCCCGTGCGTCGTTATCGTATACCACCTATACTTCGAGAACTGGACATGGCCGTGCTTCAGGTGCTGCAAGAAGAAGGTCTCACCGACAAATTTAACCGATGCTGAGAAGTTCGATGGACACAGAAAGAACTTCGTCGTGCGGTTCTTCCGAGGTCCGTATTACTACTTCGTGGTGCACAGGATCGCTCGATGGGTGTTGCTCGTGTGTTCTTTTGGTTTGATTGTATTTTTTGTGTATATGGCTACAACAATTGGTCCACAGGAAGAACAGGTCAGTGCAATATAGATATAGAAAACTCAATTTTTATGGGACTCAATTTTTACGGGACTCACTTTGGGAAACGCCACTAGTTATATTCCCTTCGTCTGCTCCCCACACGTAACCATAGCAATGGAACTGACCATCAATATGTCTCGAAATGACCGCAGTATTGTATTTAAGCCCCATTTGAATATAAACATAATATTGTCGGTCGGCGATTTCATATCATCTGTCATCGCTATAGGTTATTCACCCGGTATAAAACCCCAAATGATACATTATCATTACCATTACTTTTCTCATTTTTAGCAATGTAATTAATTACCATTACCCATTACATCGAAAGTAATTAATTACCTTTACCCATTACATTGAAAGTACGGGGGGTTTGGATGGCCTAGTGGTCTAGAGTGCCGCGCTTCGACCTCTAGCTTGCCGGCCATCTCTGGCTTGCGGCTGTGGTCTCAAGCCCTGGTGTGAGCGTGTGTGGCATGGAGATAGGGGCGCCTTCTCAACCTCGTGGGTTGGCACTCCGGTTTCCTCCCACTGCTAAAGACCCCTACGCGCATCAAAAAAAAACATGTTAGTCCCGAAATGACCTAGTTGTGTTGAGTTGACGATAAACCCCATTTCTCTCTCTCTTTCTCTCACATTGAAAGTAATTAATTATCATTACCTATTACATTGAATGTAATTAATTACCATTACCCATCACTTTATGACCATATTAATAAAAACCCAACATTTTTCATAGAAATTAAAAAGACCTTATTTTTTCTGCTATGAAACGCCTACAAAATCAAACTCAAAATAATCCTGGACTCAATCTAGTTTGTTTATAAAACGTTATTTCTATAAACTATAACATCAGGGCAAACTTTCAAGTGACGGACAATGGTGACAAAAACTGATATTTCCACTGTAAGACTTAAAAACAATGAATTGAAAGTATAGTTAATTAACCGTATTATTGACGACAAAAACTGGTATTTTACTGCATGATCGAAAGTGTAGTAGTAGTTCATTAACCGTATTATTGGTGACAACAACTGATATTTTACTGTATGACTTAAAAATAGACCGAAAGTGCACTAGTTGTTAATTAGCCGTATTTTCTTTTATGGAATTTTATAAAATGCTAAATCATTCCAATTAGTTCGTCTATAGTGTATTGTGTAACTGTTAAATTATTAAAGGGACAATACCACTCTTGCTGGCTTGACAGGTCCAGAAAAAAAATTTAGCCTTATTCTAACTACTAGATGTTTAGGTGTCCTACCTGTTGTGTAAATTATCCATTTCATCCTATTTTACTTGTTCAGAGGGTTCGAAAATATGTTTAAAACCAAGTTGCATTTGAAAGTGTTTACGTAAAGCTTTTCAAACCATGTTGTTACCATGTTGTTGAATTTTCCCAATTTTTTAATTCGGCGTGTTAAGATGAAATTTGCATCATTTATTAATTGGAATATTGTAAAATAGTACAATTTGTTGACCATGGGGCCAGAATAATGATTTGGGCATATTATTCAGTTACATCAAGAGTGGTATTGGGGTTTTAAAGAAGCACTTAAAGAAGGTCTAGTATATTGTGTAGCTGTTAAATTATCAATCAAGACTGGGTAAGACGATGGCTCTCTAACATGGAGGTCCCGTGTATGTTTGTACGTGACAAGGAGTAGATTGCCTTCCAACCTCGTGGGTTTTCCCCGGACCTCCGCGGGGATTGTGATGGCCTAGTGGTCTAGAGTGCCGGGCTTCGACCTCTAGCTGTCCGGCCACCTCTGGCTTGCGACTGTGGTTTCGAGCCCTGGTGTGAGCGTATGTGGCATGGAGATAGGGGCGCCTTATCAGTGTCGTGGGATTCCTCCGGGCACTCCGGTTTCCTCCCACTGCCAAAGACCCCTACGCGCAAGCTAATTATTGAAATAAAATTAAACCATATGTTAGTCCCGAAACGACCTAGTTGTGTTGAATGGACGTTAAACCTCATCTCTCTCTCTCTCTCTCTGTCCGGACCTCCGCCCCCCCCACCCGAGTTAAAGACCCCTACGAGCAAGCGAATTATTGAAATAAAGTTTGAACACTGTGTTAGTCTCGAAATCACCTAGTTTGTGTTGATTGGACGTTAACCCTATCTCTGTGAGAGGGGTTATATCGGATTTGCCTGTTTCCTAATCCTGATATTCAATAAATTATTGTTTAGAAAAAAACAACAATCTCCCTCTCTCTCTCGTCCTCATAAAGCCTATCATTGAGTCAAATGGCGTGGTCGCCTGTCCAACCTCGTGGGTTTTCTCCGGGTCCCCCGGTTTACTCCCACTGCTAAAGACCCCTACGCGCAAGCGAATTATTAAAATAAAATTAAACCGGAGGACTAAAAATCCCAGTTCACTCTCTCTCTCTCTCTCTCTCTCTCTCTCTCTCTCCATCTCTCCCACCTTCGTCTCTCTCTCTCTCTCTCTCTCTCTCCTGAATAGTCGTCAGGCGTTCCACTTCTTTAGTTCTATTGTTAGGATTATGAATGCTGTATGTCTTTATTAATCCCTGATGTTCAATAACTTATCGATTATGAAGATAGTATGTCTTTATTATCCCCCTGATAATCAATATATTATCGATTATTAAGACTCCGTGTCCTTTGTTCTCTCTTGATTATCAAAAGATTATGGATTATTGTCCATCAATATTTAATATTAGCTTTGTATCTAGGCGTTACACGAGTAGACAATAATGCTGATGTTTGAGGGTATGGTTTCAAACCAATCTGTTTTACAGAGAATTACTTACGAATTATCTCTGTCACAGATGACTGTCTTCAACACTTGCAGTGACTTCACGTGGCGTCAGTCATTGGCTCAACACGTAATTGCTTCGGGCAAAATGATGCCTTTTACTCATTTTAATACCCATTTACACTAAATAGGAAATATTTTTTAACTACAGATACTTTATTTATTTTTCTTATACTTCAAAAAGTGGTTTAGAATTTATTTTGTCGGAGGAAAAAAGTTAATATTTGTGGCTCATTAAGACGCATATGTCATCTTTATCAGTGATATTAGCGGCCAAGAGAACATTCATTGTTGATCAGTTTGGTTTCGAACGTGTCATCACATAGCATTCATAATAATTCAATAACCCTTATAATATGTAAATCACATTTAGTAACTAGAGAGAGTAAAACCCATAACAGTACCCTTGGGCCCGTTTCACGAAATTTTAACTAAGATAAAATCCAAATTTTTGTAATTTGATTGGATAATATTAGATGGATTGGATAATATTAGATGGATTTTAGTGCTTAGCCAATCAAAATTGAAGTATCAATTTAAATTTGAATTTTATCTTTAGTTAACATTTCGTGAAACAGGCCCTGGTTCTTTTCCACCAACTATAACTGGGGGGGGGGGGCACGCTGGCTCGCTAGCCTGGTGGTCGAGTGTTCGATCTGTTATATTGTTCACTTTTGTAAATACAACTTATTCATCCAAAACGATAATTTAATGTATATACGTATATCTAGTCAGATGTTCGACTCGTCTATACCGATAGGGTGTTAATCCTATAAACAATAGAGTTAATTAGAATTGTTTAATTAATAGGATTAACCACTTTGCGGTGTAGAGTGTACATGTAGTAGGTAGCAACCCGGGAAGGTTGTTTATGAGTTGGTAACAAGTGACAAGGACAGCTTCCTAGTCGTTCTGGTGGTACGAAATACCGAGGTACCGTGTACACATTTGCGTAAAAATCTCTTGGCAGTTTGAATTGGATATAAGAGTAGGCCGTAGTATAGTTCTGTTCACTTGCGCGCTCTATCATAAAGTCTGTAATTGAGTCAGTTTCCGGCAGTACGTGACAATGAGTAGGGTCACCTGTCAAACCTATTGAAATAAAAATGAACCATATGTTAGTCTAGAAATGACCTAGTTTGTGTTGAGTGGACGTTAAACCCCATTTTCCCCTCTCTCTCTTTAATAAAATGTAAATTTATAATCATCAATCTACTGTTTTTATTTCAGATCCAATTTCTGAAAGACAGCAACAATTTTCAGAAAGCCACAAATTTAAACTTGGAAGCTTTTCGGCCGAGTTCTGACGATAATGTCATCCAAGTTTACATCATCTGGGGTTTGAAACATCAAGACCTAAGTGCCTGCCATAAAACAGATTCTAAGTGTAAAGGTCAAACGGTGTGGGATGACGGATTTGATTTAAATCCAAAACCGGCGCAAGTCTCTCTGTTGGTAGGTGTATCAATCTGATTCAAACACAGATCCTATTTCGTTCCGTTTTTTTATAGTTCAAAATTTCGTTTTACTTGTCTTTACAACACTAGGATCTGGAAGAGTTGTTATGTAACCTGCGTTCTTGAAAAGCGTACTGCGCACAGAATTGTGGGTGAACCACTAAAACGTCATCAACGTCTGATGTCATGGGGTCAAAAGCCGTACAACCCCTGACGCAACCTTCCAGTACAGCCGATCAGATCTTCATGTAGTATAGGCCATGGAAAGTATGAAAAACGAAACGAAATATAGATATGAGATTGTAGATATATATTACCCCCCCCCCCTACCGTGTTACCCAGTTCCTTTTGGTAAAGACTCAGTGACCTTTTTATAAACAATATTTTATTAACATAAAGGGATTGAGGAACAGGCTAGGCCTATATTACCTCTTTCCCAGAAAGGTCAAGGTAGTCTCCACGGCCATAAAGGTTTCTTCGATTTAATATACTTGTACCGGGAGCAACTTCCGGTTGTAGTACGTGACAAGGATGTGTGGACGCCTGTCCAACCTCGTGAGTTTTTTCCGGGTCCTCCGGTTTCCTACCACGGCTAAAGACCCCTACGCGCAAGCGAATTGTTGAAATAAAATTAAACCATATGTTAGTCCCGAAATGACCTAGTTTGTGTCGAGTGGACGTGAAATTCGAACGTCCGTGTCCAACGTTCTGAAAACAAATGAAACTAAATTTAAAATACGACATCACATTAACGATTTCCACCTAGAAAATAAAACAACATAACCTCGACAACATAATTCCAGATCCATAAAATATACATTCCACCACCCAAACCATTTATACTAATTCATGTTAGCTTAAAGGGACAATAGCACTCTCGTTGGCTTGACAGCTCCGGGGAAAAACAAATAGCCTTATTCTAACTACTAGATGTTTTAGTTTCCTACCTGTTGCGTTAATTATCCATTACATCTTATTTTACTTTTCCAAAGTGTTCGAAAATATTTACGTTAGTCTTTTCAAATTTTTTAAATTAGGTGTGTAAAGATGAAATTTGTATCATCAATTAATTGGAATATTGTTTAATAGTACAATTTCTTGACCAGAATAAAGATTAGGACATATTATTTAGTTACAACAAGAGTGGTATTGAACCTTTAAAACCAAAACTATAAACTCACCACTAATTCAAAACTCCAACCAATAAAGACATTTGCCATTACTTTAACACCATAAATGATTACATTACATTTACTGATTAGAATCCCCGTTTCTGTCAATAATTTAAATTAACCGTAAATTTTCAAATTGTTTTTGCTATGAGTCATCTTTGTTTGTCAGAATTTCAATCATTGTTATTGCTGGAGATTTGTTGTAGAACCGGTGAAATCTCTTTGATGGCATGACCAGTGTAAATTCATTTCTCTCATCCCGGAAGCTCCCGGAGTTGTCTAATTAAAGCCCCCAAACCACTCTTGTTGTAACTGAATAATACGTTCCAATCTTTATTTTGGTCATCAATTTGTACTATTTTACAATATTTCAATTAAAAAATGATACAAATTTTATCTTAACACACCTAATTTTAAAAATTGGAAAAATTCAACTACATGCCGTGACATGGTTTGAAAAGCCTTACGTAAGCACTTTCAAATGCAACTTGGATTTAAACATATTTTCGAACCCTCTGGACAAGTAAGATAGGTTGTAATGGATAATTTACACAACAGGTAGGACACTTAAACATCCTGTAGTTAGAATAACGCTAAAAAAAAATTCTGGACCTGTCAAGCCAGCAATAGTGTTATATTGTCCCTTTAATATCAACGTTTTTATACGCCTCAATTACAGGAACTGTGTAAAAAGATTGAAGACATGACGGATGCCGAAAATGGTGATTTAAAAATTAGGAGAAATTCGATTACAGGAAAATTAGAAGTGAAATGTTTTCTCGACAGGATAAATGACTTTCTAATTGTAAGTTGAATCAGATATATGGCGTTAATGTGTGATGTTTTTCTTAACTATATATTGGTGACCCGACCCCCCCCCCCCTCCTTAGGGGTTGGATGGACGAATGGGTAACATGTGAACGTTGTATCATAAAGCTTGTAATTGGGTCAACTGGCGTGGTTTCGAATTCCTGGTTGTACGTGACAAGGAGTATGGACGTCTATCCGACCTCGTGTGTTTTCTCCGGGTCCTTCGGTTCCCTCCCACTGCTTAAGAATTAAACGCGCAAGCGAATTATTGAATTGAAATCAAACCATATGTTAGTCCCGAAATGACCTAGTTTGTGTCGAGCCGACGTTAAACATCGTTTCTCTCTCTCTCTCTCTCTGCTCCGACTGGGCTGATAAAGACCGGCATGGGGTGTACGCGATGGCCTACTCTTATATCGAATACAAACAGCCGAGGGTTCATTCACGTGTACGCGGGACCTCTGTTTTTGTCCTATCCTCGCCAGGCTTTATTTAGATCTTGGGTGTGGTGTGGAGGCGTAGGTCGAATAGTTTAATGCGTCTGCTTTAGAACGTAAGGTCTGTCTAGGAGTATAGTCGCCTCCCCAATCTCATGGGTATTCTCCGGGTCCTCTAGTATCCTCCCACTACTTATAACAACCTACGCGCAAACGTATTATTGAATTAAAATGTTAGTCTAAAAATACTATGTTAGTCTCAAAATGGCCTTATTTGTTTTGAGTGGACGTTAAACCCCATATTTTTTTATTTGTGATTTATTCAATTTTCAGAACGAGGGTAATAATACATCTCTATACAACCCAGCTGCCGACCTGAGCCTACCTACGTCAGAAACCAAAATGGCGACTTTTATGACTGCGCATCCCGAACTCTACAATATTTCCGCCATTTCCCCAAATTTTTACAGATATTTTGAGGTGAGCTCTGTTGTTATGGTTACTATTTTCGAAAGTTTAACTGATTAAAGGGCCAATCTCCATTATATTTTGGAGAATAAAACTCCTTAAAGCTGCATTTCCTTAAGAACGGATCCGGTTCGGCTCCGGTCCGGTTGCGGATACGACGAAAAAAACACTTTCATAGAATTTTTGTAGAAGTGTTCCCGTATACGCGGGTGCGGATACGGTTCTGTATGCGGCTTTAGGTACGGTTTTTCGAAACGGACCATGTAGCGTTCGGCACGAAAACGCATGAGGAACCGTGTCCGTAACGCACATAAGGAAACACAGTTTGGGTAGCCCGCACGGCAAAAATCTTAAAATAGGTAGGGAATTTTCACCCTTTCTTGGACACATGTTCATGGAATCAGAAAAAAAAAGATGGAAAATAAAAGCCCCCAGAATCCTCTACCTTCGGGCCGAGCAACTAACTCAATATACGTGATACGTTTTCCAAACAACTTAAACCCGTCAGTCTTCATGTGAAAGTTTAGACCGGTGTCCGGAGTTGTATTACACAGTGTCTAGATAAAAACCTCACTTTTATTTTATAAAATAACGAATTGGTGAAATTTACCTTTTGTTGTCAAGTACATCACATAGGTCATTCACTTTATAGACCGCTACAAGAATGGCAATAGAGTACCAGGTCACCCAACGAAAAGATTGACCCGAAATCTTAAAAGGGTTACGTGTCCGGATAAGCATTTCTGACGTTCACGTCCAAAAGACTTAATATTTTGAGCTGAAAAACTTGAGACGAGGCTATTACACCATTCCTCTATATTTTAGCGCCTTTATTCCAAACGCATACTGTTCTTTTTTATTTCTGAGACTCTATTATAATCGGGATGGTTCCTTTAAACATTAAACACGCCTGGAAATAAGGAACCTGTCACTGACAATGTCAGGCACAGATTCATGCTTTGTCGGGCACAAAACCTCTGGTGCCTGTCATTTTGTCCGGCACTGATTTGTCTTTTTTCAATGATATTAATGATTTTATTAATACGTTCTGCACTAAGTTGAAAATGTCAGGTACTATTTCATTAGTGCCTGACATTTTGTCCGGTACATCTAAAATCGTTATTTCCAGGCCTGACATTAAGATTATTTAGATTATTTATTGAATAGTTTGTATCTGTGAAGAAAGAGTCATTCTAAAATAAAGTTACGTACCCGGTACTCAGTTGTGTTGGTTCGAATTATACTGGTTCATACGGAAGGCCATCGGGGTCAATCAAATGCAAAAAAAAAAATCTAAAATAACGTGAAAGTTACGTACTCAGTTCTATTGGTTGAAATTATACTGATTCATACGGAAGGCCATTAGAGCCAATCAGATGAAAAATAATTTTCTGATTATCTTGTAAAAATGAAACGGAATGAAATGGGGTTTAACGTCCTACTGGTCTTCTCCGACTGGGATTATGAAGACGAGCATACGCCATTCAGTGTGCTGTGAGATAACTTTTTCCCCGTGCAGCGACACTATATCGAATTCCAACTGTCAAGGGATATTTTACATGCACGCCAATGTGTGTACGCAGGACCACGGGTATTCGTTCCCCTCCGAACGGCTAGTCATGTCGGAAAATCCCGATATAATTTAGCGGCTAATGCAGGGAGACAGTGCCTTACCCGGTTAGCTTCTTCTTCTTCTTTTGGTGTTTAACGTCTCCTTACACTTAAGTGATATCACAGACAAGACATAGGAGAGCCGAAGCTGCTTCCTGATTTTTAGAATATGATTTTGCAATCTATCCATTTTGGCCTTAGGCCATGGATTAGGTTTTAGTGGGAAGTTCTTCCCTTTATTTAATAAAAACACATCGTTGGTAGATGATCTCTTCTGTTTCTGGATTGGTAGATGTCTTCTTTGAGGGATTTGTGTTTTTAGGTGCCAGACCTGTCTTCTCGTGGTCTCCCCTTACTTCACTATCCCACTGGTATTTGTTTTGGTAGAATAGTGTTTAGATGCCGAGCCCGTCTGATCATGACTCCCTCTTACTCCACTATCTCGCCAGTTTAGTAGATGTTAGTAGTAAATTAAACTAATATAGAATTAAATAAATAAAGAGAGTATAATAAAGTTGTAGTCAAATAAATTAAAGGTAATAAAATAAAGTAAATTAAAGTAAAAGTAAAGTAAAGATAAAGTAAAATGAGTTCATTAAAATTTATAAAGTAAAGTAAAGTAAAGTAAAGTAAAGTAAAGTAAAGTAAAGTAAAGTAAAGTAAAGTAAAGTAAAGTAAAGTAAAGTAAAGTAAAGTAAAGTAAAGTAAAGTAAAGTAAAGTAAAGTAAAGTAAAGTAAAGTAAAGTAAAGTAAAGTAAAGTAAAGTAAAGTAAAGTAAAGTAAAGTAAAGTAAAGTAAAGTAAAGTAAAGTAAAGTAAAGTAAAGTAAAGTAAAGTAAAGTAAAGTAAAGTAAAGTAAAGTAAAGTAAAGTAAAGTAAAGTAAAGTAAAGTAAAGTAAAGTAAAGTAAAGTAAAGTAAAGTAAAGTAAAGTAAAGTAAAGTAAAGTAAAGTAAAGTAAAGTAAAGTAAAGTAAAGTAAAGTAAAGTAAAGTAAAGTAAAGTAAAGTAAAGTAAAGTAAAGTAAAGTAAAGTAAAGTAAAGTAAAGTAAAGTAAAGTAAAGTAAAGTAAAGTAAAGTAAAGTAAAGTAAAGTAAAGTAAAGTAAAGTAAAGTAAAGTAAAGTAAAATGAATAAATTAAAATAAAATTGTAGAGTGGTTGGGCTTCCTTCGAGAGGACGTTTTTACTTCCCCACCCTACGTCGTATAAAAAAAAATAAGTTAAGATAAAAAATAAGTAGAAAAAATAAAAAATAAATTGAAGGTAAAAAATAAAAATAAAACAAATTTAAGTAAAAGTAAAGTAAAGATAAAGTAAAATGAATAAATTAAAATAAATGTATAGGATGGTTGGGCTTTCTTCGTGAGGACGTTTTTACTCAACCATCTTACGTTGTATGGAGAATTTATCTAGCCGTGACCCTTTCTTATTTCACTTATTTACATAGTCCAACTGTGTCCATTAGGGTGTGGATTTCTTCGAAGATTTGTAGCTTCAGATCTGGTCTAGGGAAGAGTAGGTTCTTAGTGTTGAATGGTATGTTATTGGTCTCCATCATTGTCACTAAGTCCCGTCTCTCTTCCTTGTAAACCTCGCAGTCTACCAGGACATGGTTGGTGGTACACTCTTCTCCGCACTCACAGACGATGACTTGGTGTTTGTAGTCTCGCAGCCGCTCTTTCACCCTTAGTTTCGATATGAGTCTGCATATATCTCGTCTAGGGTGATTGGTCGCTGTCTTGGTGTAGATCTCGTCATCCAGTCGGAATCTGTATGTGTCAAGTTCAACGATATTTAATTCCCAGATTGAATTGACCTGTCTTTTGACCATACTGTAGATTTCCGTGGTGCTGTACTCTATGAGGCGGGGTGTAGCCGTGTCCTTGAGACCCTCGTTGGCGAGTCGATCTGCCTCCTCACTTCCTTTAATGTTGACATGTGATGGAATCCACACGAGCTCTAATTTGCTTCCCTTCTCTAGGACCCTCTAATATAGCTGCCTGATTTCCAAAATGACTTCTGATCTTGATTCCGAGTTGTCATTTTGGATTGAAGTCAGACTGCTCAGAGAATCGCTTGGAATGACGAACTTGCCGGTCTTTTGATGGGAGATCCATGAAATAGCGTCACGAATGGCAACAAGCTCTGCAGTGTACACCGAACAGTTATTGGGCAGTTTCCTGCTTATTCCCTGTTCCCCGTTTAGCAGGTATATTCCAAACGAGCTGGTGCCCCTTTCAGGATTGCGTGAGCCATCCGTGTACACATGGTCCCAGTCATCAGACGGTCAGTTGTCTTCCAAATGTTCTAGATCGAAAGCACGTGCAGCACTGGGGTTATTTTTCTTGTCGGTTTTCTGTAGTAAATCTAGATTGACCAGTGGTATAGGGAGCGTCCAGGGGGCGACAACTGGGGGGTCGTGTTTATTTATCACGAGCTCCCCCAGTCGTAGTTCCTTGATCGTTTCTCTGATACCCTGGTTGAAGGTTTTCTTTTTGGGATCTCTTACATATTTTGTCTTTTGTAGACTGACAAATGTTGGGGATCTTTCACCTAGTTGTGATATCTTGACCCAATACCTTGTCGCCAGTTCTTTTCTTCTTAGGGATAGGGGCAACTCCCCGACTTCTTGTAGTAGTGCCTCTTGCCTAGTCCCGAGTCCTACGCCAGTCGCAATACACAGAGCTTTGTAATGGATGGTGTCAAGCTTGCTTAAGAGTGTTGGCGCACAGTTCATGAAGACCAAAGAGCCGTAGTTAGCTCATTTACAAGTCTATTTATAGAATGTATAACCTATCCGCGACGTCAGATATTCAGTATGACGTACATGTAGTATGAAGAAAACGAGGCCAACCAATCAGAATATGTCGTCGTATGTATATATAATTTAATGTATTTCATTAGACAGGAATGTCCTATTGGTTGAATAACGGATATAGTGGTGTGACGTCATATGACTTCCGGGAATACAATACATTGATTGGTGTAGTTAATGATACGTTTGATACGCAACCAATTTCAAATTCATCAGGTAAGCTGAAAATATATTCAGTTATTAAAAATGAGGAAAACGAAGGGTGGGGTACGGCAACACTTCCTTAAAATAAGTAAAAAAGCTAGACAGGCTGGTACATCTGTGAGGCTCTGGATCGAAAAATGATGCCGGCGGGGCGGAGTAGTAGATTAGATAAAATTTAAAGAATCCCCGCCAAACAAAACCAGCAACAGACTTGTAGATTTAAAATATCTTTATATGTTCAACGTTTTGGGTTAAATGTCCTTTTTTAATTATTAAAAACCTGACTATCTCTTGTACAGAGGCATGTTTCACGAGATTTTAACTAAGATAAACTTCAAATTTTAGTAATTTGATTGGATAATATTAGATTGATTTTAGTGCTTAGTCAATTGAAATTGAAGTATCTACTAAAATTTGGATTTTATTTTTAGTTAAGATTTCGAGAAACAGGGCCCAGAACTCTACTGATATACAAACGTCTGCGGGGTTACAACTGACATGGGCAGTGTTCCCAGTCGCTCGAATGGAACGACAAACCAACAACTGGTCTGGGGCCTGTTGCTCAAAGCTCCGTTATCTTTGAACGATCCGTTAACTTTAACGGAGAGAAAGATTATTGCTGGAAATAAAGGCCCCGAACATTCTGTGGTGCAATTTACTACAAATTTATGCTAATATTTCTAAAGGAAAAAATAGAGTATTCTATTGTCTGCGGTTAATTTACTAAGATATGTCCGTTAACAAGATAATTATGTCCGTTAGAGTTTAACGGATCGTAAAAATAACTTAGTTTTGAGCAACCGACCCCTGGTCTTCATGTAGTTGACGCCATCAAAAGTATAAAAAAAAAACGAAACGAAATATAGATCATGTAGTGGACGCAATCGAAAGAAATCGAAACGAAATATAGATCTGTGTTTTAATCAGATTACTAAACCTCGATATCAATATTTTCCATATAAATCCAAATACAAACAAGAATCAGAACTCAATATGGCTCCGTTTCAATCAATATTGATGTTTTTATTTAACCGTGATAATATGCCACATGGGATCCTAATATCCATTATCTAAGACATAAAATCATTATACGGGTTGTGTATTTCTATGGTTTCGGATATCATGTGTAAATTTCACATCCCACAAAACAATGCAGACGACAAAATAATAATTAAAAAACCGTGTAGAATGGACTAAGCAGACACTAACGACTGTCGTTCAGTTTGGACTGATCAAATTTTTTCACAGAATTGATTAGAAATAAAAATAAATAAATAAATAATTAATCACTTTATACACATTCATATGTACTTTTAGACCCATTATTTTCCGACGTGGTTTCCCTTGTCAGTGATGCAGAAGGGGGGCCTAATGACAAGGACAGCTGCCTAGTCCTTCGGATAGGACGAAAAACCGAGGTCCCGTGTACACATTATAGTACACGTAAAAGATCCCTTGGCAGTTGGAATTCGATATAAGAGTAGGCCGTAGCGCCGCTGCCCGGGAAAAATTTCCTTTACAGCACACTGTATGGCGTATGCCCGTCTTCAATTAGCCCAGGTTATGTGCATAATAGTAGGACGTTAAACCCCATTTCATTCATTTTGTCTATTTAGACATACATTATATGCATGAGCTAAATCTTTCAATAGGCTTGAAATGTTATCTAAATTATTAATTAGCCATTTATTAACATGAAAATTCCTTAATCAACTCTCGATGTCATCGTATGTGTTAAATTTTTATCGGATTTGAATCCGATTTGTTGCTCAAAGCTCATTGGTGATTTAATTTAAATATGCCTCTCTTATCGTATCGACTTTAGTAATGGTGATCGAAGCTAGGCCTAAAATTCAAACGACAATATTTCGGTTCAGAGTCAGGCAATTTGACATACATTTTTAGCATATTGCCTTTACATTATCTAGTTTTTAACTATTATAATGAGAACTACGAGCTGTTAATCTAAATCTCACATGATTTATCCTTAAGGTCCCAAGAGCCATAGTGTTAAATATCTTGGATGGTCGAATGGTTCACAAGTGTTAATGTTACAAAGTATTTCTTTAATAGCTAACACTCTTGCTGATTTGACAGGTCCAGAAAAAAATGAACAGCCTTATTCTAACTACTAGATATAAAATAAAACTAAGTACGCACAATCCAAACCGTTAGACAAATTCGAAGTTCAAAAAAAAAACGGTGTAGGCAACATAGTGTACTCAGCATATGGGCTGTTGTACTAGATGTTATTGGGCCTTTAACGTAACAATGGTGACCCAGTATTTCGTTCCTATTCAAATATTCAATATCCCCGATAATCGATTAATATGGGAAGATTGGTGGTGATCAAATGTACATTGACAGTATTGGATTTTTCTTTTTCAATTAACGCTCCTTAGTTGTATTGGTGATTGTGTATTTTATTGACTATTGACACCAGTGTGTATAACCGCTTTCTTTTGTTTTAAGAGTACACTCCTTGGCTTGATATTACTATGTAAGACACGGATCCATAATCAATTTTATAATCAATATTGTCTTTTCATTGGAACAAAACAACTAGAGGTCCCTAGCACTTTAAACAATTGGGTTAAAGCGAGAATTTCAGAGTTTCTAAGAAAGTCACGACATAATTATTTCTTTGTTTATTTGCTCAATACGTTATCGACTAACTATTATACGATCATGGGCATTATTTCCCACCCTTAAAATCATTGACACAGGAAATAATAACACAATTACCTCCCTTGTTTTCCTATTGACTACATGGAATAGCCATCTTCAAACGTTGGAATTTGAAGTTAAACATGCTATCTTTGCCAATTTCTCAGCAGACAATAGTGAACTATAGGATTAATAGAATTATTATTTAGGCAGTGGCTTTTGTTGCGACGAGTCGTAAAAAAAGTCACCAGGCTATTGTTACGACGATGTTTTCAAAGCCCTCCATTGGAGAAGTTAAATACTGAAAAGTCGTAAAAATAGTCCTAACCCTAACCCTTTCCATCTCTTAATTGCTACCTTCAGTTCTGAAAACGTTGAAAATACGGCTTCTTTTTCAAAGCTGGTTTTGGGGATCCATTTTGGAATTCGTTCAAAACTTTGCCCAATCTCGTGGTAACAATAGCCACTCAGCGACCTCGACAAAAATCGAGCTGGTCTTAACAAAAAGATTAAGTCCTTTATTAGATGGAGTGAATCTCACTGGATCAAACTGAAGTCTTCATTGGCCCTGTCACATAAGACTCTCTATGGCGTATGCCCGTCTTCCTGATCCTGGTCGTTCGATGAATACCCACTCTCAAACATAACAGCATGTTGGACATTTTGTAATCATACACTTTTATGTCCCTTTTCAGTCTTGACATTCGGGACTAGATTACGTTATGCTGCCATCACGGTGAATACGACGTTACAGTCCGGTAAACTCGGGTTTGAGAAAGGGCTGGTGACGGTGGAAGCCTGGGAAAAATTCGTCAACGACGAGGTATGGTTTAAACATTTTGCTATGTTTTGAGATGTGGTCACCCATGTGTATCGTTCCGTCCGTCCACAATTCCGTTAGTGACGTATTTCGTCTGGGAGAATTAAAGATGGCGTGTGAGAGTTTTGACCAGGGCTGTTTTAACAACATTATAGCCTCCATGTTCCTGAAGCAACAACCACGCGATTTACAACATCTAGACGTAGTTTCACTGCTACGTTATCTCCCTTTACAGCAGAAACGTGAACAGTAACGTCCAATCAGAGGTTGTGACACAAACATACTCCAATCAAACATGGCGACTTCCACGGAAACCTTGACATTAAACGATCCTTGAACTTTGCAACTCGATTATCACACATAAGCATTATAGCTGGAAAGCGCGAGACTAGGTAATCGCGATGATCGAAGAATCTGATAGGCTGTGCAGCTGGTTCAGTACCCTGTCGAAATTAGTGTCGAAATATGCGAGATATTACATGAAGACCTTGATAGCATGTATGGAGTTAAATCGAAATTGAACCGTCTATTAAAAAGAGAAAGAGAGAAACGGGGTTTAACGTCCACTCTACACAAACTAGGTCATTTCGGGACTAGTATTATTTAATTCTATTTCAATAATTCGCATGCGAGTAGGGGTCTTTAGCAGTTGGAGGAAACCGGAGGACCCGGAGAAAACCCACGAGGTCTCTCTCTCTCTCTCTCTCTCTCTCTCTCTCTCTGTAACCACTGTGTTTCGTGTATTTTGTACACGGTGAACAGTCCATTTACTAATTACACTATTTTGCTTGAATATACTATTTTGCCTATAACGTTTTTAGGACTTCGAATTTCGTCTTACGGTTTGGATCGTTCGTAATTGGTTTTTATTTTATCTCTCTCGTTTCACTTAGCTTACATGGCTTGACGTCATGGGATTACGATGTCTCCTATTGATCCTGGATCTGAATAATCTAAAACCTGTCCATTTGACACAAAAAACTGTTGCGCTCCTTGAAACTTCAAGTGGAAGCTGCATATGTTGGAGCTCTTTCTAAGAGTTGTAAAGGGAGGTAATCAGGCTTACCTGAATCCTAGAGACCGGGATAGTAATTGTGTAGCGCTTTGAGCATAAACTTGGTTTGTGGATATAGCGCATTATAAATGTACTCATTATTATTATTATTATTATTATTAATCGTTTTAGTTGTTGATTATGTCTCAATTAGTCTGCCATTAGTTTCATTATTAAATCCGTTACTTTGTATTAATTTATATTCTAGGTTGCTAAGTTACCGCCATCATTATCTGGAGGATTCCAATGTACACCAAATCGTGCAAATACGTGGCACTGGCTCAAAGTACAGCAGGTAGTCAATTATTATTATTATAAAGTATTTATGTGTGGTTTAATGGTCGAGAGCGAGACATTAAGTAAAATAAGTAACAACAAGAGGACCGTGAAGTCCGAGTATTTTTTACAATATATTAAGCAATGTCTTAAGTTAGAGACCTTTATACAACTTAAAATACAGACACCACGCACGTGCGTTCACAGTGAAATACGTCACGTGAGTCTAATATTTCACAAAGTATGATTCACAAGTTGCCCGTACGATTATTTGAAATAAAGGTACGCCAAAATAACGGGTGACGTCACATCTGTATTTTTAAAGCTGTTAGCGATATGGAGGACTCAGAACGCTACACGCTAGTTAAGGATTGTCTCTCTTAACATTTTTACACCAAAATGTTAACTACTAGAAAGGGGCGGGTGGGGATTTAGCGTACTCGATACAAAGTAGGTCATTTCGGGACTAACATGGATTATTTTATTTCAATAATTCGCTTGAACGTAGGGGTCTTTAGCAGTGGGAGGAAACCGGAGTGCCCGGAGGAAACCCGTGAGACTGAGAAGGCGCCCCTTTCTCCATGTCACATACGCTCACACCATGGCAGGGCTCGAAACCACAGCCGCAAGCCAGAGGTGACTGGCCAGGAGGGGGGGGGGGGTCGGAACGACAGACCCACCCTACCTGCTGAAAAGCTATCTACCATTATACACAGATTCTTTTCATGTAGCTATAATAGTTGGGGTGTGAAATACTCAAATTCACGGCATTTTAAAACGCTTTTAGACGCTATGATGAAAGTAAGAGGAATATTGGGGGACATGAGATCCAGTATTACTAACTACCATGTCTACGAGACTTCTTTGAATTCACAACTATATAAAAAGTACATGTATTATTATTGTAATACTACATGAATAAAAAATATATGCAGTCTATATCTTTATTTTTTGTGGTAGGGGTTTGGGCAATATTGTACACCTTTATTCGAAGAGCACCTCCATTAAGCAGGCATTTTGAAATTTCCTTTAGGTGCCTGCTTAATACAAATTCTACTGTATACTAGTATTCTTTTTTTTAAATTTCAGTCTTTAGTTTTCAGTGCTATACAGGGAATCATTATTGGTATTGCCTTAGCCTTACCAATCCTCACCATAGCAACACAAAACTTTATCCTTGGTTCCTTAGCAACGTTGACGATCATGTGTGTAACCGTGACAGTGGTTGGTATCATACCGTTGGCAGGGTGGAAATTAGGGGTCAGTAAATCACGTGGTTCTATTTGTTGTCTATTTATAGACAGATAATACAAGAAAATGTACACTCCATATATTCCGGCGTGGTTTCCGGCAGTTTCTCTTTTCTCCAGGTTAATGCGGCCCCTGGACCCTCGCCAATAGGGACCTAGGGTGGAAGCCCCCAAATCAAGAATTGCTTCCGTCGGCCCAGACTGTACTAAATGTTAAACCTGATATGATATGGTACATTAGCCAGGTGCTCAACAAGATCCTTTGTCAGGCAGGTCCAGTCAGGACAGGGCGAGGCCGTGGGCGCCTTGGTACGAGTCGAGACGGAACGAGAGAGAGCGTCTGAGAGTTGGCATAATGTGCCAAGTTAGGACACGACTCCCTCAATACAAGTTAGTTAAGGAGTCTTTAAGTTCTGTACATGATATGTTAGAGGAAGAATAAAAGTATTATAAGATGTTAAACTAGTCTTGTCATCTGAACGTGGTTTAAACCCATATTTAACATTAATACTCAATAGTAAGTGCAGGAGGACCGCACTACACACAAAACAAAAATATACAAGTTAAACTGCGGACAAGACAGAAAAGAGATAAAGCAAAAAATAAACAATTATCAAATCAAGTGAATGGATCTGGTGGCCAGTCGTAAGCGTCCACTGCGCTGTACAGTCCCGGACCTGTTGTGGTACAGGCTTCACTAAAATGATTTACAACAATAAAAACGTTACAAAAATAATGCGACCAATCTTGACAGTGGCGATAGTCTGCCAGTTGAGTGGGGTGTTAGAACGTCAAATAACTTTAACAATAAGGGCGATAATCCTGACAGAATTTCGGAAAACGCTAAAAACCATAACCTGTATTTCTTTATGTTTCTCTTCCAGGTTCTCGAGTCTCTCAATCTGTCATTGGTGGTTGGACTGGCTGTGGACTATGTTGTACATCTGGCGGAGGGATATCATATATCTAAACACACGGATAGGAGAGGGCGACTGAGAGACATGTTAGAAAATGTCGGAATATCCGTCTTATCCGGCGCGTGCACAACTTTAGGTGCTTCATTGTTTATGCTGATGGCGGAGATTTTATTTTTCATGCAATTTGGAATCTTCATGTTTTGCACAATAGGATTTTCTCTCGTTTATTCCTTGGTGTTTTTCACTGTTGTGCTTGGAATATGCGGGCCAGAAAATCAGACTGGCTCCATTATACCGTTAGTCACGTGGGTTAAAAATAAGCTGACTGGTAGAAACAAATATGACGTAGACTGTGACGTATGTGAAGGTCGGGGATTCCGCGCACCCGTGAAAAATAGTCAATAAAATTCCTTAAGGGTCTGTGAACGTAGAACAAAATGAATATTCATTTTGGATATTATCGAGAAGTAATTGTTTGGTTGGATTCTTCATAATTTTTCAAATTTGGCTATAAGCCTTAAATTTGTATCACGTTAGCCAGTTGAATTTTCAAACCGTCAGTCAGGTTCCAAGATGGCTGCCATTTTCAGAATTGTATCAACACCAACAATTTCCTTTGGACGTATTATGTTGTCGCCCATGAACGTTCACCCAGACGTATGTGGACACTCTAGAGGTAGAAATTCATATCTGATTTTTGATAACTTAAAAGTTATGTTTATTTCCAAAAGATCTCGGATGCGATCGATTTTGGTGCGAATCAGGCAACCTCTTCTTGAGTTTTGCCCCTTGCCTTTTACACACAATTGTAATTGTTCAAAGTATATGAACCCTCTAGAGCCCACAATTGTTGGCCAATTTAGGTGACATTTAAAATATATGTTTGGATCGGTGGAATATGACAAATGGGTATGCTTCATCGTAAAAACGACATCCTGTATATCGACGACATCTTGGAATTAAAACGGCTAATACGCCTTTACAAACCGGTAGTTCACAGGGAGTATTTATGGCAACATTATTTTAAATATTTATTTATCCGTCCTGTTTGTATATAGTGTCTATTGATCTAATTAAAATGTAAATTTTGTATATATAACCTATAGGCCGACGCATATGCGCTCCCACATATCAGCGCACATGCATCAATATTAGAGCCACACTTATTGGTTTAGTCTCTCTCACCCAGAAACATATTCTATGAATATTAGTCTGAATGCGTTGTCAATATTTGAGAAGATGCTTCCAGACTAATATTCATATTAAAATAGGTCATCGGCAAGTTTATCCGGGCCTGTTTTACGAAATTTTAATTAGGATAAAATTCACATTTAGTCATTGGATTGGATAATATTAGATTGATTTTCACATTTAGTCATTGGATTGGATAATATTAGATTGATTTTAGTGCTTAGCCGATCAAAATTGAAGTATCTACTAAAATCTTGAGCAAGTTAAGATTTTGAGAAACAGGGCCTTGATCTTTTACATTATCATAAACAATGTCTAAGGGGGGGGGGGTAACTCGTCCTGAACTGAATTTAAGAATGACATTTCAAATAAACCCATCTATTTGATTGCATTACAAGTTCAATATCCAACACTCATAATTTTTTATATTGAAATAAAATTAAACCATATGCTAGTCCCAAAATGACCTAGTTTATGTAGATTGGAAGTTAACCCCCCTCTCTCTCTCTCCCCTCTCTCTCCCTCGCGCTCTCTCTCCCTCTCTCTCTCTCTCTCTTTCTCCCTCTCCTCAAAAACACATTTAAAGACAGACAATTTGACATTGACAGACAGTCGACTGTTTCAATACCAACGTTTATACGTTTTGCCTAGAGCGAGTATTGTCTATTTATAGAAAGTTACATTTCTAAAAAACTTTCATCAATTGTGTTTATAACTGTAGAAAACAGAACCGTATTAAAGATGAATTCCTACGCATAAACTCGGTGATTTGATTATGTCCGCATCAACCTCGGGTTACACAGTGGTCTTATTCAATTGAACCATTCGGCAAACCGCGACAGATTCGGGTACCCCCCGTAACCCTACATCTAGACTAGACTCGGATGTATGACAGTAAGTGATATGTAGCTACGACCATACATTTGCGATGCGGCTAGTCGACTACCGATTTACTTTAACAGAAAAACGTCACGTGCCGCTTTTACAAAAAAAGTCCATAAATGGCAGCCATTTTTTACTTTGTTGATATAATCTCCATGGGGGCAGCCATTTTTTATCCGGGTCCTTTAAAATAGTTCCAAAATGGCGGAATTCATCATACATCCGTGTCTAGATGTAGGGTACCGGAATCTGTCGAGATAAGCCGAGTGTCAATTGAACATCACCATCATGGGCAGATAACTTGAATACGTGCCCACGAACCCTCCTGAATCAGATGTTAATGGAGTAGAACGGAATAAGACCACTGTTGTAAATAGTCAATTAGTTTTTGTTATCTTTTTCGTCAAATATTTAATTATTTGATCTTGGTTTGGTGCAAATCATGTGATAATTAAAAATTTATTAACATTGTAAATATCGTTTTTAAATATGTTGCTAAGATACTGCTTTGTATTATATTTTGTGCAATGTGTATTTTAATAATAATTAATAACATTAAAGACGTTTTCGTTTTGAAAGCATTAATTAATATACTTGTAAGAATCTTCTTACTATAATTTTTTTCGACTTCCTAAACAAAATGTGCATTAATATACCTTATGTGTATTTGAGTCTATGAGTAAATGCTGAAGAACCACACTACACGCAAAACAAAAAACAAATTTTTTTTTAAGCATTTATGCACATAATCAAGTGGTATAGAGTGTCGCGCTTCGGCCTCTAGCTGGCCTGTCACCTCTGGCTTGCGGCTGTGGTTTCGAGCCCTGTTGCGAGCGTATGTGGCATGGAGATCGGGGCGTCTTCTTAACCTCGTGGGTTTCCTCCGGGCACATCGTTTCCTCTCACTGCTAAAGACCCCTACGCGCAAGCGAATTATTGAAATAAAATTAAAACCATATGTTAGTCCCGAAATGACCTAGTTGTGTTGAGTGGACGGTAAACCCCATCTCTCTCTCTCTCTCTCTCTCTCTCTCTCTCTCTCTATTAGATATGAATTTGTGATTAGCTATCCGTGCCATTTAATCGGTGGTCGTTGGAAGGAGGCTCGGCGGAGTAGGGGGGCCGCAAGTACTCTTTTCTTCGGGTTGTTGCTTACCCTGGACCCTTGCCTATAGGGACTAGGGTTGGGAGCCTCCCAATCAAGAATTGCTTCCGCCGGCCCTGAGAAGGACTGATAATCGAGACTTGTTTTAATAGTATGGTCATGGAATACTTGACAGTCGACTACTTATTGTCAAAACCTCAAACACACATAAACTCATTTGACTGACATTTTTAATATATCCATTTTTGAATATATCTATTTTTGAACTATTATAGCAAGAACTGTCAGCTATCTAATCTTACATAATAAATATTTTAATTGCCATATTTTGTTACCGGGCATATCTTTAAATCATTTTTAAAAATCAGATAATGCTGTTTTTATAGGTTTAAATATTCTAGTTTTATGTTTTACGAACATTTTATAGAGGGTCATATTTTCTTTAAATGGCATTTAGTAATTGGAACATAATCAAATAACACACTTTTATGGAATAACAATTACTATCGTTATCAAGCATATCAAGCATATACATTTTTTACCTATTTGTGTACATGCTTGATAACGACTTGTGAAATCTTGCTGCAACGTCGCAGTGAAATAAACCACAGTAATTGTTATTCCATAAAAGTGTGTTATTTGAAGAGGGTTATATTATTTCGTGATTATAAATATATGTTATAGTATTTTATGACTCTGAAGTACAGGTAATATTATTTTCAATCTGTGTAAAAAACAAATACTATTTCGTTTCGTTTTAATATAGTTCAAAATTTCGTTTTACTTGTCGTTACTACACTAGGATCTGGAAGAATAAAATTACCGGCGTGTTGGTTGAAGTGAGCGATTAGCCAATAAAACGTTCTGTTACGGCGAGCTTTAGGCGTGTGGTGCACGGAACTGTGGATAATCCACTAGAAACATCATTGCTGATTGGTTAATCAAATGTCTGCCGTCATAGCTCAAAATCCACTCGTACGACAACTTACTTGCCTTTCAGCTGGCCAGATCTTTATGTAGAGTAGGCAATCGAAAGTATAAAAAAAAACGAAATATAGATCTGTATTTTAATCCGATTGTCGGTTTAAGAGCTCCTTAGAGCTAGTGTTACCTTGTTATTATGTACCGACGTTAAATAAAAGTAAACTTTACTTTACTCTGATTATACAATAATGTTGATAATGGTCAGATTATTTTCTGATAATTAAATATAAAATACTGATTACAACACAGGGAGTAATGGGAAGCCGAATGGTTAACGCGTGAGTGTTGCATCATAAGGTCTGGCATTGAGTCAAGTGTTGTGGTTTCGATTCCCCGGTGTCCTCCCACTGCTAAAGACCCCTACCCGTACTCGAATCTATGAAATAAAACTGAACCATGTTAGTCGAGTTGATCTTTTAACCCCATCTCTCCCTCTCCCTCTCCCTCTCCCTCTCCCTCTCCCTCTCCCTCCCTCTCTCTCTCTCTCTCGATTACAACACAGGTCCTACTTCGTTTCGTTTTTCATAGTTCAAAATTTGGTTTTACATATCTGCATTTTAATCAGATTTAGAAAATACGGATAAACTATTTTAAATACAAAAGGTCAACATAAATTTTCAGACCGGAAATATTGGAACTATTTTATTTAATAGTATCATGCTGTTTTGTATAAAATGTTTACAACTTAGATGTGATATTTTATTGTTAATTGTTATTGTTAATAAAAACAATTTTACAACAAAAACATGGTTCCATAATATTTTTGTTAAAATATGCACAGAGCTTTCTTGTCAAGTCGTTAATGGAGGTTGGGTGGCCGGATGATCAAGTCGTTAATGGAGGCTGGGTGGTCGGGGAATCGAGTCGTTAATGGAGGTTGGGTGGTCGGTTATCAAGTCATTACTGGAGGCTGTGTAATCGAGTGATCAAGTCGTTAATGGAGGTTGGGTGGTCAGATGATCAAGTCGTTAATGGAGGTTGGGTGGTCGAGTGATCAAGTTGTTAATTGAAGTTGGGTGGTCGAGTGATCAAGTCGTTAATGGAGGTCGGGTGGTCGGATGATCAAGTCGTTAATGGAGGTTGGTCGGGTGGTCGGCTGATCAAGTCGTTAATGGAGGTTAGGTGGTCGGATGATCAAGTCGTTAATTGAGGTTGGGTGGACGGGTGATCAAGTCTTTAACGGAGGTTGGGTGATCAAGTCGTTAATGGAGGTTAGGTGGTCGGATGATCAAGTCGTTAATGCAGGTTGGGTGGTCGAGTGATCGAGTCGTTAATAGAGGTTGGGTGGTCGAGTGATCGAGTCGCTAATGGAGGTTGTGTGGTCGAGTGATCAAGTCGTTTATGAAGGTTGGGTGGTCGAGTGATCAAGTCGTTTATGAAGGTTGGGTGGTCGAGTGATCAAGTCGTTTATGGAGGTTGTGTGGTCGAGTGATCAAGTCGTTTATGAAGGTTGGGTGGTCGAGTGATCAAGTCGTTTATGAAGGTTGGGTGGTCGAGTGATCAAGTCGTTTATGGAGGCTGGTGGTCGAGTGATCAAGTCGTTTATGGAGGCTGTGTAATCGAGTGATCAAGTCGTTAATGGAGGTTGGGTGGTCAGATGATCAAGTCGTTTATGGAGGCTGGTGGTCGAGTGATCAAGTCGTTTATGGAGGCTGTGTAATCGAGTGATCAAGTCGTTAATGGAGGTTGGGTGGTCAGATGATCAAGTCGAGCAACTACTTTCAAACCACTTAAATCCGTCAGTCTTCATCTGGAATTTGAGACCGGTGCCCAAGGTGTATTTTGTGGTATCTGGATTAAACCAAACATTTTTTTATAATAAAATAGTGTGTAGTTGAAATTTGCCTTTATCTATCAACTAGGCACATGAGTTATGCACTGCATGACCCTCTCAAGTAACCGTAATCGGTTATAAGGTCACCCAACAAAACAATTGACCCGAAATATTAAAAGGGTTACGTGTCCGGATAAGCAGTTGTTGGCGTTCACGTCTAAACGACTTAATATTTTGAGTATAAATTTTGAGACATTCCCCTATATTTTGGCGTTTTATTTTCATACATTCTCAGACATCTATTTTTGGGCCCCTGTTTAATTCGGGTTTGTCCCTTTAATGGAGGTTGGGTGGTCGGATGATCACGTCGTTAATGGGGGTTGGGTAGTCCGGTGATCACGCGATTATGATGTAAGGCGGTTGGGGTGGCCAAATAGTTAGCACGTGTGCATTGTATCATAGAGTCTGTCATCGAGTCAAATGGCGTAGTTTCGATTCCCCTGTTGTACGTGACAAGAAGTGGTGTCGCTTGTCTAACCTCGTGGGTTTTTTCCGGGTCCGCCGCTTTCCTCCCACCGCTAAAGACCCCTACAATCAAGCGAATTATTGTAAATAAAACTGAACCATAACATGTTGGTTCAGAAATGACCTCTCTCTCTCTCTCACTCACTCTCTCTCCCCCTACACTAGGAGCATTATATTACCGACGTTTTGGTTGAAATGGGGGTTTGGCCAATGAAACGGTCTGTTAGGGCGACTTCTTGGCGTGTCATGCACGGAACTGTGGATAAACCACTAGAAACGTCAATGCTGATTGATTAAACAATGTTTGACGTCATAGGGTCAAAAGCCGCCCGTGCGATCCCTGAAGCGACTTTCTAGTACAACTGGGCAGAAATGAAATGAAGTGGGGCTTAAATTCCTACTGTTTTGCTTCTAAACTGGGCTAACGAAAACGGACAACTGGGCAGATCTTCATGTAGTGTAGGCCATCGAAAGTATAAAAAAAAAGGCAACGAAGCGAAATATAGATTTTTATTCTAATCAGAGTGAAAACTGACTGTCTTCAAGTAGCTCCGCGTGACTAAGCTAGTTGACCGACATGTTAGGTCCTAAAACGACGATGTCAGTCGAATACACTACCTTTATTTCAAGAAATCTGAGAAGCATGATGTACATGTATCTACTTTCATTGGATGAACATTGAAAAGGTTTAATTAGTCGTTTTCTGTATGTGACAGATGTGAAACGGGCGACCGCATTACCAAATGGTATACAAATTGTTGGATATGGCGGTGATTGAGGGCCGAGGTCTATGTTATATCGAAGTAGATAGTTCTCCGGGTGCATCAATATGTTGGGATGGCCTAGTGGTCTAGAGTGCCGCGCTTCGACCTCTAGCTGGCCGGTCACCTCTGGCTTGCGGCTGTTGTTTCGAGCCCTGGTGTGAGCGTATGTGGCATGGGGATAGGGGCGCCTTCTCAACCTCATGGGTTTCCTCCGGGCACTCCGGTTCCCGCCCACTGTTAAAGACCCCTACGCGCAAGCGAATTATTGAAATAAAATTAAAAAACATATGTTAGTCCAGAAATGACCTAGTTTTGTTGAGTGGACGTTAAACCCCATCTCTCTCTCTCTCTCTCTCTCTCTCTCTCTCAATATGTACTCATACCCAAAAGTACAGTTTTATGAACATAAATCAATTTCATCGTTCTGGACGCTTCTCGGAGATGTACCCCACACCACCCACGGGTCTCTTTAAAAGTACAGTTTTTTTATGGCCATAAATCAATTTCTTCGTTCTGAACGCTTCTCGAAGATGTACCCATACCGCCCATGAGTCGCTTTAAAAGTACAGTTTTTATGACGATAAATCAATTTCTTAATTCTGAACGCTTCTCCAAAATGTTGGGTACCCTTGAGTCGCTTCGCAAGTACAGTTTTTATGACCATAAACCAATTTCATAATTATTAGAGTCTGTAAGAAGCCTGAATCCTGACATTTGGGAGAATACCTCTTTAAAGTTGGGGCCTGCTTCTATTTATTGGTATGACGTAAACAGGTGTCGGATTGTATTATAAATCATAACTTCTACGTTCTTTCAATATTAACTTCAAAGGCTCGCTCGGTTATATTTGAAACAAACATATTTTATTATTTTATACTGTTGCGTGTTCAATCAGACACTCAATTTTAGGAGAATTGTCAATCTAACAACAATCAATCTAACAGCTGTCAATCTAACAGAAGCAAGAACCAGGGGCCCGTTTCACGAAATTTTAACTAAGATAAAATCAAACTTTTAGTAATTTGATTGGATAATACTAGATTGATTTTCGTGCTTGGTCAATCAAAATAGGAGTATCTACTAAAATTTTGATTGCATCGTTAGTTAAGATTTCGAGAAACAGGGACCATGCCCGTAGCTAGCCCAAAATTGTTAAAAGGGAAGGCGGGGGCTTTTGGGGGCGTCAACCTCGTCGTTGGCGCTAAAACAAATGTCTTGCTTTATTAGGCATGTTGGTCGTTGGCTTTGAATAGCGTGGTATAGAAAGGGCGCCTACGGCAATACGGAGCGCCGATTCTTGTCCAGAGGGGTCATCTGCCCTCTCCCCCACCCCACTAGCTCTCGGCATAAGACCGGTACAGGGATTGAGGTTAAACGTCTCCCGTAACAATTTTTTGGTCACGTGTGACGTCAAATATAATTAGGTCAAATCGGAAATAATTATATATCATCATTTCATTATTCCGTTGGCGCGTATTGGAAGCTTGGTCGTTTCGGCACAAGTGTTGACATTTCACGACGTTCCTTAAACCGCACATAAGAGAGAGAGAAATGGGGCTTGACGTCCACTCAACACTACTAGGTCATCTCGGGACCAACATATGGTTTTAATTTTATTTCAATAATTCGCATGCACCGCGGGAGGAAACCAGAGTGCCCGGAGGAAACCCACGAGGTTGAGAAGGCGCCCCTATCTCCATGCCACATGCGCTAACACCAGGACTCGAAACCACAGCCGCAAGCCAGAGGTGACCGACCAGCTAGATAGAGGTTGGAGCGCGACACTCTAGACTACTAGCCCCCCCCCCCCCCCAATAAGATATATAGTATATAGATATTTTATTATTGATTGATAGATGTTAGCGTCGACAGGTCTACAATAACTAATTATGATAGATCTATTCACGCCTCGATGGGTTATATTGTTTATACCAGACACACAATTCATTTTCTCTCATTGATATGCAGAAAATAAAAGTTCGTGTCAAGATCGGTCGATTTAAATTATAAGGTACGTTCTCTATTTTTTAAATTAAATCAAGTTCGTTCAGTAAAATATTGAATTTAAGAATAGAAGCGCACTGGAGAGTGAGAAATGGCGTTTAAAAACCACTCGACACAAACTAGGTCATTTCGGGAATAACATATGGTACAATAATTCGCTTGTGCGTAGGGTTCTTTAGGGAACCAGAGGACCCGGAGATAACCAACGAGGTTGAACAGGTGACCCTAATCCAACCGGGGATTGAAACCACGTTCGTTGCTCCAATAACAGACCTTATGATGTAGCGCGCATGCGATAACTATTCGACCATCAAACCCCATAGAATATAAGCAGTTGAATGGGGTTTAACCCCTTATTTTTCTATTCCTACTGGTTTAAGGATCACGGGAGTACGCAATGCAGTGTGCTTTGGCGGACATTTTGCCCATATCCTACTCCTATCGAGTTCCAACTGTCAAGTGCTCTTTAACGTGCTTGTCAATCTGTACCCCCGCCGATACACTTTTTGGTCAACACCGGGAGCGAAGCTGAGACCAGCAGGCTATAGCCTGTCTACACGTGTCAAGAGCAAGTTGTAATTGGATGGAGTTTCTGTCATTTTCAATCCAACATACGGTATTTTCATTTCTGTGGCATGGTTTGGTTTGCGATACCGCGAACTTTCGCGACTAAAACCGGGACGGAACCCATGACGCCATGGTTATCGAGCCGACGCTTGGTGTTTTTCGGAAAAGTACCGTGCCCCTTCCCCCTCATTATTGACGAAGGATGGAGGGTCCGGTGAGGAGATCGTCTAGTCGTTTGGATGTTGGACATATACCATTTTTATCATATTAAAGATTCCCTGGCTCAGCATATCTGTTATAATTTGTTTCTTGGAGATGGCCTGAACGCTGTTGTGTTGTCCAGTCGTTACACTCTACTCATTTCCATTCCGCACTGTCGACGTCGTGACGCATATCATGGATTAGACAGGGGGTGTATGGTTGTTTTTACTTAATGGTGATCGGAGTTTTATTTTTCTAGTATTTCAGTGAACTCTTCAGGATGATGAGAGGAATGTTGACCTTGTTGGTAGTGCTTGGTTGGTTGGCGATTACAACAGAAGCCTTTGTTACGACTCCTCGGTTTTCTGCAGCACCACCAGAAGCCGGGGCTGCTGCCCAAGAGTCTTCAGTGTCATCAATCGATCGGTTGAACAGACAATTAATCGCTGTACAAAGTGAGATCCAGCAAATGGACAAATTACACAAAACTTTAAGTCGTACGTTGAATGAAATGACCTGGGGTGGTGAAAAGGCAAAACTTCCGCAATACTTAAAATAACGAGTATTTAGTGTTTCTGCAAATTTGATATGTAAGCGTGTGTTGCTGTTTCCGAGCTGTTTCTCTCAGAGTTCCCGGGAAATTCAAACAGAACAATTTAAAAGAAAGACTTCATATTGAAAATGGAATTAAAGTTAAATATTATAAAAGTTTGATATGTTAGCGTGTGTAATTATTACCGGGCTGTTTCTTTCAGAATTCCCGGGAAATACAAACAAAACAATTTAAAAGAAAGACTTCATATTGGGTTGGAATTAAAGTTAAATATTACACGAACATTACAATGGTGGGTTGTTTCTTATGTCTGTTCAAATGTTATTGATCAGGGGTCGGTGGCTCAAAACTAAGTTATTTTAAAGATCCGTTAAACTCTAACGGACGTATCTTGGTAACGTGTTGTTTGCGTTAAATTCACTACAGAAAACACTATAGAATACTTTATTTCTTCCTAAACAAATATTGGGTCTTTATTTCCTTTCCGACGTGTTTTCCCCTTGTCAGTGATGCAGAAGGAGGGCCTGACAAGGACAGCTGCCTAGTCGTTCGGGTGGGACGAAAAACCGAGGTCCCGTGTACACATTGGAGTGCACGTAAAAGATCCCTTGGCAGTTAGAATTCGATATAAGAGTAGGCCGTAGCGCCGCTGCCCGGGCAAAATTTTCCTCATAGCACACTGTATGGCGTATGCCCGTCTTCATTAGCTCAGGTTAAGTGCATAACAGTAGGAAGTTAAACCCCATTTCATTCATTCATTCATTCTTTATTTCCAGAAGCAATCTTTCTCTCTGTTAAAGTTAAAGGATCGTTAAAAGATATCGGAGCTTTGAGCAACCGGTCCCAGGGCGAGAGCTGCTGTGGTCTCGGGTTGGCTCCTGTTGGTGGCCGAGAAAGTTCCAGAATTACACCCCCCTCCCCAACTAACAACATTCAAATTGTGTATGACAAACCCATGTTTTCATTTATAAAAATCAAAACAGTAAAAACACGAATAAAAAACTTGAATGGGTCACAAAAGGATAACGTTCAGTTCATTGTCGCACATCTCTCAAAAGCCCCAATAAGTTAAATAAAGTGATTGTCCCCCTTGTCAGTGGTGCAGGACGGTGGGTTTGGTAAGGGCAAGTGTCTAGTTCTTCGAGTAGGACGTGGGACGCGAGTCCGAGGATCCGTTGGATTTTAGGTAAAGGACCCATGACAGTTGTAATTCGAAATAAGAGTAGGCTACAGCGCCTCGTTCCAGGCACAATTTCACTCATAGCACCCCGCATGGCGTACGCTCGTCGTGTTTCGCCTATTTGGCGCCCAAAAGTAGCGACTTGCATTTCATTTCGTTGCTCAAGGACTACCTACTTTCATACCGGTCGATAGGAGACTCGGGGTAGAAATAGAATCCTGGTATGACAAATCTGGGCTAATGAAGACGGACATACGCCATACAGTGACTATGAGGGAAATTATTCCCGGGCAGCGGCGCCACGGCCTACTCTTATATCGAATTCCAACTTCCAATGGATCTTTTACTTTCACTTCAATGTGTACTACACGAGTACTGGGCATCACGGCGGTTGTTTTGGGGCTACCAAAGATTGCAAGCTGCCACGTACACAGCGATATATATACGACTTTTGTCTTATCAAGTCGGGGCTGTTAAATATCGCTACAGAAATCACAATGATATATATACGACTTTTTTTTTCATAACCAAGTCGGGTCTGTTAAATGTCGCAACACATTACGTGCGAAAATCGCCCGTGGGCATGCATTGGACCCTAGACACGAAATTGTAATAAGCGACAACAATTCTGTATTTTTCAATAAAACAATTGTTTAAAACCTTTCGTGACGGCTCCTCCCTTCAGAGAGCGACATTAATAGACTTAAACTAATTGTGATTGATGAGGCTTCATATTTGTAATCAACAGCCTCTTGTTTGTAAGTTGTAGATTTAGGCTACCATCGTCGCCTGTTTGCCAGTTGTAGATTTAGGCTACCATCGTCGCTAAACCAGGAGCCTGTTTGTCAGTTGTAGATTTTAGCTTTCGGATCTACTACCATCGTCGCTAAACCAGGTGCCTGTTTGTCATTTTAGATTTAGGCTATGATTTCACGGCCTACTGTTTTGCTCCAAACCTGGGCTAATGAAGACGGGCATACGCCATACAGTGTGCGAGGAGGGAAATTTTGCCCGGTTAGCGGCACTACGGCCTACTCTTATATAGAATTCCAACTGCCAAGGGATCCTTTACGTGCAAACCAATGTGTACACGGGACCTCGGTTTTTAGTCCAATCCGAACGACTAGATAGCTTTGTCAGGCCCTCCGTCCTGCATCACTGACAAGGGGAAACCACGCCAGAAAATATGCCTAAAGGAGGCCAGTCTCTAACTCAATATCACCTACAGTCTTCGACATTGCAAACACGCATTCAAATCAACAGTGGCGTTGGTACCTTAACCTAAAAGGTGGGGGTGGGTGGCCTAGTGGTCTAGGGTGCCGCGCTTCGACCTCTAGCTGGCCGGTCACCTATGGCTTGCGGCTGTGGTTTCGAGCGTGTTTGGCATGGATATATGGGCGCCTTCTCAACCTCGTGGGTTTCCTTAGGGCACTCCGGTTTGATACAAAATTAAACCATATCCATATGTTAGTCCCGAAAGAACAACCTAGTTGTGTTGAGTGGACGTTAAACCCCATTTTTTTCTCTCTCTCTGTAAAATGGTGGGCATCTGGTATCTCATATTAGGTACAAATTAAAAATGTAAAATGAGCACACGAATCGCGTCTCGGAAAGCTTTCGGGAGCCATTTTTAATTGAGCGACTCAATGAACGAGGCTAAACATACCCCACAGAAGAATACAATCGATGTAGACTAGCATAACCACTTCGCGTATTTCGTAGAACGTACCTTATTAGAAATTACAAAATAAAAAAAACGAAACTAAATTAAGATTGCAAATCTTTGTTTTGACCTCAAATCTTTAAAATCTATAATTTAGACATTTATTAACTTGACAAGCCCATAATCAACTCTCTAGATTTAACTATTATAGCAAGAATTGCCAGCTCTTGATCCAATCTCCCGTGATGTATCTGTAATAATTTGATTTAATATGTTGGTAATCGAGACTTCGTTTATTCAAGGTTGAGAAGGCGCCCCTATCTCCATTTCACATACGCTCACACTAGGGCATGAAACCACAGCCGCAAGCCAGGGGTGACCGGCCAGCTAGAGGTCAAGTCGCGGCACTCTAGACCACTAGCCCCCCCCCCCTTCGTTTATTGACGTAACAACGGTAGCAATGAAATTAAGACCATGCTATTATTGTCAAAACTTCCGCTCAGAATAAATTAAAGTAATTTGGCTGACAACGTAACAATAACAACGGTAGCAATGCAAATTGAAACTTATTACTGTCAAAACGTCGCTCAGAATAAAGTTGTTAATTTTGGCTGACAACTTCAATATAATCTGCTTTTAATGTCTGTTATCAAACTTTTTAAACTTGCATAATGTGTTTATGAACGACATTGAATACATTCCAGTTGTACAATGACATGAAATAGGGTTAAATGTCCTACTATTCTGCTCCGAACTGGGTTAATGAGCATATGCCATGCAGTTAATATGAGGGAAATTTTGCCCGTACATCCACGCTACGGCCTACTCTTATAATATTACATGTATATCGAATCCCAACTGTCAAGGGGTCTTTTACGTACATCTCAATGTCTACACGGGACCAGGACCTTGATTGTTGTCCAACCCGAATGACTAGACAGTTGTCCTTGTATAGGGCCCTCCGTACTGCATCATTGACAAGAGGAAACCACGACGAAAAATCTGGATGAACTTTCTCGGCCAATGCAGGGATCGAACACCCGACTTCTTGCAGTTGTGCGTGTGTCGAACTATGTACAGGCTTTTTTTTATCGACTTGCCAAATCAATTTGAATTCAGAAGAGATGTCACCAAGGCTGTGTGTAGGATTTTAAAAGGGGTGTGCAGCAGAGTTTGGGGGGGGGGGGCAATATAATGCCCAAGTTACTGAGCGCGGGGCGCCGACTGGCCAAGATGGAAGACCGCAAACGATTTGAAAATTAGACTGCCGCAAACGCATTTTCCACGTACTTTAAACTGCAATCAAAGCCGCTTGCAAGTGATCCCGTGTATCAATTTCGGCGGCGCTGTTTTTTTTATTTTGATGCGAAACACAACAAAATGAGAAACTTCTTGTCCTCTAAACTTGAAATAGTCCGCAGGTAATTCATGCATAGATCCAAACTTGACATTTAGATGAACACTAATATTTAAATCTGAATATGATGACTGGATTCAGATCATGGGTGTCGATGTGAGATGTAAAAGACAAGTACAACAACAGATACATGTATTTTGTAATATAAAAGATTTGTGAATTATTCATACAGGAAACATAGCGCCGTTGCCCGGGCAAAAATTTCCCTCATAGCACACTGTAAGGCGTATTCCCGTCTTCCATCAGCCTAGGTTAGGTGCATAATAGTAGGACGTTAAACCCCATTTCATTCATTCATTCATTCATTCATTCATTCATGCATTCATGCATTCATTCATGCATTCATGCATTCATTCATGCATTCATGCATTCATGCATTCATTCATTCATTCATACAGCAAACAATCAACAGAATCTGATTAAAATTAAGACGCATAGATGTCATCTTTATCAGTGATACTAGCGGCCAAGCAAATATATACTGCGGGATCAATATGGTGCAGAATATGCCGTGGGCATCGGTCAGAAACGTTTCTAATATCAACTCTCCAATTGGTGGATTTGGGCGTTTAACCCGTGTCCCCCTGGAATATTTTACGTTCACGTGCTTCAGGCCTGTGGTGGCGTCCTATAGCCTCGACATAAGTGATGTCCTCGCAGTGTTCCGTTTGATTAGATCTAAATTATGATTGGTCAATAGTACAACTAACTACCAATCGCTAACTGCGTTACAAAGACATTACCCTTGAAACAGGGCGTCAAATTGGACCGAATAATGTTTACATAACGTTACGTCATTTGCTCACGATTTTGTTATGTCCAATTAACCAGTGCATAGCAGAATATTGTAGTAAAACTAATTGCGTGACAAACGAAGCTATCAACATTGACATAAAGTAAACAAATACTGTATGGAGACGAACAATACTTCAACCGTTTTTAATACCTTAAATCACTGTCCAAAGTTTATGGGAAGACCCCAGATTAAACGAAGGACTGTCATGTTGCTGTACTTAAGTGATAGTTTTGATTGAACGGGAAGAATAGACACGCTTCCCTCAAAAGTTCAAGTATCAGAAGCCAATCCAGCAATGTCCAGAGAGGGATTTCTCGTGCTATTGCTTCAGCAATATGGGTACCCATTGGCGCATGGGCGCCTTAAAGGCTCAATACCACTCTTGATGTAACTGAATAATATGTAACAATCTTTATTCTGATCAACAAATTGAACTATTTTACAATATTCCAATTAATTGATGATAAAAATGTTGGAAAAATTCAACTAAATGGTTTGAAAATCTAATAACGTAAACCTTATCAAATGTGGCTTGGATTTAAAAATAGGTTGTAATGGATAATTTACACCTCAGGTAGGACACGTTAACATCTAGTAGTTAGAATAAGGCTATTATTTATTTTCTGGAGCTGTCAAGACAGCAAGAGTAGTATTGTCCCTTTAATAACAACACTGTATGATAATAATCAAGTGTATTATTTTATTATTGAAAGGTTGTCAATTTATTTTAATTGTTAGGCCGGGGATGGGGTTGGCGCCATTTCTCGGGGCGCCTTATTTTCTGGGCGTGCAATCTAACCCCTGCACCCGCGCTAGGTACGGTCCTGCATGCCACGTGACAGTATAGTCACGAGCTCTTGAAGGAATTAAAATAAAACTTACTTACTACTGATTGATCATATACTAATACAATAACAACAAGATGGATCACCCGTCATATTGTTTTGATTCGTCTGCTATCATCTCAAAAAACTCACGGGTTTTAACTCTTCCAGTTGTTTTTATTACCAACGAGACTTTATTTGATCACGATACAGCTTACAATGTAATTAAAATGGTCACTTTACATCGTTATTGATTACACATCAAACTTGTAGCGCTATCACGTGGCGATTCTTAACTTCCTCGGGCCGGAGGTAACTACACTGCTGGTTAAAGCTGAACTCCGATTATAAAACTACAGAAATAGCTAAATAAAAAAAAGTCACGCCCAAAACAACCGCCATACTTGTTTAAATTTCTTTAACAAACATGGCCGTCGATTTGGGCGTCAAACACACAGGCAGGCTCCGCCCACTTTCAGTGTAAACCGTATCAAGCGAAGTGTCCACATCCGGTTAGATAATAGCCAGCTCTCTGACTGACTGATTGAAGTTTTTCAACTATCAGCTCACAGAAAATATTATTGCTACACAATTATTATGTCTGATCAGGTATATGTTATTTTATATTATTGTTTACTAATTAGACGAAACAAGTCAACCACGGTGTACTTTTGTTCTAAAATAACAGAGAAACTTCCTTACCTCAAACAATAACAAATCTGTTAGCACCATATATTTTTTTTTCTTATTTTGTGAAATGTTTTGCACAAGAGAGTAGAAACACCAAATAATGTTCTGCGTCATAAAGTCTGGTATTATCGTTCCAAAATATGTCCAAACGTAGCTAAAACGTTTCAAAAATTTTGATACGATTGCAACGTTCTTCTGGAGTCCCAAAACGTAGTTTTTTTAAATTGCTATGTTTTTGAAACGTAGCAATTTGTCCAGAACGAGGCTGGGTAAAAATGCTACGTTTTCTAAACGTAGTTTTTTTTCCAAATAATTATTAGCTGTACATGCTATCACCAAAATAAGAGCCACACAAATAGTGTTCCGATCATCACGTGGCCAATGGTCTACAAATTAGATTATTTATTGGAACATGATATGATTAATTATTATGATTTGCTTTGCTGGAATTCAAGCGAAACAAAACAGTACAATGTCACGTGACAATATTACAAATGGCGGATAAAGCCGTTCTTTGATTACATGTTGTCTATTTTGATTATTAAAATCGACTTGTACCATTACAAGACGAAAAACGATAATTAAATAATACGGCATTACGTAAAAGAATCATCTGGTTGGTACACTCATAATTAAATGAGTTTTAACTATTGTTGTAGGACAAATTGTGTATTCCCGGTAGTTTTATGACATCGCGGCATTGTAAGGATGGGCTATATAAAGGGTGTTGTATGTTGGAAGTGGATTTACTGGGAAAAGAGAATTAGTTTTCTCAAATCAAAAAGTAGATTACTTGAACATTTATTAAAAGGAAAGCGAATTTGTAGTTTTCTAGACTGGGCGGATTTGTGATTTGAATCCATGTCAGGACAGTAAGGACACGGTGCAGCTTAGTAAACTTTTACATTAGTTTTTCGTGGCATATCTGTATTATAATACTGCTTGTGAACTACACTACAACCTTCGTATTGTCAATAAATTCAGCCAAATACGCTAGTCAAAACCCGAAGTCAGTGTTTTATACATTTTATTAGGTTTTACATGAATGAATAAAATAATATCAAAATCAACAATCTAAAACTGAACAATAATGTTTGAATTGGACGCCGTCCTACTAATCACTGGAAGTATAACAAGTGTCACTCCTCAAAGTTTTTTTCCATTGCAGCAAATTCCAAATCGCAAAACAGACTTGACTGGTTTCTCTGTTGTATTTAAGTTATTTTTAAAAAATATATTAAAAAAGAATACGTCGTTTACAAATTTCAATATAACCACAGTAAGATGGGTATTAATGGTTTGTTTTTGAAAAATAAATTATACAAGAGAAAATATATTTAGATAACGACAAGGACAGCTACCTAGTCGTTCGTATGGGACGAAAAACCGATATACCGTGTACATATTGGTGTGCACGTAAAAGAACCCATTGCAGTTGCAATTCAGTTGCTACCCGGGCAAAATTTCTCTCATGGCACACTGTATGGCGTTTGCCCGTCTTCAATTAGCCCAGGTTAGGTGCTTAAGCGTAGGACGTTAAACCACATTTCATTCATTCATTCATTCTCAGTTACTGCTTGATAATTTAGGTTATCAGCCCTGAACAGACGAAAATTCGATGTCTCGTGTACACATTGGCGTGCACGTAAAAGATCCCTTAGCAGTTGGAATTCAGTTGTTGTCCGGGAAAAAATCCCTCATAGCACACTTCAATTAACCCAGGTTAGGTGCAAAAGAGTAGGACGTTAAACCCCATTTCATTCTTTCAATCTGTTTTGCTATATTATCATTTTTGAATAAATAGGGTGGGGAGTATACTTAATTAGGGGAATCGATTGGAGAATTACAGCTTCGACCTTATATATTTATATAATTTAAGCAGGTTTAGTGTGTGGAGCCGTTACGGTCGTATAAATATCTATTCTTAATACAAATGTAGTAATCAAATGCTAAAGATCTAATAGTAAAATCTTATTCGTATAATTGAAGTCCGTTTACTTCTGAATAACCAAAATGGATTTATTACGGCTTAATATTATATTAGAATTACGTGTAGGATAATTTTTAGCATTTCCCTGCAGTTTTTTATTCAAATAAGATTAAACCATATGTTGGTCCCGAAATGACCTTGTTTGATTATTATCTTTGATGAGCTTCTCGCAGATTTGCGGGGAGTTTTATGGCCGAATGGTTACCACGTGCGTGCTGTATAAAGCCTGCCATTGAGTCAACTGGCGTGGTTTCGAACCGCCAGTTGTACGTGACATTGAGTAGGGTCGCCTGTCCAACCTCGTGGGTTTTCTCCGGGTCATCTGGTTTCCTCCCACTGCTAAAAGACCCCTACGCGCGAGCCAATTATTGAAATAAAATTAAACCGTATGATATTCCCGAAATGACCTAGTTTGTGTCGATAGGACGTTAAACTCTCTCTCCCTCTCTCTGCCATCTCCCCTGTCTTCAATTAGCTCAGGTTAAGTGCATAACAGTAGGACATTAAACCCCATTTTATTCATTCTCTGCCATCTTGCCGTAATAGAACTACGCTCAGCTCGCCTACGCATACATACGCGGCGCTAAATCACGTGACGATACGGATACGTGATACGGTTGGGGAAAATTCCATTTGCCAAAAGTTTCTATTATTTTAGTTTGGTGACACGCATCAATTCAAATACATGCATCGAAGGACGACCGGTTCGGGCCAAATTGTGATAATTTGCTACTTAACGCCCTTATATACAGGTAGCGTGTTATAACCCAAGAAAAAGGTATAATCAAAGGCGAACGGGCTTAACCTGATAGAAAGATGTCAAATCTAACTTTAGATTGGCATGTGCGTGATAAAAGATCGAATTCGATTTAAGAGTAGGTCATAGTGCCGCTGCCCCGGCAAAATTTCCGTTACAACACACTATGGCGTATGCAATTCTTCATTAACCCATTTTGAGTTGACATTAAACCCAGTTTCTCTCTCTCATTAACCCATTTCCTTTCATTTAAGGACAGAAATGCTCCTTGTTCTCAGGCCTGATGATAATAATAAATAAGAAATGAAATAGACACGATAAGTAGTATCAACAATCAAGACAGTGATTAAAATTTCAATCTACACGATAAATAACATTAATCATGAGACGATTAGGTCAGATCTTGCTTTTATTTAAATCTATTTAATTGTTTAATAAATAACTGAACTGTTGTAAAGATATCCAGCGTTCTGATCTCCCTCTGAGTGTATGTACCGAGCCCCTTAAGAACACGATTCCACTGTTACATAACTATTTCATCTAAACGAAATATTAATTCGTTATAACGCAATATTAATTCGTTATAACGCAATATTAATTCGTTATAACGCAATATTAATTCGTTATAACGCAATATTAATTATTTCGTTATAACGATTTTATAACTTCGTTATAACGAATTAATAGTTTCGTTAAAACGAATTAATAATTTCGTTAAATATAATTAACATTTCGTTAAATCGAATTAATAGTTTAGTTTAAACGAAATCAATATTTTGTTAAAACGAAATATCTAATTCGTTAAAGCCCCAATACCACTCTTGTTGTAACTGAATAATATGCCCCAGTCATTATTCTGTTCAACAAATTGTACTATTTTACAATATTCCAATTAATTGATGATACAAATTTCATCTTAGCACACCGAATTTAAAAAATTGGAAAAATTCAACTACATGGTAACAACATGGTTTGAAAAGCTTTACGTATTCACTTTCAAATGCAACTTGGATTTAAACATATTTCGAAACCTCTGGACAAGTAAAATAGGATGTAATGAATAATTTACACAACAGGTAGGACACTTAAACATCTAGTAGTTAGAATAAGGCTAAGTTTTTTTCTGGACCTGTCAAGCCAGCAAGAGTGTTATTGTCCCTTTAAAACGAAATGCATTTTCCATGAACAGTTTTGACAGAAGGACGTAAGGCCATTTGAATGACATGCTGGTCTTGGTGGTGCGACGTTGATCTTGGCCTACCAGACCTTTGGCGATTCTGAATTGAATTGGTTGCCTGGAAACACTCCTCTTTGTAAAACCCTGTTGAAGCCACGCAATGTCTCTTCCTCTGTCAAGTTCACTCAGCTGTCGTCTGACCAACTGAGAGCAGCACGGTCATTGAAGTTTTTGATAATGCCAAAAATGCTTAGTGCACGTGCAAGGACATAATCGACTCCAAATCGTCGTACCCTACTACGTTTGGGCGATGCAAACAGTTTTGTGAAGCCCTGTTTTGAGCTTCAGTTTATGGTTTATAAGGAGATTGTCAAAAACGTTTTGTTTGAAAACGACATATGCCTTGAAAACAGGTTTTGTCGTCAGGATATCGTGAAGCAATTTTAACACGAATTCCGCCAATAATTTTATATCTGATATATACATAGACAATCACCTGATAGAAACAAAAGTTTGACCCCTAACTTCTGCTGACATCACATTTTAATGTTTTCCTGATCATTTTCAATTTTGAGTGAAGTCTGTGTTGCTAGCCCCCGGATCCATTCACTCTTCTTTTAATTGTTCAATTGTTTGTTTGTTGTTTCGGAGTATGATGTCTTGTCGTTAGGTTTGTCTTTTATGTAAATCATATGTGGCGCAGTCCCCCTGCACTTACTATAGGAGTAGTATACAATGTTTTGAGAAACATTTGAAGCAAATTAATGGATAGGATATTAACCTAACCGAGGTTGCTATATTATATAAACCGCGGGCGCAGCCCAATGGTGATATAAATATAGCAACTGAGGTATGATTGGTTAATATCTGACATATACAACGCCAACCCTTAAAGTAAATTCACTCTTCCATTACAGGCCAACGACGATTGGGCTACCTACTCGGTACTTTCCGTCAAATAACGAATATTACCGAATTAATCACGTGCAATTACGTGGTTGTTTTTGTTTACAATTCGCCATTTTGAAGAATTCAATAGCAAAAGAACCAAAAAAAATGGATAGGAATACGAAGTCAGACGAATAATCAACCCCTTTAGCAAACAAATTGACGATGGAATTGATGTGGATGCAACTATCGATGAGGATCTATTCAAACCTAAAGAAAATTTGGATCAAAAGGCGTAGTGTGTGGACGGAAAGATGATTCTGAAAGATATCTTAGACGTGGTCGAGTATGGATAACCGATTTAAATATGCCGATAAGTACGCCGTTTATTTCTGTCTTGAATGTTACAAACTGTACCATAATACTTTTTAATTTTTACAAGAATAAAAATTTATTTCTGTGTTTTTGGTATTATTTCGATCATCAGCGGTTGATAGGAGTCGAATACATCGACCTGCGATGACGTCATTAGCGGTTGATATTTCATATCAACCTGTCACGACGTCATCAGCGGTTGATATGAACAGAATATCAACCTATGATGACGTCATGACAGGTTGTTATGAGATATAACTGCTATGCACATCAAAGAGAAAACTACCGCCAGTTGTATATGATAAATTAATTAGTTTGAACATGTTTTTATTCCAAAGAGATAGACGCATACTATGTATAAAGTATCAACATTCATATCGTATTTGTTTGGGGTTTTTTTCATTGCTATGACATTTGGATAATAAAGGTCTACTGACATTTATAAGTTGGAACCGATGTTGACGAACCATTATTAAAGTATTCTTTAGCGATCAGACGAATTGCTTATTTAAGACTGAATTATTAATCAGCCATTGTATCAATCGATGCTAATTCAGAGGTTGGCGATATTGTTCTGTTTTTAAATATTAATAATAATATCGTTTTGTTTTTATAATAATAATAATAATCGATGCTAATTCAGAGGTTAGAGATATTGTTCTGTTTTTAAATATTAATAATAATATCGTTTTGTTTTTATAATAATAATAATCATAAGGCCGTCATTTATAAAACGCGTTAATACTGAAGACCACTTTCTAAGACGCTGTTGGTTGCTATATTCACTAAAATTATTTACAGATCAAGGTTTTCAAACTAAAAGTACGTTCAAATATATAATCGTTTACTTACTATATATTATCAATTATTTAGAAGTTATATAAATTTATCGATATTTTATGTGTATCATTGGTTACCAAAATAAAACAACCAATCGCAATTACACATATAAATATATATGAAATTGGTGATGTCTTCAGATAACGAATAGGACAGAGACGGTGATCGGACATCCTCAGAATGTGGATGGTTCTAATTTTATTAGTAACAGAACTGGCGGCGTTAGAATATAAATACGAATCTCCCAAAACATGTCAACATCTGACAGTACCAACATCTACAGCTTATAAATCACTGACTGTTCACTGGATGTTGGATTGTGTTCGTCAATGTAGTCATGATTCCAGTTGTTTATCGGCAACTTTTGATGGATCTCAAACTTGTTACATGTTTTCTGATGATCAATTGAATTGCACAGCATCTTTAGGCCCTGGAAGTATGTTTGTGTTGAAATTAGAGGTGAGTAACCCTGTTTTGACAAAACTATCTCAAATTCTGTCAAAGCCAATTCATGGCTATAATTTGGTTGCTTTGTAAATATACAATTTGGTTTGTTAAATCATAATTTGATACAAATCAAAACATTTTGACATCAAATGTCTGTGATATTTGTATAATAAATTTTCACTGTTTAATTGTGTCGTTTACTTTTATTTATTTGATGAACGAGGACCGCACCACGAATAACAAATAAACTGAGGCATATTTCATGAAATATTAACTATGATAAAATCCAAATTTTTGTAATTTGATTGGATAATATTAGATTGATTTTAGTGCTAAGCCAATCAAAATTGAAGTACCTACTAAAATTTGGATTTTATCTTTAGTTAAAAATTTTTGAAACAGGGTCCAGAAACAAAAACGAGAATAAATAAATAAATACTAATTAGGACATTTGTATTGAATCAAGTGAAGGTGGTCCGTATAGTATGTTTAATATAGATGACCAACTATTTTCCAGTATTCGTAGACATGTCAACTTATTCGTCTAACTGGGGATCACGGTGGCTAAGTGGATAAGGCGCTGGTTCGCTAGCCTGGAGGTCGAGTGTTCGAACCCTGCATTGGCCGAGAAAGTTCATCTCGATTTTCCGGCGTGATTTCCCCTTGTCAGTAATGCAGAAGGAGGGCCTGACAAGGACAGCTGCCTAGTCGTTCGGATGGGACGAAAAACCGAGGTCCCGTGTACAAATTGGAGTGCACGTAAAAGATCCCTTGGCAGTTGGAATTCGATATAAGAGTAGGCCGTAGCGCCGCTGCCCTGGCAAAAATTTCCCTCATAGCACACTGTATGGCGTATGCCCGTCTTCAATTGGCCCAGGTTAGGTGCTTAAGCGTAGGACGTTAAACCCCATTTCATTCATTCATTCATTATTCGTCTAATATTTGTATATTTCTGGAATGTTATAGCCGGGGATGTTTTTTATCAGTGGGGTTATTGCCATTTTTATTCTGCATTTTCAAGTCTTCGAGATCATTTACTAGTAATAAGATAAAAACGACTTTCAAAGTTTTAGTACTGCCTTAGCTACTTGAAGAATTATTGTTCTTTTCATTACAACCGAATATTCGCTCTCCTGGTCAGAGATTATGAGATTTTTTTATGATGTATGTTTTTGTGTTTGACTATTTATAAATTGGATAAAATTCAGAATCCCTCTTCTGTTATTCTTAAGGTTGCAGTTCAAGTTGAATCGCTGACCTGTCTGAACAATGGAACCCTGAATTCCACAACACAAACATGTAGATGTTATAATGGTTATATAGGTGATACATGTGAACGTCTTATGATGGGTAAGTTATTATTCTTGTTTTCTAACTTTATAAGACTAGCGGGGATCACGGTGGCTAAGTGGATAAGGCGCTGGTTCGCTAGCCTGGAGGTTGAGTGTTCGATCCCTGCATTGGCCGAGAAAGTTCATCTCGATTTTCCGGCGTGATTTCCCCTTGTCAGTGATGCAGAAGGAGGGCCTGACAAGGACAGCTGCCTAGTCGTTCGGATGGGACGAAAAACCGAGGTCCCGTGTACAAATTGGAGTGCACGTAAAAGATCCCTTGGCAGTTGGAATTCGATATAAGAGTAGGCCGTAGCGCCGCTGCCCGGGCAAAATTTCCCTCATTGCACACTGTGGCGTATGCCCGTCTTCAATTAGCCCAGGTACGGTGCTTAAGCGTAGGACGTTAAACCCTATTTCATGCATTCATTCATTATAAGACTAGCAGATTATTATTCCCGTTCAACTTGTTGTGAACGATTACAGATGATCCATGTCAATTTCCAGCAAAGTCCGCAACGAGTTTGACCAGTTTTATACTGAACAAATTTATGGGAAATATTTGGACCACGAAGGATAATCCCTATAAAATCTCACCTCTCACCATTTGACTCACCTTTCGGCCGTCCGTCAGAAGTTTCTTGTAAATGTGATGAAAGCTAGAGTTATTGTAAGATTTTTTGCCAATTTGATGTGAAATATTAGCACCATGACCGGGTGAACCCAATTGGTAGGGTTCAATCCCAGCTCAGGGCAAGAACTTTATCGTTGTAAGTGAGAGGGATATTCGGTCTCCCGTCCGATCAGGCAGGTTTCCCCCCAGGTTCTTCGGTTTCTTCCTGTAGTAATGATCGAAATCATTCGCACGATCTGTGCCAAGGGCCAAATTGAAAAAAGGCCTCAGGCCTAATTTTCTACCCTTGTAAAATGACGCGATTATTATTATTATTATATTATACCCACTGTTCTCCGCCCACCTTTTGAAAATGTGGACGTTTCTGGCGTAACGACGGCTTCCAGACATCCGATGGGCTTCGTGAAGGCCACTGGTAATTTATTTCACTCGTTTAAAGCCCCAATACCACTCTTGATGTAGCTGAATAATATGTTCCTATCTTTATTCTGGTCAACAATTTGTACTATTTTACAATATTTCAATTAAAAAATGATACAAATTTCATCTTAACACACCTATTTTTACAAATTGGAAAAATTCAACTACATACCGTAACATGGTTTGAAAAGCCTTACGTAAGCACTTTCAAATGCAACTTGGATTTAAACATATTTTCGAACCATCTGGGCCAGTAAGATAGGTTGTAATGGATAATTTACACAACAGGTAGGACACTTAAACATCTTGTAGTTAGAATAAGGCTAAAAAAAAAATCTAGACCTGTCAAGCCAGCAAGAGTGTTATTGTCCCTTTAAAGCAGAAGAGACACATATTTCATTTATTTTCATGGATAGGGTTTCGATCTCTCCAGTCCATTTTTTATTGTATTAATATTTCATGGGGTATTTCTAACATTCATATTTCTATTTGTTAACATGCTTTGTGTTTTTCAGATTGTACAGAAGGGTTTAAATCAGGACATTATAATGAGGACACGTACGATAATTATTGGATAAAACCTACTTTAGCCCCGACACCCTTTGAAGTTCATTGTAATATGAAAAACGGCGGTGGGGGGTCTACACTCATGAAGAATTCCGAATATTGGGCATCTGTGAATAGAAATTTAAGCTGGGCCAGCTATAAAGATGGCTTTGGTTTGCATGAAGATAATCATTGGCTTGGTCTTGACAAGATTCACTACATCACCTCAAGTCGCCCACATCATTTATTTATAGAGGTGGGCAGAGTCGCGGGAAAAAGATGGCGGAAATATGAAAACTTTATAATTGCAGATGAATCCACCAACTATCGTATGACATATTCTGGGAGTTTTCCATGGACCCAGACAGAAGCGAGTGCTGATCCTGACTGGTCCAAGATCATCGAGTCGACACCATTGGGTGATTCTATGATTAAGTTAAATGGTTCAGCTTTCAGTACTTATGACAGAGATAATGATCTGGATGCTGGCAATAACTGTGCTCAAGATTATCAAGGTGGTTGGTGGTTCAACGCATGCGCAGATTGTAACCCAAATGGTCCTCTCACTTACCCGAGAAATCCAAGCGCAGTTGATGAAGCCTTTTGGAAATATGATTTTATGAATTTCTATTTACCACATATAGAGATGATTCTCATAGCAGCTTAAACCGTGTAAATAATCTGGTATAACTGTTTCACCTGAGCATAGGCACTCATAATATAGCATTTCTCAAGATAATTGAATTCATTTCGTCAGAGCGAAGCAAAAAATGCTAACGCTATAACTGATATCGCTATAAATAACGCTATAATTGTTAATGCAATATTTGGCACTGCTATAAATAACAACGCTATAATTGATAATGCTATAATTGATAATGCTATATTTGATAATGCTATAAATGATAATGCTATAACGACAATGCTTTAGTTGGTAATGCTATAAACGACAATGTTATTTTTGGTAATGCTATTATTGGTAATGCTATGTTTGATAATACTATCATTGATAATGCTATAATTGATAATACTATAATTGATAATGCTATATTTGATAATGCTATAAATGATAATGCTATAACGACAATGCTAATTTTTGTAATGCTATAGTTGGTAATGCTATATTTGACAACGCTATAATTGATAATGCTATAATTGGTGATGCTATAAACGATAATGCTATCATTGATAATGCTTTCATTGATAATGATATCATTGATAATGCTATAAACGACAACGCTATAATTGATAATGCTATAATTGGTGATGCTATAAATGATAATGCTACAACGACAATGCTTTAGTTGGTAATGCTATAATTGATAATGTTATATTGCTATATTTTTATATTACATTATATATAAAAATATGATAACAGAAATTGTACATCGAAGATTATTTTGATTTTATTTTGAAAGGACAATTTGGTATTTATTTTTATGGGAAAGTACTTAATCCAGATCAGTTGAAACATACTTTAAAGCCCCAATACCACTCTTGTTGTAACTGAATAATATGTTCCAATCTTTATTCTGGTCAACAAATTGTACTATTTTACAATATTTCAATTAAAAAATGATACAAATTTCATCTTAACACACCGAATTTTAAAACATTGGAAAAATTCAACTACATGGTAACAACATGGTTTGAAAAGCCTTGCGTAAGCACTTTCAAATGCAACTTGGATTTAAACATATTTTCGAACCCTCTGAACAAGTAAGATAGGTTGTAATGGATAATTTACACAACAGGTAGAACACTTAAACATCTTGTAGTTAGAATAAGGCTATTTTTTTTCTGGACCTGTCAAGCCAGCAAGAGTGTTATTATCCCTTTAAATTATGTGATTGCTATATTTAGATTCTATACGTATTGGAATGTTTTAATCAAGTCTGTATTTTAAACGTTGTTAATACTTATTGCCCTATTGATTAGAACACAAAATAGAACATTATCAATTATCAGGTGTTTTCATATTTACAGTTATTTCATTTTTCTAATGATTTAAGTTTAAATGCAGGCCCGAGGCTAGTGGGGGGGGGGGGGCTGGGGGTTGGGGGAATGCAGGCCCGAGGCTAGCCGCCCCCCCCCATGGCCGTTCCTGTCTGAATTTATCTGTCTGCGTCGGAAAAAAATCGGTCGTTAGCTATGCTCGCATTTTCGCCGGTAGGGAGTTTTAGTACGACATATCCTCTCAAATTCGGCCGAGGGATAGTTAACTTAATGTCGGCTGGAAACTCTTAATTGTCCGACACATTCGCCACCTGCATGTCATAGAGGCCTAAATTCACTGTCACAGCTTCTAATTTTCGTGCTCTCCCCTCCTCCTGCTTACGGCAGTCGGCGATGACCTTCGTTCATTGATTTTTTGTTGTCGGAAATTTATCTTCCTCGCCCCCCCCCCATGTCGGCTAAATTTTGGTTTCTGGCTTCGGGCCTGTTTGAATGATTGTTAAACCTTGTGTGTATAGCCTACAAGGGGTATTTCGGGACCCCATGACTGTATCTATAATGTTTGTGAGGAACTGGTTGATAATTGTCTGGCGAGAGTTCTATACATTGTCAGCTACTTAATGGTGAGTATTATGCTGTAAATAGAATGGACGTGAGGCAGTGGCAACATACACCATTTGACAAGAAACTACGAGTATTACATTAACGTACACAAGGGGTCTTGGGGACCCCGCTCCCCTTTCCTTTCCATTTTGTTCTGGTTAATAGTGTATAATCGATTCGGCGCTCGGTGCTGGCTTTGTATTTGGAATCTTTCTTACTAATGATATTGTTTTGGTCATTCTAGTAATCTAGATATGAAAGCAAATCTTGAAACTCTACCAACTCCATCAAAAGGCGTATTCTACATGGAAATAACAATTACGATATGTGTAAATTTGTATGGTTTCAAAATAAAAAGAGTTTTAAAAGAGGTTAACAAAGATTTAAAAGTGAATTTTAAATAAAATCAGTTCATAAAATCCAAATAAATATAGCATGCTGACTGTCGTATGCCCGTCTTCATTAGCCTAGAAAGTGCAGAATAGTAGGACATTAAACCCCCTTTCATTTCATCTCGTAGTTGTAATATATGTATCGACATTTATTGCCCGTAAATCAAAACCTATATGACTGACATTGTTTTCAATTTGACAGATTTGCATGCATGTTGCTTGTTATTGACATAAACGTGACACGTCAAGTTTTTAAAGTATAAACCAAACTTGTCATGTTCATAAAATAGACGTGGACTAGCTTCGTTTTTTAGTCAATGTTGGATTACGCTTGGGGATAGTTGTTCAGTCGCCATAAGGTAGGTTAAGTTTCTTTTACTTATTCTAGGTGTGTATCTTGCCAGCAGCAAGCCATAGGCATAGGAGGCCAATCTCAGTTGGGGGTAGGGGGAGACTATTTGCTCGAAATTATTCTTAGCCACCCGACAATTCAATCATTAACGTAAACCAATTGTCCACAAAACTGAATGGCTGTTTATACGGGATCGCCATTGGAACCACCCCAAGACCAGCGATCATCAGGATGGGTTGGTTCCTGGAACCACCTTGTGGGCCGCCCTGCGTTTCAATTATGCAAAGCAAAAATCAACTTAATGAATGTTTGAGTCAGAACATTTACGGACACAGATTGCCCGAAATATAGACGGTTTGTCCTGTCAACTCTCCGTGTTTTTAGATAACTGATGGTCCTATTAACTTTAACGCAGCAAGTGTGGTTGTGATTACCATCGGGCATTAGTAAACAAAATTGACAAATATTTTTTACCAAAACAACGATTGATTATTGTTATTTATAATATTTCTGCCACACCCAACTACAATTAAGCATATAACTCTACCTGGCATGGGTACAAATCCCCCCTTTTTAAATCAAAGCGACAGTAGATTGCTTTTTCCGAAATTTTAAATTTACGTTTGTAAAACATTAAGTCGGGCCCTCGTGTGCAATAGACAATCAAAGCCGTAATTATGAACCTCCGAATCAATTTTGATGAAAACCACGCTGGATTTACATGATTGTCAATACATGCTGATAAATGAATATTGTTTAAGTAGACTGGACTGCGTGTGTGTAATAAGTAGTAATAGTATAACATTAACTTATTTTTAAGATGAGAAATTAAGTTTGCCAATTGGAACTAAGGCCATCCAATCGTAGCTAAAAAAAACCAGCACATCAGTATTCCTCAGCATTTTTAGTTACGTTCTCGTAGCTATCCCACCACCCTACGTCTATGCCCAGAGGCGGTCCCAGGAAATCCTGTAAGGGGGGCGTAGGGGTCCACCGAGAAAATTTTGGAAAATATCGGGGTGTCAGTGGTGATTTGTGGCGCATATCTATTTTTTATACTGTTATTTAGGGGGGCCCCCTCCCCTCTGGATCCGCCCCTGTCTATGCCAACAGCTTAGAAATGAAATACGATTTATTCTCTAAATGATCTGTCAGCAACATGATCCGTCCGTCCGTTCACGTTTGTCTGTAGACATTCTTCTGGTAACAATTTTTACAAAACTTGAAAGTATGTTTTTTCCCGCTAACTTTCGATATTGGCATGGATTAAGGCCACTGATTGTTCTCTATCCATCTCTTGCAAAATGGTTGGATATTTGGCATGGTAACCACTTGTTTAAAAAAATATTATCGATGCATTGTGTCAAATTTTAAAGTTTGAAACGTCATGACGTTAACAGCCGCTTCGACCCTTAGCTGGTCGGCCACCTCTGGCTTGCGGCTGTGGTTTCGAGCCCTGGCGTGAGCGTATGTGGCATGGAGATAGGGGCGCCTTCTCAGCCTTGTGGGTTTCCTCCGGGCACTCCGGTTCCCTCCCACTGCTAAAGACCCCTACGCGCAAGCGAATTATTGAAGTAAAATTAAACCATATGTTAGTCCCGAAATGACCTAGTTGTGTTGAGTGGACGTCAAATCCCATTTCTCTCTCTCTCCCGTTAACAGCCTGCCAAGTTTCATTTGATTCTGTTGGATCCACCCTTGAGAGCCCCTATTTTTTTAACATGAGGTTTTATACGGGTCATAATTAATTGAGACACATCAGGTAACAAAGTGAGAGAAATTGAGTGGGTTTTAACATCCACTCGACAGTCGGCACAAACTATGTCATTTCAGTTATTATTTTAATAATTCGATTTGGCAGTGGGGGGAAACGGGAGGACGCGAAGACACCCCACAAGGTTGGACAGGCGGACCTAATCCTAATGATGTACAAGCGAGGAATTGAAACCACGCCATTTTATTCAATAGCAGACCTTGTGATTTCACGTGCTCGCGTTTAACCACTAGACCTCACCCCCTATTATTTGACGTTGTATCTGTATCCAATCTGATTAAAACACAGATCCTTTTTCGGTTCATTTCTATAGTTCAAAATTTCGTTTTACTTGTCTTTAGTACCCCAGCATTTGGGAGTTGTTATCATTGACGTGTTCTTGGTGATGTGAGGGATTAGCTAATAAAACGACTTCTTCGCCTTTTGATGCACGGAACTGTGGGTATACCAGTACAATAGAAACATCAACGTTAATTGAATAATCAATGTATCACGTAATAGGTCAAGGGCCACTCGTTTTAACCCTGACGTGACCCTCCACTATAACCGGTCAGATCTTCATGTAGTAGAGGCCATCAGAAGTATAAAAAACGAAACAAGATGTAGATCTGTATTTTTAATCGGATGGTTATATAACAGGCATCCTAGTTGGTGTGAGGAATTAGCCAGTGAAATTTGACGTTAGAATTTTTGGACCAAACCCCTCCCTAACCCTAACCCTTACTCTAGCGCGTGGTGCCTGTCAGGGTCGCTAATAATAAGCAATCATCAAGTTTATGAACGCGAGATTTCGTCAATTCACCATAGCCTATCTTGTGACTATTGTGAGGAATGTCTCCCTTGTGCAAAATTTGTAAATCCCTAGAAACGTCAACGAAACGAATTATAGATATAGGCCTAGCAGTAGCGGATTATCAGTGAGGCTGATGAGGCTGCAGCCTCAGGCCCAAAGATTTTGTAAAGAAAACTGTTTTTAGACTTGTCCGATACGATTAAAAACGCATAGACAATGAATGTTAGGAGGGTGGGGTTTAGGCCCAACGGGAATCAACATAGGCCTTGACTCGAAATAAATTAGGCCCACGCCATTTTAAATAGCCCTTCACCAACTGCCGTCTCAGGCTTTGGTGGAGCTTAATCCGCCACTGAGACCTAGATCTGTATTTTAATCAGATTGTGATTTTATTAGCTGATTGAATAAACCATATATTATAATATAACTGGACCGACCTTCTATTGTTTTAATTTCTGGATATTGTTTTTTTTTTTGTATCTTTTCAGAGAGATCTATTCGAGAAAGGATGAAGTCCACTGGTTATTTGTTTCTTCTTGTGGTGGTCCTGGTGGTCGTATGTCGAGAAGTTAACTCGGCATCGGTGGATGACAACAAACCGACAAGCTCCACCTATAATCGTAGACGCATGCGTAATCTTCAACTAAGATTCGCTATGTTCAAGAAACATCATAACAATAACGAACCGTTAGACATTGTATTGGAAATGATAAAGAACCCGTTTTTGCGTCACTTCAGTTCCGTGTCTGCACAATGAATTCGGCACCCTTCGTCAAACTGTGTTGAAATAACCAGATCACGCATGTGCATGGACCTATACCACGTGTTGTCTTAGTTAGTTAGTTATAGTTTATTACCACCATTATATTTACATTATATCGAACAATGTGAACAGCGGGGAAAGTGAGAATAAAAATTTAAAAACCTTAAAGCATTCAGTACCGGACTTAGATATAAACTTTAAAAGAAGCTACAATGAATCCATGTGCCCCTAATCGTTACGGGGCACGCTGTCTTTTGGGCTGGTCCCGTTTTGGTGTGCAGCATCTTTATGGGTTATTCGGGTTGTTAACTATTTAAGAAGAGGTATCAAAGCTGAAAATAACGTAGAACCTCAAAAAATCTAAGTCCGACACTGCACCATGAGACATTAGATCCTAAGGCAGCTAATTCACGAAAAGCAAAAATCAATCCATGGACAAACGAGTTCAGATCAGGCGAGATAAAAAGAAATGGACCCATTAGGCCTTCTGGCCAGAGACCATTTTTAAAAAACAAAACTCTGATGTCCCAGTGTTAATCAAAATCAAACGGATAAAGAACAACAAAACATGGTCCACTATAGCAACAATTATGGTAGACGAACAACCAACCAAAAAAAACCAGCCATGGACCGGTATTACTAAACAATATTCTTTGCGGATAACCAGACAAGCATGGCCAAGAATTAAGAATTACACAACAATAATTATGGCAGAGGAACCACGAACCAAAAAAACCAGCCATGGACCGGTATTACTAAACAACATTCGTTGCGGATAAACGGACAAGTATGGTCCAGTATAACACAACAACAATTATGGTAGAGGAACAACCAACCGACCATGGTCCAGTAGTAATCACCAACATTTGACGATCAATTAAACGAAATTATGAACTTCAATGACATGGGAGGGGGGAGGGGGGTAGTATGGGTTCAAAGTTTTGGAGGTTTTTTATGTTCCCATGGGTATTTTGAAACTCCATATTTACGAATAAAAAATATGTATTCTGAAATATTTTCCGTTTTAGGGGATATGCAAACGTTGTAACAATTTCTGATTTCATTTCAATAAATGAAAACATCTTAAATGGTAAGGGGGTCACGTTGCTAAGTAGGTAAGACACTGGCTCGCTAGCCTGGAGGTCGGGTGTTTGATCCCTGCATTTGCCGAGAATGTTCATCCAGATTTTCCGGCGTGGTTATCCCCTTGTCAGAGATGCAGGATTAAGGACCTGACAAGGACAGCTGTCTAGTAGTCGTTCGGATGGTACAAAAACCGAAGTCCCGTGTACACATTGGAGTGCACGTAAAATATCCCTTGTCAGTTGGAATTCGATATAAGAGTTGGTCGTAGCGCCCCGTCATAGCACACAGTATGGCGTTTGTCGGTCTTCATTAGTCCACTTTAGGACGTTAAACCCCATTTAATTTCTTAATGGTTAGTTCTAAAACTAAAAGTTCACTGCAGATTGGGTTAAAGGTCTAGAGATGTAAACAAGGGCTAGCCCCAACCCTAGTCTCGGTCACACAGAACCTCCTAGTCTTCAACATACAGAGGGTCTGGGACCGTTCTCAATATTTGACGTAAAGCCCATTGCTCATGCGTAACCGGGAGTTTGGTTATTAATGTGTCTTATTATCCAGTCTCTTTAGCTAAGTCATGGTGTAAACATCTTTTTTAAGAGGAGTTAACTCCCTTAGACGTTGTTTATGATAAGCCAATTTTTGTCAAATGTTGACAACGGATCCAGACTAATATTCGTAGAATATTATTCTGGATGATAGAGACTACCCCAACCCTAGACCTAACCCTTACTCTTATCCTCTTTACATGTCACGACCTTGACAACTTCGGCAGTGGACCTTATTTTTTAGATTTTGCCATCATATTTAGTGCTATGGTAGGAGGAGGGGGGTAGGGGCATAGCCAGGACCTTAAATCCCCCCCCCCCCCAAGAAATCGGGTTACAGACGGTGGTGCCGGTCGCCTGCGAGGGGAGAAGGAGCAGCGCTTAACGTGTAGGAATACCCCAAGAACATTTGAAAATTTGTTTTCCTGCTATTCCAGCCCGTGAATGCAGGAACCTCAAAGTGGTCCAATAGTGCCATTCGGCAAACCTCGACAGATTCCGGTATCCTCCGTAAACCTACATCTAGACTCAGATGTATGACAGTAAGTGATACCTACGACAATACATTTGCGATGCGGCTAGTCGACTACCGATTTACTTTCACGGGAAAAGTTGCCGCTTTTACAAAAAAAAGTCCCAAATAGCAGTTAATATAATCTACATGGGGGCAGCCACTTTTTTATCCGGGTCCTTTAAGATAGTTCAAAATGGCGGAATTCGTCATACATCTGAGTCTAGATATAGCGTACCGGAATCTGTCGAGATTTGCCGAGTGCCAATAGGGCATAATAAAATCGTGCGCCATGGCGTAACGTTATGTAAACATATTTTGTCCAATTTGAAGCCCTGTTGTAAGGGTAATGGCAATGCTTTTGTAACGCAGTCAGCGATGGGTAGTTAACCGGACCACTGATCAATAATTTGAAACAAAAATGAGCTCTCAATCCAGCAGTGTTAAGTGGGAGTAACTATAATTTTTCAACACCCAATATTAACATTATGAGATCACGTGAGATTGCATCTTGCCCGCGAAAGTCAGTGCGTGCTTGCCCAGTCACAAGCGAAGGACGTGTTTCGAAGCTCTTAGCTTATTTGTCATTGTGTCTTTTAAAAAAGTCATTTTTTTTAAATATTTGAACTTTTCTGTTACGTAGTAACAACGAAAATTGATTTGACGTAGTCAATCATTTGCTAAAGCAGTTTGCTCTTTAGTTAAAAGCAGTTTGCTTTTTGCTTTCACAGCAAGGCACATGGCTTAGAAAATGGGTATAATTAAACGGAACACTGCGAGGAGTGTGACCTTAGGTAGCCGACTCGAATTCCAGCCAGAAATTAATCCTTTTAAGTTTTCACTTTACCCGTCAGCGCGAAAAGTTTGCGCGGCAATATCTTCAATCGAGGGCTGGATCTCGCTCAACTGCTTGCATGTACATCTTATCGAGCCCTACAAGTATTGGCCTGCATATTTCGGCACTAATTTCGATTGGCTACTGGCCCAGGTGGGGAGCCTATCAGATACCAGCTAAAATATATCCCTGTGATAACAGAGTTGCAAAGTTCAAGTTTCATTCAATGTCCAGATTTCCGTGAAGGTCGACATGTTTGATTTCGGCGCGTTTGTGTCACAACCTCTGATTGGATGCTATTGTTCTTGTGTTAAAGGGAGATAACGTAGTTATAAGTTTGGGAATTTCAGTCTAGTCTAGAGAGAGGGTTTAACGTCCGCTCGACACAAACTAGGTCCTTATGGTACTAACATATGTTTCAATTTTATTTCAATAATTCGCATCCGTGTATGGGTCTTTGGCAATGTGTGTGTGTGTGTGGGGGGGACCCACAAGGTTGGACATTGGACAAGCGATAATAGCTGGAGCGAGAGAGAGAGAAATGGGGTTTAACGTCCATTCAACACAACTAGGTCATTTCGGGACTAACATATGGTTTAATTTTATTTCAATGATTCGCTTGCGCGTAGGGGTCTTTAGCAGTGGGAGGAAACCTGAGTGCCGGAGGAAACCCCGATCTCCATGCCACATACGCTCAACACCAGAGCTCGAAACCACAGCCGCAAGCCAGAGGTGGCCGGCAAGCTAGAGGTCGAAGCAATTCTTGAATGGTATTCCATACTAAGTTCCTATAGTCGAGGGTCCAGGGGCCGCAATAACCTAAAGAAAAGAGGTACTTGCTGCCAAATAACCCCCCCTACTCCGTCGGGCCTGATAATTATGATTTGATTAGGGTATCTTGGTTTGTTTCGACCAGTAGCAGATTATCAATGAGGCTAGCGGGGTTGCAGCCCCAAAGATTTTGTAAAAAAAGAATTTTTTAGATTTGTCTGATACGATTAAAAACACATAGAGAATGAATGTTAGGGGGTGGGGTTTAGGCCCAACGGGAATCAACATAGGCCCTGACCCGAAATTAATCACCCGCATCTCAGGCCTTGGTGGAGCTAAATCAGCCACTGGTTTCGACAGACTGTATTTGAGAAGTATTACCTTATGCCGGAACTTGTGGAAACATTCGAAATAATTTTGATCAATAAGCACTAAGATGAACATTTTTGATTTTTTTTGATTTTTTGAATAGCACCTTTAAGTAGCCTACCAGTTTTGTTGTTTTTACAGAGCTGTTTAATACAAACATTACATGGGCAATAAGCAAATGATTAAAAAAAAAACAACAACATTTTCCTCACATCAAATATTCCTAATTTTAAAGGGACAATAACAGTCTTGTTGTAACTGAATAATATGCCACAATCATTATTCTGGTCAACAAATTGTACTATTTTACAATATTTCAATTCAATTAATTGATGATAAAAATTGAATATTAACACACCGATTTAAAAATTGAAAAAATTCAAATGTATGATTTGAAAAACCTTACATGGATTTAAACATATTTTCGAACCCTCTGGACAAGTAAAATAGGATGTAATCGATAATTTACACAACAGGTAGGACACTTAAATGTCTATTAGTTAGAATAAGGCTAAAATAAATTTCTGGATCTGTCAAGCCAGCAAGAGTGGTATTGCCCCTTTAAATTCTTCTCCTAGTGATAGAAATATAACATATATACAGTATGATATATACACTTAAAACAAGCCAGATTAACGCAGGATTATAAACCTGATACATTACATGTATAATTACTTCAAGCCACCTCTGACCTCCATTATAGATTCTAAACCTGGCCCCCTGAATTCAATGAAGGCACCTCACTCGGCAAACCTCGGCAGATTCCGGTACCCTAGATCTAGCCTGGGCTGTATGACGGTAAGTGATATGTACCTACGCCTATACAATTGCGATGTGGATCCGGTATAATTACTTCAAATCAACAAAGCCACCTCTGACCTCCATTATGAAATCTAAACCTGGCCCAGAGTTCACAAAGTATTCTAAGAATTAAGTTAAGAATTTACTCAAAATTGTTTGCCTTATCTCAATTAAAATATAGCCCTTTATAAAATTTGTTGTTTTAATGTATCAAACTGTTCATATAGAATTATTATTATTAAATGATTAATTTTTTATATCAAATTTAAAGCAGATTTTTAAGAATACATTATAGATAATTACGAAAAGTTAATTAGGTTTATTCTAATTTTTATATTTACTAGCAATGAGGGGAAGTTATAATTAACAAATTAAATACCACTCGAGGGATAGGGTTTTGATATATGCATTTTGCCTGTTCTCCAATCTCCCATTCATTTATTTACTAGCAATCAGGGAAGGTTTTAATTAACAAATTAAATATCACTAGAGGGAAAGGGGTCTGATATATGCATTCTGCCTGTTCCCCAATCTCCCCATCAGGGGAGGTTATAATTAACAAATTAAATATCAATAGGGAAAGGGGTCTGATATATGAATTTTGCCTGTTCCCCAATCTCCTATTCATTTATTTACTAGCAATGAGGGAAGGTTTTAATTAACAAATTAAATATCACTAGAGGGAAAGGGGTCTGACATTTTGCCTGTTCCCAAATCTCCCCATTTATTTATAGTGAATAAAATATGTCGTATATAAAAACTAAATCACTAGAATACTGTTTGGCTGAAGCGAAAATGGTAGTATGCACATAATTAAGAGAAGGGATTTAACTTTCGCTAGCTCATCAATTATCAATATAATTTATCCCAGATTAGCATGATTTTTCTACCGGCGAATATCTTAATTTTTCAGCATCATCAAAAATTTAAAATATAAACAAATATATAAATTTAACTGTTTTCATTGCGTATAAAGGTTAAATTCTTTCAAATATTAATTTCATGCCGTGTTTAAATTAACTAACAGTTCAGTTCTCAAGCTGGTAATTTTAACTGACAGTCAGTGAAGACAGACAAACATGGCTGAAATAAAGAGCCATGATTCAAAGCCTTTATGAAAGGCCTAAAACTTAAAGCGGTGGATACACTGACCAAATCAATCTGCATCAAATTTGTCTAGTGTGTCCACTGTTATTCAGCCGAATGATTCACCGGAATCCAACATGTTTGATATATTATATTGCCTAGTGTGTCCGTTTTGCCAAAACATTCGCCCGATTATAGAATTCATTGGTCAATCGCCACTCATCATCCGCTCATAAGGAGAAGTCATGTGATTGTTTGAAGACATGGTCGCCTCAGCCACCATGTTTAATCATGTGAGGTGAAAAGTGATGCAATCTACTGGTGAATCGAGCCAAGGATTCACGTAGTGAGTTCATTCATTCGGACAAATGATCCTGCTAATGTGTCCACCCCTTTAATATATGTAAGCATGATTGCACGGATACAAGGTTTTTCATTTTTAGAAAGCACAAAAATGGCACAAAGCAGAGCAAGATGAATTTGTTTTGAGACTAGGCCCCCTCAACCATTAAAAAATAAATCACAATGTTAAATGTCACAGTTTATTAAACTATTACTCTGGTTTATCCTCATCCACACTTCCGTCTTCGTATAACGGCTCCAACGGTTCCTGGGTTAATAAAAGACCTTTTTCATACAGAGCTGTAATTATGTCTATCTTTAACTGTATGTCTTCTAACGGTAAACTGTCCACGGATATATAGTCAGGGTACGAGTGAATTAAAAACTCAACAGCAGGAGCAGCCTAAAAAAATAAATTAATGGATATATACATCACATGTAGTCTAGAAAAATAAATATACATACATGTATTTAGTTATATTTATAGCAAGAGAAAGAGAAAACTAGGTTATTTCGGGACAAACATAGGATTCAGTTCTATAACAATAATTTACTTGCACCTAGTGGTCTTTAGCAGTTAGAGGAAACCCTGAGTGTGAGAGATTTGGTTTAATGTACACTGACATAAACTACATCATTTTGGAAATAATAACCTATGATTCAATTTTATTTCAAAAATTTGCTTGCACGTGGGGGGTCTTTAGCAGTGGGAGGAAACTGGAGGATCCGACGAAAACCCACCAATGAGAGAAATGGGGTTTGACGTCCACTCGACATAAACCAGGTCATTTCGGGAATAACCTATGATTCAATTTTTTTTCTCTAAAATTTGCTTGCACGTGGGGGTCTTTAGCAGTGTGAGGAAACCGGAGGATCCGGCGAAAACCCACGAGGTTTGACAGGCGACCCTGTTACAAAAACAAATAAATATACAGGATTACATGCATCACAAATTTGTACACAGGGCCTTTACCTCTTGTTTCTCAATGTCTGCTCTATTATTTTGTCCAAAAAAATCTCATCTGAGTCTGATCTGTCGTCCAATACTAAGACAATCGTTCTTAAATACTGAACTATATTTGTTAAGATTTAGATTGTGTCACATGTCTTACACCACTCGTCCCATCCACCTCTTCTATCTGACCTACAAAACATCTGTTAGACAACTTTTCCCATCCACCACTTCTATCTAATATGAAGCCTATATGTTAGATCACTCGCCCCACCGACCTCCATCCATCCCTTCTATGTGTGATAAGTAAAACTTACTTCTAACGGTATATCAACAAACTGTGGTTCAACTCCTTGATATATTCGTGAATTCTCTAAATTATGATAAACATGGACTTGATCTTCCTCCAAAACCAACCTACAATCAAATTAAATCATGTATAAAGAGAGAGAGAGAGAGAGAGAGCAATGGGGTTTAATGTCAACTCAACACAACCGGGTCATTTTGAGACTAACATATGGTTTAATTTCATTTCAATAATTCGCTTGCGCATAGGGGTCTTTAGCAGTGAGAGGAAACCGGAGTGCCCGGAGCAAACCCATGAGGTTGAGAAAGTGTCCCTATCTCCATGCCAAATACGGTCACACCAGGGCTCGAAACCACAGCCGCAAGCAAGAGGTAGCCGGCCAGCTAAAGGTCGAAGCGCAGCACTCTAGACCACTAGGCCATCCCAACACCCCAAATCATGCATAAATCTGTCTGGTGTAATTTCATGTCAAAGAAAACAATACTATCAAATGAAATGGGGTTTAACGTCCTACTACTCTGTTCCAACTGGGATAATGAAGACGGACATACGCAACACAGTGTGTTAGGATTGAAACTTTGACCGGGCAGCGGCACTATGGCTCACTCTTATATCGAATTCCAACTGCCAAGGGATCTTGTACATGCATGCCAATGTATACATGGGACATCAGATTTTTGTCCCATCCAAACGACTAGACAGCTTTCTTCGTCCTGCCTCTGTCCTGCACCACTGACAAGGTGAGACAAGGTCCGAAAAAGTTTCTCGGCCAATGCAGGGATCGAACATGCAACCTCCAGATTAGCAAGCCAGCATCTAACTAACTTAGCCAACTTGACTCCCTCGAAGAAACAATGAAGTATAAAAATATGTACGAACCTAAGAGCACCTTGCCGTATTATTTTGACCATTGAATCTGGTTCAATCTCCACCATACTCGTCACTTGATTACGTTTACTATCCCATCGTTCACCGGTGCCATGGATACTACATGATTTCTCAGCTGTAACACAAAAAACATGTTTAGTTATTTACACTCAACTAAAACTGTTTTAGCTACTGACATTCAGATAAAACTGTTTTAACTACTTACATTAAGCTAAAACTGTTTTAACTACCGTACATACATTCAACTAAAGCTGTTGTTGCTACTTTAAATTCAGCTAAAACTGTTTTAACTACTTGCATTCAGATAAAACTGTTTAAACTCCTTGTATTCAGATAAAACTGTTTTAACTTCTTGCATGCAGATAAAACTGTTTTAACTACTGACATTTAACTACCACTGTTTTAACTACATGCATCTTACATTCAGCTAAAACTGTTTAAACTACTTCAGATAAAACTGTTTTAGCTACTTACATTAAACTGTTTTAATTACTTACACTCAGATAAAACAGGAGGTAAACTATCATGTATAAAACCTCGTCCCATCTGATCAAATGCTGCATCTATTGGGGCATATTTGAATATACTCGTCATCAACTTCTCTACTTTACCCAATACCATCTTTCTTTCGGGAGTTTCCTAAAAGACAAAATATATGAATGAAAACAAATTCAAATAATTACATTCATTTTTCTATTCATGTTAATTTCTTGACCACACAAACCAAAGAAACCTGGATATCATTTAATCTTGAGTATTTAGCACTAATTTCTTTGTTTCAGGTACATTCAATAAATATCAATTGTTTGCTTAAAAACTTGTAAAAATCGTTTAAAATCACCCAAAATCAAATAATTTGTACTATCAAAATTATTCAGTCACTTCAAACAGAACACAAGTACAAATCAAATGTGAAAGAAATTAGTGCTAGATACACATAATTACAGTGTTGGACTTTTATAATGCAATGATGACCTGACTCGAAGACAGTTTTCACCCAGATATTATGAGAGCATGTGAGTTATTTTGATTTTATCCACCACAAAAAAGAGAAAGGAGTTACTAACTGTCAGATATAGTTTACCTTATCTGAATTCACCACTCCCATATTTTGTAGATAATTTAATGGAACTCCTTTACGTAATTCTACATCTTCTTCATAAGCGATTTGTAGGGCTCTCGGTAATAACTAAAAGAATATAATATAAAATGAAAGTAGAGTTCTCGGTAATAACTTAAACAATATAATTTAAAATGAAAGTAGAGCTCTCAGTAATAACTAAAACAATATAATATAAAATGAAAGTAGAGCTCTCAGTAATAACTAAAACAATATAATATAAAATGAAAGTAGAGCTCTCAGTAAAAACTAAAACAATATAATATAAAATGAAAGTAGAGCTCTCAGTAAAAACTAAAACAATATAATATAAAATGAAAGTAGAGCTCTCAGTAAAAACTAAAACAACATAATATAAAATGAAAGTAGGGCTCTCAATAATAACAAAAACAATATAATGTAAAATAAAAGAAGAGCTCTCGGTAAAAACTAAAACAATATGATATAAAATGAAAGTAGAGCTCTCGGTGATAACTAAAACAATATGATATAAAATGAAAGTAGAGCCCTCGGTAATAATTAAAACAATATAATATAAAATGAAAGTAGAGCCCTCGGTAATAACTAAAACAATATAGTATAAAATGAAAGTAGAGTTCTCTAGGTAATAACTAAAACAATATAATATAAAATGAAAGTAGGGCTCTCAGTAAAAACTAAAACAATATAATATAAAATGAAAGTAGGGCTCTCGGTAATAACTTAAACAATATAATATAAAATGAAATTAGAGCTCTCGGTAAAAACTAAAACAATATAATATAAAATGAAAGTAGGGCTCTCAGTAATAACTAAAACAATATAATATAAAATGAAAGTAGGGCTCTCAGTAAAAACTAAAACAATATAATATAAAATGAAAGTAGGGCTCTCGGTAATAACTTAAACAATATAATATAAAATGAAATTAGAGCTCTCGGTAAAAACTAAAACAATATAATATAAAATGAAAGTAGGGCTCTCAGTAATAACTAAAACAATATAATATAAAATGAAAGTAGGGCTCTCAATAATAACAAAAACAATATAATGTAAAATAAAAGAAGAGCTCTCGGTAAAAACTAAAAAAATATGATATAAAATGAAAGTAGAGTTCTCTAGGTAATAACTAAAACAATATAGTATAAAATGAAAGTAGAGTTCTCTAGGTAATAACTAAAACAATATAATATAAAATGAAAGTAGAGCTCTCGGTAATATCTAAATAATATAATATAAAATGAAAGTAGAGCTCTCGGTAATATCTAAATAATATAATATAAAATGAAAGTAGAGCTCTCGGTAATAACTAAAACAATATAATATAAAATGAAAGTAGAGCTCTCAGTAATAACTTAAACAATATAATATAAAATGAAAGTAGAGCTCTCGGTAATAACTAAAACAACATAATATAAAATGAAAGTAGAGCTCTCAGTAATAACTTAAACAATATAATATAAAATGAAAGTAGAGCTCTCGGTAATAACTAAAACAACATAATATAAAATGAAAGTAGAGCTCTCAGTAATAACTTAAACAATATAATATAAAATGAAAGTAGAGCTCTCAGTAATAACTAAAACAATATAATATAAAATGAAAGTAGAGCTCTCAGTAATAACTAAAACAATATAATATAAAATGAAAGTAGAGCTCTCGGTAATAACTAAAACAATATAATATAAAATGAAAGTAGAGCTCTCAGTAATAACTAAAACAATATAATATAAAATGAAAGTAGAGCTCTCAGTAATAACTAAAACAATATAATATAAAATGAAAGTAGGGCTCTCGGTAATAACTAAAACAACATAATATAAAATGAAAGTAGAGCTCTCAGTAAAAACTAAAACAATATAATATAAAATGAAAGTAGGGCTCTCGGTAATTACTAAAACAATATAATATAAAATGAAAGTAGGGCTCTAGGTAATAACTAAAACAATATAATACAAAATGAAAGTAGAGTTCTCTAGGTAATAACTAAAACAATATAATATATAATGAAAGTAGAGCTCTTGGTAATAACTAAAACAATATAATATAAAATGAAAGTAGGGCTCTCGGTAATAACTAAAACAATATAATATAAAATGAAAGTAGATCTCTCGGAAATAACTTAAACAATATAATGTAAAATGAAAGTAGAGCTCTCGGTGATAACTATAACAACATAATATAAAATGAAAGTAGATCTCTAGGTAATAACTTAAACAATATAATATAAAATGAAAGTAGGGTTCTCTATAATAACTAAAACAATATAATATAAAATGAAAGTAGATCTCTAGGTAATAACTAAAACAATATAATATAAATTGAAAGTAGGGCTCTCAGTAATAACTAAAACAATATAATATAAATTGAAAGTAGGGCTCTCAGTAATAACTAAAACAATATAATATAAATTGAAAGTAGGGCTCTCAGTAATAACTAAAACAATATAATATAAAATGAAAGTAGGGTTCTCTATAATAACTAAAACAATATAATATAAAATGAAAGTAGAGCTCTCGGTAATAACTAAAACAATATAATATAAAATGAAAGTAGAGCCCTCGGTAATAATTAAAACAATATAATATAAAATGAAAGTAGAGCTCTTGGTAATAATTAAAACAATATAATATAAAATGAAAGTAGAGCTCTCAGTAACAATATAATATAAAATGAAAGTAGGGCTCTCGGTAATAACTAAAACAATATAATATAAAATGAAAGTAGGGTTCTCGGTAATAACTAAAACAATATAATATAAAATGAAAGTAGGGTTCTCGGTAATAACTAAAACAATATAATATAAAATGAAAGTAGAGCTCTCAGTAATAACTAAAAGAATATAATATAAAATGAAAGTAGGGTTCTCGGTAATAACTAAAACAATATAATGAAAAATGAAAGTAGGGCTCTCAGTCACAACTAAAACTATATAATATAAATAAAGTAAAAGATTCATTCTGTAGGGCTTGTATTTCAATAAATCCTATTTGCGTAGTCGAACCCCACTCATTGTCACATACAAGTTGGAAAATGAAATCCTGCCATTTTACTCAAGTCACAAGATGGAGTTTAACATCCACTTGACACAAACTAGGACATATTGAATGGTAATGAACCATTGAATATAAATAATATAACACAACACTGTTCTAAGGATAACCATCATTATATTATATGATGTCAACGATGGTATTTATGTCTGTATCTCATCTTTTCAATGGATAACAATCACTATTATATGATTATTATTATTTTTACAGAATATTCATAGTGCCCCTTTTCATATTACATGTTCAGGGGCACTTTACAAAGTGACAATGTAATCATAAATAAACAACAAGATTATGAACATGTTAATAATTGTATGTCACCGATGGTATTTATGTTTTTAACTTACCTTTTCAAAGAAATCAAACCAGCTGTTTTTCTGATAACATGAAACAGTTATATGTAGGGAATGTGAATCTTCGAGTGCCGAAGCTTGATGGATCGTCCCCCTTGGAAAATATAACAAATCACCCGCTTCTAAAACTCTGTTCAATATTGGCTCTCCAAGATCGGCTTCGTTAAGATTTTCTACAAAACAGACAGAAATGAAATGGAGTTGAACCTCCTACTGTTTTGTTCAGGGCTAATGAAGATGGGCAAACACCATTTTGTGTGCTATGAGGGAAATTTTGCCCAGCCTACTCTTACATCAAAATCTAACTGATACTTGATACAGATTTATTTTTGCACACCAATCAATGTGTACACCAGACCTTAGTTTCTGATACCATCCGAATGACTAGACAGCTGTCCTTGTCAGGCCTGCACCACTGACCAGTGGGAAACCATGCTGGAAAATCGCAATGAACTTTCTCAGTCAACGCAGTGATTGGACACATGACCTCCTAGCTAGTGAGTGATAGAGAAATGGGGTTTAACGTCCACTAGACACAAATTTGGTCATTTTGGGACTAACATATGGTTTTCATTCTTTATTTCAATAATTCGCTTGCGCATAGGGGTCTTTAGAAGTGGGAGGAAACCATAGGAAACCCACGAGGTTGTCACATACGCTCACACTAGGGCTCGAAACCACAGCCGTGAGCCAGAGGTGATTGGCCAGCCAGAGGTGATTGGCCAGCTAGAGGTCGAAGTGCGGCACTCTAAACCACTAGGCCATCCCAAACCCGCGGGACCTCCTAGCTAGTGAAATAGATAGGATAACTCTGTAGCAGAAGACTAGACTTGTTCATTTTGTATTATATAAAATAAATAATAATAATTGTCTTACCACTAGAAAATCTTGGTAACTTTTCAGATCCAGTTCTGTAAAATAAAATAATTTTGTATATCAATGTCGATCATGGTTGTGTAGCCTTTTTTTCTTATATCTACGTTACTTCATGATGCTGAAATTTCTAGTCTGTCTGTAAGGAGAGAGAGGGGTTTAATGTCCACTTCACATAAATTAGGGCATTTCAGGACTAACAAACAGTTCAATTTCAAAAATTTGCTTGAAACCCGGAAGACCAAGAGAAAACCTGTGATTTTTATCTAAAGAAGCAATTCATTCCCCACAAACTACCATAGATTTCAATAATTCGCTTGCCCGTGGGGGTCTTTAGCAGTGGGAGGACACCGGAGTGCCCAGAGGAAACCCCCAAGGTTGAGAAGGCGCCCCTATCTCCATGCCACATACGCTCAAACTAGGGCTTGAAACCACAGCCGCAAGCCAGCTAGAGGTCGAAGCGCGGCACTCTAGACCACTAGGCCATCCCAACCCCCCAATTTCAACATGTTTAGCTTTGGAAGAAAACCCGGGGGTTTGTGCAGGCGAATCCAATCATGCGATCAAAACCCACGACTTGACTCACTCGAACACCCAGTCCGCCAAAAAGGAATTGAACTTCTGATTGCAGCGATGACAAATCTAGGATTAACAACTCAATCCATTATACCACTACATACCCAGATTTAGGGCCTAGGACCTGGTTGCTAACCGATTTATGGACTAGGACCTGGTTGCTAACCGATTTATGGACTAGGACCTGGTTGCTAACCGATTTATGGACTAGGACCTGGTTGCTAACCGATTTATGGACTAGGACCTGGTTGCTAACCGATTTATGGACTAGGACCTGGTTGCTAACCGATTTATGGACTAGGACCTGGTTGCTAACCGATTTATGGACTAGGACCTGGTTGCTAACCGATTTATGGACTAGGACCTGGTTGCTAACCGATTTATGGACTAGGACTTAGTTGCTAACCGATTTATGGACTAGGACCTTGTTGCTAACCGATTTATGGACTAGGACCTTGTTGCTAACTGATTTATGGACTAGGACCTTGTTGCTAACTGATTTATGGACTAGGACCTTGTTGCTAACCGATTCATGGACTAGGACCTTGTTGCTAACCGATTTATGGACTAGGACCTTGTTGCTAACCGGTACTCATCTTGTTCTTCTTCTTCTAGCGGTTATTCTCTTGAAAAAAGCCTGATGCTCCGTCAATTCAAGTTGGATCGGCCCCTTCTTCTTCGAACAATTCTGCATTGATTTGGTCAATTAGATTTTTGAATTTTAACCCACAACATTGTCAGTTTCTGGTCCATACTACGATAATACTTGTTAAATCACATAATCTAACACTGTGGAACTAGAACCGTTTAGTCTTGTTCTTTTAGCGTTGGAATCTAATCCTACCGTTGAATTTCAAAACATCGTTGAAAAATAACAAAAATGGTTTAATTAGTACAATGGTTTAGATTCTCCGATGCGTTTAGAAACGAATTTCCCGTTCACTTATCTATGGCATTTAGAAATCGGACAAGCCGTTGCTTCCCGAAATGCGTTGAAAAATGGTTTTCCCGTTTAAATATCTAGCTGTTGAATTTCCCCGTGAGGCATTTAGAAATGAACTTCCCGTTATTAGATAAAACTTTTAATTTCCCGCTACCCGTTTTCCGATCGGTTCATTTTGATTACAATTATAAAGGTGAATATAAAAAAATGCGCACACATCACGCCTTACCGTGTCCGTAGTATTTATTATCCATTAGCCTATACAGATAGTATTCCACCATTGACAAATACTTAAAAAATCGGTAAGTCATGTCCCAGAACTCGGTATATCACAGGTTCAAATGCATCTTCATTAAATCACAAATGCGCACACATCACGCCTTACCGTGTCCGTAGTATTTATTATCCATTAGCCTATACAAATAGTATTCCACCATTGACAAATACTTTTAAAAAAACCGGCAAGTAAAATATGTCCCAGAACACGGTAAATCACAGGTATAAATGCATCTTCATTAAATCACAAATGAATTATCGCAGCATTCCACGTGTGCACGTCGCCAGAATCAACCCCAGAATGGCAGTGGGATAAGCTCGCGAGAGTTAAACATGTACTGGCGCCAAAAAAATCACTGTGGCCCAATACATTTCGAGGATAAAAGTTCACAAATTCGACCAATCAAATAATTAATGTTAATAACAGGGGAAATTTATGACTCAAGTGTATGTTCAAAGGCATGCTTTTGTATTATACTCAGACATGTAAACCACAGGTGGGAATTAATAAAACAATAGCATTCGAACAATCAAAGAATTAATCCATGTATACTGTACTAACGAACAATATGGTTTCGTGTGGCACCCAGATGTGTGACAACACGTGGGAATTAATGCAATAATAGCATTCGACCAATCAAATAATTAATAAATACTGTAATAACGGACATTTGGGACTCGATATAAACGACAGTTGGGACTTTTAAGAATTTATGTAGAAATATTAATAACTTATCTTTTTTCGTTTAAGATGATGGCCGAAGACAGATTATGAATAATAATAAAGAAATGAAAACATTATTAGTTGTATTTTATTTATATCAGTTGTCTGTTGATATTCAATTGATAAGAAAAACACGGCTGATACCTGTCTATCTGGGTACTATTTATATTAAAAAGTTGCTGATGAATTTATAAGAAATAGGCCATGGCCAAACACTAAAAAAATAATTATTAACATGAACTACACGTGGTTAGTAAAAGGCTCAACCAAACGATAAAACATTAGTTGCACTTACGGTTCTTTGATAATCATAGTTTCCCCAAAAAGTTGTATAAATTTGTTAAAAACGAATAATATGCTGATGAATTAATTTGAAATTGACATACACAAAAACAAGCCCCTAGAAATTGTTAACGATAATCCGTAAGTTGCGCGTTGCCGTTGACATGCATTCCTCGACAAGCTTGTCGTAGATGGCAATACCAACCGATAAATTAAGTGTGTAGAAAGCAAGGTTTTTTTCCGGGAAAATAGAAGAAATGGCAATGATCACGGCGGGATAATTAAAGCAGATTAACCGATAATCCCGATGTTATTGTAGTATGTTATTGTGCAAAGAAACCTAGCGGTTCTTTGGTGGATGAGGGAAAACGCGAGTTGTCAATTAACGAGAATGGCGGCCGTGTGTTGATAGCAATTATCCTGTTTCACGAAAAAACATTAGCAGTGATCGGTTAATCAAGCTCGTTTACTTTTTGAAAAAGAAAAACAACGAAGTATTACTAAATATATCCGAGTCCCAAACGACGTATACTAAAGTTCCAAACGTCGTATACAAAAGTCCCAAACGTCGCGGTCATATTGTTTTGATTCCCCAATGACGCAAGTCCCAAATGACATGTTATTCTCTATAGCTGGTTTGAAATGGGTTTATTTATCGTGCGATTCCACGACAGTGATATCGTTGTCGAATATCATCGGCTAATACAGCATTCAAAAAAAAAAGATTCATTTTACACGGTTAAACACGCAGATTTTACTCGCATATATTGAAAAATAACAAATATCAAACAGGCTTTTAAATATTAAAATAAACAGAAATATGGCTGTACCGATACATTACTTCATCAATATGTTCGACATTTTTAAGACTTGCATCGATCGACTACTTCAAACTCATTCAAATTACGAAAAATTTCAAAAGTTTACACACATGGTCTTACCGTGTGCGAAATTTTTGTCAACGAAATAGCCATTTCCATTCTGTCAAATAAGTCACACAATGCATTTTAAGTTAATAAATCACACCCGAACAAGTAATATATCTTCGGGTTTAAATCACAAATGAATTAAATGCCTTCATGTCCTGTTTTCAAGCATATTTTGCTAAAAGTCACCGTTAACCTTGCTGAACATTAACACGTAGGATAATACCTTGATGGCCTTTTCAATTAAATTCGGCACCAAAGATTCTGAGTCAATGCATCTGTCAGTCAAGATTCCTAATTAATTACGTGAATTAAAACGTGTCATCAAAAGAATTTGTAAATTGACTAAAATAGAAGCCCCTTTAACAACTTATTATTACCATGTCGTATTCTTGTAAACAGTACTTTTATTCTGAATTGTCAGTAAGTTATCGTTATCCAAAATAATTGACCTTATTACTAACAACGGTAATGCATGCTTTTTATGTGAGGGAATTTCCTTTGTACCCGGTACTCTTTGATGTGTTTTCTTTGATGCGTGCAAGTGTCGCCTTAGTTATTATTAATAATCTAAATTCTGTACTGATAAGATTTCATTCATAAGAACTTCTTGTTAGGTGTTTTAGTGAAACCGTCTTCAAATGAATATTAATGTGATGATTATTGGAGACCGAACATGATTATTATTTAGTATATTAATCGTCTAATGTATAAATACGGTAAGCAGTTTGTGCGTTGCATTTATTAAGTTCAAGTATAAAAAAGAAATGTTTACTACTTTTGGCCAGACTGTGTAATATCAATATGGAGATTTCTAAAAAAAATTCAATGCACACAGTTTGCTTCTTGTTATTAAATGATCGTAGCTAATTCTCGTTCGGCGGATATTTTTATAAAAAATAATTGTTCTTTTATCCGCCCACCGTTGGTTTTGATCAAATCGTGTACTTATGTTTCTTCATTAGCCCAGTTGAAACAGAACAGTAGGACGTTTAAACCCATTTCATTCATTAATTCGTGTTTCACCTTTATTTCAATTTCTTTCAAACACACTTAGAAAAAGAAACTAATCTTGTGCATATTCTAATTATCGCTCGCCAGGCACTTTTATAAATTTAGCGTAGCCTTTGGATTTGATCAAATTGTTTTACCTTTATTTCAATTTCTTTTAATCTGATTTAAACAACATAGTAAGGTACAAATCAATTTGGGATAAGAAGTAAAGTACGAAACCGCTCATGTTAGGTACAAATGAACTAAGTACGAAACAGCTGACATTATGGACTTTTCGCATTTTGGTCAGCCGATTGTTGTTTTGAATCTAGTGATGAGTCATAAATGTCGTCACACGTCTGGGTGCCATACGAAACCATATTGTTCGTTAGTACAGTATACATGGATTAATTCTTTGATTGTTCGAATGCTATTGTTTTATTAATTCCCACCTGTGGTTTACATGTCTGAGTATAATACAAAAGCATGCCTTTGAACATACACTTGAGTCATAAATTTCCCCTGTTATTAACATTAATTATTTGATTGGTCGAATTTGTGAACTTTTATCCTCGAAATGTATTGGGCCACAGTGATTTTTTTGGCGCCAGTACATGTTTAACTCTCGCGAGCTTATCCCACTGCCATTCTGGGGTTGATTCTGGCGACGTGTACACGTGGAATGCTGCGATAATTCATTTGTGATTTAATGAAGATGCATTTATACCTGTGATTTACCGTGTTCTGGGACATATTTTACTTGCCGGTTTTTTTAAAAGTATTTGTCAATGGTGGAATACTATTTGTATAGGCTAATGGATAATAAATACTACGGACACGGTAAGGCGTGATGTGTGCGCATTTGTGATTTAATGAAGATGCATTTGAACCTGTGATGTACCGAGTTCTGGGACATGACTTACCGATTTTTTAAGTATTTGTCAATGGTGGAATACTATCTGTATAGGCTAATGGATAATAAATACTACGGACACGGTAAGGCGTGATGTGTGCGCATTTTTTTATATTCACCTTTATAATCGTAATCAAAATGAACCGATCGGAAAAACGGGTAGCGGGAAATTAAAAGTTTTATCTAATAACGGGAAGTTCATTTCTAAATGCCTCACGGGGAAATTCAACAGCTAGATATTTAAACGGGAAAACCATTTTTCAACGCATTTCGGGAAGCTCAACGGCTTGTCCGATTTCTAAATGCCATAGATAAGTGAACGGGAAATTCGTTTCTAAACGCATCGGAGAATCTAAACCATTGTACTAATTAAACCATTTTTGTTATTTTTCAACGATGTTTTGAAATTCAACGGTCGGATTAGATTCCAACGCTAAAAGAACAAGACTAAACGGTTCTAGTTCTACAGTGTAAGATCAATGCATAAGATCACCACACACCCACCGATATTTATATCACACGGTCTTACCTCGTGGCGTACAATTTCCAGTTTTTTCTTCCTTCTAGTTGAAGAATAAAAGCTTCTATATCATCGTAATGTGGCGCGAAACCTTGTGTACCAGGTGGCGTTAAATATCTACAAAATAATAATATATCTGTATTCAATCATGAGAGTGGTGAGAAGTGAAACTGGCTGAAATTTTTCAATCAAAGTCATAATGAGCTTGGCGTAGATTACCGTACCGAAGGGTGTTCCAATTGAAGCAAAAGCCATTTGCTAGAGCTTCGTCCGTTTTAATTAGTTTACATATGGCGTTAATTTTTGTTTGAATAATTTTATGTGGCTTTTTATTGGTCTGTTGTCGAATTTATAAAAATTGCTTTAGGTCGATTGGACGAAATCTGCCAATTGGCTGAAAACTCTCATGTCTGTATATTATACATATACTCAACAACAAATCTATATTATACAAATACTCTACAGTATAAAAATATCTCTTTAATATCAAGAGAAATATGATGCCATCGAGAGTTGATTATGGCCTGGATGAGTTGATTAAGACCTGTAATAGGCAGATTTAGCTCTTGCATAATGTATGTTTATTGAAGGGCATGAGAACTAGCCTTAAACTGTTCTAGAACCTTGCAACAAATCGCATAATTTGATATCTATAACTGTGAAATAAGAATGAATGAATGAAATGGGGTTTACCGTCGTAGGCTTCTGCACCTAACCTAGGCTAATTGAAAACGGGCATACGCCATACAGTGTGCTATGAGGGAAATTTTACCCGGGCAGCAACTGAATTCCAACTGCCAAGAGATCTTTTACATGCACGCAAATGTGTACCAGGGACCTCGGTTTTTTCGTCCTATCTGAACGACTAGGCAGCTGTCCTTGTCAGGCCCTCTGTCTGCATTACTGACAAGGGGAAACCATGCCAGAAAATAACCAAAGGAACTTACATATTGGCACCAACACAACAACCAAAATATTCTTGTAATACTGATAATAATTTCCACACTCTTCTACTGTATGTCTGTGGATTTAATAATCGTAGAGAACAGCCACTCTGTAAATATAACATCAATAATTAGAGAGAGAGAAGAGAGAGAGAGAGAAAGATGGGGTTTAACATAAACACTTTCAAATGCAACTTGGATTTAAACATATTTTTGAACCCTCTGGACAGGTAAAATAGGATGTAATGGATAATTTACACAACAAGGCTATTATTTTTTTTCTGGACCTGTCAAGCCAACAAGAGTGTTATTGTCCCTTTAAGATGGAATTTGTATCATCAATTAATTGGAATATTGTAAAATAGTACAATTTGTTGACCAGTATGAAGATTGGGACATATTGTTCATTTACAACAAGAGTGTAATTGGCCCTTTAATGTATTTTTTTGAAAATTGTCCAATTTCCAGACTATCAACACGATTTGATCTCAGATAAAAGATTTTAAAAGAAATGTCTTTAATTCAACTAATATTTACACGCAGTTGCTTAAAAGAACTAAATATATCGTAAAAAGAAAGTTACCTGATAGTAGTCCCAAACAACCGGTGCATAGGCTCGACCTACAGGGTTATGTGTTTCTCGTTTACCATTCTCGTATGAAGTAACATCTAGATTAACACTGTACTGTATATTCTCCTGTATAGTTAAAATTAACAATTCATATCAAAGATGTATTAAAAAGAGAAAGAGAAACTAGGTCATTTTGGGACTAACATATGGTTCAAATTCATTTCAATAATTCCCTTGTGCGTAGGGGTCTTAAGCCGTGGGAGGAAACTTATGAACTAACTAGGCCATTTGGGATTAACATATGGTTCAAATTCATTTCATTAATTCACTTGTGCATCGGGGTCTTTAGCAGTGGGAGCAAACTTATGAGCTAACCATTTGACCATCCAACCCCCCAAAAGATGTATTAAAGTAAAATCACACGATCTCTACATCCTGTATCAACTTTATTTCACTGATAATATTGATTAAATTTCATCTTCCTTACAGGGTGTCATCATTATTACAACTTGATCAAATCATTGCCAATACTTTAAAACAATTTATCCATTAATCAATATGTTATATTATCAAGTAAAGTTGTCTGGGTCGTGTTGGATACTGTTATTAGTATTAGACATCAAAGAATCAAAAAACGCTAGACATTTTCAAATGAGGTTTGAAGACGCATCTATTTGACGAAAATAAACACTACCACGGTATATACAGTAACAACCAAGAACGACGCGCAAATTCATGAAGCAATCATTTTTTTAAGGGAGAAGGGTTTTACATAGGCTAAGCCTGTTCCCCAATCCCATTCAGACATCCTGAATAAAATATTGCTTAGAAAAAACCCAATAGGCTAGGTAATATTTGCCACCTGTATATTATCATGGTATATACAGTAACAACAAACGGGCTAGGTAAGATTTCCGGTCAGACTACCAACCTGTCTGAGAATATGATCTAGTTCTGCCGTACTAAACCAACCATCATTATAATATGGTGTCAGTTTATAGCGCTGTATAAGTAGAGGTTTCCTTTCCCAAAATTCGCTGAAATAGAAAAATCAATTAGAACAATCTAGTTATAAGAAATTGAGAATCATTAGGCCGAATGGATCAAAAAAGGGGAATGAAATTTCCAGTAATGTCTTGGTCACACAATACTTTGGTCATGTGTACTAAAGTGAGGTAGGAGAATTTTGCCCAGGTAGCAGCATTTCTGCATATTTCTATGGGTTTTTTATGAGCATGCCCTGTGTAGTACACAAGTAGAGACATCCAAACGGATAGATGCCGTTTTCGTTGCCAGACCCTCAGTTTTCCACCAGGGAATTCAGGATGGAAGATCTTGAGGAATTTCCCGTCCCCCCAACGGCACCACCTGGGTAGTGAGTCACCATGTCTCTTGTCTTCTAAGTCAGATCTTCCCTGGAAAAATCTGCTTGGGCCTTCACAGTAGACAGCCAATTCAATTCAAATGCTAAAAAAGCAAATGTAATTCAACTCACGCGAAAAATCTGTCGAGTTTAACAGGATTGATAATACATTCAAATAATTTCTTGGCTTCTTTAGAACTGTCAAACATATAGGGTAGTCGAGAAGCTGATTCTAGTCTTGTTGATGGGCCTTCTTCGGGTTCCTTTAATAGACATAAAATATAGAAATAACTAGAAATCAGGAAGGAGAGAGAGAGAGCGATTTCAGGACTAACAAATGGTTTAATTTTATTTCAATACTTCGCAAGGGTCTATAGCAGTGGGAGGAAACCCTGAGAACCCAGCGAAATTCCTTGAAGTTTAGACAAGCGACCCTCCTCATTGTCACATTGACATCACACCACTTGACTTAATCACTGACCTTACGGTCTAAAGCACATGTAAGTCAATCCCGTCAACCACCAAAATACTGAGACTATAAAACTGTTATTTTGCAATCATACATGTAGTACACAGCATGGTGTATGGCCATCTTCACTATCCAATTTGGTGCAGAAAAGTCAGACATCATTTTGTTTTATTTTCAAAGAAAATTTAGAAAACTTAAGAGAGAGAGAGAGAAAGAGAGAGATAGAAATGGGATTGAACCTCCAGTCAACACAAACTAGGTCATTTTGGGACCAACATATGGTTTAATCTTATTCAAAAATTCGCTTGCGTGTAGGGGTCTTTAGCAGTGGATGGAAATCAGAGGACCAGGAGAAAATCCATGAGGTCACATACAACTGGGGAATCGAAACCACTCCAGTTGACTCAATGACAGGCTTTATGATACAGCACGTGCACGCTAACCATTCAGCCATCCCCCCCCCCCCTGAGATATTACCTCAATCTGTTCCTCAGCTTCCACGTCTTTTTTCTTCTTCTTGGTCGGTATATCTGGTGATTCGAGATGACGTTTAGTTGGTGATGTACGGGTAACTCGCGGAGTTATCTGTGCTTTACCTTTCTGATTGCGTGGAGATGCGGGGCTTTTACCTTTTGATTTGTCTACAAGAGAGAGAAGTGGGGTTTAAAGTCCACTCCACATAAACTAGATCATATTGGGACTTACATATGGTGTAATGTTATTTCAACAATTCGCTTGAGCGTAGGGGTATTTAGCAGCGGCAAGAAACCAGAGGACCCAGAGAAAACCCACGAGGTTGGACAGGCGACTCTTATCCTTGTCACGTACAAATAGAGAATCAAAACCATTCCAATTGAGTCAATGACAGACTTTATGATACAGCGTACACGCGCTAACCATTCGGCCATCTCACTTCCCATAATAAATAAATAATTCAATATAAATCTTACTTGGTGAATTTTTAGTTTTTTTATCATCTGATATCATACTGGTTATACTTCCGAAGTCGCCATTTTTCTTCAGGGCGGTCAGCTCAATACCATTACTTACTGCGTCATTGGCGATGTACGGACTCGGAACATGGCCTTCTGGTAAAATAGACGGACGACCTTTCCCTCGGAATGTACTACGTAGACTTCCCCCTTTTAATACTTTCTACAAAAATAAGAAAATAAGGTCATTTTTTCACAGCACAGAGAGAGAGAGAAATCAAGCTTAACGTCCACTCGACACAAACTAGATCATTTTGGGACTAACACATGGTTTAATTTTATTTCAATAATTTGTTTGCGTGTAGGGGTCTTTAGCAGTGGGAGGAAACCTGAGAACACAGAGAAAACCTACGAGGTTGGATACTTTTACAGAAATAAAGTTATCATTATTTCGCAGCGTAAGCTACAAGACTAGTTTATCAGACCTACATGCATGAGAAACAATGGCTCATTTGTAAGACCTTAGTGTACCGACGTAGGTCAAAATATTGATACGTATGTACATGTTGTGCCAGGATAAAAAATTTCAGTTTGCCCAAACCCGACTCATTATGATTAGGTATGGGTAGGTAGGTAGGCAAATTTTTTTTTTGGGGGGGGGGGGGAGCAGCAGACTTTCAGATTTTGACGATAAATAAGGAGATTTTACGAAATGACGTGTCGAGTTTGGTGAACCATTTCTATGTATAGACATTAGATATGACAGTGGCTGTTCAATCTCCCAACCGATCATTTCGCATTTGGGTGTCATTGTCAAGAGTAAAAATAATGCTGTTAAAAGCGGCAAAAAGAATTTGAGTAGGCAGCTTTTTTGGGGGGGAAGGTAGCGTTTGGGCAAACAAACAATCTTTTAATTATGGCCTAGGTGAACTTAAAAACCGCTTATCCGGACATGTAACCCTTTTAAGATTTTCCCGTTGGGGGACCCGATAATCGATTGCTGTTCATTTAGAGGTCTATACAGTGAATGACCCAATGTACTTGGTAACAAAAGGTAAATCTCGCCCTTTAAGATTTTCAAAATAAAAAAAATTAAGTACCAAAATCTTTTTTCCTTTTGTTCCTGATTCTTTCTTTAAGTCCCCAGGAACGGTTGGTGTACTGTCTGCTCTACGTAAATTTGATTTCCCACGATTCTTGTGCTCGTCCATATCTGGAGTTTCTTTACCGTGTTCCAGTTCTGTCACAGCTTTGGTCTGAAACAGTTAAATCAATTATAATAATAAACTAGAGGGTAGGTAATTCTTATAAGTAAGAGATATAGAAATAGATTTCACTCAAAATAAAAAATTTGTATGGACATACATGTACTATTTCTGAACTCTATTAACATGCTATGTTTCAATACACATACTGGTATCGTTATCACACAAATATTTGCTTGTTAATAAAATTCTGAAGTAGTATATCCATACAAGTGTGTTTTTTTAAGAAGGTAGGTATCAAATATCATTCAAAATGTTTTCATTTCAAATTTCAAGCAATGATAAAGAAATGAATGAAATGTCTGTGCAGATTAAAACAGACACATGTCATACAGTGTGCTATTAGAGAAGTTTTGCCCGAACAGCAGCTGTATGGTACATGTATAGTCTTATTCACAAACTCCGACTGTCAACAGGTACTTTTATGTACAACGCCAACGTGTTTTAATACAATCCAGCCAACTAGACACCATCGTCCTGCAACACTGACAATTCTGAAGAGCTTTCTCTCCCTTATAGTTTAAGAAAGCTGTATTTGACTCATTGTAAGTATGGCTGGGTCGTCAAATGGTTAAATCTACGGGCCTTAGATCATCATAGTATTGTCTGTCATTAAATTAAGTGGCATTTGATCAATTTCACACTTTTAAACAACAAAATTCCTAATTTAATCTTCTTGTTTTTAGGACAAGTTTCTTGTAGGCCTACATGTAACCTAAGACGCTACATCAATAAGAACAGGATCAATATGAAATTTTACATGCTTGTTCTTTTGAAATTCGATTGTGTTTGTCTTTCTGTTCTGTACCAAGAAGACAGGTAGGTTGGTCTTTGGACAATTGCGCATCGGTTGACAGAGTCTCACAATATCTGGTTGTGCCACATTTCTAAGAGAGCCTGGTTCCAGTTCATGGTGCAGTCATACTCATTGATTAAAGCATTTCTAAAGACAGGCTCTTTTATATGTATAAATACTAGTGTTGACAACATTAATACACATGTGAGCGACAATATATATTTTAATTTATATTAATTAATACACTCCCGGTGCGAGTTGGTGTTTGACATATAAATCAAACGGGTGCTAGATGATTCGGTACCAAGTTCATTCGGGACCCGCATTTTGAGATTATTCGGGACCTATTGGTTTTATGGTAGATTAGTGTGGGGTTCACACTATAAACAATGGACGCGTCATTCAGCCAATGATTGACGCCGCGTGCTGTGACAGCACATGTTAAAGACAGATATATTATTATACTCGTAATTCTCCGAGAAACAGATTGGGGGTGTTAATTAAAGTGTTAATATTTGTCAATTATATGCTTAATTAATTAATTGTCAATTCCACTAGTAGCAAGTGACTGGGTGTACAAGCATGTAGGGTCTTCACAACAAAACCCATTCCGCCACATAAATAATGTTTGTATTAAAAAAACGATATCTAAATTGAAGAAATATTAAAAATATATTAATAGTAAAGTAAGGCAAAAACTATTTTTCGATGAAGAACCAATTCCACTTGAACCCGAACTCAATGGTAAACTGTCAACTTGTATATGTTGTCATTCTCGTGCAGATTTCTTTTATTAACAGAAATGTCCCGTGTATCAAAGATCAAAGAATATAAACGCACGTAGCCACTTTTTTGTGTTTTAATGCGAACTCACTTTATCTAAAAGCGGCTCCGGCGCTATTTAAGAGATTATGTTTGACCCAATATTAACCATCGCCAATTTTTTTAAATCATGGGATAAAGTCAATTAACAAACAATGCGGGTCTAGACTACATGTACTTGTGTACATACAACATGTACGTAATTGTACTCAATCAGTGAAATTACTTTTTAACCATTAAAATTGTTGATCACCTCGTCTTGTATCTACTGTTAAATTTACTCAATCCGCTAAAATCACACCAGTATTATTTGCTGTTAATCAAAATATAAATCGCGTAATGACACGTGGTGTGTATTTGTTTTGTTTTTTAACGTTATAAACAACAACTTGTGCGATAAGTAATAATGCAGCAGATATTAATATATGATCAGTAGTGGTTTATAATACCATTGTTTAAGTATGGCGCCATTGTGTTTGGTTAGGAGAACAATGTCTCGAGAAAATCGTGCAGTCGGCTATTTTTACATTTGTAATACCGACAGTTCAAAGAAGCATTGACAACTTAAGGTCTTTTGAAGCCAATCATATACAAATTACATGATTGTGTTCTGTACGAACAACACTCTCAGCAATGTAAATTATATTAGGTGATATTATTAATCATCGCCGAATATTTTAGATCATGAGATGTTTGCTTGTGGTCGAGTTTACTGACACCTGTTCAATATATAAATGCAACATACAAACATCTGACGGTATTCATGCAATAGACCATAATTATCGATTTTTACCGTAAAACAGTAATCACAATTTTCTCGTTACATATTGGTATTATATGTTGGTATTATATGTTGTATAATTCTATGTTCTATACCCGAGTCCGAAACGTCATCTACCCGAGTCCGAAATGTCGAGGACAAATTTTTTAGAGTCCGAAATGACGCGAGACCGAAGTGACATGTAATCTTATATCACTGTATACACTATACCCACAGACAGTATATATCACTGAATACACTAACCTACCATAAAACCAGTAGGTCCCGAATAATCTCAAAATGCGGGTCCCGAATGAACTTGGTACCGAATCATCTAGGATTCAATCAAACTGCCCTCGTCAAGAGTATTATGAGTCATCGAACTGTCATGTCTGTGAGTTATTTCTCTTCTCTCCGAGGGCGATTTTTCCTGTTTACGTCTTAGCTTTTGTTTATTTACAAGACACTAAACTACGTCCTTAACTGGCGCAGACTGGTTAGAAGACCTGAAAACAAATGGTCTGAAAGACAAATTATATGATTTTTCTCAGGAATAAAAAAAAGACAACTATACTAAATCTGTAAATAAAATAGAATAAATTGATTTAGTACCCTTTTAGACTTTCCGGAAAATACTGAAAAGGCTGACATTTTCTTCATTCTGATATAATTATATTAAAAAAATTTAAACACAAAAACTCGTTTCCGTTCCGTTTGTTTTTTCTGCAGCAACTTCGAACTTGCCACTTGCCAAATGCAAATTAAATGTTTTATAAACCTGGATCGACAATCAATTGCATTCAATTGATGTCGATACGTATTTTCCACTTCAGAAGTCCCTTTTAAACAATTACTCTACACAGGCCAAAGAAATATTTTAGGTCATAATTGGAAATTTGAACAAACAGTTTCCGAGTTGTTCAAATCAAATTTTAACCACATGGATGCCTATGACCTACGACCCGGAAGTGAACCCTCCGGAAGTTTACATTGGAATTCTAAAATGGCCACCAAGTAAACGACTTTTAGGAAAACTACTTTAATATTTCATTATTTTCTTGACAAATTACTTCAAAATATGAAAAAGGAAAGATCTTTTTATGTAAGTAAACTATGTGGGATATTTTGTATGTCCTTAAAGCCGCATGTGGTCGAATAAAAAGTGTAAAATTAATTTTCAAGTCTTGATTGCCATGGAAATTATGTAAACAAATCGGTCATCATCCATATGCATATGATCCAGTGACAGTTGTACCATCAGTTTTAGATCTCGCTACTTTGTAAATTTTTTAATTTGTTTAAACTTTCAAATTATGCTTTTAAATTAAAAAATGCATTGAAATGAATTTGAATCATGTAAGTGTTAGCCTAATCCCGAAATGACCTAATAGTAATAGTGGTAAAGTGGACGCTAAACCCAATTTTTCTCTTTATCACAATATGCAATAGTTTCTGGAGATATCGTGTTTATAAATCTTCAAACTCAATTTTATTAATCATTTTAATTAATTGAAAACGTAATGTACCAGTCTTTTATTGAGATGAGTTGTCTTGGGATGAGTTGTCTTTGGGATGAGTTGTCTTGAGATAAGTTGTCTTTGGATGAGTTGTCTTGGGATGAGTTGTCTAGGGATGAGTTGTCTTGGGATGAGTTGTCTTTGGGATGAGTTGTCTTGAGATAAGTTGTCTTTGGATGAGTTGTCTAGGGATGAGTTGTCTTGGGATGAGTTGTCTTTTGGATGAGTTGTCTTGAGATAAGTTGTCTTTGGATGAGTTTTCTTGGGATGAGTTGTCTAGAGATGAGATGTCTTGGGATGAGTTGACTCCAAATCAATTTCATATTTTTATTTTTTATCGAAACATTTATAATTTCAGCTTTAACTAGAGAATTAAGTGAAGGCTATTTGTGTGAAAATAAAAGAGGTTCAAGAGATTAACGGTACCCAAGATAGCAAATTATGACAAAAAATATAAACAAACCAAACAAACCTACATCAGTACCAGAGAATATGTCATCGGCCACGGACAACCAGGATATACCAGAACTTGATACTTATATCATGGAGGGGGATAATAATATACCTACTACATTTCAGGTTAGTCAAATGTGATTATAGAACTGTGGAAGATTGGTGAGTAAGATGCTGGCTTGTTAACCCGAATAGCTTGTGTTCGTTAAGGTTGATGGCCTAGAATAAGTAGAAAGGTTCCCTCATTGAACACACTATGGCATATGTCTGTCTTCATTATCCAGGATGGAACAGAATAGTAGAATGATTATTAACTAAAGATAAAATCCAAAATTTAGTAATCTGATTGGATAATATAAGATTGTTTTTAGTGCTTAGCAAATTGAAGTTAGCCTACATGTATATACTAAAATTTGGATTTGATATTAATTATAATTTCGAGAAACCAGGCCCTGTGGAAGATCAGTGGGTATAAGACGCTGACTTGTTAACCTGGAGGTTCTGTATTGACCGAGAAAGTTTCCCTCATTAAACACATTATGGCATCATATCTTCATGTAATTCATGAAGCACAAGCTGATAGTTTAACAACATCTGGCCGTTGCTTGCTTACTTCACAATTCCCGAACTTATAGCTACGTTATCTACAGACACATCAACAGTTGCATCCAATTAGAGATTGTGACATAGCGAACCCCACGGAAACCTTGACATTGGACAAACCTTGAACTTTGCAACTCGATAATCACAGGTAGACATTTTAGCTTGAAATCGCGAGACTTGGTGTTCGCGATGACCACGGAATCTGATTGGATCACAAGCTGGGCTTATAATACCCAATCAAACTTAGTGCCGAAATTTTCAGAGTGTTACATGAAGGGCTTGATAAGATGTTCGTAGTTAAAGCGAGATCAAGCCTTCTATGGAATGATCTTCATGTAGTGTAAGCCATCCAAATTATAAAAAACGAAACATAAAATAGGTTTGTATTTTAATCAGATCACAAATATCTATAAAGCCAAATGTTAATTATTTTAACTTACTATGTTTTATACTTACAGAGTGAAGAACTGGGTCTAGATTTAGATTTTGTTGACTCTGATGATTTTTATGTGTCGTCCGAGGGGGAGTATGAATGGGAGAGTGAAGGCGAGGACACCACGCTCCTTCCCTCTATTCACGGTGGATTAAAACATAAAGAAATAAAAACAGTGAATGGTGATAATAAAATGAGTTTAACAGCTAGCAAAGGAGCACTTGTTCCAATAGGTAAGAAGATGGTGAATATTATTCAATTGAAATAATAACTCTATAAACTCCTTTGAAAGTCGATCAATTTATTTCTTTGACCACTAACCGCCATGACAGGTTTTACACAATACTTGCGAAACTCCGCGAGATTACATAACAATTATTGATGTTCAGGGCCCAATGTAAATAAACAGTTTAAAGGTACATGATTATTCAAACAATATTTAACAGAAATGCCATCCCAAAAAAGTTAACCTGGAAACACAGAAAATATGATTCGATTTATGGTTTTTATGTACAAAAACACATGATCTTGTATTAATGTCTGAGCTGGTTGGATGGCTGAATGGTTAGTGTGCGTGCTGTATCATAAAGTCTGTCATCGAGTCAACTGCTGTGGTTTTGATTCCCTAGTTGTATGTGACAAGGATTAGGGGCGCCTGTCGAACCTCTGTATAAGCAGATTTTCTAAAATAAAATTGAAACATATGTTAGTCCCGAAATGATCTGGTTTTTATTGATTGGGCATTTAACCCCATTTTTCTCTCTTGACTATCAATGTTTCATTGTGGGTTTTGAGTGTGAGATTAGAGCAGTTAGAAATCACCTATAATAATACTAGTTATATTTATTTATAGATATAGAAGATGATGATGATATTGGTAGTGATGAAGAGAGAGATTTATTAAGAGGAATAAAAGATGAAATAGATCAGAAAGTACGAGAAGAGATGAAGAGTGAGCTAGAGGTTAGTTCTCACATCAGGTCTGATCTCAAGGGGGGGTTGGGATGGCCTAGTGGTCTAGAGCAGCGTTTCTCAACCTGGGGTGAATTCACCCCCAAGGGGGGAATGGCTCCAATCCAGGGGGTGAATGACCACACTCCCAGTGTAACTTCAAAAATGGTCATATGTGACAATCACCAGGAGCAAATTTCGCACTGAACTGGAAACAACTATTTTCATTAAAATATAAATTTGGTGTTCATTGAATCTTAACTTCGATCCGTATTCATTCCATATTCAATATTGTTTTGTTAATGTGGTCAGGGGGTGCAGGCCCGTGCAAGGATCCGTGGTTCATGTCGGATGGCTTCTCTAGAAAAGCGCCATTTTCAAGTTCCTCTGAAACGCCTGGAAGAGGGCCTGAAATGGTTGGAAAACACGTTTGCCGGCTCCAATTTCTAAAAATTTACTGGGGGAGACCCGCCCCAAACCCTCCTCGGTGGACGACGGTCAGTAACCTCCTCAAAACTCCGGGGGGGTAAATGGGTTGGTTGGGAATTAATTTAGGGGTGAACGGTGAGAAAAGGTTGAGAAACGCTGGTCTAGAGTGCCGTGCTTCAAACTCTAGCTGGCTGGCCACCCTTGGCGTGCGGCTGTGGTTTCGAGCCCTAGTGTGAGCGTATGTGACATGGAGATAGGGGCGCCTTCTCAACCTTTTCTCCGGGCTCTCCAGTTTCCTCCCACTGCTAAAGACCCCTATGCGCAAGTGAATTATTGAAATAAAATTGAACCATATTTTAGTCCCGAAATGACCTAATTTGTGTTCAGTTAACATTAAACCCCAATTCTCTCTCTGTTTTATCTAGATCGTAATCAGCTCTCATTGCCTTCTTATGTGTCTTAGATTGAATTTACACCCATTGATGATTAACCACTAAAATGGATAATCAAGACTTTGTTAATTATCGTGACAGCAGTAACAATGACAATCAATGCTACAAGGATTCTAAAATAGAGTTTTCCTGCTTAGAGTGAAGCAATTTCACTGAAATTTACATTATCTATTTTTAACTATTATAGTGAGAACTGCCAGCTCTTTATCTAATCTTCCGTAATTTATCCCTTATCTTTATAAAACATTTTTTTGATTTTTTATTTCAGATGTATAAGGAGAAATTGAAAGCGATTGAAAATGGTAGAATTGATGATGGCGATGAGGAAAAGAAAAATAATGGAGACGAAGATCTAGAGAACATGGATCCAAAAATAAAAGAAGCTTTGATTAAAATGAGGAAACTCGACCGAATTTTAAATAAAAAGTTGAAACGTGAGAAGGAAGTGAAGAAAGACCGTATCTTATTGGAGAGACGAATCAGGGACGAGATTGCTGGGTTAAAGACAGTGGGTAGAGAACATCGTGAATCCAAAACTAACACCGATAAATATCTGGCGTTGGCGTTACCACCAAGTCACAACGAAGGTAAAAACAATAAAGACTCTTCTTTTCAGGGGTGTGTGGGCGGCAGAAGCATTCTTCCCTCGTTTCTTTAAAGTCTAACTTGAGGTTTGGCAACTGAAGCGTTATGTGGCATGGATTTGATTCCTCAGTTGTTGTACATGACTGACAAAGAGTAGGGTCACCTGTCCAACCAATTTTGGGTTTTCACCAGTTCCTCTGGTTTCCTCCCATTGTACTTTGTGTACAAATACAAGACCCCTACGAGCAAGCAAATTAATAAAATAAAATTGAACCATATGTTAGTCCCAAAATGACCTAGCTTGTGTAAAGTGGATGTTCTCTCTGTCTCACTCTTTTGGGTTGAGTTTTCTAATGTGCATTCTATAAGGTCTATCATATATATATGGTGAACATTTTATAATCCATTCAATATTATGGCCATCTGATTGCAAAGAGAGTTGATTATTGTCTTGTCATGTTAATAAATGTCTAAATGATAATTTATATAGCATTTGAAGTCACAACGAAGGTAAATCCGATAAATTAATCAATAGCGTTACCACCGAGTCACAACAAAGTAAAAAAGACAAATTCTATACCAATTTTCATTTCTTGAGGTGTGTTTCAATACTCTTCTTTTCAGGAGAATGGGTGGCCGAAGGTTTGTCATTGAGTTAATTGGTGTGGTTTCAATTCCCCACTTGTATGAATGTACGTGACAAGGCGTTGAGTCGCCTGTCCAACCTCATTTTTTTTCCGGGTTCTCTAGTTTCCCCCTACTGCTAAAGATCCTTACCCGCAAACCAGTTAATGAAATGAAATTGAACCGTATATTGGCGTATATGTTAGTCCCAAAAATCCCTCGTTTGTGTAGAGTGGACATTAAAGTGGTCTAACATGTACATTTTAGATCGCGGGGTCTGTCATATGTTGAGCAAATTTAACATTTGAAGCCAACATATAAACTTGCAATAGTCAGATGTAGCTCTTACACAATATACAGGTCACAATTCTATGGAATACAATACTGTTTATTACTGATAGAAGTCCTATTTGAGACATTTACAGATGATAATTCTATGGAATAAAATTACTACTTATTACTGAGAGAGGGTTCCACTATTCTTTTGTCATTCTCAAGCAATGATAAAATCTATCTGATTAAAACACCGATCCAATTTTGTTTCGTTTTTTATGGATCAAAATTTCGTTTTACCTGTCTTAACTACACTAGCGAGGCCATCGAAAGTATACAAAAATGAACGAAAAAGATATCTGTATTTTAATCAGATTGTGATAAAATATACATGTACACAACAGTACTTGGTTAATGCTGAGCAACCAGAGACACTCTTCTGATAACCTACCTTAATTCAGGTAAAATCATTATAAAAGTTTAATTTTAATCACAACATCCAATACGACATAAGGATCTCTTTACCTGAAATTAACACAAATTGATTAATAATACAAAATGTATCTTTAATGGCGATATTTTCCTATTGTTCTATTCCAGGTGTTATGTTAGATTCTCCGTCAGTCACCCCAGTTTTTCAAACACAAGTTGATGAAACAGATTTTAACGCGGGAGGAGGAAAAAACAAACAGGGAACTAGATCTACAGGTGATACAGATGACCAGGGAAACGTGATGATGGATGAAAATGGCCGCCCACTCAATTCAGCAACGGACGGTAAAAAGAAGAGGAAAAATAAGAAAGATTTTATTAAGAGAAATAAAGAGGTATGAATGAAAAAGACGGAAATCTGATTAAAACACAGATTCTATTCTATTTTGTTTTGTTTTTATGTTTCAAAATTTCGTTTAACTTGTCTTTACTACACACTAGTTGTTATCATTGCATGTTCTGAATGACGTGAGGCATAAAGGCAATGAAACGGTCTGTTACAGCGATTTCTCGGCCTTTAAAAAAACAGAACTGTCCCCCCCCCCGTAAACCACTAAAATGTCAACACTGATTAATTAATCAATGTCTGACGTCATAGGGTCAAAAGGCTCTTGTCAGATCTTCATGAAGTGTAGGCCATAAGTATAAAAAAGAACGAAACGAAATATAGATCTGTGTTTTAATCAGATTGTAAGGAAGGAGAACATAGATTTATTTTACACCCATTGATAATGAATTTCCAACTAATTTTCATTTGTCAGTTTGTCTAATCCTTCAAATGGGACAACAAGCTTGGGTACTGTTCAAAATTTTGTTTTATTTGTCTCTACTACACTAGAACCTGGAAGAGTTGTTATAAAACCTGCATTCTGGTTGATGGGAGGTATTAGCCAATGAAACGATCTGTTATGGCGAGTTCTTGGCGTGCAGTGCAGATGGAACATCAAGCTTGGGTACTGTTTACAACTTAGGATATATTTCTCCTTGTCAGTGGTGCTGAACTAAGGGCAAGGATAAGCATCTAGTTCAGCACCACTGACAAGGAAAAATAACAAGGCAATCATTGACATACACGTAAAGAAAACAAAAATATTTGAAAAATGATAGTGGTTGGGTGGAAATGGAACTGTCGATCAAAACTTTCCTCATAGCACACTGCATGGCTCATGCTTGTCTTCATTAGCCCAGTCGGTGCTGAAACAAAGGAAGTTATTCAAGTTAAACCCCATTTCATTTATTTATTTTATGGGAACCACTGTGACTTAGGGAGTAGGTTGCTGGCTTACTAACATGGAAGTCCCTTGTTCGATCATGGTGTTGACCGAGAAAGTTCATCATGTTTTTTCTGGTCTTGCTCCCCCTTGTACGGACAACTCTATAGTTGTTGGGATGTTACGAAAAATTGAGGCCATGTGTACACAGTGGCATGCACGTAAAAGAACCCTTGGCAGTTGGAATTCAATATAGGAGTAAGCCGGACAAAAGGTCCCTAACTCATAGCACACTGTATGATCTTCATTAGCCCAGTCGGAGCAGAACAGTAGGATGTTAAACCCCATTTTATTTATTTTGTAGTTGGCATCACAAGCTGAAGAAAGTATTGCTATGACAGATGAAGAAAAGAAGCGTGTCAGTGGTTTATTAGATGATTTGGAATCGTTACCAGATGTTCCAGATGATATGTCTATGTTTATGGTTTGTAGATTTATTACCAACATCGCGAAATACTTTTTTAAATTGTCCAGTTAGGATAGATCTAAATGACTGACGTATCAAGTACAATCACATATTTATATGGAATAACTTCTAATAACTTGGCTAGATCAAGTGTTCACATAAATAAGCATTGATGTAATAATGTACAATATAAGAAATAAACAATGGTAAATAAAACAATAGATTAATCATATGATCGGCATGTTGACCAGACAGGCCACATTGTTAGTTACTTTCTATCTATAATAGTTTTATATGTCATTATAATTACGTAACATTTCACCCTTGACTATTGTCACATTTCAATATACAGTAATATACACACATACAATGTTTTGAAGAAATAGAATACTTATTGTTCTTGGAGTTTACATGTATACAGAATTCAATTTGATGACTTTCCTTTTATTAACATTAAAGTATTGTCTGAAATATTCTAGATATAAATTCTAACATAGAACTTCTATAACCAGCAAGGTTATACTGTTTTGATTTTTATATATATTTGCCTATAGAAACATTTCGTTTACAGTAGAGTAGACCTATGAAATCCTGTAATAATATTCTTATGTATTTTTAGGCCGAGGAGAACCCGTTTCAGATAGCTGTTCGACCTGGCGAAGGATTCTTACCTGATAATATCGAATTACGTTCGTTAGCGAATATAGACAGTCAGTTAAAACATATCATGCCGTCTGACGACTACGAATCTTTGATGAGTTTTCCGAATAATAATTCACCACAGGTAAGAAAATGAACGCTGAGGCTTATGTCACATTTGATAATAGAAAATAGAATCTATTTTTATTTACAATTGAGATAAATGTATACCATTTAGTTGTTGGGGTTTTTTTTAGCGTGGTTAGCAAGTGCATGCTGTATCATAAAACCTGCCATTGAGTCAACTGGCTGGCATGATTTTGAGTCCCCGGTTGTACGTGAAAAGAAATAGGGTCCCCTGTCCAACGTCAGGGGTTTTCTCCAGGTCCTCCGGTTTCCCCCCAATGCCCGAGTAAATTATTGGAAATAATTAAACCATATGTTAGTCCCGAAATGACCTAGTTTGTGTCGAGTGGACGTTAAATCCACATTTCTCACTCTCTCTATTTGGGTGACATTTCAAAGAATATTCTCTCATCTTTATCTGAAAATACATTATAATAATTATTGTTGTAGATTAGAATTTTAACATCCAATATATTATTTATGATCTGGTTTATTTTAATTATGATTATTTACATATGAAGTCGACAGTAATATATCTAGAGGCTGATTATGTAAAGACAAGAAATAACAGAGTTCAAAGCTAACACTACTATTAGGGTCACTTTCACTAAGTTGTGTATGAAACTTTTGGGGGTCACTTTCTAGATATTTGGGGGTCACAGGGTCACTGTGTAGCTATTTAGGGGTCACTATGTAGATATTTGGGGGTCACTATTTATATTTTTGCGGGTCACTATTTATATTTTTGCGGGTCACTATGTAGATTTTGTAAAGTCACTATGTAGATATTTGTATGTCATATAAATTTGCATATTTGATTGCACATTGAATGTTTTCTACAGCACAAACTTTTCACAAGAGTTGGCGTGAAATCCGTTTTAGATTTCGAGAAATATGGTGAGCGAGCGTTAGTTGAAACGAAGGAACAACGAGAAATGAAGGAAAAATTAAAGAAAATTGAAGAAGAATTGGCGTCGTTTAGTAACCCTCGAGAAATGCAGGTAAATAGTGAAAGGCATAAAACAGGTGCTCTGCTGGAAACAAGTGGACGAAGTTGTGGACAGGGCGTTGCATGGAGCCACGGTGACTCAGTGCATAAGAGGCTTTCTTATAATGGGTTGTCCTGGTGCAATATGATTAAAACTCAGATCCTATTTTGTTTTGTTTTTTTATACTGTTCAAATTTCGTTAAATTGTCTTTACTACACTAGGATCGGGAAGAGTTGTTATATAACCTGCGATATGGTTGATGTGAGGGATTAGCTAATGAAACGATCTGTTACGGCTAATTCTTGTTGTGTGGTGCATGGAACTGTGGGTAAATAACTAGAATGACAACGCTGATGATTTATCAATGTTTGACGTCATAAGGTCAAACGTATAAAAAAAACGAAACGAAATATAGATCTGTATTTTAACCAGATTGGTCCTTTCAAACATGGTTTTCCCTTGTCGGTAGTGCAGGACAGAAGCCCCCAGTCATTTAAATGGGATAAAAAAAACAAGGTCCTGTATACACGGTGGCATGCATGTGATAACCGAAATCCTGACAATTTTTCATTATTATTGAATGGATGACTTTACAAACGCAAATCTTCACTTAAAGCATCCTATTCTTTCACACAATTTACTGTTATAACTTTTGAAAGCATGGCATGGTCATCTGTGTGAGATGGCATCTAGATCACCAACAGTTCATTGCAAATTAAGTCTGTGCATGTAATTTTTTTATGGGCGTTTGTATGGCCAAATATTGGCAAATACCACGCTGCATCATAAGGTCTGACATTGAGTCAACTTGTGTGGTTTTGATTCCCTGGTTTTACATGACAAGGAGTAGGGTTTTCTCTGGGTCCTCTGGTTTCCTCCCACCTAAAGAGTGTTTGGTTGGCCAGAAAGTAGGGTTGCCTGTCCAACCTCAGGTATTTCTCTGGGTCCTCCTTTTTCCTCACACTGCGAAAGACCCCTACGCGCAAGAAAATTAATGAAATAAAAATGACCCCTGTGCTACTCCCGAAATGTCCTAGTTTGTGTCATATGAACATTAAACCACTCTCTCTCTTTTCAAAATCGAATTACCTTAATTGTATCCAGGCTTGTGGCGAGCATGAAATGTTTTCTTGATCAATTTATATATCCAACAAGTTTGAGCTTAGTCTAGTACAATCCATGTGGTGCACGTCATTTCACCCTGGAACATATTAGTATTTTTTGCGTATTTATTGATACCATTATTTTGTTTTGTTGTATATAGTTTGAAACCCCGAGTTTATCTGGAGATCAGTTAAATAATTTATTAGAAGATTGTGCTAGATCAATGTCAAGGACATCTTGTATGACAGAAAACGATTCATTACCCGAGATTACTCCCAGGTTAGTATTAAAACAAATTGTCCGAGACTATTCCCGAGGTTGGTACCTAAATAAATTACCAGGGATGATACTCCCTAATTAGTACTAAAACAAACACAAGGCCTGGCAAGGACATTGTCTAATCGTTCTGATTGGATGATAAACTGCCGTCAAGTTTACACATTGATATATGAACGTAAGCCTTGACATTTAGAATTTGAAAAATAAAAATTAGGTGGTTTGCCGCTGTATAGCGTAGCCTGGTCGGTACTGAAATATAAAATGTTAAACACCATTTCATAAATTTCATTCGACTGTATCAGAGTCTTCTGGGGGGTTGTATGGTTAGCAGGTGTACGCATAGTTATTTGTATCATAAGGTCTGTTATTGAGTCAACTGGTGTGGTTTTGATTCCCCTTTGTACGTGATAAGGAGTAGGGTCACATGTGGAGCCTCTTGGATTTCTTGGGGTTCCCTGATTTCCTCCCACTGCTAAAGACCCCCACGCGCAAATGAATTATTGAAATAAAATTAAACAATGTGTTAGTCCCAACATGACCTAGTTTGTGTCGAGTGGGCATTTAACCCCATTTCTCTCTCTCCAAGTTTTCTGAATCTGTCAGTATTTATGTAATCTATTTACTTGTTTTTATGAATGATATGAATATATTATTTTATTTGAACAGATCCGTCCAATCATCATCTAGATCTAGTCTCTATGACAACCCACCTGTTCTTCCTCATGATGTCTTACAAAAACTACTAGCTGAAGCTTATTGTCCAATCAGTAGCAGGCTTTCATCTGTCGTAGAAGAAACTGATGAAGGTTGGTTCATTTATTTCTTTATCTCCTTTTTTGGCTTGGGTGGGAGTGAGGGACTGATATTAAAAGTATATGTCTAATTGCTCGACAAAATTCTCCTTCGATAGCGTGCTGCGTTATATAGGAAATATAGATTTCTATATGTCCATATGAAATGCCCTGTTATTAACAAAATCATTCTTTCAGGGGCATTTTTGGAGATTAGATAAAGAGCTGGCAGTTCTCACTATAATAGTTAAAACAATAGTGATTTGATTAGGTTCTGGATAAGTTAATTAATGTCTAATTAATAATTTAGATAAGGTTTCAGGCCGAAAGAAAGACCTGCAATAGGCAGATTTAGCTCTTGCATAATGTATGTTTAATATATGAATAAAAATTTAAAAAACATAAATTGATAATACATGTAATTGAGTTGCCATCTTTTTTATCTTTAGAAGAGGAAACGGAACCGATATCTGCTGAAACTTGGAGACTGGTTGCCGAGCAGAGAGTCGACGATGAAGCAATCAAAAACATCAACGTCACACACAAGCATTCAACAAGCGACAGCCATCTTAGAAATTCACGATCCCGACAATCTAGTTTTGAAGAATATAATCAGAATATTTTCTCCTCTCAAAGTGAAACTTCGAAACCCGAATACGACAAGCGGCCATTTTTACCCGAAATCAGTAAAAGTCCGTTTTTAATTTCACAGGGACTAAATAATGAAATCGTCCGTCCAACAAGCAGTGGTCGACGCGGTTCTTCTGGTGACCCCGGCTCCATTCAAATTATACGGAATAGTTTACAAGACAATAATAACAGTAATATGACAGTGGAGTCGTTCTCCGATTGTAACAGCGACGTAGGGGAGACGACTCCCGTACCACGACCGCCATCTTGTGATAAGAGACCTTCATCCAATCAAAGCAGTCGTTCTGTTCGTACTTTAACGCCCAGTTCTTCAGAATCATAAGTCGTTGAATTCCATGGTGTTATTTATGCGTAATTGACTTTTAAAGGTGAAATGTCTCCAACTGATATATAATGTGATAAGGTTTTCCCTCGAGTTCTTCGGTGTCTTCCAGCAGTAATGATCGAAATCATTCGCACGATCTGTGCCAAGGGCCAAATTGAAAACAAGCATCAGGCTTTATTTGCTACCCTTGTAAAATGACGAAAATATTTTATTATTAAACTGATCTATTGTAAAGTAATAGATGATATTCCATATTTGTTTTTGATAAGTCGAATAGAGATGAGATCAGACTCGTTGGAGAGAATATAAATCAGGCTCCTTGGAGGAGGTCATTTCATCTGTCTGGAATTCAAGAGTTAGGGTCAATGCACTAAGCTATACATGAATCGCTAATTTGGAAAACAATGTGCATTGTGGGAGAGAGGTGGGAAAACTTACGAGGAGCGACCATTGCTTTGCATGGGATTTCTCTGACCGAATTTCGAAAAACACAGATTTTACGTTAATTTTAGTGCATCAACTATCTGTGTCTCTATCACATGATACGCCATATAACCCATCACTAAAATTAACGTAAAATCAGCGTTTTTTTTAATTTGGTCAGAGAAATCCCATTCAAGGCAACGGTCGCTCCTCGTAAGTTTTCTCACCTCTCTCCCACGATGCACTTTGTTTTCCAAATGGGTGATTCATGTATATGTAACTGTTTGTACAGTCTTAAGGCTAATCAATAATTTCCAGCCAGAGATACCACAGCATTACATATTTTAATGTATTTTAACAGAAGTACTGTAACATTTCATCTGTTTGGAAGTCAAGAGTTAGGGTTAACATACTAAGCTATGCAACTCAGGGTTCGTACGCTTCCTGGAAAACCTGGAAAGTCATGGAATTCCACCTATGAAAATTCCAGGCCTGGAAAACCTGGAATATGAGTATTTTATCATGGAAAGTCATGAAATTTTCATCTCTGTCTAGTAACTTATCACCCTACCCTCGGAAATTTTATTCCATTTATTCAATTTGTAAAACTTATACGAAAGATAAGTACGGTAAAGAAAAAATAGATCTAAGTAAACATGCATAGACCAACTTCAATGCAATGCTCTAATTTTGGTCCTGGAAAATGCCCTTTTTGGTCCTGGAAAGTCATGGAAAAGTCGTGAAATTTTATTCATATTTTAGTGTACGAACCCTGGACTAACTGTTTTTTCACTAATTTCCAGCCAGAGATACGACAGCATTACATATTTAAATATATTTTAACAGAAGTACTGTAACATTTCATCTGTTCGGAAGTCGAGAGTTAGGGTTAACATACTAAGCTATGTAAATCCGGGTTCGTACGCTTCCTGGAAAACCTGGAAAGTCATGGAATTCCACCTATGAAAATTCCAGGCCTGGAAAACCTGGAATATGAGTATTTTATCATGGAAAGTCATGAAATTTTCACCTCTGTCCAGTAATCACCCTACCTTCGGAAATTTGATTCCATTTATTCAATTTGTAAAACTTCTACGAAAGAAAAGCACGGTAAAGAAAAAATTATAGATCTAAGTAGACATGCATAGACAAACCTCAGTGCAATGCTCTAATTTTGGTCCTGGAAAATGCCCTTTTTGGTCCTGGAAAGTCATGGAATTTCATTCATATTTAAGTGTACGAACCCTGGACTAACTGTTTTTTCACTCATTTCCAGCCAGAGATTCCACAGCATTACATATTTTAATATATTTTCACGGAAGTATTGTATTTAATGTGTATCTATAATTTATTGTAGTTTTATGGTGTAAATGTCAGTGTATTTAAAAAAACATGTACTTTATTTTAATCAAATTCAAATAAACAATATATAATTTAAAGTTGTTTCACATGATTTTAGTGCAACTGACAGATTTCTTGCTTTTTTTTAGCCCCATTAGTCCCGGCAATGGTCTCTTGATCGCAATACCCCAGTTTCAGATGTTGGGGTAAGCCGAGAAGGACCTTCGTGATCATCAAGGAAGAAAGTGTGCCTAGTTGTTCAGATGGGATGGAAAATCAAGATCCCTTATGTACAGGGGATGCTGGGGTGTGTGTGGATGGCTGAATGTTAGGGCGTGCATGCTTTATTATAAGGTCTGTCATTGTACGTGACAAGCTAGGGTCGCCTGGTATTGTGGGAACATCTCACAAATAATTGATCAAAAGTATTGTGCCAAGGAGACGTTGAAGCCCATTGCATTCTTTTTCTACCTTTTTCTATGCTTTTTTTTTTGAGGGGGCAGGGGGCTGATTTTCTTGCTTGGATCATTGATCGGGTTGCATTAAATACATACAAAATGCAAGAGTTAATCTGACTACTGCAGGTCTTTCTTTAGGCCTGAAGTGTTATCTAAATTATTAATTTACTTATTTAGGCGATAGTCAATTATCTGTCTGATTTTCAATGGATTTGAATCCGATCTGCTGTTCAACACCCATTGATGATTAGATTATCAAGACTTTGTCAAATATTGTGACAGCGGTAATCAAAGGCTACAGTGACTTCAATATAATTTAACTGAAATTATTAGCAAACTTCCTTTACATTATTTAGTTCTTAACAATTATTGTGAGAACAGCTAGCTCTTTATCTAATCTGCCATAATGTTTCTTTAAATGAATTATTGTGGTCTGTACCCTAAGTCACTAAACAGAGTTATTTCCCTTCAACTGTTTACCTCCCAGAAGTCCAATCCAATATGTCAGCCCCCATGAACAACACGCAATAAGAGTATTCAACTGTTTCAAGTACAACATGGCCAATATTTTGAACCAAGAAGTGGCAGTTATCAGTCACATTAAGGCATTTATTAAAGAAGGTTCGTATCTATGATTTATTTACACTTTTAATGATAATTTTGTGGATGATGTTCACGAAAAACAAATTGTTTTGTACAAATCAGAAATCGGTCAAATTTCATCCAATAATTGGAGCATTTGGCATTTGTTTACGTTTCTCTCAGATTAGAATGGTTATACATAATTAAGACTACAGTAAATCAGGGTGTCATTGAGTCAACTGGCGTGGTTTCGAATCCCTGGCTGTACGTGACAAGGACTAAGGATTAATATAAAGGAGTAGGGTTGCAGCTGTCCAACCTCGTTGGTTTTCTCCGGGTCCTCCAGTTTACTCCCACTGCTAAAAAAAAACCTACGCCGGGTAGACTAATTGGGGATTTTTTAAGTGAATTCCGGTGATTAGTCAGGCCCCTACGGCAAGTAAATTATTGAAATAAAATTAAACCATATATATTGTTACTCCCGAAATGACCTGGTTTGTGTTGAGTGGATGTTAATCCCCATTTTTCTCTCTCTCAACAATAAATCAGTACTGGTACCCGAATTAATATTGTAGACGACTCACGTTCAAAGATTCGTGTCAAGAGTTTTTTTGCCAGCACTAATACTAGTAGTAGCCATGCATCAATGGATAAAGTTCTATTTCACTAACATACTACCAACGGTAGGCTACCTATACTGTGGTTATAGAAACTTGAAATGTTAAGAGTTAACGATCAATAGCTCTTGAAATCGACCGAATCGATCAATAGCTCTTCATTTCATTGCATTTAGCTTTTGCCGAGAGGTACACTGTTCGGCCGATTGACTCTATTTAAACGGGAACTTGTAGAGTTACGTTACCGTACTGAAATAGGACCCTCTGTCGTCTCAGTGAGTCTGTTCTATATCTAAGGCTAATTTTGAGTACTTGGCCTTGCCTTCTATTTTGCGATTGAAAAACATTAACAAAATGCATTATTACTATTATTAGATTACCATTGCAAGACCGGCATTTGTATTGGCAGGTTGATTCGAACTTGTATTTGTATGTTGTTCATCATCTTGTATTTGTATGTATTGTAGAAAGCAGCAATATTAATCCCTTGGTTGTGGAATATCTAAATGGAGAATATGAAAATATTTTAAAAAGTGAGACAGCAGAAAAGTTATTACGAGAAAATCCCAAAGATACGGAAAATTTGGTTTCATTGATAAAGAATAATGTTGAGAAATTGTTACACAGTGAAAACGCAGAGCCTAATAAAACGTAAGTATTGCATACTACCCTTGGTTGTTTCTATACAATAAATTTGATCTTATCTTACGTGTGGAGTGTGGAAGATGGTTTCAGGGCCAGTGTCAGATCTGTTAAGACAAACTTTTTTCGACATCACAAATCTATTCTTATCATAGACTTCTTTTCCTGCCGTATAAACGAGGAATATATTACTGGCATGGATTTGAAGCAGGTACGAATTATTACTGTACGGGAATTAGATATAAAAGATAATGAGGTGCACTTATTATTTTTGGGGTATTCAGGAAGCAATATGTTACATTTATACATAAAAATATTGAAGGTCTATATACCACGACGTCATAACAACTATTACGGCAGATTCACGTCACGCCACTCAGTCAGCAGACGGCTCGGCTGTCTCCCTTGATAGTCTATATTCCTTTGCTTCTTGTATACATTTAACTATGTGGTTACTTGTGTAGCGGAATTTATACAACAATATACTTACATTCGTAATTCTTACAACATATAATAGATCATGACTCATGCTTACACTATATAATTATTTCTTTGGGTTGCATTCCCAGTTGTTTTCAAATTGAGTGAAGTCTGTGTCACCACAGGCCCGGGACTGTACAGCGCAGTGGACGCTTACGGCTAGCCCCCCGGATCCATTCGCCTTTTTTTAATTGTTTGTTTGTTGTTGTTTTTTGAGTATGGTGTCTTGTCGCTATGTTTGTCCTTTGTGTAAATCATATGTGGTGCAGTCCCCCTGCACTTACTATTGATGCTATTTCCTGAAAATTTTGGTCTGTATTAACCCCGACTAAAAATGCCCCAACTTTAAAGTTGGAATTCACAGAAGAGTAGTCTGAAATATCCGTTGTTTCAGCAAGTTTTTTCTCATACCACACTTTATTGAGTAGGCCCATAATTGTCTTCTGGTTGGGTACCAAAAAAGGGGGTGGCGGTGGATGGCAGAATGGTTAGCACGTGAGCTGTATCATAAAGCCTGTCAAATGGCGTGGCTTAGATTACCCTGTTGTACGTGTCAAGGAGTAGGGTCGCATGTCCAACCTGGTGAGTTTTCTCTGCGTCTTCCGGTTTCCTCCCACTTCTAAAGACACCTTACGCTCAAATGAATTATTGGAATAAATTAAACCACATGTGAGTCCCCAAATGACCTAGTTTGTGTCGATTGGATGTTAAACCCCATTTATTTGTTTCTCTCTGACAAAAAGTAGGAAGTAAAACCCGATATCAGTTATTGTATTTTGATATATTTCAGGGAACTAGAGATTTTATTGGTGGGTGTGGCATCTCTACAGTTATTTGTACAGAATAATTGGTTAGGACCTTTAACGTCATCATTACCTACAGAATTTATACACCAACGATGTCGGGATACGGTAATTATAATTTATACACCAACGATGTCATCTGATAATAATAAATAATAATGAATATTTAATAAATCACACGCATTCCATCTAAACGTAGGGATAGCCTAGACGTCTAGAGTGCCGCGCTTCGACCTCTAGCTGGCTGCACACCTCTGGCTTTTGGCTGTGATTTCGAGCCTTGGTGTGAGCGTATGTGGCATGGAGATAGGGGCGCCTTCTCAACCTCGTGGGTTTCCTCCGGGCACTCCGGTTCCCTCCCACTGCTAAAGTCCCTACGCGCAACCGAATTATTGAAATAAAATTGAACCAAAGGTTAGTCCCGAAATGACCTAGTTGTGTTGAGTGCTTGTTAAATCCCATCTCTCTCTCTCTCTCTCTTCAGTTTTATAGTTCACTCTTTATAATATGATTCAAACAAATAAGATTTTAGTTTTGATTTGAAAGTTTCCAAACATTTTAATATTTTGTGATTTACGGGCAAAGAGTTCCATAGTTTTAGCCCAGTACGGTGGGAAAATTGTCGAAACCCAAATTTAACTTATACACCAACGTGAGAGTGTGAGAGAGAAATGGGGGTTAACGTCCACTCGACACAAACTAGGTCATTTCAATAATTGGCTTGCTCGTAGGGTCTTTAGCAGTGGGAGGAAACCGAAGTGCCCGGAGGAAACCCAGGAGGTTGAGAAGGTGCCCCTATCTCCATGTCACATATGCTTACACTAGGGCTCGAAAACACAGCCGCAAGCCAGAGGTGATTGGCCATCTAGAGGTCGAAACGCGACACTCTAAACCACCAGGCCACCCCAACCCCCCTATACACCAATGTGTCAATATTAACACTGCGCACATTAACCTGTTGTACTTGTGCTTTTGAAAATTAAAACCTTTTCATTTGTCTTTGTGTTTCCATGGAAACAAATTTGACATATTTTTTTTATATCCAATTTATATTTTGAATCACATCTAATAAACTATTCAAGATTTCTTTATGAAAGTTCGTACACAGAGCAACTTGCTTATTAAAAACTTCTCAGAATTGACATTTTTCGTGTATCCATGGAAACAAATTACATGAACAGGTGTTGTTGTATTTTTCAGGTAAATAAACGTAGTTTAAATGATTTAAGTGTTGATGGTGAAGCTGTGTATAATTTAACAAGATATTTACCGTTTTTATATATAGCTAATATTATTCTATTAGAATCTAGAGATTTCCTCTCTCATTTACACGTAAGTTATAACACCTCCCATATTTATATATAGCTAAATTAGAGATTTTGTCTCTCATTTACAGGTGTTATGTTATCAGAATTTACTTACCGGGTACTTAATCTTTTAGCGCCTTAATCCACCCAAAACTACTCTCCCTATAGAGTCTCAAATCCCCAGGGTCAAAGGAAAAGTGGAAGCAACTTGCATGGTGGCGCAGGGAATGAGACGTTTGCTCGCTAACCTAGAGGTCCCGTGTTCAATCCCTGCATCTGGCTTAGTTCCTTCATTTCAATGGTGCAGGACCAAGATGGGTTTGAAAAACTTAGGTTGTGTGTACACATTTCTTTCCAAGAGAATATATATGAGCTTCTCCAGCACAGTTAGAAGAAGCTTGCGCCAGTTTGCGGTACTCTGATTTTTTGGAACGGAACCAGGAAAGTCCATATTTACATGAAGCAAATGATAAAGGATTACTCAGATAGAAAATAGGTAGTGATTGATCGGAGCACATGTTCTGTTGATATTATGGACTTCAGTTTTTCCTTGAGTTCATCTATACCAGTGATTCTCAATCGGGGTTCATGTGCACCCCCAGGGCCGAATTCGAAATGCTCGGGGATGAAATTTAGAAAAAGGGGTAATTGGGGGGGAATTATACAAAAAGGGGTGAATTTTGTGAATAGGGGGATTCCTGACCGGGAGCCATCAGTCAGAATGTTACCGACAACAAAGCGTATCCATTGGTCGGAAACTAAATGACTGACTAGAATAATTAATAGAGACGCTGAGTATAATGGCGCTTATCCTATCTCGTGTACTGTTGATTGTTCGGTAAGTGGGTAACCTAGTCTCATCTAAATGTGAAATAGACTATAGGCAGCTAGGTAGGATAGATCGTCAATGTCTATCGCTTTTTACACCCAACTCTGCACGGCCTGAATGGGGATTCCCAATTTAATTTCAATCACTTGTCATGACATCTCCATTGTGCTTTCAATGTGTAAATCCATGGCATCGGTTTGATAATTGTGTTTGAACCAATACCTAATTAGCAAGTTACAGTTTTAAGTTTTTAGTAATTGGATGTTTTATAGTGCCAGGGGGAATAGCGGAGAAAAATTTTCTCAAGTGGGGAATTGTATCATAAAGGTTGAGAAGCACTGATCTATATTTTGCTTCCTTGTGAAAGAAACACCCACATGACAGCCGCTCTAATTCCTTGTTGAAAAAATATTGCAGCTAATTATTGAAATTATAAAATGCACCGTATATAAATGCTGGTAGGTGCAGTATTAAGGGAACTGACAAACCTCCATGCGTTCATTGTGGCCAAAGGAAGAACCCTATTGATTTTGTTGCTCATAGATATTAAGAAGACTGACAAGCTTCTATCTATGGTCTACTATATATACTATGGTCTATATTTTTGTCTCTTACATTCCAGACCTCTAAATGGTGGTTATTAAGATGTTTATATATACAACAAGAAGTACTGGACGATCGTTCTCCGACGTTAAGATCAACTGTATTAGAATTAATAGAATCTATCGTGAAACAAGAACCATTATTTACACACGATCAATACACGTGAGTAATCGGGCAAGAAATGTATTTAAAGGGGGAATACCAATAATTGATGGAAACATTGTTGAAAATCATTGGTCTTCTCCTTTAAAGCACACTGTATGGTGGGGGGGGGGGGTTGGCTGAATAGTTAGCACGTGCACGTTGTATCATAAAGCCTGTAATTGACTCAACTGGTGTGGTTTCGAATCCTCTGCTGAATGTGACAATAGTAGGGTCGCCTGTCCAACCTTGTGTGGGTTTTCTCCGGTTTCCTCCCTCTGCTAAAGACCCCTACAAGAAAGCAAATTATTGAAATAAAATTAAACCACTTGTTAGTCCCAAAATGACCTAGTTTGTGTCGAGTGGTCATTAAACCCTCCGCATTAGCCCAGTCAGTGTAGCAAAGTAGGACGTTAAAGTCTATCAGGTTTTTCCATCCTAGTTTTATGTTGTCTGGGGGTGCAGGAAAGGAATGAAGTCTATGGCACAAAAAATCCAATGTCCTGTGCAGCACAAATTAGTAGTGCTTTTAAAAGATTCATTGGTATTTGGAATTCGATTGTGTGTTCAAATTCCCCTCAAAGAGTAACATTACTAACAATAGATTGTGTTAAACCATCTTTATTTAATTATAATGTATATAATTTCTGCCTTCTGTTTATTATCAGGAACCAGGTTATAGAATTCCATCTAGAAGCTGGTCATCTCTGTCATATTTATTATGAATATAAACAGGGACAAGATCATTTTAATCAGGCGAAAAAACTCTCAGGTCTTGAAATACATTTAACAGGTTAGTCATATATACCACAGGAATATCTTTCTCACTTTTTCATGAATATGATTTCTTTCTCCGTTGTGTATAACTAAGAACGCTATCTGCTTCATCTTTTTTCAATAATGTGCCAGGTTCCATGTTGAACACTTTTGCACATGATAGCCTATCAAACGCGATAGCCTATAAAAGAAATAAGGACACAGGAAACTGATGACTGTAGTCACTTTTAACGAGAAAGAGAGAGAAATGGGTTTTAACGTCCACTCAACATAACTAGGTCATTTCAGGACTAACATATGGTGTTTTAATTTTATTTCAATAATTTCGCTTGCGTGTAGGGGTCTTTAGCAGTGGGAGGAAATTTGAGTGCCCAGAGAAAACCCACGAGGTTGAGAAGGCGCCCCTAGTGACTTGTAACAAAATATACTCTGTTCTTTACCAAAATAGTTTGGTTAAATCCAAAATGGTTATAGACAAAAAAGTATTAGATCATACTAGAAAACAAATTCATACTGTACACTATATTGTTAAAATTTGTGAAAAAGGTTAATTAACTTGCCAATATCAAGGTCTATTATTAACATGAAGATATCAGGGTCTATAATTAATGTTTATATTGTAGGAGCAATGGGCAAGAGAACCCGTTATCAACAAGATGAGAAAGCTCAACTTGCTCTAGAGGTCAAAAGGTTAAAAGAAAAGGTTGGGCTTGATCCTGAAGAAAATGTTTCATTACCCAAAGTAAGTGCAGATAAGTTAACACCCTTTTCATGTATTTATTCATTGCGTCTCTAATATACTGCTGACCTATGGTTTCTGATTTGTTGTTATTGTATGTCTATAATACTTGTTTCTGTGCTGCCTTAAAAATTTTGAGAATACATGTTCCCTCACGTAACTTCCGATTAAACAAACTTCATCAGCTGTGTTGTCCAGGATGGAAGCTAAAATCATTCGGATACAAATCATTCTCAGTGCACCTACCAGAAATCATTAAGTCATCACCAACGCTCTCTTGTTTTAAATCAAGACTTAAAACCCATCTTTTTGAGAAATGTTATCATGATTAATAATCAAGTGAACTATATGCGCTGTGAGCATGCCTCTGTGCATGGAGTACTAGCGCTATATAAATGTACATATTATTATTTTAGGTTATGCAACTGGATGATGATACAGTTTTAAATCAGATAAATTTCACAGATAAAGATCATTTATTCGCTCCACAGTTAACTCCCTTAGAACAAAGTGTTGTCATAGGCTGCATGTGAGTAGAAAATATTTTAAATGTTCTGGGACCTTATTAATATGCCGCTCCTTATTACCATATACTTTCCTTAAATAGCCAAACTATCATCATCGTTGAACATTTAGAACAAAGTGTCTTCATTGGCTGTATGTGAGTAGAAAATGTTCAGGAGCCTTATTCATATACCTCTCCTTGCTCAAGTAAACATTGAAGTGATTATTACCATATATAATAGCTGAAGTATCGTGGTTGAACATTTATTTAGAGCAGCCAGAACCTTGATTTTGTAGTTGAACTGTATAATTGAATGAATTTTAATTAATATTAAATGTCCAATCTTTATTATTATTATACACACGTTATATATTATAATTTCTAGGGAAGCTTATAGAAGTTTTTATATTATTTTGTATCCCTGATGTATTATGATTTATAGGGAAGCATACAGAAGAAGTTTGGCCAGTGAAAGATTAACTGATGAAGAAATTTTAACATATTTAAATGTAAGTCATGTTATTATTAATAAGGGGTTTGTCGTTTAATCTTGGGCTTTAGATAAAAGATCTGTCATTGAGTAGTTTCAATCCTACAAGGAGTATGGCCATGTGCCTAACCTCATGCATTATCCTGGGGTCCTCCTGTTCCTAAGGCTACTACAGACCCTTGGGCTGCAGCCCCGTCAGCCTCACACCCCGATAATCAACACCTATTGAGTGGATGTTAAAATTTATATCTCTCTGCTATATTGTTTATATGAAGTTGAAAACATATTAAAGCACAATGAACCAGATCATTCACAAACTATTCTAATATTATGACTAAGTATGTCCAATATACAAAAAACTTCTTGAAAAATGGACTTGTATTCCAATTTTTATTGAAATATATCAAAACATAGACCGTAATAAAAGTTTTACAGAGGTCAGCACCTTTTATTAAAAACAAGAAAAAACACTAAAATGATATAATTACAGTGTGTATTTGATTGTAGTGTATAATTATGTTAAAATGAGTGTATATTTGTATCATTTTATTACACTTAAGTGTATAATTATGTAAGTTTCTTACATTGAGTGTATATTTATGTAAATTTATTAGATAGTGTAAATTCTTGTTACATTGAGTATAAATAATGATGTTATTTATTACAGTGAATATTTTATTCCAGTGTATATTTTATTGTAGTGAATATTTTATTCCAGTGTATATTTGTGTAATTTTTTTCCAGTGTATATTAAGTCAGCTATGTAATTGGAATGTTGGAGTAGTTGGTTTAATGTTACGATCTAAGTTAGAGAGAGACAGTAGACGGAGAGTTGAAAGATCTATGATGCAATTTGAGGTGAGATATTCTGATCAAATTTATCAAAGTTAAAACCATATATCCTCAGTTGCATTTCTCCAAACAATATCTAAATTTTTACTGAAATTTATTATTTAACATTGGATTCAATTGGATTAAAATTAGTATACACTGAAAATAAAAAATAAAAAATTATTGAAATATGTTTAAAAATAGTGTGACCAATCTTGACGGTGGTCTGTTGAATGGCGATAGTGTGCCAGTTGACATCGTGAGTTTAACAACAATCAGGAGGATAGCTGGGGTAGATTCCCAGAAAGTAAATTGATAATAGGTATAAGCCTGATAACGTTGAGCGAATACTCTTCGAAATGTAGCTCAAATAAATAAGTAGCTGTTTTTCGATAAGTATGAGTTATAGTTTATTGTTCTATCCGATTTCTAAATGCCTTTTAAAGATTAGATTGATAATGTTAGAGTATTTATATATATAAAAGTAATATTGACTATTTGTATATATTCCAGGAGCTTGTTAATCAAGTTAGTAGAAATGAAAGTAGTAATATCGATAGAATACAACTCTTCTACGCTAATCGCGTTCCAAATATCTGGAACTTAAAGGTAAATAAATAATATCCTCAGATCTGTGATTATATTGTTATTTAATGATACGGGGGGGTTGGATGGCTGAATGGTTAGCAAATGCGTTCTGTATCAAGGTCTGGCGTAGTTCGATTCCCCAGTTGTATGTGACAAGGAGCAGGGTCTTCTCTCCAGTGGAGGCAATTATTGAAATTAAATTGAACCATATGTTGGTCCCAAAATGACATAGATTGTTTCGAGTGGATGTGTCATTAATTGGTGTGTCTATGTAACCATTTGTCATAGGCTTGTACCTAATTATATTGTTTCATGTTCAGCCCCCCAGGGGCAGAGCGACACCGTTTTTTTCGTGTTTATCATCTACAGGCCGCAATTCTGAATGGATCATCTTGGAACTTTTCATATTTATTCCTTATACGTCAAAGACAGCAATTATTTATTTTAAGTGCATGCCTGACCCTCTGAGGCAGTGTCACAGGCACTTTTTGTTAATATTTTTTCTGTAAATTTGACAAAACAAGCCCAACGCCTAGTATTCTTTGCCTCTTGTCTTATTACAGCCATTTCATATTTTATTGTCTTCATTTAAAAAAGTACCATATCAATCAAAGAAATGTGGACAAATATTGCAGCATATGTGTTTATTTGTTTGCAGAAAGAGTTAGGGTATCTACTACTGTCGCTAGGTTGTACAAGTCAAGCTAAAGATTTATATGAATCACTGGAGATGTGGGATGAAGCTATACCATGTTATCAGAGAATGGGCAAACTAGATCAGGTAATATTCAAATTTTAATCTTTCAATTAATTCACGGTTATTTTTTAATGTTTCAATTTATTCACGGTTATTTTTTAATGTTTCAATTTATTCACGGTTATATTTCAATGTTTCAATTTATTCATGGTCTTTTTGTCAAAACGTTTTGCTGGTTATTGCTATATTTTGATACTCAGCATTTTGTGTTAACCAATTAGCATATTAACTAGCGTGGTTTTGATTTACCGGTTGTACATGACAATGATCTAGTTTATTGGTCTGATTTTCTGCCACTGCTAAACACCCCTATGCACATGTGAATTATAGAAATGAAATTGAACCATATGCTAGTCCCGAAATAACCTAATTTATGGGTCCAGTTCCCTCCCACTGCTAAAGTCCCCTCTGCGCATGTGAATTATTGAAATAAACCATATGTTAGTCCAGAAATGACCTAGTTTGTATTGAGCGGACGGTAAACCCTATCTCTCTCTCTCTTTCTTTCTCTCTCTCTCTCTCTCTCTCTCTCTCTCTCCAGACATGATTAGACGATTAATTGAATGTAAACCTAATTTGTTATTTTATCGACAGGTGGAAGTTATAATACGAGAACAGTTGGCCAAACAGGAGACGCCTAATTTATACTGTTTCCTTGGTGACGTAACTAACGATATACAATGGTACCAGAAGGCCTGGGAATTATCCAATCACAGAAGTGCTAGATCCATGAGGTGTATGGGATTTCTATATTTTACGAAGCTCGATTACGAGACAGCTTTAGATTGTTTCGAGAAATCTCTTGAAATTAATTCTTTACAGGTAAGGATATAAAGCTCTAGGCATTGGCGGGAAAGTTCATCTTGATTTTTCGGCCTGGTTTCCCCTTGTCAGTTATACAGACGAAGGGCCTGACAAGGACAGCTGCCTAGTCATTAGGATGGGACGAAAAAACTGAGGTCCCGTGTACACATTGGTGTGCACGTAAAAGATCCCTTGGCAGTTCGAATTCAGTTGCTGCCCGGGAAAAAATTTTATTCAAATTTTTTTATTCTGAGCCTATCTAAGTTTGTAGTTTTGACAAGATAGGTGCATCGATTGTTTATTATCGTAACCATGGTTAAAGGATTAAAATGGTTTAAAGATTATGTTAATATTTTTTAACCTTTTTCTTTTTTTTTTTAATTACATAGATACCAGTCTGGTTTACATATGGCTGTATAGCCTTGACAACACATAAATATGAGAAGGCTGTTAAAGGATTTAAGAGATGTGTAACCATAGATTCTGATGTAAGTTAATCATACCACATGATAACACTTCTTCAGGACAAAGTCAATTTATCTTCCTTTATTGAGCGAAGGGAGATAATTTAAGGCTTAGGACATGAAAAATTGAATTTAAAGGGTTAGATCTATTTGATAAGGCCAACTTCACAGTCGGAACTATATGATAAGGCTAACTGCAAGTTTGATCGAAGGTCATGAGATGTAAACAGGGCTAGTGCTAATCCCTATGCAAACCCTAACCCTTGACGTAGCCCTAATGAATGCTTACCCTAACCCAACAATAACCTTATTTACATCTCCGTAACCTTGACAAAAATTGAGCTGGCCTTAACAAATAGATTTACACACTCGGCAAATCTCGACAGTTTCCAGTACCCTACATCTAGACTCGACTGTATGACAGTAGTTGATCTACGACCATACATTTGCGATGTGGCTACCGGTTTACTTCAAACAGGAAAACGTGCCGCTTTTACAAAAAAGTCCCAAATTGCGTCTTTTGTAGAGTGCGTATACCTAAATAAGCAGAGATATTGTCTCAAGGCTGTTGGTTTGATAAAATTCCCTGGTAATTCCACAAACCCAACGTGACGTTTGTTGTTATAATACACTCTCAACAGCAATCACCATGGGGGAAGCGATTGTTTGCATTCGGAACCATTAAACTAGATCAAATATGGCGGAAATGGTTGGGTTTGTTGATATAATACACTCCCCAGAGAAATAATCATTTGGAACCATTAAAATAGGTCTTATATGGCGGAAATGGTCACACAGCCGAGATTAAGATGCGTGGAATCTGTCGAGGTTTGTCGAATGGGCCTTCACAAATAGATCTAGCCAATTAAATGTGGTTTAACCTCCACCTTGCTACACCAACAAGGCTTATGAAGACAGTTGAAAAAAATAATTTATAGACCAACTACATTATTCTTAGTTTATTACCAGCCATGTTTTAAAATACAAATATCTTTATCTATCATTAATTAATTATATACCTCTTCTTCTAAATGTGAATTAAGGATAGATGTGAGTTACGGATAAATGTGAATTAAGGACGATCTGTGCCAAGGGCCAAATTGCAAAAAGGCCTCAGGCCTAATTTGCTACCCTTGTAAAATGACGCGATTATTATTATTATTATTATTATTATTATTATTATTATTATTATTATTATTATTATTATTATTATTATTATTATTATTATTATTATTATTATTATTATTATTATTAAGGATAGATGTGAGTTAAGGATAGAAGTGAGATAAATATAAATGTTAAATAAGGATAAATGAGAGTTAAGGATAAATGTGAGTTAAGGATAAATGACAGTTAAGGATAGATGTGAGTTGAGGATATATGTGAGTTAAGGATATATGTGAGTTAAGGATAAATGTGAGTTAAGGATAGATGAGAGTTATGGATAAATGTGAGTTATGGATAAATGTGAGTTAAGGATAAATGTGAGTTAAGGATATATGTGAGTTAAGGATAAATGTGAGTTAAGGATAAATGTGAGTTAAGGATAGATGAGAGTTATGGATAAATGTGAGTTAAGGATACATGTGAGTTAAGGATAAATGTGAGTTAAGGATATATGTGAGTTAAGGATAAATGTGAGTTAAGGATAAATGTGAGTTAAGGATAAATGTGAGTTAAGGATAGATGTGAGTTAAGGATAGATGTGAGTTAAGGATAAATGTGAGTTAAGGATAAATGTGAGTTAAGGATAAATGTGAGTTAAGGATAGATGTGAGTTAAGGATAAATGTGGGTTAAGGATAAATGTGAGTTAAGGATAAATGTGAGTTAAGGATAGGTGAGAGTTATGGATAAATGTGAGTTATGGATAAATGTGAGTTAAGGATAAATGTGAGTTATGGATAGATGAGAGTTATGGATAAATGTGAGTTATGGATAAATGTGAGTTAAGGATACATGTGAGTTAAGGATAAATGTACGTTAAGGATATATGTGAGTTAAGGATAAATGTGAGTTAAGGATAAATGTGAGTTAAGGATAGGTGAGAGTTAAGGATAAATGTGAGTTAAGGATAAATGTGAGTTATGGATAAATGTGAGTTAAGGATAAATGTGAGTTAAGGATAGATGAGAGTTATGAATAAATGTGAGTTATGGATAAATGTGAGTTAAGGATACATGTGAGTTAAGGATAAATGTGAGTTAAGGATATATGAGAGTTAAGGATAGATGAGACTTAAGGATAGATGAGACTTAAGGATAAGAATAAATGTGAGTTAAGGATAAATGACAGTTAAGGATACATGTGAGTTAAGAATAAATGTGAGTTAAGGATATACTAGAGTTAAGGATAGACGTGAGTTAAGGATAAATGTGAGTTAAGGATAACCAATTATATGTGTTTTTTTCTCCCAGAATTTTGAAGCCTGGAATAATATGGGTACAGCTTATATAAAACTAAAACAGAAGTAAGATAATATATTTATACATCATTCTCCCTACTTTATGATTTAAATTAGGGAAGCCACAATCAGTAAAGGGGCTGGCTCGCTAACCCAGAGGTCTTAAGTTTGCTTCCAGTATTAGTCGCAAAAGTTCATCAGGAATTATCAGCGTGGTTCTCCATTGTCAGTGATGCAGGACTTAAGTCAGTGCTTAGTTGTTGGGATGGGATGAACCCTTTAAAGTTGAAATTCAAAAAAAGAGTTGTGCTATAGTAGGACATTAAAACCCAAATTTATTTTATAACATAAACTGGAGAACATTTTGTGGTATGCACTTTAGGAAAAAAATTGAAAAGCGGCTTAACATCTTACATCATCAGTATCAAAGTTTTGTGAATTTGAAACATTTAAGCCCAATTCCATTCCAATCAACAATTTTTAAGATTAGAATGCCAAGAAATGTACAATTAAGTGACTCAGGAGTTCCTGAGTTTGGTCCAGACTCGAGCTCACATCGAAGCGTACAATAAATTCTTTATCTAATTTGTGAATTTCTGTGTTTCAGATCTAAAGCGTTTTTAACAATGAAAGAAGCTATAAAATATAATTATGAATCATGGCAACTGTGGGATAATATGATGGTTGTAAGTTATCAGTTACATCTCATATAGAGAAATTATACCTTTGTTTCTTGAATATAGTTTCCCATTTCTGTCGGGGATCACGGTGGCTAAGTGGATAAGGCGCTGGTTTGCTAGCCTGGAGGTCAGGTGTTCGATCCCTGCATTGGCTGAGAAAGTTCATCTAGATTTTCCGATGTGATTTCCCCTTGTCAGTTATGCAGAAGGAGGGCCAGACAAGGACAGCTGCCTAGTTGATCGGATGGGACCAAAAAAAAACGAGGTCCTGTGCACGTAAAAGATCCCTTTGCAGTTGGAATTCGATATAAGAGTAGGCTGTAGCGCCGCTGCCAGGGCATAATTTCCCTCACAGCACACTGTATGGCGTATGCCCGTCTTCCATTAGCCCAGGTTAGGGGCATAATAGTAGGACGTTAAACCCCTTTTCATTCATTCATTCCTATTTCTGTTGTAAGTTATCAATTATATCTCATATTTATGACTTTGTTTCTGGACCTATTTCTTGAATAGGGGGGTTGGGATGGCCTAGTGGTCTAGAGTGCTTCGACCTCTAGCTGGCGGCCACCGCTGGCTTGCGGCGGTGGTTTAGAGCCCTGGTGGTAGTCAAGGGGAAAGTGGTGGGGTGGCAGTCAAGTCGTTAGAAGGAGGGGGGGTGTTAGTCAAGTGGTCATATAATTTTTGTTTCAAAACTTACCAAACGGTACTCTGATTCAATGGTCAAATAAATTTGTAGTTTTACATAAGCCCGTTTGTAGTATAACATATATTTTTTTCATAATTTTCTAAGGGGGTCACTTTACAACTTTCTGAGAGTTTGGTCTATTGGACACATTATCATAGAAATAATGTTTCCATAGTTACCATGTTGGTCTCATTCTATTTTTAGATAGGAACTGATTGTGGTGAGTTTGAAGATGTGATATTAGCGTATAACAGATTGATGGATATCAAAGATAAATGGGTAGATGTAGAAGTAAGTACAACTACTATAGAGAGATCTCCCCTTGTCCCCTATTTCAAACACACTGGGGATACTCGATTAAACATTCCAGAATTGAATTCCGAGCATAGTGTCAATCGAGTAAAAGGAGAATTTCAGAGTACAACGCATGTGCCGACTGCAAAAAAATATCTCAACCAATCATGACAGCTGATATGTCACAATTCTACTCACACCACCTCAGCGGTCGGGACTGACAGAACAGTGACAGGACTGAATTCCGCGTCACATGATTGCAATTCTGTCGATTCGTTTTGGACTGTGAATCGAGCACCCCCTCTGTTAATTATGAAGAAGAAATTGGTTTTTACCATCTTTTCACAAGATGGTCTAGAAAATTGTGGATAGACTTAAAACATCTAAAAAAAATTGTAGTTTTGTTTTAGCATTTGTCAATTTCACAATTTTATTCTAGAATTCGCTGTTGTAGGTATTAAAGGTGTTGGTAAGATGTATAGAAGACGACCTAGATGATAAGAGAGGTCAACCATGTAAACGACTACAACCTAAAGTTCAACAACTTTTTGGTCGGATAACAGCCAAGGTAAATTCTATATCGGTGTTCCTGAAATATAATAAATAGTCTATAAGATTCAGTTAATATGGATTTTGCTGTCGGGGTGGGTGGGCCTGTAGTGGAAGGGGGCTATGGAGGGAATTAGCCCCCCCAAGCTGGCCACATCCTCAGCCCCTAAAAAGAAATTCTAAGCTGGCTACAGACCCATGTCAGGTCTCAGGCGATGCGATGGGTCTAGTTGTCCGTACCGTAGTCTCTTTACAAGCGGACAATAAATACAAATTGCATATATTCTTTATCCCTACAAATACTTACCCGAATTCCCGGTTGTACGCGTCAAGAGGTAGGGTCATCTGACCAGCCTCTTGGGTTTTCTCAGGGTCCTCAGTTCCTCACACTGCTAAAGAACATACCCGTGTTCGAATCATTGAAATAAAATTAAAACATATGTTAGTCCAGAAATGACCAAGTTTGTGTTGAGTGGATGTCAAACCCCATTTCTCTCTCCCTCTCTCATAAATACTTACCACAGGACCCAGGTGTAATCTACGACACCCTGTTGCTTTACATCATAAGGTCTGTCATTGAGTGAAGGGACATCGTTTCAATCCCAATCTTTTACATGACAAGGAGTAGGGTCGCCTGTCTAACCCTGTGGGTTTTCTCCGAGTCCCTATGTTTCCTTGCCACCTCTGAAAACTAACTGCAAGCAGATAGAAATCTAAATTATGACCTAGTAGTTTGTGTTCAGTGGATCTAAAAGCTCTCTCTCTCTAGTCACCACCCTGTCTGCCCTCTCTATCTCCCTCACCCCTCCCTCTTCTCCTCTCGCTCCCCCTCACCCCTCCTCTTATAATGGATTGTTTTATATATTGTATAGACAACTGGTAATGGTGATATTTGGAGATTGTATGCAAGATTAATTTTATTAAACAATAAACCAGAAAATATAGAAAAGGTAAAGAAACAGGGTTTTTTATTTTCTCTAAAATATCATTTGTTTAAGAAATAATCGACTTAAAGAAAGGACCAGCAACACTCTGTTTGTAAAGAAATTTAATTTTAAAAAAAAAATTGTGCAGAACAGTAGGATGTTAAACCCCTTTTCATTTAAAAATGTTGAATTGACCAATCTTTGAAACTAGTGGGTAGATGGGTTCCAAATCACAAATCAGCCATGACTGTCCGTTATAATTATTTGTCTTAAAAATTGATCAAACTTTCTCTGGACCAATTTAAATACTGTAAACCAGTGTCTTTTTTAAAATACTATTTTAAACAAGGATACCATTAACCTCTTGGGGTTGGGATGGCCTAGTTTTCAAGAGTGCCGAGTTTCGACCTCTAGTGGCTTGCCACCTCCAGCTTGCGGCTCTGGTTTCGAGCCCTGTTGTGAGCGTATGTGGCATGGAGATGGGGCCACCTTGTCAACCTCGTGGGTTTCCTCCCACTGCTAAAGACCTCTAGGCGCAAGCGAATTATTGAAATAAAAATTAAAACCATATGTTAGTCCCGAAATGACCTAGTTGTGTTGAGTGAACGTTAAACCCCATTTATTCCTCTCTCTCTCCCATTAACCTCTGACATGTAAATATTAATTGATGTCCTGTACAGATTAGTTCCCACTCGTAGATCAGTCAGAGAGATTTAATTGGATTTAACTTCATACTGTTAATGAAGACGACGAGTTATCTGAAGAGAAGTACATCAGATTTTGGGGGAGTTGATCAGTTGAAATATTGTAAATACGTTCTTCTACATAAAATCAAACAAAATAATTTGAATGTTAGCCAAAGTGTCGGATGATACAACAAAAATTATTAGTCAAAATCCAGGGAAATCCTGAAATTTATTTGAGTATTGGATGAAAATAGAAAAAAAAGGGGGTGGGGTAGTGGATGGCCAAATGATTAGCATGTGCGCGCTGTATCATAAAGCCTGTCATTGGGTCAACTGGCGTCGTTTTGAATCCCCGGTTGTATGTGGCAAGGAGTAGGGTCGTCTGTCCAACGAAAGTGACCTGGTTTGTGTTGAGTTAAACCCCATTTCTGTCTCTCAGAAAAGCAAGGTGTCTAAAATAGAACTATATTTTGTGTATTTATAGGGTTTACAGTATTTACAGAAATCTCATCGTTGTGTTTCACAGACGTCAAACTGGGAGAAAGACGAGAAAACTTGTAAAGAGACTACGGAACAATCAACAGAACTCGCTAAATGTAGGAAATATTTTCACTTATCTTATCAGTTATCAGCTGATAAGATTTCTAGGTTGTTTAAGGGAGGTGGCTCCAATTCAATGAGAAAATATTAAATAAATTTGACATTTATTTTAATTACTTGTTTCTACTACTGCTTATGACATTCAAATATAGATAATTGTGTTCCTTGGTGTTTTAGTTTGAAAGTATTGAACAATTTAAAGGCATAACAGGGCTGGCGGAGGCAATTCTTGATTGGGGGGGGGGGGCTTCCATACTAAGTCCCTATAGGCGAGGGTTCAGGGGCCGCAATAACCCGTAGAAAAGAGTACTTGCAGCTAAATTTTTTGGGGGCTCAAGTTCCCCCTAGCCCCCCTACTCCACCGGGCCTGCATAAAGACAGCTTTATTAGAGTCACTTGAAATACCTGTGTGTACATGTACACAGATCGACCCTATTGTATTGAGTCAAAATTACACACTCTTTAACATTTTTTTCCCTCCCACACACTACAAAAGAATATTTTGATTTAACCTTAATTTGTTGGGTTTTCTTTTCTTTTAAAAAATGGTGATGGGGTTCTTATCTTGATTACTGGATTGAAGATTGTGACATACTATTTTGGGTGGGGGTAGGGGGGGAGGGGTCTTACCTTACTTATTGTTGGACGATTGTGACATACTATTTTTTGTTGGATGATTGATTTTTCACTGATTTTATACATATTTATATTTTCAATATTTATTGGAAAGTGCACCTGAACACGCATGTAGAATACTACTAATAATTTTAGTTATTTGTAATGATTTCTTCTCCTGTATTTCAGTGTATATGACATGTTCGGAGAATATTACAGATAAAACATTAAAATTACAGAATTTATCGTCAGCTAAATTAATGATAAAAGGAGTTGTTACTAAAATGCGGGTAAGAATTTTATCTTTTTTTAATTGGGAGCCATGATGGCTGAATGAGTGAGGCATTGGGAGCCATGATGGCTGAATGAGTGAGACTTTGGGAGCCATGATGGCTGAGTGAGTAAGATTTGGGGAGCCATTGTGGATGAGTGAGTAAGACATTGGGAGCCAATGTGGCTAAGTGAGTGAGGCATTGGTAGCCACGGTGGCTGAGCAAGTAAAACGTTGGGAGCCATGGTGGCTGAGTGAGTAAGACGTTGGGAGCCACGATGGTGGGGTGAGTAAGAAATTGGGAGCCATGGTGGCTGAGTGAGTAAGAAATTGGGAGCCATGGTGGCTGGGTGAGTAAGACGTTGGGAGCCACGATGGCGGGGTGAGTAAGACGTTGGGAGCCATGGTGGCTGGGTGAATAAGACGTTCGGAGCCATGGTGGCTGAGTGAGTAAGAAATTGGGAGCCGTGGTGGCTGAGTGAGTAAGAAATTGGGAGCCATGGTGGCTAAGTGAGTAAGACATTGGGAGCCATGATGGCTTAGTGAGTAAGACATTGGGAGCCACGATGGCTGAGTAAGTACAACATTCGGAGCCACAGTGGCTGAGTGAGTAAGACGCTGGGAGCCATGGTGGCTGAGTGAGTGAGACATTATGCCCCATAATTAATCTAGGAGAAAGTACATTGTGATTTCCTGTTGTTGTTCCTACTAGTCAGTGGTGTAAAACAGAGGGCCTGGCAATGGACATGAACATATAGTCATAGACCCTGGACAGTTGGAAATCGAAAGAGTACGCCATAGCACCGGTGTCAGTGCAGCAAAATTTCCCAGTTAGTTCCCATTTCATTTTCATGTTTTATTGATAATGATAGAAATTTGTATTTTGTTTCAGCAACACCATACAGACCCTGTCAACCAGACGTTACCAGCATCAATAGAAGAGTTATGTAAAGGACTGGATAATCTCTTACAAGATATCGTCGATAAAATAGATGCTTTACGAAATGGATAATAAAATGATCTGATATAAACACTTGTTGATTGTATTTATAAAAAGATATTAAGGCCTTAGGTCCCTCAAAACCAATCTGATTAAAACACAGATCCAATTTTGTTTCGGTTTTTTTATAGTTCAAAATTTCGTTTTATTTGTCTTCACAACAATAGGATCTGGTAGAGCTGTGCCTTCTATAGTTTATGTGAGGAATTAGTCAATAAAAAAACGGTCTGTTACGACAAGTTCTTGACGTGTTATGCACGGAACAGTGGATAAACCGCTAGAAAAGTCAACGCTGATTAATTAATTAATGTCTGATGTCATAGGACCAAAAGCCGATCGTAAGACCCAAGACGCGATCTACAAGAACAAATGATCAGATCTGCATGTAATGTAGGCCATCGAAAGCATAAAAAAACGACACGAAATATAGATCTGCACTGGGGAAAAAGATGTGCTTCTGAGATCCAATATTTAAGAAAAAATGCAAATGCAAATTTTAAAATTGGCACAGGCATCGCCCTCCAGAAGTATTTCGAACGACATTTAAAATGAAGTCACTCGCTGGGCGACCCCTAACGACCCATTTTTTTCGGTATTATCGTAAGTTGTAAGACCACACAAATATTCAGCATTAAACTATAACACATACTTATGGAAGAACAATTAATTCGGCAAACCTCGACAGATTCCGGTACTCTCCGTAACCTTCATCTAGACTCGGATGTATGATAGTCATTGATATGTACCTACGACCATACATTTGCGATGCGGCTTATCGACTACCGATTTACTCTAACAGGAGAACGTTCCGCTTTTACAAAAAAGTCCCAAAATCTGGTTAAACTGTCCACACCCGTTGGCGGAGTCGTCCACACGACTTAGGATAATTTCTGGACACATAATGTATTTGTAAATAAACAACAAAGTAAATCGTTTTATTCCATAAATAACAAATTCATTAACAAATTCATAAACAAATTTAGTTGTGGACGACATCACTAATAGTTGTTGACGACATCACCAATGCCTTGTGGACGACTCCACCAACGGTTGTGGACGACTTCGCTTGTGGACGACTTGACTGGCACCCATCTCCTGGGGGCAACCATGTTTATCCGGGTCCTTTAAAATAGTTCCAAAATGGCGGACTACATCATACAGCCGAGTCTAGATATAGGGCACCGGAATCTGTCGAGGTTTGCCGAATGAGAACAATTACTGATTTATATAGGCGACGTTTCTTCCATAAGTATATACATGTATGTGTTATAGTTTATTGCTCTATCCACTTACTAAATGCCGCTAAAAGAACAATTATTCAGCTTGTTTTCTTACACTTATTTATTACTTACCGTACATAATTTAAATATTTAACCGAATTATCCAGATGGCCATGAGAGTGTTTTTTTACTGTTTATTTTGCCGTATGACGTAAAGGAGTTGAATGATTCACGACCTGTTCGATAAACGTGAGAATGTTTACAAATATACTGATATACATATATATATAGATCTCAAACAGCTGTTTAAATTAACTAGGCGCCATTTGTATATATCTCGGTTACTCCACGCTAATAAGATAAGATAGATGTTGATTGCATCAAGGGGACCACGTGACTAAGTGGGTAAGGTGCTGGCTCCCTAGCCTGGAAGTATGGTGTTCGATTCGTGCATTGGCCGAGAAAGTTCATCTCGATTTTCCGGCGTGGTTTCCCCTTGTCAGTGATCTTTTACGTGCACTCCAATGTGTATACGGGACCTCGGTTTTTCGTCCCATCCGAACGACTAGGCAGCTGTCCTTGTCAGGCCCCCAATCCTGCATCACTGACAAGGGAAAATCACGCGCCTTATCCACTAAGCCACCGCCACCGTGATTCTGGATCGCGGCGACGAAGCGTGAAAGACGAACATGTGTACACATATCTTTAATTTTATTTTATTTACCGGATTTAGATTTCGATAAAGAGGTGACCGTTCTTGTTATAATAGTTTAGAAATAGATCTGATTCAAAATGAATACAGTATATTGAAGGTTTTGAAAATTTCATTCATTTTACTCTATCCTGAGCCAAGTTATAATTTTTTTGAAATTTTGACAATATATGGCAATTATTGGTTGGTGCCTCGGTTCTCCTTTTTAAAATTAAATCATTAAATAGCGATCGCATTTCAGTCGGTTTCAATCTCTGCAATCTGAGTTCAGTGTACATAGCCCTGTCAGGGGTTTCCCAATAGCCCGTAGCCAGCCCTTAGGCAACTGGCTATGTAATTGCCAGACATTTGTAGTAGTGGTAGAGTATCTCTGACAAGAATTATCTAGTTTTCAGACCACAGCTAGGCTAGATTAGCTGTAATATGTTCATGTACTACCTAAAACAGCTTTGGAGTTTTTCAGTACCACCACAGGAATCATGCATAACCACTGCGAGATACTTTATGCGGTGGGTTACCCTATAGCAGACACGCCCAAAATGTCATGGCCCTACCTAACTACAGGATAAATAAGCGGCCATTTTTCCCGTGGTCCAAAAAAACATAAAGAGTGTTCCAGGATGCGTAGAATTCTAATACCTAGCACGTGTTGAAGCGGCGATAAATTGCGGTTGCAAGAAATAGATTTTTTAATAAAAAGGTTTTATGGGGCTAAATATGGTACAGGGGTCACTGCCCAGTCCTCCTCCCAAAAAATGTTAAGGTTATCATATAGCAATTGAATAAATAAATTCTATTGATGTGAAAACAAAATATTGATTATACTGAAAAGTACAATTTCAAATCAATGAATACTCAAATGCTGCAATGTTGGAACATGTGGCGAAAATCACCTTCAGTACTATAAGTGTTCAGTTTCTCCTACGTCATTGTGGGACGCAAGGTTGATTGAATTCGTTTCATGCAACTGAAGGAAGATTTACATCCGCGAAATTAGCGGCTTAGTCAAATAGTTAACGGACCTAAGTCCGTAACTCAAAATCCTCCAAAATCTTCGACATCGAAATCACAAATTATTGGTCAATCTAAATCAACATTGATGATGTAAACTTACCGGGAAAAGATGAGCTTCTTATATCCGATATTTAAGATAAAATATATGTTTTAACATTGGTACACGAATCGTGTTCCATAATACGCTTCAGCCCCAGTTGTATTGAGAGACTCGAGGGACGAGGCTAGACACATTGCATAAGGAGGCAGACCACCATTAAATTTCACACTCTCGGTACAAATTATAGTTCGTCTATTTATAGCAACTCTCTCTCCTACTCTTTTCTCCCCCTTTGCATGGACATTTTTGTTGATTTTTTGGTCTAGAATGGAAGAAGAGGGTTTGAATTAATATTTTCTGCCAGATTTTTGAGGCGGAAGGATAAATGAGTTATCAGAATGGCTACGGTGATATGTACGGCAACTAGTTACATGTTTTGGGTATGCTTCTTCAAGTTGGTGTATCTCAAACTTTTGGTGGTCAATGGAGAAATTAATGTTGGTTTGCCTCCATTAAACCAAACGGATTTATGTAGACTGGAATAACCAGACGCTAGAAATGTGCACTAGATTGATATTGCTGACTTATTTCGCCGAACATAACTGATTTGAAATTGGAGTAAAAATTGAAACCATTGAATGTAAAGCAGTTCATATACATTCATATTACAGTGTTATATGCGTTGCAACCCACTTTTGTGAATTTCTAGGTCCTAAATGTTGGCGATTTAGCTTTTTTAAACATCTTGACAAAATAACAAATACTTTTTTAAATGAAATTTGTAACTGTTCAAAACATTTCTGTGTTCTGTCGAAGGTGTCCATAGGCTTCGGCTGCTCCACGTGCACCCGAGGTACGAGAGAACTTTAAAACGGGTGACCTCGTTCTATTAAAAAAAAGTACTATAGTACTACATGGACAGGGTACCATCTTGAAATGATGACGTCATATCAAAAATCGAAGGCCGTCAATAAAATTGATTCGCTTTATTTTATATCGATCCAACTTGAAAAGGTCGTGGACTTTTGTCGAAGAGAACAAAATGGGTGGCTCTTGGGGCTGTTCCCGACATGTTCCCGGTGCCAAATTGTTGAGTAATCTCCCCCTTGACATTCAAACTCACGATGACAACGTCAAACGGCTGGTAGATATTCCGTTACTTACAGAAGATCCAATGTTTTTCCCGGTTTAAATGCAATTTCCAAGCAAGTTTGGAAGTAGTTAAACATCTTGACATACTAATAAATTTAATACTTTGATCCAGAAACACAAGACTTTGCACATAGCATTTTATTGGTGTATTAAAGGGCTAATCCCGATATTTTTCTGGGGAATAAAACTGCTTAATTGTGTGTTAAAATCCCTTAACATATTCGAGTCAAGGGCCGAGCAACTACTTCAGTATTTATGACACGTTTTCAAACGACTTAAATCCGACAGTCCTTATCTGGAATCTGAGACCGGTGCCCCAAGGTGTATTTTGTGGTATCTGGATATAACCAAACATTTGTTTAATAAAAATAATGTGTAATTGCCTTTCTTTATCGAGTACGGCACATGGGTTATTCACTGTATAACCCTCTCAAGTAACCGTAATTGGTTATAAGGTCACCCAACGAAACAATTGATCCGAAATCTTAAAAGGGTTACCTGTCCGGATAAGCAGTTTGGGCGTTCACGTCCCAACGACTCAATATTTTGAGTTGAAATTTTGAGACAAGGTAAATACACCGTAAGGTAAATGCTGTTTTATTTTCATACATTCTCAGACTTTTATTTTTGAGCCTCTGTTTAATTCGGGATTGTCCCTTTAAAACAACAAACGTTCAATAAAGGACTATATTTTTGTTAAAATAAGGCGATGAATTTTGAGTAAATTCTCAACTTAACTCTGAGAATGCTTTGTGACCTCGGGGCCGGATCTCTCTATCTCATGTTAGTAAGATTCCTGTCCACCATACAGAAGATCCAATGTTCATTCCCGGTGTTGGTCGCTTAAGTTAGTTTAGATTTTGCAGCGTGTGTCCCCACTATAAATGGACGGGAGTCTGGCACAGAACGGCATCTAATCGTTCGGATGGGACGAACAGCCCAGATCCCATGTGCAAGTTGGCGTAAAAGAACCCTTGACAGTTGGACTTCGACGAAGCCCAGTTAACAAGTCGGCGTGCACATAAAACATCATTGACAATTAGAATGCAACAAAGAGATAGCTGAAACGCCGATGCTCATAATGTATGACGTGTACCCGGTTGGTGCCCAACAATAGGACGCTAAACCCGAATCAAATAAAGCCCGGATATTAGTTTGTCGCTAGATGCAAATAGGTAATGCATATTGCATACTTTGTTATATAAAGTCAATAAAACCAATATTGCAAACCTTGCAGTCTGCGTTCTTAATGTGTGAGAGCAGTTGGTAAACTGATGGTTAAAATTCTAATACCGTGTGGCATGCTCCTGTCAGAAGCGCAGAAGCCGAAACATTTCAGAACAAAGAAATAGGCAGGAAAGGATGCAGTTGGCCATACTTCTCGCAGTGTTTCGCGTGGTTATAGAACCAGAGAGAGATTTCATCGGCCATTGCTTCAGAAATATGGCTTTTGTCTGAGGCGTAGAAGCCGAAACATTTCAGAGCAAATAAATGTGCGAAAGAGGATACAGTCGGGTTTGTTTGGGGTGTTTTTGTCTGGCATCTGTGAACTTTCTGGGTCATTGAACCATCGGTCGAATCTTGTGCAAATTATCATTGCATCACCCCTGTTCCAATGGGTTGAATAAGTGCTATGTCATCTGATAGGTATATATATATATATGTATATCTCGTTTCATCGGTGAGTGTTGTGTATATATATATGTATAGCCTTACAGTAATATATACATATATATAACGCTGATATAGATAATATAAATACATACATATACACACACACATATATATATATATTGATTTTACTTGGAATTCTCATATTCAACAGCTGTTTTTATTCTATATACGTTAGTGACGTCACGACTATACGTCACGAATCGATAACGCGTTTCAGCGACCGTAAAACTTGAATAAACTTTACATATGCATTGCTAGAGTAACGACAATGCAGGCACACCATGCCACAGGCTTTGAATATGCTGTAACAAGGAGAAGCTCTGAAAGTTACTCAATTTTAACATCTAGAAAACAACGTAACTCTTTCGTATGCTTTTCGGTTGTGCGTTTTGCTCATAACGCCACGGGTGTCAGTCGATTTGACAAAAAGAAAGTAGAACATTTCGAATGGAGATCGCCCAAACGCAGGGCTTAGAGATATCGAGCTATATTATGACTCGTTTCTCCTATTATTATTACGTGGGCGATTTGTGAATGAAGTGGGTTGGTGGATGAAGAGAAAAATTTACGCTAAGTGTAGTAAAGAGATGACTAATCATCGTGCTCGACCCAAACCGCAGACGACGAGCTAGCAGACACAACAACAAACACATAGCAGAGACGCGTCCGGCCACACGGCCTAAAAATGGCCGTTAACACCAGGGGAAAGAAGGCGTTGTCAACATCAGATAGTGGCGTGTCATCAATGGACGAAAGTATTTATTACACTACGCCACTTCGCCACATTCTTGATCTGCCGGATGAACTTTTGGTGCGGATTTTCGGTTACTTCCAACCGGTCGAGGACCAGCTTCCGCGATTGGCTTTGGTTTGTAAGAAATGGCATCATGTGTTGCAGTATTCTGGTTCTTTATGGCGCGTGCTGAACGTGAGCCCTGGGCCGAATGCACATATTCACTACAGCCTGATCACCACGATACTGAAACTGTACGGACATCATTTATACAAGCTAGTCTGGAGGGAGAACTCCCCCGTTTATGAAAATATCTTTGCACTGGTCAAGCATCTGACAAGTCTGAAGCTCCTACGTCTTCCCATTTTATGGAATAGTGTCGTTGTGGACAGTCTTCAGAATCTGGGGAACTTAGAAGCCGTCCATATAAACGGAGGATACTCGCTAATGGATGCCGACTTAGAAAATGTAGCAAAGTATTTCCCCAAATTAAAAGAAGTTTCGTTAAACGCCTGTTGGTGCATTACGTCATCAGGTTTTGTGACGTTTTGTAGAGCGCTGGAGAACCTGAAGAACGTAACGTTAAAGATTAACTCGGGGTTGCCGCTAGAAGATGCTCGGAGTGAGGAGTCAATGCGAGAAGGGGCAAGGATTGTCTTAGCCATCAGATACACCGTTTTTGCTTCCATGGTGGGTGTTCTCTGTTTACATTTTGTCCCCATAGAAATGGATGAATTGTGGGATATTGTCAACAAAATGACGAACCTGAAAAAGCTTAGTATCAGCAATTGTGAGGTAAGATTTTGATTAAAATCGATATGAAATGGACTTAAATGGGTTTTAATGCCCTACTGTTCTGCTCCGATCTGGACTAATGAAGACGGGCAGACACCATACAGTGTTCTATGAGGGACATTTTGCCCGGAAAGCGGCACTATGGCCTACCCTTATGTCAAATTTCAACTGCCAAGGGATGGTTTACGTGTTAGCCAATTTGTACACGGGGCCTCGGTTTGTCGTCCCATCCCAACGATTAGACAGCTACTCTTGCCAGGTCACGCGTCCTGCAAAAAAGGACGGGTGGGGGGCATATTGAGGACTGGATTGAGATCAGTTTGTAAAAACAACCGATCTGTATTCGGCCATTAAGGATATCCAGCTTTTTCAGAAATGCAGAAATGTAGAACACCAAGATTCCATTTTCATTTATTCATTCAATCATTGAATTTGCCGAAGCCTGGCCCAAATAATTCTTCTAAATAGTCCGAAATGTCCGAACCTTGTAGCTTGGCTACTTTGATGATTACCAAACACTTCTGACCAGTTGACGACCATCGAAATACCCACCAAATGCGCATGGCCAGAATTAGTTCCTTTGGGAACTGTCTCTGATCGGACAGGTCCTAAAGAAAACAAGGCCAGAATCAGCTTGGACCTGTTGATGCACTTGAATGTCATCCATGAATACTGCCAAATACCTTCAAGGTCTAGCGTTTAAATAATTCATCTTAACCCGTCAACTTCTCCGTCAAATAGCCACTCCCCTCTACGAAAATAGTATAATAGCCACTCCCCTTTACGAAAATAGTATAATAAAAGCATGTACTACCACAGGAATTTGACCTTCTATCTGTATATATATGCATACACCATGTCGTACAAGACAATATATAATGTATGCATATATATACGGATAGAAGGTCAGATTCATGTGGTAATACCCAGGTTATGGACCATCTAGAGGTCACAATTATATGCAGAATCAGCTTGACCCATGCAGTTGATGCGAGTGAATGTCATCCATGAATACGGCCAAATATCTTCCAAGTTCTTACATTACACTAATTCATCTTCTGGCGATGGTTTAATCAATTTCCGAAATATTGAACAATACATTTTTCGGAGCACTTTTACCACGATGTTGCTTCTGAATTGCATCAGTGTTCATCGGACATTTGGTTGTTGATTCAAAATCTCGTAACGCGGTGAAAATGCAATAAAATGCTCAACAAACGTCATTGTGTTTATATAGCGGACTATATATATCGGTTTTACGATAGCTTATTGGTTTTCATGACGTAGATAACGAACAGCTGTTAATTCAGGACCTGTCGTGACCTCACGCCGTTAGTTTAGATTTAGAATATTGATTATGTCGGTTATCTGAGAGCTTGAGAAGTATATGTAGGCTTACATTGTATGTTTATGACGATCGTTATGGCTTTGATTTAAAGCGAGAATTATATATTGTCTAAGAAATTTAAACCATAATTATTTTCTGTCTATGTTAAAAAGGTTGCAAACTCACTATTATATACCATCATAGGCATTATTTCCCACTCTTATAAAATAATCATTAACACTGGAGATAATAACACAATTACCTCCCTTGTTTTCATTTATCCTCGCTGGTATAGCTATCTTCAAACGTTGGAATTTGAAGTTGAAAATTATATTTTTGCCAATTTCTCAAGTGACAATAGTGAATTATAGGATTAATAGGAATATTCTTTAAAAAGTAGGACTGTTTATATATACCATCTATCGTTAGGCTTTTTTAAATTCATTTTAAAAATATAACTTAAAAATATGAGATTGCAACTTAAATCATGTTTTAATTCATTGTTAATTATAGGATTAATAGGATTATTCTTTAAAAAGTAAGACTGTTTATATATACCATCTATTTTTAGGCTTTATTTTAATACATTTTAAAGCCCGTCTTCAATTAGCCCAGGTTAGGTGCTTAAGCGTAGGACGTTAAACCCCATTTCATTTAATACATTTTAAAAATATAACTTGTCTTTTGAAGACGGGCATACTCCATGAAGTGTGCTATGAGGGAAAATTTGTATCGACAACGGTGCTATCGACTCGAATTTAAGATAGATTTATGCTGGAATCTGACCTATAGATAACCTTCAGGCGCGGAGATCGTCCCCAGTGAGACTGGTCATCACTATTCAGACCAGCATCTGCAGCCAGCAACGTATACAATTGCTTTCGGAATGAAGCCACGACAAAGTCTCAGGGGACTACACCAAAGCACTAATGTATGCCCCTCCCCCCCCCCCTCGACAAAATCCTGGATCCGGGCCTGAACTTATCAGGTGGTTTTCTAGCCCTCGGCTGGTCCTTTTGCAAACACTGCTGCCAAACGGGGAAGTGTTACTACACTTTTATGGATTGAACCCAAGGTCCTTTAGTTTGTTGGGCCTAAAGAGGCGTACGTAACTAACGTTACGAAATTAATGGTAGCTGGCTTTTTTTCGGACGAATCCAATGAATAGCCATTTTGCTCAGTAATATCAGCCAGAATTTGCCTATTTTTAAAAATTGCGTTATAATTTTTATTCTGTTTAGAATTGAAAAAAATTAACTATTAGTCAATGCCCACGCTACACAAATACACAAAATTCATTGTGTATATGTGAAATAGACCCGACCGAAGCACAAAATAGTGCCAATAGTGCGGTCCCCGCGTGTGTCAAATGTCCATTTAAACTCGCTAATTCTGATAAAATCCCATTTTCTCCCGGGGATTTAGTATTCAATCTCGAGTTGTGTCCGTGTTATTGCACAGACAACCCTGATACGACGCAGGTTTTCTGTTCGTCGAAGTCATTGTACTTGCGTTTGTTTGTTTACAAACTGACTTCTGTGCGTTGACCTCGCGATCTGTGACGTTTAGATAACGTCATGTGAATATCATGGCTGTTCACTGTGTCAGAGTCACTTCTCTGCAGGTAGGATGAGTCTGTCGTTCAAATGATCGTAATATACTGTAAGCAGCTAACTAGGAGGGCTTCGGGTCGCTCCCAATTTTTGGCAGTAAATGTTTCACGGGATTTTCCGGCTATAGGTGTCTCTTTGTCAGTGATGCAGGACTGAGGTACTGTGTTTCAGTAACTTAATAGCTGGGCCACTAACTAGAATTTCCAGGGTACGATGCCGAGCGAACCAATGTCCCACGGGCACGTACACGAATTTATCCATGACTGTTTCAAAAGCTGCTGTCCAGGAAATCTTTCAACCCGGAACCCTAAATTGGCATAATTTAAACGTCTTCCTTACCTTTGCCCCGTTACTGCAGAAAAGCCAGAAGTCAATCCTCATTTCATTCCATTAAAGTATGCATTCGGCAAACCTCGACAGGTTCTACGCATCTTAATCTTGGCTGTGTGTCCATTTCCGCCATATTTGAACTATTTTAAAGGTTCCGAATGACAAAAATGGCTGCCCCCATGGAGATTCCTGTGGAGAGTGTATTATATCAACACACGTCACGTTTGGCATTGGGTTTGGGGAATTACCAGGGAATTTTATTAAACCAGCAGCCTTGAGGCAATATCTCTGCTCAATTAGGTATATACACTCTACAAAAGACGCAATTTGGGACTTTTTGTAAAAGCGACACGTTTTCCTGTTTCAAGTAAACTAGTAGCCGCATCACAAATGTATAGTCGTTAGTACACATCACTTACTGTCATACATCTGAGAGTACGTGTAGGGTACCTGAATCTGTCGAGATTTGCCGAGTGTTAAGTATGTTGACATAAGGCGTTAAAATAGGAGATACACGCTTCCAGTTTGGCATTTTGTATGGAAGACCAAATGGGACAATATTCATGATTCGTGTTTCTACATTCCAGTTTGAACATTTTAGACACGAACGCAACATTCTAAACTAATGATTCTCGTTTCTACATTCCAGTTTGAACATTTTAGACATGAACGCACCATTCTAAACTAATGATTCTCGTTTCTACATTCTTATGTCAACACTTCATTCACAAAATCAACATTTTAAACAAAAAATTGACGTTTATGTTTCATTTTCGCCGTTTTATCGGTAACTTTTTTATATATCATTAAATATTAAAATTATAAAATAATTTCTTAATTTTACACGACAAAGAAATCAATTCAATGGTTTCTGAAAGTGTCTAATAAAAAAAATCTGAAATTTGAACTCTTGTGAAAATATTTTCTACGTTTCAAAAAGTCTTGAAGTTAAAATCTTGAAATGAAAATGTCCAGAAAAATAATGAATTATTAACATTATTACACCAGAGGGCGCTAACCGAAAACAACTTGGCGATCTATTCGGCTAGCGACCTATTCGACAGATCCAGCTGGTAGGTAACCTGTTCGTTGGCAACCTTTTCAGAATAAATTCAACAGTGGACCAAACTCATCTTTTTTTTATCAATCAATCAAATTCGTTACGTCTATCAAATGAAAGTAGAATATATTATTATTTATCCATTCCTTTAGTTCAGAATAGCGATGTAATTTCGCATTATCTTACAAAATTCTGGACATCCAACTAAATATATTCCGAACGGTATTTAAATAAGCTTTTTCCAAAAAGTATTAGTAAAAGTTGGCACAGTCATATTAAAGGGGTGCACTCTCATCCTAAACATGGCCAATTTTGAAAATAAAAAGATTTAAAGGGAAAGACTGTTAATGTTAATATGCCGTGTCAAAATTCGGACCATCGTACAAAATTCTAATGATCCAACTAAATATATTCTAAAGGGTAATTGAACAAGCTTTCCAAATATTATTAGTAGAACAAGCTTTCCAAATATTATTAGTAGAAGTTGGCACAATCTTATTTCAATTTGAAAGTGAAAGAACAGTGATATTCCGAGTCAAAATTCGGATCATCGTACAAAATTCTGAGCATCCTGCTATATACATTCTGAAAGGTAAATTAGACAAGCTTTCTAAATATTATTAGTAAAAGTTGACAAAATAATATTAAAGGGGCACGCTCTCAGCCTGAATATAGCCATTTTTTCAATATTCTAAATGTAAAGATAGGCCGGTATTTATTCGAAGTCGAAATTCGGATTATCGTACAAAATTCTGAGCAACCAGCTATATATATTCTGAAAGGTAATTGAATAAGCTTTCCAAATATTATTAGTAAGAGTGGACACAATCAAACATAGCCAATTTTTCAATATTCTAAACGTAAATATAGGCCGGTACAAAATTCTGAGCATCCAGCTATATATATCCCGAAAGGTGATTAAACAAGATTTATTAAAGTGCTGTGAAAAATTTGCGACGTTTAGGATGAGAGCGCATCCCTTTAACATGATTGTGCCAACTTTTACTAATATTATGTAGAAAGCTTATTCAATTACATGTACCTTTCAGAATATACATAGCCAGATGCTCAGAATTTTGTAGGAATCAGGATAATCCTAATTTGGACTTCGAAAAAAAACCACAGGCCTATCTTTACATTTAGAATATTGAAAAATTGGCTATGCCCAGGTTGAGGGCGCACCCCTTTAATATGATTGTGCCAACGTTTACTAATAATATTTGGAAAGCTCATTCAATTACCTTTTCCAATATATTTAGTTGGATCGTCAGAATTGTGTACGATGGTCCGAATTTTGACACGGCATATTAACATTAAAATTAACAGTCTTTGCCTGTAAATCTTTTTATTTTCAAAATTGGCCATGTTTAGGATGAGAGTGCACCCCTTTAATATGACTGTGCCAAATTTTACTAATAATATTTGGGAAAGCTTATTTAAATACCGTTCGGAATATATTTAGTTGGATGTCCAGAATGTTGTAAGATAATGCGAAATTACATCGCTATTCTGAGCTAAAGGAATGGATAAATAATAATATATTCTACTTTCATTTGATAGACGTAACGTTGAATTTGATTGATTGATAAAAAAGATGAGTTTGGTCCACTGTTGAATTTATTCTGAATAGGTTGCCAACGATCAGGTTACCTACCAACTGGATCTGTCGAATAGGTCGCTAGCCGAATAGGTCGCCAAATTGTTTTCGGTTAGCGCCCTCTGGTGTAATAATGTTGATAATTCATTATTTTTCTGGACATTTTCATTTCAAGATTTTAACTTCAAGACTTTTTGAAACGTAGAAGATATTTTCACAAGAGTTCAAATTTCAGATTTTTTTTATTAGACACTTTCAGAAACCATTGAATTGATTTCTTTGTCGTGTAAAATTAAGAAATTATTTTATAATTTTAATATTTAATGATGTATAAAAGTTACCGATAAAACGGCGAAAATGAAACATAAAGTCAATTTTTTGTTTAAAATGTTGATTTTGTGCATGAAGTGTTGACATAAGAATGTAGAAACGAGAATCATTAGTTTAGAATGTTGCGTTCGTGTCTAAAATGTTCAAACTGGAATGTAGAAACGAGAATCATTAGTTTAGAATGTTGCGTTCGTGTCTAAAATGTTCAAACTGGAATGTAGAAACACGAATTATGAATATTGTCCCATTTGGTCTTCTATAATTTTGAGGGGTGTTATTGTCCAATATACATTTGCTGGGATCATTAGGACCCAAGCGTAGCGGGTTCTAATGTAAAATCTCAGGACATTGTAACATGTAATTTTGGATTTTTAAAGAAATTACTAAACCAGAAGGGTGTTATTGTCCAATAGACAGTGTTAAAACGCGAGGTTCATTCTTAAGCATGTTACAAATATCTGTACAACCGCCGATCTTTATGACGTCAATGAACGCGCGTTGACAGAATTCCGTCAATGAAAGTCAATACGCATGTCATATCAACTAGACAATGCGCATGTAAAAATGTCGTATCTGATAAATTAAATTTCCTTCTGGCAGATTAGGTGACATCTGTTTAGATTTTATTATTATATAAGCTTATATTTTTATACGCCCACATTATCCAATTTCAATGAAACTTGGGGATCGCGTGGCTAAGTGGGTAAGGTGCTGGTTCTCTGGCCTGGAGGTCGGGTGTTCGATCCCTGCAATGGCAGAGAAAGTTCATCTCGATTTTCCGGGGTGGTTTCCCCTTGGCAGTGATGCAGACGGGGGGTGGGGCTGACAACGACAGCTGCCTAGTCGTTCGGGTGGGACGTAGAAAACCGAGGTCCCGTGTACACATTGGCGTGCATGTAAAATATCCCTTGACAGTTGGAATTCAGTTGCTGCCCAGGCAAAATATTCCCTCATAGCACACACAATAGCCCATGGCATGTTTCGGACTGTAACTTCATGGGTTATGGCCCCTGATTGTACGAAAAATCACGTTTTTAGCTTGTGAAAACTGTCACAATTTTGAATCGATTTGATGAAACTTGAAATGCATATTTATAACCCAAAGATCTCGGTTAACAATTTAGCTCCTTCAAAATACTTTTACTAGTCACATATTATTTTAACAGTTTTAAGCTTTTTTTTTATAAGTATCGCACAGAAGAACAACGAGAACATTGCAACGAGATAGGTAGCGCTTAGGGAACAGTTCCCAGTACCAAAATGTCTACAGAACGATAACTCTGCTAAACCTATTGGAAAGTTGCATGTTAATTCGACAGGGTTCTTCCTTATGCCTCAATTAAAATTTCGTCATGGCCTCTACTACATAAAGATTTGGCCAATTGTAGTGGGAAGCTGCGTCAAAGATTATACGAGTGGCTTTTGACCCCATGACGTCAGATATATGATTCACCTATCAGTGTTGATGTTTCTAGTAGGAAACCCACAGTTCCGTCCATTGTACGCCAAGAACTCGCTGCAACAGACCGTTTCATTGACTAATCCATCACACAAGTAAAATGAAATTTTGAACGATAAAAAACAAAACGAAATCGTATCTGTGTTTTAATCAATATTGAGAAATATCCGGAATATTTCAAAGGTAAAATCCTTAAAGCAGCATATGTTGGGTTCTTTCTAAGAGTTCAGGGGTAAAGGGAGATAATCAGGTTTTACCTGAATCCTAGAGACCGGGATTGTGCATAAACTTAGTTTGTGGATATAACACATAATAAATACTCACATTATTATTATTATATTTCCCTCCTACGCCATTCTTCATTGATATAATGTCAATAACACATGTATATTGTAAACACGGATACGTATACACCATATATGGTAGTATTACTAATGCTAAATATGGTATTGATATTTTAAGTATGCTGACATAGGGCGTTAAAATATCTGTACATCTGTCCGGTCGTTATGACGTCAATAAACACGTGTTGACAGAATTCCGTCAATGAAAGTCAATACGCATGTCATATCAACTATACAATGCGCATGTAAACACGTCGTATTTAATAAATTAAATTTCCTTCTGGCAGATTGGGTGACATCTGTTTGGATTTTATATAATATATTTTTTTAATTCTATTGAAGATAGTGGGTTTTATTTGATTATGAAAGGTTTATTCGCATTTTAATGTCAGTGATAAATGTAATGGGGTTTAACGTCCTACTTTTCTCGACCGACTGGGCTATTGAAGACAGGCATGCTTCATGCAATGTACTATTAGGGACATTTTGCCCGGACATTGTCGCTACGGCCTACTCTTAACTAGTTTAAGAGTATTAATAGGTAAGATCAATCCCAGTTCAATCTTCTAAAACGGGTTAGGGTTAGTATTCCCAAAATACTCATTTGTATAAACCTGTCATTGTGGAAAAGTACCTCCCAATCGGCCTACAATTAACACAGAGGCGGATCCAGGGGGGGGGGGCTAAATAACAGTATAAAAAATAGATATGCGCCACAAATCACCACTGACACCCCGATTTTTCTAAAAAAAAGTTCTCGGGGGGCCCCTAACAGGATTTCCTGGGTCCGCCCTTAAATTAACATTTCTCGATCTCGGTGTTTTCCGAGAGAGTTCCTGATGGATTCCTTTCAGGGCCTGACAAGGAATGGCGTCTAATCGCTCGAACTAAAAATCTCAGGCCAGTTGGCGTGCAAGTTAACAACCGTTGGCAGACTTCGAGGAAGAGTACCCAAAAATGCCGCTGCCCAGTCCAAAAAATATCTCATATTATGCGGCACAACATAATATGCCCGTCTCCATAATCCCAGTGCGGAAATGCAGGTCATTAAACCATTTTTAATTTTCCATGATTTAATGCAAATCCTTTCCTTTTCAGCATCTTCATGGTATTCGTCTGGTATCCAACTCCCTTCAGAAGTTATGTTTGTTTAACCTTTGGAACGTTTTGTTCGTCAGTATCGATGGTACTGACTTGCGAAGCGTGACCATTGACGCCGGCCTTGAGTCCATGGAGCACGTGGAAATATACGCACCAAAGCTCCGGCGTGCAGTCGTTAATGGCAGCAACATCTTGAGGACGTTGGGGATCCGCAGCAAGAAACTTTCGTTATTAGACCTGTGTAACTGCGAGGAACTGGAGATGTCCTCGCTGAGAGACATGCTCAAATCCAACCCTTCCATAGTGTGTATCAAGTTGGGCAGCTTGTCCCAGGACAGCCTTCTTCTGGATGAACTGATAATACCCAATCTACAAGAACTGTGTCTGCTCGGAGATTTCGCCTGTGAGGCTCTCCACGTTCGGAGTCCCACGTTACGTTTATTCCACACTGAATCTGAGACTGATATCATCACGCTTAATCACGTGTACATAACAGCCAATCATCTGTGTAAGGTGGCGCTCGTGGGGATGCCGGCTTTAAAAACGATGACTATTCAATGCGTGAGCGTGGATTCCATTGAATTGAATCTATGCAGTGACGACCAGTTATTACTTGACTCGTGCGTTATACAGGCGTTGGGTTCCATAGGATTTTTACGTTTATTCGACTGTAAGTTAAACCTTCTCTCGGTGAGCACGCCCCTAGCACGCACTGTCGTTCTCTACAGATGTCACGTGTCTGATTACGTTTTACAAATGGCGCTCAATGGATGTCCAAACATATCAAACCTCAACTTGGAGAAATGCCGAAACATCAAACAGATTTCGATCGAGGCGCCACCGCTGAAGTTTCTGAATATGTTCGACTGCAGAGACATCCACAAATTGGATCTCGATTGTCCGGAACTCATTGCTCTAAATATCGGACAGTGTCCGAATGTTCGCTTATATATACGAGGAATCGAACAGGAGTTGCCTTCCCTGACGGGAGTTGTCCTTCCTTCCGAATCTGTTCGGTGGAGCCACGATTTCCCGCCACAAGTTTATATGTGTAGCTGATGATATTTGTGGGTTTATTCTTAGTGGATTGTTATTGGAATTTTTTCTACAGATTTTACATTTTAGGTAATTTAGATATGATTATATATTTGTTTAAAATCTTATTTATTATTTATTGTGTAAATAGTCCCGACCTAGCAACATGGCTTCTATAGTTCTAAGATGTGGTGGAAACGCAATAAATGGGGATGAATGAAGTGTGTTTTTATGACCTCGCCAGCACCAACCGAAGGTGACATAGGGGGGCAATGCCTTGATCCCACCCCATATCAACACTAAGGGATATCTGACCTCATTATTATTTTATAAAATACAGGACCCGGTATTCTTAGTGGGGAGAGGGGGCTGGTCACCCCGTCTCCCATCCCTACAACAGTATTTTTCTAACCTTTGTCAATCATTCGTAGAATTTCATCTTTATAGTTATTCCATGGTAGACCTACTGTGTTAAAATAAGTTGTATTGTGGATAGAATTATTATGATCTGGTGTAACAGCTTGTTATTCTTTGTATTTTGCCTATCTTACTTCCGGTGAAGGTTTTTGACACTGTGATATTGTTTATAATTTGACGTCATCGACAGCGGCGGCGCCAGCTGGTGCTGAGTGGGGGGGTAAAAAGCTATGGGGGTCTTGGGGCTTTGCCCCCAAATTTTTTTATTTAGCCACGCCCTTGGGAGGGGGGAGTGGTCTTTTATGAAAATTCAACATGTGATGTTGTACTTAAATATAATATAATGCACAAAAAAAGGATCCTACCCCCCCCCCCCCGATAAATTTTATGTCATTTTTAGCAAAATTGGGCCACTGGTCATCGAACGTAAAAAATTTCTATGGAATTGATATATTTATTGTGATAGGTAGAAGCGCGTGTGTGATTTTAAAGATGCATTATGTATGAAATGAAATGGGAATAAAGAAAATGGGGTTTAACCTCCACTCGACACGAACTAGATCATTTCGGGACTAACGCATGGTTTAATTTTATTTCAATAATTTGCTTGCCCGTAGGGGGTCTTTAGCAGTGGGAGGAAAAATGGAAACCCCACTATGATGGATAGACGACCCTACTCCTTGTCACAAACGGCCGGGGTATCGAAACCATGCCAGTACAGCATGCACGTGCTAACCATTCGGAGAATTGTGTAGGTAGCATTCTGAAATGAAACTGATTAGTTTCCAGGTTGGCTAACAAATTGGCGACCAGGACACAGTTAGCCAGACTGTCTTTACATATGGCTAGAGAGTTGGGGAAAAATTTCGCTCATAGCACCTTTTATGGCGTAGGCCCGTCATCATTAGCCCAGTTTAGGAGCAAAACAGGGGGACGTTAAAACCCATTGTATTTAATTCCTTTAACCAGCTAATACGTCGGTCTTGTGTAAAATAGAAATCATTTTAAGAAAAACGAATCTGGACGTTTTCGGTATCGAGGACCACGTGCCGACGTAATACCGATAGCTTGCCGGTGATTGGGCGGAAATGCTTGAATTGGGCTTTGCTGTGGATTTTATATAGGGCAAGAAAAATAAACTATGATAGTTATAATTTTTTTATTTGATTAGTATTGTTTGATTGTAATCTGGTTAAAATGCAGATCTTTATTTCGTTTCGGTTTTTATACTTTCGATGGCCTACACTACATCGGGCCATCCATAAAGTACGTACGCTCAAAATGGGTAAACTTTAGACCCCCCTGTGCGCACCTGTACGTACGTTTTGCCAATGAATTTATGCACCTGTATGTTTTTGGCGTGACCCCCCTTCATGCGTACGTACTTTATGGATGGCCCCCGTGAAAATCTGACCAGTTGTACTGGGAGGTCACGTCAGAGGTCATACAACCGGCTTCTGACGCTATGAATGAATGAATGAATGAATGAAATGGGGTTTAACGTCCTACGCTTAAGCATCTAACCTGGGCCGGGCATACGCCAACAGTGTGCTATGAGGGAAATTTTGCCCGGGCAGCGGCACTACGGCCTACTCTTATATCGAATTCCAACTGCCAAGGGATCTTTTACGTGCACTCCAATTTGTACACGGGACCTCGGTTTTTCGTCCCATCTGAACGACTAGGCAGCTGTCCTTGTCAGGCCCTCCTTCTGCATCACTGACAAGTTGAAATCACGCCGGAAAATCGAGATGAACTTTCTCGGCCAATGCAGGGATCGAACACTCGACCTCCAGGCTAGCGAACCAGCGCCTTATCCACTTAGCCACCGTGATCCCCCTCTGACGCTATGACTTCAGACATTTGATTAACCAACCATCGTTGGCGTTTCTAGTGGTTTACCCACAATTCCGTGCATCGCACGCCAAGACGTCATCGTAACAGAACGCGGGTTATAATATAACAACTCTTCCAGACCCTTGTGTAGTACAGACAAGTAAAAACGAAATTTTGAACTATGAAAAACGAAACGAAATATGATCTGTGTTTTAATCAGATTAGTTTGATTGTGTTTTTATTTGTTTGTTACGTGTAATTATTAAATATATATTTTTGAAAAGAGATATTTTAACATATATATAAGTCAGAAACGCACAAGTTCTATTTTAATATTAATATGTTACATGTATATTTAAAGCGCAATAAAACAAATTCATTATCTTGTTGTTCTTAGTGCTTAACGTCCACTTCCAAGTCTTTTTTTTTCATTATTATTATCTTAGCGCACGCGCAGGGGTCTTTCCTGTTTGAGGAAACCGGAGTACCCGGAGTAAAGCCACAAGGTAAAAAAAGGCGCCCCTATCTCCATGCCACAAACGCTCATACAGCCGCAAGCCAGAGGTGACCGGTCAGCTAGAGGTCGAAGCGCGGCACTCTATACCACTAGGCCATGCCAACCCCCCGCTTAACGTCTGCTTCAACCGAAGGTGATATCGCAGACAGGTTGTCTTATGGTCATTAGAGAGGTTTCGCACCAGTACGTATACAGTTAGTGGAACGAATACGTCATCAATCTGTGTGTTCTTGTGACATCACAGCAACTTTCCTTATCCGCAATGCGGACTGAAGGACGGTTAGTCAGGTAACTGCACGTGGTAGAAACTAATTTGTGATCTTAGTGGAACGGATATGTCATCAGTTTGTGTGCTCTTGTGGCGTCACAGCAAGTTTTTCTATCTGCTATTCGTACAGAAGGACGACTAGTCAGCTTACTACACGTAGTCGAAAAACGAGTAAGAAATCTTCAATTTTTTCATAATTTTGGATATAAACAAACTATTTCATGATTTACACATCTTTGTTAATACTATGTAGTCCAAAGAATTAATGATTATTTTTGTTTTAAACATCAAAAACCTGTCTAAAAGACACTTTTAAAAATTCTGTTTGTTTCTTCGATTATTATTTTTTTATATAGAAATGGCGATGGTAACAGCAGCAAAAAAGCCGACACGCTTTTATCCTGCAATGAATATCAATCTGTTAAAAGAAGTATAAGTGCAGTGGTCCCATTATCAAATTCAATGAAAAGCTGTGGAGAAAAAGTTAGGCCTACAGCAGAGGGTTTGAACGTGCAAGTTGTTCTGCTTACTGTTAAAAATCATCAGTGGTCTGATTCCAAACTTTCTCCTTAAGCTGTAGTTGCACGTGCTTATTCTGCTGCTAAGAAAGCGGCCTGCGTATCACTCACCATTTTGTGTAAAACCGTTCTCTAAGCAAGAGCGAGCAGTCCCACCCATAGAAGTAACTACTTTACTGAATTCTTATTTATTTACATATTTTGTATATCCGATTTTTAGTGTAACGCATCCAAGCCACCAACAACTGTCCTGTTTTCGTAGACGAATCTCTCGGGGAGCTTTAATGCAATACCAAGCCTATCTGCTATTTTGACTAGACATACATGAGCGACATATATCAGCTATACGTTAAAAATGCGAAACCTATAAAAGCCGTCTAACCGTTAAGGGATAGCTATGTGTAACCGTACTCGTTTACGTTCAGGTGCGAAATGTCTCTAATATCTTAGCGCACGCGTTTAGGGTCTTTCCTGTGGGAGGAAACTGGAATACCTAGAGTTGGAGTAAATCCACGAGGTTGAGAAGACGCTTTGATCCCCGCTTTACATCGGGGCCCTGGCTGAAATGTCACTGAGGCCCTGCATCAGACACCTTTTAAGAGTGGAGTTAGGGGCATATTCTGGACATTATTCGTCACCTACACAAATGATGCAAGTTGTAGGCTAATATAGCAGATGGGAAGAATCATCTAGCGACAGATCAGAGAGAGACATGGATTTAACGTCCACTTGACACAAACTAGGTTATTTCGGGACTAACACGGGGTTGAAGTTTTTATTGCATTGGGGTCTTTAGCAGTGGGAGGAAACAGAGTGACCCGGAGAAAACCCATGAGGCAGGAAGAATCGTTTAACACAAACATAATAAAATGATTCCTAAATTATATTTACAACTAATTTGGGGACAACTTAAATATTGAGGCTTCTAGCAGCAAAGCCCCTCCCACACGCACACACCCCTTATTCCGAGCCTGAATTAATCGGCGTATTTTGTCAGTTCCGGACTGAGAACCGGTCATTTAGAGAGTGGCGGGTGTTTCAGTATTTCAACCAGGAAATGAACTCTGAAGCCATCTAATTTGTTAATAAATTGTATTGGAATTCAAATTATCTCCCAGTTCATCTTTTTTTTACTGCCCTGGGGCCTGTTTCACGAAATTTTAACTTAAGATAAAATCCAAATTTTAGTACATACTTAAATCGGATTGGCTAAGCGCTAAAATCAATCTAATACTATCCAATCGAATTACTAAAATCGGATTTTATCTTAGTTAAAATTACGTGAAACAGGCCCCAGTTACTTTAACCAAAACCAAAGTATATGAGACCGACTGGGGAGAAGGAGAGAGTGATGGGGTTATTTTACATACTACTTGGAGTGCAACAGTTTCAAATGAAAGAGAGGGAGAGAAATGGGGTTTAGCGTCCACTCGACACAAACTAGGTCATTTCGGAACTGACATGGTTTAATTTTATTTCAATAATTCGCTTGCTCGTAGGGGTCTTTAGCAGTGTGTGTGTGTGGGGGGGGGGGCTGGCTGGAGAAACCCAGGAAGTTAGACATGTCACCCTACTCCTTGCCAAGTACAACCGGGGATTCGAAACCACGTCAGTTGAATTAGTGACAGGCTATATGATACAGCGCGCACGTGCTAACCCTCAAAATATATATCTAATACACCTGATGAATGAATGAATGAATGAAATGGGGTTTAACGTCCTACGCTTAAGCACCGTACCTGGGCTAATTGAAGACGGGCATACGCCACAGTGTGCAATGAGGGAAATTTTGCCCGGGCAGCGGCGCTACGGCCTACTCTTATATCGAATTCCAACTGCCAAGGGATCTTTTACGTGCACTCCAATTTGTACACGGGACCTCGGTTTTTCGTCCCATCCGAACGACTAGGCAGCTGTCCTTGTCAGGCCCTCCTTCTGCATCACTGACAAGGGGAAATCACGCCGGAAAATCGAGATGAACTTTCTCGGCCAATGCAGGGATCGAACACTCAACCTCCAGGCTAGCGAACCAGCGCCTTATCCACTTAGCCACCGTGATCCCCCTAATACACCTGATACTTTCGCGATGATGCATTATTACAATCTGATTAAATTACAGATCTATATTTCATTTCGTTTTTGTTTATACTTTCGATAGCCTACATTACATAAAGACTTGGTCGGCTGTACTGGAAGGTCACGTCGAGTGTCATACGAGCGGTCTTTGACCCTATGACGTCAGACATTGATTAATCAATCAGCGTTGACGTTTCTAGTGGTTTACCCACAGTCCATTGCATCGCACGCCAAAAGGTCGCCGTAACAAACCGTTTCATTGGTCAATCCCCCAATGCAATTAGAACGCCTGTAATATATCCTATTGTAAGCATTTGTTTCCATCCACCGGAGCCTGGTGTTATGACGTCATATGTGTATTGTGGGTTAGGATAAGGGTTAGGCTTGGCCCAGGGTTAGGGTTAGGGCTTGTCCCGTCTACATCTCGAGACTCTGACGAAATATGCAGGCCACAACACTTACCCTAACCCGTATACTAACCCATAATCCACATATGACGTCATAACACCAGACTCCGGTGGATGGAAACAAATACAGACCTTGTAGTAAAGGCAAGTTAAACGAAATTTTGAAGTTTAAACAATCGAAACGAAATAGGATCTGTGTTTTTATCAGATTGGCATTATATCTCTAACAGAATACAAATAAAATCAAGCAATAACTGGTTCTCGATTCCTTGTTTCCGTTTATCATTAAAGGGGAATAACTGTGTTTATCCCGTGGATACATACCACAAAACATTCTCTAGAGGCAAAACAAACATTTTCTTCCATGTCTCGATTTCTTGTCTCAATTTATAATTAAAGGGGGATAACTGTGTTTATCTAGAGACAGGGCTGAATTCCGTATCATTTGATTGCAAATCGGAATGACAATCGAGCACCCCCAGACCCTTATATATAGACCCTGGAGCACCCCCATCTTGAAATCAGGGAAGACTATTACTAAAGGATTTGACATTCGAGACCCTACGTAGAGATACGCGCAAGCGAATTATTGAAATAAAATTAAACCTGTGTTAGTCCCGAAATGACCCAGTTGTGTTGAGTGGACGTTAAACCCCATTTCTCTCTCTCTCTCTCTCTCTCTCTCACACACACACACACACACGTAGAGAATTGCAAATCGGATTCCAGCAGAAATTAAATGGGATATAACGTCCTACCGCAATTCTGCACCGAATACGGACATACGCAGTGCATTGTGTTACAATTGAATTTTTGCTAGGACAGCGGCACTACGGTCTCTATTTCGAATGTTCTTTTACGTGCACGCCAATATGTTAATGGGACCTCAATTGTTCGTGTCATCCAAACGGCGATACATTGTCTCGTCCCAGGCCCCCTGTCAGGCACCACTGCCAACGAGAAAACCACACCGATAAAACCCTGGTGAACTTTCTCAAAATCTAGCACGGGATCTCCAAATTAGCGAGCCAAAGTCTTACTCACTGAGCCACCGTGACTTCCTGACTCTAGTAGGGATATTTATTCTATGACAAATTAAAGACAAAGAATAATATTCAGACACAAGAAACGCACACATCCACTCAATCTCGATCTCAAACTCGCCGACCATTGATCAGCGTGAAATCGGTTCCTAAGCTCCGCCCCAGTGGCGCCTCAGTGGCTATTGATTGACAGGATTTGTTGGAAAGAAATGCTGCCGGTTTAACGTCAACTCGACACAAACTAGGTCACTTCGGAACTGACATGGTGTTAATTTTATTTTTAGCAGTGAGGGGAAACTGTAGGACCCGAAGAAAACCCACAAGGTTTGACAGTTGACCCTTTTCCTTGTCCCGTACAACCGGGGACTCGAAGCGACGCCAGTTGACTCAATGACAGGCTTTATGATACAGCGCGCACATGCTAACCATTCGGCAATCCACCCCTGCCGATTTTAAAATGGCCGGCGAGTTTGACCAGAGATAAACAAAGGACACTCTTTTAAAATATAAAAAACAAAATAAATATGGAATCGGATTTTTACAATTTTTATTATTAAATAAAAGTTATGCCAATGAATTTAATTACAGATGACGTTTAATATAGACAGAACATATGATAACAATAAACATTTATTACTCAAGACTTTATCCACGTAATATATAATCAGATTGATAATTCAACATTCCATTCAAACAGAAAAATAAAAACTGGATTGATTTCGCGAAACTTAAACGTGTCGGTGGCATTGTTCACATAGGGAGCAGTAATCGATGGAATTTTAATTCATCATATCTTTGTAAATACTGAATGGATTGGAATCATTTTTGAACTGATATTCGGCATCTACAATACTATAATAGTTGAAAAGAGATTCTTATACCACCCAATGGCATCTATAATCATCAATAATTCTAAGTAAAATATGGAATTTACTATTGAAAAATTTATTTGCCTCTATAATCATTCATTATTCAAAGATAACCATATGGAATGTACTAGTCATGGCTGCGTTTTTAATAACATCTTGACTGGACATCTAGGGCTCCTTTTATGAATTAACATCCTCAAAACACAATCCATGTTCGTTGTTGTTTCTAAATTTTGTCAAATTCATAAAATTGGAATTGTTTTTCACCTACCCCTACCCCCCCCCCCTCCCTTCCCTTTTTGTTAAATCGTATCAAAAGGTCTATTCGCCCTCACCCCCACCTTCCCAGCTCCACCCTATCTCCCTTCATCCTTGTTCCCCACTGTTTATGTTTTGTGGTGGCTCTACGACACCGGATTGGTTCATATTCAAGCCTACCCCCAGACACAACCCACCCCACCCCACCTCCTCTCCCTTCTTCTCGGTTCCCCATTGTTTAGTTTTGTGGCGGCTGTACGACACCGGGTTGGTCCATATTCACTACTGATCCTTGACCTTGCTGTTGTTGCGTCATTTGACCTTGACCTTGTTGTTGTTGTTGTTGCTGCTGCATCATCGCCATTTGTTGCTGTTGTTGTTGTATCATCTGTTGTTGCTGCTGCATTTGTTGCTGCATCATTTGCTGTTGTTGCATTATCTGTTCTGGCGTCATGTTCTTCTGTGCCTCTTGCATTCTCTGTTCATCCCGTCGTCTGGCTAGTTGATATTCGGCGTAACTAAGGTAGCCATTTTGATCTCGGTCGTCCTCCGATAAAACTTTGTCAATGATTTCTGGAAGACAAGTGACATTTGCAATTGCGATAATAAGAAATTGTAAAGGGAGAAAACTCACGAAAAATTCATTACACAAAATACCCGCAGAAATCAATCTTATGAAAGGGGCACGAAATAAATCTTATGAATGTCATTTTTTTTTGGGGGGGGGGATGTGATCCATAATCATTTGAATATATCATTAAACGAACTCCACGGAGATCAATATGGAAATACACGTATGTCTAAATTTTATACTATAGTTATCAAATTTGAATGGGTTCTGATTAAGATCAACTAGGCCTGTTAGTAGCGCAGGGGAAGGGGGCAAGGCCCTCACCCTCCACCCCCTGCAATTTTACATAACCCTTCCCGCTCTCTCGTTGCTCTCAGCTAGTTGTAGCCCTGAGAACCACATTAGTACTATTGGTATGAAGACGTCATTGTTACGAATTCGAAAATGGCTGCCAATCTCCCCAAAACCAGCTTGGAAAAAGAAGCCGTATTTTCAACGTTTAAGCGATGGAAAGGGTTAGGGTTAAGCTTAGGACTTATTTCACCACTTTTCAGTTTTTAACTTCTCCGATGGAGGGCCTTGAAAACATCGTTGTAACAATAAACTGGCGAATATTTTTACGACTAGTCGTAACAATAGCCACTGCCTTTAAACATCTTGTAGTTAGAATAAGGCTAATTTTTTTTTCTGGACCTGTCAAGCCAGCAAGAGTGTTATTGTCCCTTTAAACGAGTTATACTTACGAACATAATTATTAAACATGGCATCCTGTCTAGCTTGCATAATGCCGGCTATTTCTTCCTTACTTTTACCGTTAGCTTCTTGAGGAGTTAATTCTGGTGGTGGTAACATGTGGGACAGAGCTGCGAGGATTTCTAGACCATCTAATTTATTATCTTGATTTGTGTCGTGTAATCTGAAATAATAAAATCTTTACAAATCAGAGAGAGGGAGAGAGAGAGAGGGAGAGAGAGAGAGAGAGGGGGGTAATCTGGAATAACAAAATCTTTACAAATCAGCTGTTGATCATTGTGATGGGGACCACGGTGGACCAGCAAGTATGACGCTGACCGCGAATGAGAGAGAGAGAGGGAGAGAGAGAGAGGGATAGGTGTGTGTGTGTGTACGGAGTGCAGAACCTGGAGAAAACCCACGAGGCATGCGGCTCTAATCCTTGTGTCATGTGCATGCACAAGCCAGATGTTGATTTAAATTGACCACAAGTCATATTTTTAATACATAAATCCCCCATTTGGAAAACAATTTGCATTGTGGGAGAGAGGTGAGGCTACTTACGAGGAGCGATCATTGCTTTGCAACGGGATTTCTCTGACCAAATTTCGAAAAACGTCGTTTTTACGTTAATTTTAGTGATTGGTTATATTAGTTGATGCAATAAAATTAAGACTATGGCTGACACTGAGTAAGCGACTTGCTTCCCTGAACTCCCCTGATTTCCTGTTCAGGTCAGTCACATGACTACGTTACTTACCGGAAGTAGTTAAACTCCATTTCTTCCGGTGTCATTTGTTTATCTGTGTTTACTTCATGCTGCATGTGTTCTTTTAAATGTCTGAAATAAAATCACAGTTAAACCATTATTTAAACATACATTATGTAAGAACTCCCCAATAAATTCGAGCAGATCTCGAAGGTAACGCCCACCACTCTACGCAAGGTGCGGTCCTTGTCTGGAGAACGCTAGACCGAAGACGGTCCTGTGCACATTATGACGTCATATGTGGATTGTGGGTTAGGGTTAGGGTAAGGCCTGCAGATTTCGTCGAAATGTCGAGTTGTGAACAGGGCTAGCCCTAAGCCTAACCCTAGACCAAGCCTAACCTATACCCTAACCTACAATCCACATATTGACGTCATAATAGGCGCAGGACCGCCTATGATCTAGAGTTCTCCCCTTGTATTAAACTTAAAACGAAACGAAGTATAATATATGATATAGCATAGAAAGTTAAATTTTATTTTAGTATACTCACTGTTCATTGTGCACCATGTTTTTATCGTGGAAACTGTTTGGTGTTGGTGCACCACCAGGTGGCGGTGTATGGGCGTGATTGGAGTGGGCGTGACAGTAACCAAGTATGGCGGCGACCAGGAGGAAATATCTACACGTGGCCATGACTCTTAATCTGGAAAATACAAATATATAAACGTATAAAAATCATCGGTTTAGTTATACTATGATACAAAGTAGCTATTTATTTATCTAGTCCTCCAATTGGTTTAGCCAAATGGTCGGAAGGACCTCGCCCCCCCCCCCCTGGAAAAAAATCGCCCCCCCCCCCCCGGACAAAAAATTGTCGACCATATGGCCGGGGGGAGAGAGCCACCATGGCCCCCCTATCAGCCGGGCTGCCCCCCCCCCCTCCGCCAGCAAGCTAGCTACGGGCTTGGGAAGGACATTTTGCACAGAGAGTGGCATTTGTGTATTCCTTATTAAGTTAGGAATTTTGATTGTAGTGTATTTTGGTAGTATCATTACCAAAAACTCAACGTCCGATTACTTCGACCCTATTTTATTTCGGGCCAACTTAGCCGACCCTAAACCTTTTCTTTTTTTTCTCAGTCTCTATAACTCAGTCTCTAGACCAATGTCAACACTGAAATTTCGGTAATATTTTCATGAACCTTACTCAGTTATTACGCTCAAAATACTAGAAAACAGATAATACAAATAAAATAATTAAAACAGATATTCCGACTCTATTTTTATGGGACAAGTATCCATACTACATAGACGCAGATATATTTTTCCCCTTGGCCTCAATATAAATATTATGAAGTATTAGAATAAATTAATGTGACATTGATATAGATATGTGTTTTATATGTAGATCGTAGTACAGATAACAAGCTGTTCATTGCCTATCTTCCATGAAAAATTCTTCCCGCCCAGTGTAACATAGTTTTAATTATGGGTGTCATTGCTTCAATCAAACAATATTTTATTTCGTTCTATGCAGTGTCGGGGGGTTGGGTGGGGTGAGGTGGATGGCTGAATGGTTAGCGTGCGCGGGCTGTTTTATAATTCAGTCAACTGGCGTGGTTTCGAATCCTCGGTTGTACGTGTCCGACATCATGGGTTTTCTCCGGGTCCTCCGATTTCCTCCTACTGCTAAAGACCACTACGCGCAAGCGAATTATTGAAATAAAATTAAACCATGCTAGTCCCGAAATGACCTAGTTTGTGTCGAGTGGACGTTAAACCCCATCTCTCTCTCTCTCTCTCTCGCTCTCTCTCTCTCTCTCTCTCTCTCTCTCTCTCTCTCTCTCTCTCTCTCTCTCTCTCTCTCTCTCTCTCTCTCTCTCTCTCTCTCTCTCTCTCTCTCTCTCTCTCTCTCTCTCTGCAGTGTTTTCTCCGATCCAATGTAACATAGTTTTAGTTATGACCTTTAACTGCTTTACACAATATTTTATTTCGTTCCACGTGGTGTTATTCATTTATTCATGATCTGTACAGAGATGATTGAATTTTGAATAAATAAAAAATAACTATATTTACTCGCTTGGAACTATTCAGATATTCACATAAAAGGTAAATATTATCATTGAATGTATGAAAGAAATGGGGTTTAACGTCCTAAGCTTCTGCACCTAACTTGGGATAATTGAAGAAAGGCATACGCCATACCGTGTGATATGAGGGAAATTTTGCCCGGGATCTTTTACGTGCACGCAAATGTGTACATGGGACCTTGGTTTTTCGTACCATCCGTATGCCTAGGCAACTGTCCTTTTCAGGCCCTCCATCTGCATCACTGACAAGGGGGAAACCACGCCGAAAAATCGAGATGAACTTTCTCGGCCATCATTGAATAAGTGTATACAATAATGGAAATTTAGAACAAAACTGTTATACAACAATGGACGTTCGGATGGGACGAAAAATCGAGTTCCCGTGTACACATTGGCGTGCTGCACGTAAAAGATCCCTTGGCGGTTGGAATTCGATATAAGAGTAGGCCATTACGCCGCTGCCCGGGCAAAAATTTGCCTCATAGCACACTGTATGGCGTATGCCCGTCTTCAATTAGCCCAGGTAGGTGCAGAAGAGTAGGACGTTAAACCCCATTTCATTTCATTTCATTTCATTTCATTTCATTTACAAACTATATGCATTTCTGGATGGATATATGCGCTTTATAAATATACATTATTATTATTAAACAGAATATACAAAAATTAAATAAAGCATGGCATATAGGGTATAGGAGGGAAATTTTGCCAGGGTAGCGGCAATATGGCCTGCGTTTATAACGAATTTCAACTGCCAAGGTCTTGTTAACGTGCACGCCAATGTATACCGGGACTTCGGTTTTGCGTCCCATCCGAACGACTAGATAGCTCTCCGTCCTGCAACACTGACAACGGGTGAACTTTTTCGGTCACTAAGTCCGACATATAGGACGAAAGAAACGTGTACACACTGGCATACTCGTAAAAAAAAACCATTGAAAGTTGGAATCGCATAGCACACTGTGTGGCGTATGAGCTCGACACAAACTAATTCTATAATTCGCTTGTGCGTTGTGGTCTTTAGCAGTGGGAGGAAACCGGAGGGACCCGGAGAAAACCTACGAGGCTGGACAGGCGACCTATGCCCTGCTTCTTTTAGATTAAATGGTGCAGAAAAATGGGACGTTAAACCCAATTTCATCCATTCATTCATTCCCACGTTCTTGAAAAAAAACAAACTTTTATATCGAAGTAAGTGATAAAGCCATGTGTTAATCCTATACGTGTTATATATAAACATAGGTGAACTCTAACACCTGGTACAAAAGGTAAATAATGATGTATTTTAATGAGGAATAAACAGTCACCTATATTTTTCATCCATTGTTTAATGTATTTTTTGATCCACTTTATAACGTATTTAGAATGCTGACCGTAACCTATATTTTACATACTGTTTGAATGGCATTTAGTAATTGAGTACATTAAAAATAAACACAAAAGTTATATGGATAACAATTACTATATTTTACATGCTGCCCGAAAAGGATCTATCTATTATTAAGATCTTCTGTATTACTACCCCGTCACGTACTTCAACTAGATCATATTCATATTTTATAATAAACACTTTAAAAAAAACCCTCTTCTCTTTATATTCATAGTTTATATTAAACACTTTAAAAAAGAAAAAAAAAACTCTTTCTCTGGGTCAATGTCCTGTTTTATTTAAAATAATTGACTGTGAAAAATATATAGATTAATTTCAAATATAGTCTAATTAAATTCACCGTTTTGAGCAAATGTCATTCTTCGGGTAAAATAGCAAAAATTAACGAATTACATGACACTACATTACACTGTGAACAGTCCATATTATGCTGATTACACTATTTTACCTGATTACACTACTAGTATTTTGCCTTTATCGTATTTTTAGGACTTCGAATTTTGTCTTATGGCTTGGATTGTTCGTACTTGGTTTTTACTTTATTAAGTAAGATTTAGATAAAGAGCTGGTCGTTCGTGCTATACTAGTTCACAAATAGATAATGTAAAATGAAAATATTGAAAATTTCATTCAAATTACCTTTTGATAGGCCTCGTTTTAATCTGATGGAATCCAGGGCGACAGATTATCTACTGTTGATATCTTAATGTTGTTGATAACTAAATTTTGTTGTCTTAATTAAATGCTATTATTCGATTATAGCGTGAAGAAAGCCGTGGTCACCCAGAAACTCCGAGTCTTCAACGTATTCGTAAAAATATTTTGCTGGATACTAGAGTTTAATATTTTCCGAAAACTAAAAATGGCGGACAGAGATTTCAAAAAGTATTTCATTGTCAATAAAGTCGTGCTAGATTTAAAAGTCAGTAGGAAATGTCGGACCTGGATTAATTTAATCTTCCGTCAATGAAAAAAAACAGTTTGTTATTCATTTGAACTTTATGTGACTATCTTTATCTACTCACGAGTTTGTGGGGTTTTATTTTTATTTCATTTGAACTTTATATGAGTACTATAACAAAGTCCTGGGGGTTTTGGCGTTTACTTTTTGTTCATTTGAACTTTCTGCGATCACAGAGATATCTATATTAACAATTATACAAATCATTGTGATGAGATGGGGTTTAACGTCCTACTTTTCTGCACCGACTGGGCTAATGAAGAAGGACATACGCCATAGGATTACAGTGTATTGTGGGGTTAGATCTATTTAATAAGGCCCACTACAAGGTCGGACAATGGTCACGAGATATAAACAGGGGTGGTGCTTATCCCAACTATCTCGCCAACAATCACGTGCCCTAACTCTATTTATATCTCGCGACATTTACAAAATTTGTAGTTGCCTTGGCATTACGGCCGTCTTCTTATTTGAGCCAATCGGTTTTAAGCTTCCTAAATACATATAATAAAGTATTTCTTGTTAGTGACCATATAATCCAAGTGACATCCCAGACCAAGGAGCGTTCGTTAGTTACTAGAGTTTGACGTCCACTTCCACCTAGGGTGATATCGTAGACAATTCCGCCAATCCATTTTAGGTTTTCTAAATACAAATAATAAATTATTTCTTGTTTGTGATTACATAATATATAATCCGAGAGCGTATGTTATATGGTGACATCACAAACCCTAGAGTGGCCTAGAGCGTTAGTTATCTGTCATATAAATTATATACTAGTAGATTCTGTCGTTAGTATATTTATAACCGTCTACTTGTATTATGTAATATTATAATCGTTAAACTTCCGGGTTAAATAAAACATTTACTTCCTGTGTTACAAACAAGAAACAAAACAGGAAATTCGAAATAAAAAAGCGAATTTTTGTAGTTGTCGGATTAAAATACAAATCTTTATTTCGTTTCTATAGCACACTGTATGGCGTAGGCCCGTCTTCGTTAGCCTAGTTCGGAGCAGAACAGTAGGACGTTAAACCCAATTTCATTTCATTTCATTATATTTCGTTTCGGTTGTTTTTATACATTCGATGACCTACACTTATTGATTAATAGTAAAACGAAATTTTGAACTATAAAAATGAAACGAAATACGATCTGTGTTTTAATCAGATTGTTTTCTTTTATACGGCAAACAAATACAATTTTCGAATCGTTATTAACTAATATTAGTTTATGAACTTTGGTTGACAGGCAACGAAACACAGGCTTACGAGCATCTAAGTCGTCCAGAAAGTTGAGAGCTAAACAAATAAATTTGATACTGAATAAATCTTTGTTTGTAAAAACAGATCGGCGGTGAAAAAACCCGATTAAATTTATATCTAGCTCATAACAACAACACGTGTTGTCTATAGTCTTGATTTTCAACGTGTTTATAAAAAAAACTAGTTATAACTGACGTGATGAACGAGTCTATAAAGGACGTAACAGAGATTATAAGCTGTGATAATCTAGTCTAATCAGCTTATTGTGATGTCACATGAAATGAAATGAAAAGAGGAAGAAAGAGAGAGAGAGAAATGGGGTTTAACGCCCACTCGACACAAACTAGGTCATTTCGGGACTTACATATGGTTTAATTTTATTTCAATAATTAGCTTGCGCGTAGGGGACTTTTGCAGTGGGAAAAAAACGAAAAATAAAAAGAGATATCGTTTAACATCCTACTGTTCTGCTCCGACTGGGTTAATGGAGATGGATATTCGCCATATAGTGCGCTACGAGGGAACTTTGCATTTCAAATTTTCGTCCCATCCGAACGAATAGACTACTGTCCTTGACGGGCCCTCCTTCCTGCACCACAACCTCGTGGGTTTTTTTCGGCCCCTCCGGTTTCCTCCCACGGCTAAAAACCCCTACACGGAAGCGAATTATTGAAATAAAATTGAACCATATGTTAGTCCCGAAATAACCTAGTTTGTGTTAGCCTAGTGGACATTAAAGTGTCTCTCCCTCCCTCTCTCTCTCTCTCTCTCTCTCTCTCTCTCCCTCTCTCCTGCACCAATGAGAGGGAAATCTTGATGAACTTTCTTGCGCCAACACCGGAAGTGAACCCGATGAACCCCAGGCTATGGTGTCAGTGTCACATGGTTTATTATATTCCCTGGGGTATATAGATAGATAGATATACATCTATACATGTTTTATATACGATGATTAATATAGATTAATTAAAACAGTTGTAATTTGGGAGTGAATATTAATTCCTTAATCTGTACATCTCAGGCCCGTAGCCAGGGGGTGGCACGGGGGGGGGGGCAACTACCCTCCCAATACTGAGTCTTGCCCCCCCCCCAATATCACAAGAAAATTGGCCTTTACCGCAAAATTCATGCAGATGCCCATGCTAGTTGGCCCTCTCAAAAACATCTTTCCCCCCCCCCCCCCAAAAAAAGAACTTCCTGGCTACGGGCCTGGTACATCTTGAAAATATTTAAATTACACAATAAAGAGAGAGGGAGAGGGGGAGGGGTTGACGTCGTACTTTTTTCTTTACCAACAGGGCTTGTGTGGGGGCTTTTTTTATACCATCCGAAGGACTAGACGCTGTTTCAATTAAATTAACTACTGTCGATAAATAAAATATAATTAAACGCTACAATAGATGTGTCTACAGTATGAACGAGACAACGAGTGCAGTCTAATTTGTTGTTGTTTTGTTTTGTTTTGTTATAAATGTCAGTAAAATAAAAGACATTGTTTAAAAAATCACAACTTCACTCGGATGTTGTACATGTATGTACTTTCATTTTAAAGATTTTTTTAGGTTAAACCTATTTATTTCTCTATTTACTAGGCTTAATATTTCTCTTTTTTTTAACAAAGGGTTTTAATATCTTTAGAATCATAAAGCCATCGTTATACCAGGCCTAAATGTGTGACTTCCATGTTTTAAAAGTCAAGGTATTTACGTTAATAGGATATAATCATGACAGTCGCTTTATATAAGTAAAACTATTTCAAAATAACTCTACTCTACTACATTGCAGTTGGACCGGTATATTTACAACTTGTATACCTTTAAGTCACAATAAGGGTATTTAGAGAGAGAGAAGAGGGAGAGAGGGGGTGAGAGAGAGAGAGAGAGAGAGAGAGAGATGAGTTTAACGTCCAATCGACACAAAACTAGGTCATTTCGGAATTAACGTATGGTTTAATTTTATTTCTATAATTCGCTTGCGCGTAGGGGTCTTTAGAGATAGAGAGGGAGGGGGGTAACGTCCACTCGACACATACTAGGTCATTTCGGGACTAACGTATAGTTTAATTTTATTTCTATAATTCGCTTCGCTTGACCCGGAGAAAACCCACGAGGTTGAACAGGCGACCCTACTCCTTGTCACAAAAGAGAATAGAGGACGACTGCGAAAGTGAACACAGACATAACACACAGTGCTCCAAATGGTAGCCTATTAATAGTGCAGGACAACTGCGCAAATGAAAACAAATAAAATTCTCGGCGCACCTTGACATCAAAGTGAATCCGAGGTTGTTTTCTAATTGAATTTATCGGTTGAAAATATCTTGAAAATATCCTGAAGCGTTTCCGTTTTAGATCCTAGGTTATGAATATGCCTAGTATTTCCTTTCACACACGTCAAGGTATACATTTTGAAATAAGAAAGTATATACTAAATTGAAAATATCTTGTAATGTCTTAAAGCGTTTCCCTTTTAAATGATATGCCTGCTACTTCTTTTCACACACGGTAAGGTATACATTAGTGCACGTAAAAGATCCCCTGGTAGTTGGAATTCGATATAAGGGAAATTTTGCCCGGGCAGCGGCGCCACGGCCTATTCCTATATCGATATCCGACTGCCAAGGAATCTTTTACGGTTAAATACTAGTAAAAAGGTATATTTCACAATCTTTAAGGGGTATTTATCGTTATCAAGTACAACTAGGATACTTGTCGAAACGTCATGCTTCTTTAGAATAAACCAGTGATTGTTTCCCATAAAAACTGTTAAAGTATATAAGTATAATAACTCACCTGTTTTATAATATTCCACCTGTTATATACCACACCACTGCACGTTCTAACTGGGGTATATTGATGATATTTCCCTATGGTATATCTCATATACACCAGGTAGGGTTATAACGTATACTATATAACTACCGGGGTTTTACCTGTACACGTATAAATGTCACGTTCTCTCTTGACAACCAGGTAACTTGATTGATGACATATTAACATCATTTGCCTCGCTTTCATTAGTATTTTAATTTATGATGCCCGCTGGGTGGATTACGAAACTACTAAGACCACTTCACTTTTCTTCTTGAGTCATTAAAACAAAAAAATTATAAAAAGGCTAATTAAAAAGAAAATTAATTCAATTAAAGTCGGGTTACTCAAATTGATATCACTAGTTGCCAGAATACAATTATAAAATTCAGAGAGAGAAATGGGGTTTATCATCCACTTAACTTGGTCGTTTCGGGACTAGCACATGGTTTAATTTTATTTCAATATTTCGCTTGTGCGTAGAGGTCTCCAGCAGTCGGAAGAAACCGGAGGATCCAGACATAAGCCAGGATGTTGGACAGGCAACCCTACTACTTGTCACGTACAACCATAAATCGAAACCTCGCCACTTGACTCAATGACAGAACTAAAGATACAAAGCGCACACACGCTAACCATTCGCCCCCTCATGGTAAAATAATATGTTGATCAAAATAAAATAGGGGAGTCCAAACTCAGCCGTAAAAATAAAAACAAAGGAAATGGGGTTTTAGCGTCCTGCGTTCCTTCACTAACCGGGATGATAAAGACTGGTCTCTCTATAGGTGGAATCTTGCCCAGGCAGCGGGGTTTCTGACTACTCTTCCTCTATCTCTTACTGTTAATTGGTTGGGCGTTGCATCATAATGACTGTCATTTAATCAAGTGTTTTTTCGGATTCTCCGGTTTCCTCCAACTTCTAAAGACCCCCTACGCGCTAGCGAATTATTGAAATTAAATTGAATCATATGTTAGCGCTAGCCCTATTTCCATCTTGTGACCTTTGACAAAACTTAAAGTAAGATGGCCTTAGCAAATAGAGCTAACCAGCCCTGGGCGGGGTCCCCCCCATGGCTTCCTTTTTCAATTTTATAATATTATCTAATCCAAATCATAGGACTTGGGCTATGAAAGGAGAAAAACAATTTCACACAAAAAATATTAAAGTTCGGGCGAAATTGAGAAATTTCCATGAAGCTGAGATTGCCTATTTTCGTCGGGTGATATTGAAATGGTTTTGTTTCGTTTCGTTTAATTTGACATGGGGTTCAGATGATGATATTTTAGATTGACCTGCCACAATGAAAAGAACTTTTAACACGCGCTGAACGACGCCACTTACAACCAAATATCATTATTCATACGTCATTTAACTCCCTAATTTACAAGTTCTCAATCAGGCAACAATTTTCTGGTGTTCGACTTGAAGATTCGGCTAAATTGACAGAATATTTGCCCATGATTACTGGTATTCAATGGTTTAAATTGTTTCAGAGCCGGATAATTCTTAGACCTTCTTCATAGTGATAGTTTCAATTTCTAGTTAAGCTGTTTAGGGGGATTTTCTGCTTGCTTTGGCCCGTGAGTTACTCGGGTTGGCTACAGGCAATTCTACCGTTAATCGTCTCATCAGTAAACGTGAAGGCCGTAATAGAACCAATTTACACCATGATCAACCCGAGTAATTGTTTTACACATTAAGGGACGTCATTAACTCTTATTTATGTAGACCGGCCTTCTTGTCACCAAGATGAAAACAAAATGGGCCCAACATTCCACATTTATAGTTTCTTAATTCCAGAAATCGTACGTAAGAAACACATTTTTTAAAATTTGCGTAATTCATTTATTGTAAGCTAAAACGTCATAATTGTTAAGTAAAAATGACGTTTGTGTTGGGTGAAAGGGAGACAACTGCTGTAAGTCTGTAATCTCCAACATCCCTAGGCGTAGTGACCATATTAACCCCGGTCTAAGTCGAGTATTTAAATATTTTCTTGTCATTAAACTACAAGTATTATTCATATAAATGATGATAATAACTACATTTTTCACTTTATAACTCCTTTCAGGTATTCCTACTTTATGTGTCGGTATTCTTCTCTATATAGCTTTTTTATTTTACTACATTTTACACTTTATAGAGAGAGAGAGAGAGAGAGAGAGAGAGAGAGAGAGAAAGAGAGGGGGAGAGATGGGGTTTAACCACCACTCGACACAAACTTGGTCATTTAGGGACTAACGTATGGTTTTCAATTTTCATTTCAATAATTCGCATGCGCGTAGGGGTCTTTATCAGTGGGAGGAAACTAGAGTGCCCGGAGAAAACCTACGAGGTTGATAAGGCGCCCCTATCTCCATGTCACACTAGGGCTCAAAACCACGGCCGCAAGCCAGAGGTGACCGGCCAGCTAGAGGTCGAAGCGCGGCACTCTAGACCACTAGGCCGGGTATTTATACCTTTTGCTTTGGTATTCCACTCTATAGTATTTTTATGAAAAACTTCCCCCACGAGGGCTATAATCACAACCTAGCCTGGCTTCAAAAACAAATAAAATTCTCTAATTTCGATATTTTATGGAAAGTGAACTATTTTCTAGTGCGGTAAATAGAATTTCGCTGTTGAATTAAAACTTGGAATATTATGCGTGCAGACTTTATGCGCGACATAAGATCGAAAATTGTCAGTCAGCGTCCGAAATAAATAACAAGTAACACCCTGCCCCGTGGACGATACCCGCCAGTGCTTATAGCTAAATTCAATATTTATCACCACAACGAATGCAACACCCGACATAAATATTGTCATGCAAAAAAATATCGGATCTAGCCACATTTTTTCACCGAGAAAAAAACCAAAATAAATATCGGAAAACACGACAGAAAAAAAAAAGGCCTTCTTTAGGTCAGGAACCAAAACAGGAATCCCCCACCCAAACAACAAATAAATATTCCAGATCAAAAATCAAACAAGAAATCTCGACAGAAAAGAAAAACGTCTTCTTTAAGTCATGAACCAAATCAGGCATGCCCACTTTTGACCCCCCCCCCCCGGACCATGAATTTGTATTGCCCCTTGCCCTCCTCCAAATGAATCTTCCTGACTACGGGCCTAAATCACAATAGACACCATACACTATGTTTGGGGGATCACGGTGGCTAAGTGGATAAGGCGCTGGTTCGCTAGCCTGGAGGTTGAGTGTTCGATCCCTGCATTGGCCGAGAAAGTTCATCTCGATTTTCCGACGTGATTTCCCCTTATCAGTGATGCAGAAGGAGGGCCTGACAAGGACAGCTGCCTAGTCGTTCGGATGGGACGAAAAAACCGAGGTCCCGTGTACAAATTGGAGTGCACGTAAAAGATCCCTTGGCAGTTGGAATTCGATATAAGAGTAGGCCGTAGCGCCGCTGCCCGGGCAAAATTTACCTCATAGCACACTGTTGGCGTATGCCCGTCTTCAATTGGCCCAGGTTAGGTGCTTAAGCGTAGGACGTTAAACCCCATTTCATTTCATACATTACAATATGTTTGACTATAGAAGAAATTGTGGATAACGACTCGAACGATTAACATAATAATATTTATTGAGCATATCAAGTCGGAGTAATAAAATCTCGGTTCCGGCTCATATTTGATGAATTCAATAAAATAACAGATGAATATATTTAAGAGAGAACAATGGGGAATTATTCACCATGGTAACGTGAAGTTAAATGGAATATTGGAACGTTCTGTGTTCTGTGGCTAGGACATGAAATGGAATGGAGATTAACGTCTCTTTGACACTTATCTAAATCGTTTTGAGACCAACACGTGATCATGTCGAATACTATAGTAACGTATATAATTAAAGGGGGGAGAATTTTGCCCTGATACGCTTCTTTATTCCTATTTGTCAAAGTTTTTTTTTACGTGCCTTTCAATGTGAATCTTGACCCCACATCCTCTTCGGCCCATCAACATTTGAGCCTGACTCTGTGTGTGACTTACTAATCCAAACTTTTCACTTTTAAGTGCTATTGTATTTCAAATAATTTTGAGAGAGAGAGAGAAGTGGGGTTTAACGTCCACTCACACAACTAGGTCATTTTAGGACTAACGTATGTTTTAATTTTATTTCAATAATTCGCTTAGGCGTAGGGGTCTGTAGCAGTAGGAGGAAATCGGAGTGCCCGGAGGAAACCCACGAGGTTGAGAAGGCGCCCTTATCTTCATGCCACATACGCTCTCACCAGGGCACGAAACCACAGCCGCAGGCCAGAGGTGGCCGGCCAGCTAAAGGTCGAAGCGCGACACTCTAGACCACTAGGCCATCACAACCCCCCAAATGATTTTGAATGTATCCTGATATTACATGTATATATCCAGAAATATTAGCACAACCGTAAGCTGCACTGCTTTGTTTCACGGTAAACGATAAAAAGATAAAGAGGTTTTCCGACACAAACTGATTTCAACACTGATTTAATAACATTTCAACATTTTAAAGTACTTTGCGCCTGTCTTGGGACTATTCATAAATAATGTCAAGTGTGTGTCTTTGTAGCCTTAGGAGGGACTTATGGAAAATTATTTTTGCAAACTAAATAAGTTGACTCATTAAATAGAGTTCTTCTTCTATGTATTATTATTATAATAAAAGTACATCTTTAAAATTGCATATTCATATCCCTAGCTATGTAATTGAAAACAATTTTGAGTTTTAATTTAGCGTTAAACATGTCATTGATGATTCTACCACTATTTAATTGAAAATATATGTAAATTTAACATCCCAAAATTTAATGGTCTGTATATATAACTCATTAATCCACAAGCCATTTCTTTATCTTTCCCCGTCATCACCAGTCCAGTCGGTGCAGAACAATAGGCCATTAAACCCGGTTTCATTTCATTTCATTTCTTTATCTTTTAAAAACAACGTTTACTGTAATAAATATCAACACCATTTTGATCGCCAACTAATTAAAAGAAATCTGAGTGTATCAATTAGTATTATACACAAAGGTTTTGTATTATACATAGTATTAATATTATTGTAGATATTATATTTTACTAATAATATTAGTGTAGATATTATATATTACTAATATCATTGTACATATTATATTTCTACATAGTACCGGATCTAATGGGGGGGGGGCAAAGTGGGACAAATGTCCCGAGCCCCCCACAATTCTGGGACATACTAATGCTTTATCCCGTATCTCACTAAAATAACGTGTCTGTTTAAAATACGTAAATTGTCAACAAATTCGAAACGTCTATGAAATCGCTGCCTAAATTGTCTCAGATGCACGGAAATTAATACTAGTTTTTTTAAAAAATTCCTGGAGGAAAAACACCCCAGGCGGAGTACATACTAGTACGATCCGCGGTCAATACGAACAGTTTGAACAAACAATGGGTCCCCCGCACAGGTGGTATGCCCCCCCCCCCCCACCCACAAGGTTAATCCGGCACGGATTCTACACATGATTAGATATTATATTATACTATTAATATTATTGTAGATGTTATATTTTAATATTATACACGTGTGTAAGTATTATATTTTATTATTATTTATAAGTATCATAGTTTAGGCACTAATCTGTAGTCGAAGATTTAAGTGAAAGTGGGTCAACTTTCCAAACAAACAAAAATCATACGAAAAGTGGTAAAGGAATTTCGAAAAAAGGTTAGTGTAGCCTGTACAGTGCAATACAACTGCGACATTTATTTGATTATTTTCTTCCCTATATAGATAATAAAAGTTTCTGTTTTTCAAAGGGGGTTGGGTGGCCGAATGGTTAGGGCGTGCGTGGTGTATCATATAGCCTGTCATTGAGTCAACTGGCGTGGTTTCGAATCCTCGGTTGTACGTGACAAGGAGTAGTTTCGCCTGTCCAACCTCGTGGGTTCTCTTTCTCTCTCTCTCTCTCCCTCCCTCTCTCTCTCTCTCTCTCTGTTTTTAAAAATGAAATGTTATGGTGTTTTTAAACGTCCTATTTTCTGCGCCCAACGGGGCTAATGAAGACAGACACGTGATGTTTAGTGTGCTATGACAAACAACATTTGCTCTGTCAATTGTCCAGTGAAGAAACGTCAACCAAGTCAAGCAGGCGACCTTACTCCTTCCTTGTCACTTAGGTATCGGTTCGAAACCACCTGATTCATTGGCAGACCCGGTGATTAAAACCCACCCAACCAGCATGATTAATTTAGAAACGATGGAGAGAAAGAGAGAGAAATGAGGCTTAACGCCCACTCAACACAACTAGGTCATTTCGGGACTAACATATGGTTTTAATTTTATTTCAATAATTCGCTTGCGCACAGCGGTCTTTAGCAGTGGGAGGAAACCCACGAGGTTGAGAGGGCGCCCCTATCTCCATGCCACATACGCTCACACCAGGGCTCGAAATCACAGCCGCAAGCCAGAGGTGGCCGGCCAGGTAGAGGTCGAAGCGCGGCACTCTAGACCACCGATTCATTGCCAGACCCAGTGATTAAAACCCAACCAACCAGCATGATTAATTTAAAACGATAGATATTGCTAGGTATAATAATAATTAATAACAGATACATAATGGGAGATTAGATAAAGAGTTGACATATCTCACTATAATAGTTCAAAACTAAATGATGTGAAGGTGATTTGATGAAAATTTTGAGGCAAATCGATCCACTCGGAACCGAGAATTTAACGATTGAATTTTTTGGGCTAGCCTCGATCATCTTTACTAAAGTCGGTATGATAAAAAAAAAACATAGTTTTGATTATCCATTATTTTGATAATAATATTATCATCAATAAGCGTTTCCCCCTGTCCGTGATGCACGACGGAGTACCTGACAGGGACAGCTGCCTAATCGTACGGATGGGACAAAAAACCCGCGGTCCCGTGTACACATTGATGTGTGCGTAAAAGATCCCTTGATATAAGAGTAAGCCGTAGCGCCGCTGCCCGGGCAAAATTTCCCTCAAAGCACACTGTATGGCGTAGGCCCGTCTTCATTAGCCTAATTTAGGAGCAGAACAGTAGGACGTTAAACTCCATTGCATTTCATTTCATTTCTTTTCATTTAATACAGTGACCAGTTTGTTAAACCGAAGTCAAAGGCGATTTAGAATTAATAAAAACTCGTTTGTAGAAAAGGGACACGAAACACTACATTAATTTTTGTGATTGAAAAAAAAAATCACTTCAAAATTTATGCATGCAATATTTGTCGTGTTTGAGCACGTGCATTGTTCGTGTAATGGACGTGTTTATTAAAGTAGCAGGGACACAGATGCAAGAAAACCAACACACGAAATATGTATTCAAATTTTTAATTGCTCAATTTAGAGTTGAAAGACAAGTGATCGGCGCCTTAGACTGGTTAAAGAAAGCCGCCATTGTGAGCACACCCCTACCCCCTGCAGAGCGGTAATATTTCCCGACATTCAGTCATGACCTTTTAACCAATCAATGCCATCGTTTTGAAGCGGTCAATTAGTTTGACCTTTGATTTCCTGTTTGATATGACGTGTGTTTATGAATAGAGAGTAATAAGGGGAGATAATTATGACGTAATGATTAGTTTATTGAGAATAATAAGGAGACATCTCCGTGATTATTGTTGGATATTAGATATACCAGGCAAGTTATAATAAACTCATTATACGGAAGATAATTAGCCGTTCGTCTAAGATGAAGTTAGTCGTGATTTTATTACTGTACGTTATGGATCGTCATATTGTATACACAGAACTAGCAAATAATTATATAATACTCAACTAGAATTAAAAATATGATAATAATATCTTTGTTTGAGGTTTCTAACATTCGGTCGTTTTTTTCGAAAATAAATTACTAAGAGGATATCACCATCTAATGACTTTACAAGAAGGTTGATACGGCTAAAGAAGGTTGATACGTCTAGAAAATATATGATAAAAAATATTTTTTTGGAAGTTCTAATATCTACATTTATATGATTCGGTCGTTTTTCGAAAATAAAATACTACGGGCATGCGGTTGTTCGAGGTTAACATTACCTCAACATCTCATGACTTTACAAGAAGGTTGACAAGGCTGCGCCCCCCCCCCACACACACACACATGTATGAAGGATATTTCGAAAGAGTAGAAAATTAGGCCCGGGGGCCTTTCTTACATTTTGCCCTTTGAACAACATCAAGCAAAACAAAATCTGGAACAAATGTTTTACATAATGATAATAAATATTAAATATTTTAGATGTGCTGTTTGATAAATGTGAAAGTTATTTACACCATGGAAGGTATGAATAGATTGGGTCTGAGAACAATTAATCTGTTATTAATATTACTATAGGGTGTATTATAAAAGGGACGAACATACTAGTAAGTAAAATACTCTGGGTAACAATGATGAATTATTTTGTGACGGTAGGAGAACATATTTAATAAATGCCTTTCCTTAATTTTTAATAAGTTCAGATCTGCAATGCCAGGAGATAAATCTTTTGTGTGCTCTATAACTAAAATAAGTTTGAATACTCGTTTTTTTTTTTGTCGTTGGAGAGTATTAAGAGATATAATATCGCAGTTTTCCCATGTAGATGAACAGTAGTCGAGATATGGCTGAATATATGATTTATAGAATATTGAATTGGAGGAATTTATAAAATATTGCATTGGAGGAATTCTTTGAGTTTTCTTAACTGAAATATTTTTTGATTTATAATTTTTGGAATATAAATTGCAGCTGATTATCGACCTGAACACCAAGCAATTTAAAAGTTGAAACATTTTAAATCGCGTAGTTAGTTTTATCCGTAAATTTGGGGTTGAAAGTCGTGTTCTTTTCTGCTTTGTATTTATTAGCCTGCATTTAGTTTTGAGTTCGTTGACCATCATCGAATTCCGGCCACACCAGTTTAGTAAGATATCAATGTAACGTTGTATTTTAATTTGAAGATCATTTAAATTGGTAGCCGACGAATAGACTGTTGTATCATCTGCAAATAAATCGCAGTATGACTCGAGATGAAGAGGAAGATCATTTATGAAAATATTAAATAATAATGGTCCTAAAATAGATCCCTGTGGAATACCGTGAGTAATTGGCTGAAGTTGAGAGTATGTACATTTACTAAAAAAAAAAAAAAAATAATATTTAGCATTTTGTATCTTTGCTAAATAAATTAGATAATATATAACCTAGTATTTGTATCTTTTATCCCTAGCTTTATGTGCCATTGCTAAATAAATTGAACCTAGCATTATGTTTCGTTTCGACATTAATCATTTTAATTAAAATTAACCTGGTATTATGTACCTTGTTCTAAATAAATAAAATAATATATAACCTATAGTATTATGGATGTAATGAAATGTTAGTCCCGAAATGACCTAGTTGTGTTGAGTGGACGTTAAACCCCATCTCTCTCTCTTTCTTGTAATGAAATGAAATGGGGTTTAACGTACACTCAACACAGGCGTTTATTAAATAATGCCAACCGATTGCACCCACTCCCGTCTACGAAATTTTGTACGAAATGCGAATACACCGAAACGTTGTGCACACCCGCTACTCCAGGCTTACTAAATATGAAATACATCTAAAATACTTGTATTACCTCCAAGGTTTACTATCAATATGAATCTAATATCATTTAATTTCACGTCACCGGGCTATTGGTGCCATGTATCCTGTTTGGAGAGAGAGAGAGAGAGGGGGGGGGGGGGAGAGAGAGAGAGAGAGAGAGAGAGAGAGAAATGTGGTTTAACGTCAACTCAACACAACTAGGTTATTTCGGGACTAACATATGGTTTTAATTTTATTTCAATAATTCGCTCACACTAGGGCTCGAAACCACAGCCGCAAGCCAGAGGTGACCGGCCAGCTAGAGGTCGAAGCGCGGCACTCTTTGTTTAGAAATAAATGGTGTTTACATCCTACACAAATTAGTATCCAACTAGAATTTAAAAAAATATGATGATAATATTCTTGTTTGAAAATGAAATGAAATGATTTTTAACGTCCAGCTGTTCTGCTCCTGCTGGGCTAATGAAGACGGGCATACGCCATAAAGTGCTATGAAGAAAAATTTGGCCGGACAGCACCGCTACGGCCTACCCTTATATCGAATTCGAACTGCCAGGGGATCACGGGACCTCGATTTTTGTCATATCCGAACGACTAGACAGCTGTCCTCGTCAGACCCCCCACCCCCCGTATTGCGATTATGTTATGTATATTTTCTACAATAATTAAATAATATTAAGCCTATAGCACTGACAAGGGGAAACCACCTCGGAAAATCCCAATGAACTTTCTCGGCCAACACCGGGATCCAAGTCAGCGTCTTACTCACTCATCCCCCCCCCCCTACTCTCTTTTCCTCAGATCTCAGAGATGTAAGGAGGCGTTATGGAATCAACAGAAACCTGTAAAATAAAAAGTTGGTTTGTTTGTAAAATAAAACATTGGTGCATGGACTTAAACTCAATGTTTTCCCTTACTCTGCCATATTGGTGCTTTAAAATAAGAGGATTTATTTCTATAAATGTTTGTGAAATACACCTTAAGCGGTGTCACTGGTGTGTCCTCACTGTGCCCACTTTTGATTAATCCAATTAAGGTCTAATTAGGATTAGTGTATTAAGCGGATTAGGATTAGGTGTTATAGGTAATTAGATGGGAAAAAAACCCAAATATTTTATGTAATTTTTTTTTATTTTTCGATGTTTTATATAATATATTTAATAAAAATATAACATACATGGATATATCATACATCACATTAGCACTTTATAATTTAATGAAAATATAACAATTTTCGATGTTTTATATAATAAAATATGTAATAAAAATATAACATACATGGTTATATTATACATCACATTAGCACTTTATAATTTAATGAAAATATAACAATTTTTTATATATAAAATATGTAATAAAAGTATAACATACATGGTAATATCATACATCACACAAAAACAAGATAAACAATGAAAATTTACAATGTAGTTAAACGGGCTACGCCATCGGCATACTCGAATACAGTCTTTATACCGTTCTGAAGATCTGTTTTCAGAGTTTGGAGTCGGGTTTCTAGTTGCCTGTATTTTCTTCTCTTAGGCCGTAATTTTCCGTTGGCACCTAACTCGGAGTAAGCTTGTTCATTCTTAAAAAAAGCCACCAACTTAAAAATATTTGGATGAGGGGTGGCAATAATGGATGTTATCTTGGATGCCATCCTTCAACATGGTTCATTGTGCGTGGACATTCAGTGTGGAAATGGTTCCACATCATTCTGCCATGCTGCCCCTCCACCCAGAACTCAGTTACGTAATCTGCAAATTGCAACACTCTGGCATCTTGGGAGTAGTGCATCATCAAGGGCACACACCCATACATCTTCAACCTGCTGTATTGGAATTAATGGTAATGCTGCTGCTTGCTTGACAATTTTATTGATTTCTGGCACCCGAGAAAAATCTGCTTGTAGTCCATATTTCTGCGCATTACGCCAAATACACTGACCAAAGTGAAAAAAACAACTTTTTAGTTCTGACCTCGGCAACACAGTACTCACCAATTATAAGACTGAATATTTAGTTACTTTCAATATTTGTTTTTTTCCATCTAATTACCTATAACACCTAATCCTAATCCGCTTAATACACTAATCCTAATTAGACCTTAATTGGATTAATCAAAAGTGGGCACAGTGAGATGTAACCGTGTCACTAGAGTGACATGCCGTATGCCAGCTAATTTAATCTGGTGACATTAGTATGAAATCTAACACCATTCTTATTGTAAACAACAACATAATCACCGATTGTTTGTTTACAATGATTCTCTATAACAAGTACGTATCGGTATTACCCTCCTCACGTGAGCTCGTGGGGGGACATCGCGTGGCGTATGACGTCATAAGATTTAAAGGGACGGGAAGGGTTTTTAAGAGGTTATTGTTATCAAATCGTGTCCATTAACCGAACTTGAATAGAAAAACCATGTAACGACTTTGTTATTCTACGCGTCAACTATTTGCATTGTTGGCCAGTATTAGATCAATCATCATTGATTGTTCCGCGAGTTTACTTCACGGCTTTTCCCGCCAATTACCTCACAGGTAAGATGGTGGCCAGCCACTACGACCAACTGTCGTGTGCTCGATCCTGAAGCCGTCGTCTGCTGGTTTGCTGGCCTCCCATCTGCTACGTCTGCTATATGCGTGTGTAATAATGAATGAGTTTAAGACGTAACTTAATTAGTAATGATGACAGTCGAAGGCTTTCTTATTGTTCGAACTGATTAAACTTTAATCGAGTGGCGTCCATGTTGTAGCGGAATGCCCAGATGGAAACCTTCATATTTTCTTTGATGTCGGCGAAAGAGACTGGACTTCTGTCATATTTCTGTTGTTTTTATGTAATCATTGATTGGAAATCGTCTTAGAGAACTACAGATATCTCACTCTTCGTTTCGCACAAAACTCCCGTGTCCATAATATTAACAGAGACAATTAGAGAAATTACAAGTTTTATTCTCCCGCCTTGTATTCAATGGCCAGTTATTGAGTTTGCCGACTGGGCGGAAGACAGACCCCTCCAAATATTAGGTCCTCAAAAATTAATTAACAGAGCAACAAATAAAACCCTTTTTTGTGTTAAATATTGTTTAAACCTATATAAGTGGGATGTGGAAGGCTGGCTTTTAGTAATACATTGTAAACGGCAGGTATTGTCGTAAACATAAGATGTAATAATAATAATATGTGGAATGAAATTAAATATAATTGCAATTCAATACAATCTTGTGAATTTGTTATTAAACTACACTAATCATTTGGATGGTAAGACTATTGTCTGAATTACCTTAATCCGATTCTTAACACCGATGACGATAATCTCAAGATGGCGGTTACTCTAGTATATCGGTGCATAATACTAGGACATTAAACCCCATTTCATTCATTCATTCACTCTAGTATATCATTTGTGTTAGTGACGATAACAATAATCTGAGACTAAAATGACAAATAATATGCTGAGATATAATGGGGTTTTCACAAACACCTTTCTTGCACCAACTGCTTTTCCGGCGTGTACAGGCATATAAACATAAATTAACGCGTTTTACAATAAAAATAAATCATAGAAAATTACAGACTTTGATAAACGTATATATATATAGAGAGAAATGGGGTTTAACGTCCACTCAACACAACTAGGTCATTTCGGGACTAACATATGGTTGTTGTTTTTTTCAATAATTCGCTTACACGTAGGGGTCTTTAGCAGTGGGAGGAAACCGGAGGACCAGGAGGAAACCGTATAACATAGAAACAAAGACAATTTTCTTATATCGGTATACTCAAGATTAGGATTTTTAAAACGAAAATGTAATTATGTATTTGTTGTGAGATTACAATCTCAGACTTTGTTCAATATTTTCGGTCTTTATACTAATCACTAACAGAAACCGACAAATGTGTTTTTCTGTCATCATCGTCGACATGGAAATATTCAGGGGCGCCCTTTTATAAGAAAAGTGTCACGACCCTGTGCTTTATCCTTTATCGTCAGATCATGGGATTGGCATTCAAAGCGAGAGATAATGATATCTAAATTAATGTGATCGCATTAATTTATAATAAAAATTGCCGTCAAACGTGGTGGTGTTTTTTCCCTTTTAAAAGCTCAGTATGTATGTATATACGTGAAAATACGATAAAAACATGTATTTCCCAAAAAAAATCAAGGCCGGGGGGGGGGGGGGGATTATCTCGGGAACCTAGCAGAACCTCCCTTGCACAAACTTCTGGATCCGCTCCCTGATATGTTTATAGATAATGCATATTCTACACATATCATATCCAAAATTGGATTCAAATTGACAAAGAATGCTATTTCTAATTTTTTGGCAGTGATTATAGTAGTGCCGAAAATTTGCCTCTAATAGAAAAACCAAATTTTGAGATCTAACCAATTGTTGTTCATGAGTAAAAATTAAACTAACTTTAATAAATCTAACATTAATAAAGCTAATATTAATAAAACTTACATTATTAAAACTAACATTCATAAAACTAACATTAATAAAACTAACATTAATAAAACTAACATTAATAAAACTAACATTAATCAATCTAACAGTAATAGACCTAACATTAATAAATCTAACATTAATACAACTAACATTAATAAACCTAACATTAATAAAGCTAACATTAATACAACTAACATTAATAAAGCTAACAATAATCAATCTAACAGTAATAGACCTAACATTAATAAATCTAACATTAAAGGGACAATAACACTCTTGCTGGCTTGACAGGTTCCGAAAAAAAAATAGCCTTATTCTAACCACTAGATGTTTAAGTGACCTACCTGTTGCGTAAATTATCCATTACAACCTATTTTACTTGTCCAGAGGGTTCGAAAATATGATTAAATCTAAGTTGCATTTGAAAGTGCTTACGTAAGGCTTTTCAAACCATGTTACGGCATGTAGTTGAATTTTTTCAATTTTCAAAATGAGGTGTGTTAAGATGAAATTTGTATCATTTATTAATTTGAATATTGTAAAATAGTACAATTTGTTGACTAGAATAAAGATTGGAACATATTATTCAGGTACAACAAGAGTGGTATTGGGGCTTTAATAAATCTAACATTGTTAAACATTAATAAAACTAACACTAAATGTCACACAATGTGCATTTACATATCATAATTCAGATAAAAACTTAACTTAAAAGAACGCCGACCGACCATAAAGGTCTATGGAACACTAGATATATCCGTATATTTCTAAAATACACATTAATATTAAAAATATCATATATCTTTTAAAAACCTGGGGCCTGTTTCACGAAATTTTAACTAAGATAAAATCCAAATTTTAGTAGTTTGATTGGATAATATTGTATTGATTTTAGTGCTAAGCCAATCAAAATTGAAGTATCTACTAAAATTTGGATTTTTATCTTAGTAAACATTTCGTGAAACAGACACCGGGATCTGCTTTGAAACATGTCAAATATAAAATAGCATATAGTACTGGGGTTGATATCACTAGAAACAATACTAAAAACTTTCTCTTGTGGACATTTTATAGAAATTTACATTGTCTTATGCATTTCTCTATCCCGGAGGTCGAAATACATTTTGAATTCAGGTCCCGTGTACACATTGGAATGCGCGTAAAAGATCCCTTGGCAGCTGGAACTCAGTTGCTGCCACACGGTATAGCGTATGCCCGTCTTCAATTAGCCCGGGTTAGGTGCAGAAAAGTAGGACGTTAAACCCCATTTCATTTATTCATTTTGGATTCTATTAAACAATGGAATTATGTCTCAATTTCTGAGCAGAAGGGACATAATCGACAACTTAGTGGGGTTGGCGAAAAGATCAAAGAGATTTATCTAATGAGACGTATCATTTTAACAATTGGTGTATGATACCTATATCACGGATATAGGACGCGTCGCCGTGAGTCTGGGTGAACGTTTAAACGACCGTTTCGATCTTCCAGGAGCGATGTGGGCTCCCGAAAAAACTTCAACTCTATAAACTATTAAGTTTAATAACTATCAAAATATACTTAAACTATGTAACCCATTTATCTTCTATTTATTGTTTTAAGAAACAGATGACAGGGAAAAAATATGAAAACAAAATAACACAAAAAAAAACAACAGGTACATTCATGACAATTAAAAGAAATAAGGACACAAAATAACATACAAAAAGCCCCCCAAATAACTGTACTGCTGTAATTTCAAATATACTTATGATATATGAGTTAGTTTGTGTCGAGTGGACGTTAAACCCTCCCTCCCTCTCTCTCTCTTTCTCCCCTCACTCTCTCTCCCCCCTCTCTCTCTATCTCTCTCTCTACCCCCCTTTCTCGCTCTCACTCTCTCTATAATATCCCCCCAGCGATTATTTTTTCATGATAACGACAAGAGTATACTTGTCGAAACGTTTTGCTAAATTTGTACAAACCAGTGATTGTTTTCATTTTAAATTGTTTTGTGTTTTTAATTGTGCCTCATGCCAAACGAGCCTAATATTCAAATTTTTCAAAATTTAGCAATAATTACTGCTCAACACACAGCGAAACTGTTTCAAAATTTAAATATTCGCTACAATTGATTCGCCACGGACGGCGGAGAAACCGTGCCGCGTAAAAACTCGAATCGCATATGTCAAATTACTAGTTATAAAAAACTATAATTATTTATTAGACTTTTACGGTTTATTCTGTCGCCTATTGGTATACAGATATATCATTATCGCCCCGTTATCTCTTAAAACATATCTTATTGTCGACAATATTATCTCCCTTGATAAGTACTTCCCTATGATTATTATTGATATTAACAGAGCAAAACACGCGGTTTTAAGACCCGGGATTTAGAACGTCTAGAAAGAGAGAACCGTTTCACCGCCTCGAGGAAAAGACAGAAGCGAGAAGAAAGAGCGGGAGAAAATACAGCGACATTTGGCACCCGAGTTTCGCTAATTACTGTCTTAATTATCCTCCATTTACGTCGCTACGGTTCCTCTTTTCAAGCCATTTCTTTCAAGACTTTCTCCCCAGCATCAAGGGAATTCTAGCACTAAAGGCAACAGAAAGGCACCGCCTCTCTTCTTAATGGCATCGAAGATACATAACACAGCCAATCAAATTACGTTTTAAGACCCCTGTCGCGTGCCGGGCTCACGAGAGCATATCGACGACTGTGATTGGTTGATAGTAAATGCCATGTTAGATTACTCTAACGGTAGTATAAATGAACAAGGTGGTAAATTTCATTAGACAGTGAACATTTTTTGGGCAATCGTTCGTTCGGTCGCCATTACCTGTAAATTACCACTAGAATGACAGACGAACACAGAATCGGGGCTGAAGATCTGGACACGAAGAGAAAGTGTGGCGATTTTTCCAGTTTATACGGAATGGAGGTAGCGAGTTCCACTACCCGCTCTTTAGGCGATTCCACAGGTAGGCGACTCCGTTACTAATTAATTAAACAGCTTAATTTCACCACCCGTTTATTGGATATGGCGTACTAAACAAACAAAAAATTTGGTTACGGGCGAGCAAATTTCATTTGGATAATTGATTTTAGCATTGTAGAGCCGCTTCACAAGTGAACGTTAGTTTAGGCCGAGAAAAATTAACTTGCCGGCAAATTAGTTTAATTTATATGATTTTGTCTGGGGTAATTTTATTTCCTCTCTACATTGAAGGGGTGGGACGGGGATTTAATTAATAAATAAACCCAAACACAATTTTCTACTATAATATAAAACTGTCTGGCCTCTTATATAAACATTTCTCGACAATTCTTCTACCGTAACAAGTCTCTCTCACTTCTTCAAATAGTTTTGGACAGAATTCTTTTTTTACATATCTTTTACGGAATTGTTTTATAACTTTTAAAAAAGCAGAAACTCGTATTTTATTTTCAAATGAAAACAAAAACATGAAAAGGTAAGTTTGTTTATCGTTATCTTTCAATGTTTATTCAAATCTTAATTTATTTTATCAAATATTTTCACTTTATTTTTTCTCCGTTTTCAAATAAACTTGAAAAAGAAAAACATTTTTTAAAATTTATTTAAAGTGTTCCAATTCCACATTGGCTGGTTATTGGACATATCTTTATTTGGTTTTCAAAATAACGGGACCGATTGTCGGAAAATCCGCGCCGCTTATCATAAACCGAGATATTCATCAAGAAATTTTTCTATCTTTCTTCTTAATTAATAATTTTAACCGACACATGTTACGAGATGAGGGAGTGTAAAAATATTTAAATAACCTGAAACCAAAGGAAGTTGTCTTGTTCCGATAAATGCCGTTAATCTAAAGTTGTTTATTATTGCGCGACGTTTCTTTTGTCTTTCTTTCTTTTTTTAAAATAATTATATCCTCGCTAGTGGGAACGGAGTTCAGTAATAAAGAGTAATTATTCTTTGAATGGTATTTAGTAATTGGAACATAATCAAATAACATACTTTTATGGAATAACAATTACTCTAGTTTATTTCACTGCTTTTAACATTTTATTTTTTCTATTTGTGTATATATACTTGATAACGACTTTTGAAATAAACCATAGTAATTGTTATTTCATAAATAATGTGTTCTTTGAAAGAGTAGTAAAGTTGTATTCCATAGAATTATTGTCCTGTATATTACTAAATGTCATTGGAACAATTTATCAACAAATATAAATTCTGTAATACAGTATTTTTTCACTTGTTCTGGATTTCTTTTTAGGCCGAATATTTGGTTATCACGAAAGATCCGAGAGAATATCATGCTAATTATTCATTTCTAAAACTCTGATGTTAATTTTCGTTCATCAAATCTTTTCGTTTTGAATAATTAATTAATCTTTAATTTTAAAAAAACCGGCGTGTGCGTACGGTTTGTTTATTTTCATTAACTGTTATTTTTTCTTAAATAAAATAAGAAGCGGTGTGTTCTTGGTCCTGATTGTGAAAATATATCTTAAATAATAAAACGCAATGAAAAAAAACCCGGTATTGAGGAACTTACTTGACCTAACCATAAACTGAAACAATATGTTGGTTTACGAAAAAAATATTGAATGCGTTTATCCTTTATTCCAATTTAACGCAAAATCTAAAACAGTTTTTATTATTAATAATAACTCATAGTTTTGACTTCAAATTCCTATATTATATTTATTATTTGGCGGGTTTCTTGCGTCTGTAACATTCTCCGACTTAAGTTAAGAATTTACTCACAATTGTTCGCCTTATTTGAACTAAAATATAGCCCATTATAAAACTTGTTATTTTAATTCATTAAATACATCAATAAGAAACTATCTGCAAAGTTTTGTATTTCTGGATCAAAGATATTTTTAAAAACAGTGATTGAAAGTTGAGTACATTCTCAATTTAAGTCTGAGAATGATTTGTGAACTGCGGGGCCAGAATACTTTTTTTCCATCCTAATGTCGATGTCAAAACTTCACCTAAACGTTCAAGTTGTAAATTTAGCCTATAATCCCTATTCTAGATTTCATATTTTTACACATCAATTTTTCAATATTTTTTTCTTCTGGATTTTTTTTGCAAATCAGTAAATCAGTAATTGTCCATCCATAAGTATGTGTTATAGTTTATTGCTCTATCCAGTTACTAAATGCCTACTAAAAGATCATAAATGCATATTGTTTTATGGAAGACGTTTCGTGTGTATAGAGTGAAAACATCGTTCAGTAGACTTATATAAGCAGTAATTGTATTCTATTGAATTGTGACCTGTGTAACTCAAGTTCAATTACTAAACATAATTGAAACATTCACAAGAATAAATATTTAACTATCGGTGAATCTGTGAAAGTCAGTTTGTTAAAACATATTTTAGTAAATTACTATGTTTTTGTCTAGTTTTTTTTGTATAAACATTAAGGCGCACCTTCATATTATAACAGTATGATTTAGGGGGGAGAGAGAAAGAAAGAAATTCAGGGTTTAACGTCCACTCGACACAAACTAGGTCATTTCGAGACTAAATCTTGGTTCATTTTTTTATTACAATAATTCGCTTGCGCGTATGGGTCTATAGCAGTGGGAAGAAACCGGAGGACCCGGGGAAACCCCACGAGATTGGACCGGCGACCCTAAGTAGATGTATAAAACCGCTACATGTATAAGAATTCGTTTTCAATTTCCGTAAAATAGAAACCTCTTAGGTTATTTAAATCTTGTATTATTTCATATCTACACGTGCACACAAACGTCGGCTCGTGACTGACACGCGCTCATGCACGCGCTTACACGATTAATGTAATTACGGTTTTGTTTCATATTTTGTCAGTTATTTAATTGGCCGTACATCTCAAGTGAATTGAAATTATCATCCAATTATTGGGAAAGAGAATTATAGAAAGATGGTATATAAATGAACTGGGAAGTTTAACGTTCTGGGGTCAGTTGCTCAAAACTAAGTTATTTTAACGATCCGTTTATCGTGGTAAAGTTTTTTTTTTGCGTTAAATATACTACAGAAAACACTATAGAATACTTCATTTTGTCCTTTAGAAATATATTCGCATAAAACTGTAGGAAAAATTTGCACCACAGAATGTTCAGGGCCTTTTTTTCCAGTAACAATCTTTCTCTCCGTTGAAGTTAACGGAACGTTAAAAGATAACCGAGCTTTGAGCAAACGGCCCCTGGCCCCGAGTTCAGAAAGCAACCGCGGACTTAAACGAAAGAATTTACTCAAAATTGTTTGCCTCATTTTAACCAAAATATAGCCTTTTATACAACTTTTTTGTTTTAATGTATCAAATTCATCAATGCAAAGTTGGGTGTTTCTGGATCAAAGATATTCTCATAAACAGTGATTGCAAGTTGGGTAAATGCTTGACTTAAGTCTGAGAATGCTTTGTGAACTCGTGGCCCAGTGTTCTGCTACGACTGGACTAATAAAAGAAGTTCAGATTGATAAAGACATTTTCCGGGCCCTATTTCACGACATTTTAACTGAGATAAAAATCCAAATTTTAGTAATTTGATTGGATAATATTAGATTCATTTAAGTGCTTAGCCAATCAAAATTGAAATATCCACTAAAATTTGGATTTTATCTTAACGTAAGATTTCGAGAAACGGGACACCGTATCTATAATCCCTTTGGACCAGATTTTAAAGAACGAAACAAAACAGAAGCCTTTGTGAGATTTTTTTTACTTGTGACCATTTTTGAAACCGATTTGTTTTGTATTGTCTAATTTATTTAGTATGTGTTCCGACAAGTTTTATATAACCTGATATGCATGTTCCGCGCCTGTCGATTCCACCAAATATTTCATGAAGCTAACGCTCACACGTTTCCAGCAAAATTTACAGAATCGCGTTTCGATCAAATTCTACAAAACCTCCAATTGTCAAGGGATATTTTACGTGCACGCCAATGTGTACACCGGACCTAGGATGTCTTTTTTTGTCCCATCTGAACGACTAAATGTTGTCACATGACAGACCTTCTGTCCTGCACCACTGACAGGGGGAATCAAGCAGGAAAAATCCGATGAACTTTATCGGCCAACACAGGGGTTTAACGTCCACTCAACACAACTAGGTCATTTTGGGACTCGCACATGGTTTCATTTTATTTCAATAATTCACTTGAGCGTAGGGGTCTTTAGCAGTGGGGGGAAACCGAAGGACCCGTAAAAATCCCACGAGGTTTGAAGGCGACCCTACTCCTTGTCACGTTCAACCGGGGCGCAGGGATCGAAAACGGAACCTTTAAAGTGCCCCTGGACATGTTATTTGAAAGGGCGCACTATAAATATGCTGTAATAATAATAATAGGTTACCATGCCAACGTTTTACCCACTGAGTCACAGTGGCTGACTGGATCTAATAGAATAAATAAAATTAGGAATCAAGGGCGTCTTTAACTAATTTCATTTGGTTGTATGTGTTCTTGTATTAAAATAAATGATATTTTCGTACGTTAAAAGGTCCAGCCGCAGTGGATGATTTCAAGTCCACGGTTTTGAAAAGGGTTCGAGACAATATATTTACTAAAAGATATTTTTTTACCGTCAACCGAAAGGAGTGGGGGTCTATTTTCAGACATATTGGGGAGGATTGGGGTAAAGGGTTTGGATTAGAGATAAGGGAATTGTCCGTATACAAATGATCTCGGTCGGACATTCGGGCTGATCCCCACCCTCCCGGGACCTCCACCAACTGGTCTGGATACAGACAACCGAACTTCGGTTTATGTATGTGTTTAGATATATGAATAATGCCATTGTAATTTACTACGAGTATATGTGTAGACTTTACACCTATAAATAAAGCGCATCATTAGAACTCCATTTTTATAATTTACTTCATGTAAATGGAAATGCAAAACTGAATTATATCTATCAGTTTAAAGAGACTTCAAACCCTTCTTCCAAATTGTATTAATATATTTCAGCGTAAAATCTTTTATTACAAAAAAACATATAACCGAATAAATCATGCCGGAGGATTTTGCTAATACGTCTAATGATTGGTTGTTTTTGAAGTCATTCGAGTAATTAAAACGTTTGTTATAAAAATCACAGGAAAGTGTTTGTAATCATCTCTCTGATTGGTCATTAAATATTGACTGCGTGTAATAATAGAATAGCCCCATATGTTTAGTTTAGATGACTGACCGACACATTGTAGATTACATAACAACGTCATCAATACGTAAACACTCAAGTATCGTTCTCCCGCAGTGTGACGTCACCTCCCACTACATCTGTCATGGCGTCTTCGTTAATTTTAAAACACGATCACGAATATCGCCCGTAGCAGACGACATATTAAAAAATGGAAAAGAAGCTAATTTTTCCCATGATTGTTTTTTTTAAAACCCCGAGTAGCAATCCTTATATTGTGGATATTATGTATTGAATTTAAACATACATTATTAGAGAGCTAAATCTGTCAATTGAAAATCTTTCTTTGGGACTGAAATGTTATCTAAATTGTTAATTAGACATTAATTAACTTATCTAGACCATAATCAACTCTCGATGCCATCGCTAATCGGCGATATTTAGCAGATTAGAATACATTTTATTAAAAATAATTAAACGTAAAATAGGATAATCGAGACTTTTTTCTTTTTATCGTACTGACTTTAGTAGGCTAATGATGACCGAGGCTAGCCTAAAATTCCATAGCTTATATCTCGATTCAGAGTGAAGAAATTTGACTAAAATTTTCGCCATATTCTATTTACATTATCTAGTTTTTATTATTTAACTACTATAGCGAAAACTGCCAACTATTTGTCACTTTTATGTATTGAAAATTTTACGCGCGTCATAATTTTGTGAAAATAAAGCTATTTAATTTATGGAATAAAAACTTAATATCACAATTTATCTTACGATCCAAAACCGCAATCATCAACCATTGCTGTCAATGAATATTATAGGTCGAATATTGCATTTTTCTGTAATTCGCTATTTTGTAAATAATAATGATGTTTTATATTTGGAATAAAAATATAATTTTGCCGTGTATTTTATGATCTAGCATCGGAAATAATATATAATTACTGTTTCCGACGTGGGGTTCCCTTGTCAGCTGTCTAGTCGTTCGGGTGGCACGAAAAACCGAGGACCCGTCTATAAAATTGGCGTTCACGTAAAATATACCTTGGCAATTGAGATTCGATTTAAAAGTAGGCCACATTGTCGATGTCCGGGCATAATTTGCCCCATAGCACACTGTATGACGTATGCTCGTCTTCATTAGCCCAGTCGGGGTAGAATTATAGTAGGACGTTAAACCCCATTTCATTTCATTATAATTCCCGTCGTTTTATTGCATTGTTCTAAGTTGTGTAATAATTCATTCTCTTTTGAAACTAAGAGAGGGACGTTTTTATTTCAAGGGTCATTTTATTTTTATTTTTCGTGTAATGGGTAAAAATACAACTTGACAATTACAATTATAGATGGAGAAAATTTTACGACGTCATCCTCGTGTATTTAATATATTTTTTGCCAAAGATGTTCAGAGGATACAATATTTCTTATACAATAAAACCGATGAATATTTTTTTTTTAGAATGCGAGATGCTCGATTTTATTTTAAGGGTCGGTTTAAGCGTTAAACGGCTAAGTTCCTTCTTATATTAGAAGTCTTATAGAACCATATATTACCAGTAGAAATCTCCGATCTCAGAAAAAACATCTTCTAAAATCTCCAGCCATTAACTTACAACTTGGAAAACGTGCATTTTCTTATGCTGGTCCCTTTCTATGGAATAGACTACCACAGTCAATGAAACAATTACCGTCTGTGGGCCATTTTAAATCTCAACTCAAAACATTCTTATTTCAAAACCCTAATCTGTAAACAATCAAAGAATAAAACAACCAACAACGCCTTAGAAACTGTTTTCTTTAGTATTAACAAGCTTTATAAAATTACGATATTATTATTATTATTAAGCTTTGCATGTAAGAGATGAGAATACGGCACAATAATCATTTACAGACGGAGCTAATTCTACTAACTGCCCCCGTGTCTTTAAAGGCTCGATACCACTGTTGCTGTAACTGAATAATATGTTCCAGTCTCTTCTTCTCAAGAAATTGTACTATTTTACAATATTCTAATAAATTGATGATACAAATTTCATCTTAACACACCGAATTTTAAAAATTGGAAAACTCAACTAAATGATTTGAAAAGCCTAACGTAAACCCTTTGAAATATGACTTGGATTTAAAAATATTTTCGAACCCTCTGAACAAGTAAAATAGTACTTATAATAAGGCTATTATTTATTTTCTGGAGCTGTCAAGCCAGCAAGAGTGTCATCATTGTCCCTTTAAAAAATTGGCCTAGGACATAATATGCATCCTACAATCAAAAATAAAATCAACAAAGAAAATATCATTCCAGGCGGTTATATATATAGATGGTCCTCATTGGAGCCTTCAAGCCAGCAAGAGTGTTATTGTCCCTTTTAAAAATTGGCCCAGGACATAATATGCAAAAAAATCAACAAAGAAAATATCATTCGAGACGGTTATATATAGATGGTCCTCATTAACCTTTGGTATGAAAACTCGCCACAAGAAAACCCTGTATTCTGGAAACAGTGTGATATATTTTCTAGTGAAGACCATAGAAATCAATGGCGATGTGTTTTAGACTGAGATTGTTTAATAAACACGTCACGTACCCAGCAATCCAATCAACCTAAATACAGAAATTCAATAACTACACAATCTCTACAAACTGGTCCTTTATCCTAAATACATTTACACACATTATCATCTATACGTCTATACTATAGTGTATACCGGTATATATCGGATTATAGGGGGTTGGATGAACTATTGCTAAGCAGGTGCGCGTTGTATCATAAGGTCTGTCATTGAGTCAAAATTATCATTTAACGTCTACCAACATCCATACTGTATATCGGTATTATACAGGGTCGCCTGTCCAGCCTCGTGGGTTTTATCCGGGTCCTCCGGTTTTCTCCTACTGCTAAAGACAAACCTACGCTCAAGCGAATTATTAAAATATGTTAGTCCCGAAATGACATAGTTTGTATCGAATGGGCGTAACTTTCTGCCCCTCTCTCCCCCTCTCTCTCTCTTCCCTCTCTCTCCCCCTCCCTCTCTTTCTCTCCCCTCTCTCTCTCTCTCGGTGCATAGTTATCATATAGTTATACTATCTTTGAGGTTTGAATACCGGCGTGGAGCGAGACGAATCTTAAGGAAACGCCTACTTACTAAATAAAATATAAGAAATCAAATAACTAAAGTATGCAGTACACATAATAATGATATAATTTCAATCCTAATCTAAATATTGAAATACGACTTTAAGTAAAATTCCTCATAGTTTCAGCAACAATAAAATGTACATGAGAATTATAATATTAATGTGGGTGTTTTTTTAAATTTCTACAGAAGCATCATTCTTTTAAAAAGAATTCTTTTTTTTTATATTAAACATCCTTTTGATTTAGTATTCTGGCGTTGGCGCGTTGAAAAATAACACACATACATTTTTTGTCGGTTCAGTATTCACCGTTAGCCTGTTCATTAGGGCACAAAGATATTTTTTTCGGGTGAAATTGTCCGTCTTTGTGTAAAAAAAAAAATACATAGTAAAATTAAAGGAGAGAGAGAATTTAGTTGATAACCACTGTTGTGATTTCGGTTGTTTATGCTAAGTGGTGGTAACATTACCTTATGTGTTTCTTTGAAGAGAAGGGAATTAAATATAGAATTTATTTCTTTGACTGGAAGGGAATTTAATATAGATCTTTTTTATGATACAAGAACGGTAAGAAATTTGCGTATTTTAATTCATATGGCAGAGACAAAATTGATTTTTAAAAATTGAGCGTGAAAATTTGTGCTATTTATTCCGATTTTTCTATTTTCATGAATTTGTGAATTAGATTACATGTATATTATAGTAAGTGCAGGGGGTCTGTGCCACACATAATTTACACAAAAACAAATATATGGACAAGACAACATGCTCGGAAACCACAAACAAACGATTCAAAACGAGTGAATGGATCCGGGGGCTAGTCCCGGGCCTGATACAGACTTCACTCAAAATTGAAAATAAACAGGAATACAACGAAGGAATTGGGGTTTTCCGTCCTATTGTGTACACGAACCCTTTTCATGATTTTTTAATTCAAGTTTTATCCATTAAAATACGTCCATATCGTTTTTATCATTGTATTTCATGTCAAGTAATTAAGTGTTTTTCAAGACCTTTTCTTTATTCAAGTTTTATCAATAAAAAATTTTCTATATATTTTGGTGGATTTGGATTCCTAAGTAAACAGAATTTATTACATGTTTTTTTTTTATCATTGTATTTTAGGTCAAGAAGGAGCCTTCAAGAAAATCAAATCCGACGGAAACAGCTTATCATTATCCTCGACATCTTCGCTTGGGAGCAGCTCATCTACCCCGACCCCCTCGGGCCACAACCCCTCGGCTTCGTCATGCCCCACCCCTGCCCGTCGTCGTCACAGAACGACCTTTACGCAAGAACAGCTGAGGGAACTAGAAACAGCTTTCTCTAAAAGTCATTATCCTGATATTTATTGTCGAGAGGAGCTGGCGAGAATAACAAAACTAAATGAAGCCAGAATACAGGTGAGTTTATAATTATGTTTAATTTCTCGTATTGTGGCATATCGGTTTCAATGTGATTAAAATACAGATCTATATTTCGTTTCGTTTTTTTTTTATACTTTCGGTGAAGACAAGTATAACGAAATTTCGAACTACTAAAATACGAAACGAAATAGGATCTACATGTTTTAATCACATTGTATTTGTTTCTTAAAATTTCAGATATTTGTCAATTGATTGATTTAAAATTTGTGGTGAAACGTTTGTTATTTCAATTTGAGAATTTTTTTTCCGCGAAAAACATAATAAATTTAAATTGATCACAGACAAGCTTTAAAGATGGGTCCCCAGCAAAGTATTTATCGGCTGGTTATTTCCAATAAAAGTATGGCAAATTTGGTATTTATGAAAAGTATAGACACCCAATCTTACTAGAAAAATACTAGATTACGCGAAAATCAAGAGTCATTATCACTTTGGTGAAATTTGAGGATTAATATGAAGGGTATTTTTTTTTTGTAAAAAGAATAAAAAATATCAAGTACCATAAATAAATTACCCTGATAATAATCAAAATGGTATTTATATAATAATTACGGTTATTTAAAGACGCGAGGAATCGGTTGATATCATAATATTCACAGTATGAAAATGAAAATGCCCTTAGAGATATCCATATATGACGCTAGCCCGCTATAGTATTTAAGTTAAGAATATACAACAATAACATAATGCCCTGTCCAATAGTTTATTCCTTTTACACGTATTTCATGATAAACCTTCCAATTCCATGATAAACATGCATGCTAGGTAATTCATGATAAACATGTTATTCCTTTTATTTCATGATGAACATGCTGTTCCTTTTATTTAGTGACAAACACTTTTTTGAATAACAAACACTTTTATTCAGCAATAAACATGTTATTCCTTTTATTTCATTATAAACAATTTTTTTCTATGGCAAATACTTTTATCTTTATATTTTATGGCCAACCTTTATTTCGTGGATTAAAATTATAAATGAAATGAAATAGGGTATAACGTCCTACTGTTTTGCTCCGAATTGGGCTAATGAAGCGGAGGATTAAAATTCTAAGTGATGTGTGGTTATTGAAAAAATAGGTAGAAATCGCTTCAGTTGCTGCTGCTTTGGCGCTGTCCGGACAAAACTTCCCTCGTGCAGAAAAATACGACGTGAAACCCCATTTCATTTTCTAGGTAAAGTCCCACATTATCTATTGGGATATTTTATAGACGTGTATACTCATCGTTTTAGAGACGTAATATTATATCGCTACGTTATTTAGTCGTCCAGAGAATGAATTTAAGAGTTTAAAAAAATAATGTAAAACAAATCACTTGATATATGTTTAGATATTTTTTTCTTTCTATCAACAAGTTTATAGAAGACTTTTTGATAAAGACGATGACATTTCGGGCTACTAATATACTAAGTTGTGTGTAAAATATTTGCTTACAATATTATATAAGATAGATTAAATAGTATGAAACAGGAATCATACACGTCAGACTTTGATACAGACGATCTAATTTCAGGCTACTATACTAAGCTTCTTTTTTTATAAACAATAATTTTATTCAGATTTGTATCTAAATAGGGACCGGGGAAAGGCATAACCTAAATTAAATCCCTCTTCCTAAGCTGTCCATTAAATATTAGCTTATTATATTCCATAAAAATAATGCACGGTTATATTATATTCCTATTAATGTTTACCGGTGACGTCATATACCTATTAAATGTGATGTTTGCAGTAAATCATTTAATTACATAATTTTCCATAGCAAATCGTTGATACCAAATTAGTATTCAAAAGAGATTGTCGCCTCATCTGGAAATAAACAAATGTAGTATATAAGTTCAAAGTAGTGCAGAATTTGAGAAGAAAGTGAATGAATATATAGGCGGGTGCCGTACACGAAATGGAGTATGCTTAATTTTTCCGGGATATCTGATAGATAAAATTGTTTAACTTTAACTTTAAGTGGTATTTAGTAACTTGATCACCGTCTTCATTAGCCCACTTCGGAGCAAAACAGTAGGACGTTAAACCCCATTCTATTTCATTTCAGTATCCGGATGAGAATAACACATGACATAATTATATGGAATACAAGTTACTTAAAGGATTAATTTCAGTCATATTTCGACGAGGGTTCTCACTTTGCTTGAAAAAAACGTGAAAATCCTTGTCGAAACATCGCCAGAAATAAATCTTTTTAAGTAGGCTAACTTGTATTCCATATAACTGTGTCATGTGATATCAGATACATTCTTGTTATCGATCACATGACCTGTTTTAGCACCAGTATACAAATTTGTCATTTTGTTTATTTGTAGAATTCGTAGAACACTCCCATGCTTTAGTATTATCATTGAAGTTGATCTTAGAAAATCAGACAACGGAAGTCGTCTTGTTTTCCTAAACACTTCTATCATCATGGTTCACGTGAAGAACCAAAAGTCAACTCTTAAACCTCGACAGACGTCACAATATTAACGGTATCTTTAATACGCCGCGCGTGCATCCACTTTACGCATCAAGTTAAACACGCGCATTGCACGCGCCTAATTAACACTAATATTGTAGGATGTCCACCGCGGCGCGTGATAAAAACACCAAACAAGCCGACAGATGGAATATTGTGTTGTGAACAGACCCGAGCTGTCAACATACGCCCGTTTACTTCTACCCCAGTTCTCGCCCCCCAGGGGGCACCACACGTACTAATTGTTAAGCGAGCTACTTTCTTCACGGTGTAGTAATATAGCCGAAGAACGCCCCAAGCCTCGCAACCTAACGGTACAAGACGCTTTGCTTGACCCTAAAATTAATTGAGGTCAACACAATTCAAATTGATGATTTTTCTTATTTAGGCTATTTGTCATAGAAATTAGATTTTTTTCAAGTTGGTTATAATTGGCGATCTGCGGTAGGAAAAACTATTGGACGATATTTTTCTACCGAATTCATTTTCTCGGGCTTTAACGGTAGCTGAAGGCCAATAATTATGTTTATTATTTAAAGCTACAATTTCAAATTTTTAAGTTTAATTTTTAAAATTTATTAAAATAAAGCCTTAAAGGGACAATAACACTGTTGCTGGCTTGACCGGTCCAGAATTTTTTTTAGCCTTATTCTAACTAATTGATGTTTAAGTGTCCTACCTCTTGTGTAAATAATCAATTACATTCTATTTTACTCGTCCAGGGGGTTCGAAGATATGTTTAAAGTGACAATAACACTCTCGCTGGCTTGATAGGTCCAGAAAAAAGTAGCCTTATTCTAACTGCTAGATGTTTAAGTGTCCTATCTGTTGTGTAAATTATCCATTACAATCTATCTTACTTGTCCAGAGGGTTCGGAAATATGTTTAAATCCAAGTTACATTTGAAAAGATTTACATAAAGCTTTTCAAACCATGTAGTTGAATTTTTTTACATATTTTAAATTCGGTGTGTTAAGATGAAATTCGTATCATCAATTAATTGGAATATTGTAAAATAATACAACTTGTTGACCAGAATAATGATTGGGGCATATTATTCAGTTACAACATGAGTGTTATTGGGCCTTTAACGGGGTCTGAAGGCCAATAAAATATTTGATATTTCAACAAGGGCTAAGACCACTAACTGTTACTTTGTTGGATTGTACAGTTACACATATTATACCGTACATCAGATACTCTCTTGCTATCGATGTAAACGGTTACACAGCTGAAATATTCAAAATCCTGGTTGCACACCTTGGAGATGCAAAGCGATCCTACGATACTGCACAAACGATCGTAGATCTGTCGTGGTCATACACGGGGTCAAGACCACATTAACGCCGATGTTAAAAATATTTTTGAAACTGTTATATTTTAGAATATTGTCTTGGGGTTAGCTATGAAGTATAATAGTATGTCTAATTTCTCTGTTTTGATCACTATACCAACAAAGGTTACATTTTTTCTCAAGAAAAAATTAAAGTCCTAATGCATCATATTAGCGCTATAGAATTACTTGAAAACTATTGTCTATGATATCACCCCTGATGGAAGTGGACGTTAAACTCCAGAAACGAGCGAACGAACTTGAAAACTACACTATTGTGAAACTTTGATCTCTAATGGGAATACCAGTCCAGAAATGGTTCAATTATTTTTAGTATTAAAAATTTATGTGGAATTGAAAATCATTGTCTTACGCTGCTCGCACCTCGATGTCCCCGTCGCCATTTTAATGCCCAAATTTTTTATAAAACACTATTTCCACCAAAATAATGCATTTTAGGCAGAAATTTTGCTATGACTGTTCCAACGCACAGTATAAAGAAAGGCCGCCTCATTTGAATTCAAGGAATGTCGTCGACACACAGTTATAATAACAAACGATGCTTGGTTCCCGTATTTCGATCACGGAGAATAAGATCATAATTTTGCAAAGTAACAAATTAAAAATAATAAAAAATTTTATTAACCTATACTAAAAAATCTAATTCGAGAGATTTAAGATTCGTATATATATTTATAAAAAATTATTTACATAATTTACAAAAGTAATTCAAGAGATTTGATATTCGTATAACAGAAGTTAAAGATGATATTCGTATATATTTATTAAAAATAATTTACAATATTTATGTGCAACGCCCGATAGCGTGGCCGAATAATTTTTAAAATTCTGTAATTAATTAATGACACTGTATAATTTTGAAAATACGAAAGCCCGAATAAATTTTAAAATTCTATAATTAATTAAAGACAATATATAAGTCCTAAACATATCCTCAAAATAATTACATGTATAATAATAATATTTTTTTTCTTCGGAATAATTTTAATGTACAAATCCATTAAAATTAAAATATTATACCACTTAGAGAGACGCAGCTTTATATCAAATGTATGAAAAATAAATATTATTAATTACGCCAAATAAATGAAATGAACAGAAATGAGGTTTAACGTCCTAATGTTGTGTTCGGAATTGGGCTAATGAAGACGGGGCGCGAAATAAATAAAAATATTATTATATTTTAATATGAAATATAAATTGTACTAAAGAATTATTTATTTCATTCGAAATAAATTAAAATAAGCAGAGTTCCTTGGTAAACCAGAAAGGACTAACGTTTCTATCTTAAAAACGACTGGTATATTATTCCTCTATTGATTTCTTTATATACAACTTACAAATCTATCTACTATAATGTAGTGGGAAACTGTTGTCTTTTTAATATTGAACACATAAATTTGAACATAAGTTCTATGGAAAACAATTACTATGCCTCTACAATTACTGTATTCAATACATGTAGAACTATTTCGATTAATTTAATGTGCGCAGCCAGTAAATGCCACTGCAACTGTACGAAAACTGTTGTCTTTTTATAATATTTTATAATAGAACACATTAAATTAAACAAAAATTCTATGGAAAATAAATACGCTACTATATATTAATCAGAGCTACGTCTCTACAATTACTGAATTCAATAGAACGATTCCGATTTATTTAATATGCGCTCAGCTAGTAAATGCCACTGCAACAGTACGAAAAATACCAACTTTGCACTGTAAAAACGGGTTTCGTAATTTCGAAGCCTTATATCTAACAATTAATTTCATGCGAGCTGCTAGTTAATCCAACTGCGCCTATACCAGAGATATTACCTTCGCACTGTAAAAATGTGTTTCGTAATTTCGAACTGTTATATCTAACATTGCTTCTTTATGTATACAGAAGGACACCCATCCCCATTTTCCACCTTCCAAAAAGAACCTACTTAAACCCCATTTTATTTAATTTAATTTTGAATATAAATAAATTGTACTAGATATAAAGGATGTCACCGCCACGTATCTCTCACTAATCATGTTATTCTTATTTTATTGCATTTCCTCTTCTCATACTAAAACAATTTATAAGTTGACTAAGGCCTATGACAATCAACAGGCATTAATGCTATAACATCCCTCTGTACAAACATACTATATACAATAACTAAACGAGTTTATTTAACTTTACAAACTAACTGAATTTTCTGCCCATTTTCACTTGCTTGTAGTTTAGATGTGGCGGCGCTTTGGGGGAAAAACGCTGATTAGATTTGTCCTAAGAAGTATTTGGGGAGACGTTAAGACGAACGCTCGAACTTTCCAGTATTTTCTTTTTCTTTTGCTCCTGGCTTCGATTCTAACGATTCTTCAAAGCCATGGACATTAGCAACTTTGTCAATTTTCATTACTGCCTCACAGCCCCTGGAGACGCGCTCGTAACTGACTGGAATTCTTGATCAGAACCAAGACCGCCAAACGACTTGCGGCCATTTTAAAAATTCACTTTTAATTCGCCCGGAGTCATTTTTCTCCACAAATTTCCAATGTTTTAATCTCGGAGCTGTATTGATAAATTCTCTGCTGACTGAATATGAGAAATCTTGGGAGGATTTTATTATTGAACTGCGATCGACACACGTCCATCAGTGTCACCTTCTCATTCGGTTTTCTGCGTGCTTCCCAGGTCATGAATTCTGGAATTATGTTCTCGCGAGAGATTTGGCGGTAAAAAGGTCGATGGCGATTGAAATTCTAGAAAGGTCTGCGTTTTTGTTGAGCAATGGGTTGTATCGGAATGCTAATACAAGACGATCAAAACGCGTTCAAATTAATAAGAGACACAAAAACCATAATTGTAAATTGAAAGAGTACAACAAGCGGGTAGTAATTGGGTGTCACGTGATGGCGCGTGGCTCGTGTCACGAGCCGTATTGATCATGGCGCGAGCATCAGGTGAAGAGAAGGTTGTTAATAGAAAGCGATACAATAACGCTAATAGAAAAACTGAATAGAGAGTAAAATGATAGGGAACCACCAATTTACAGACATAACTTCATTATTTAGCCATTTCCCTATTTATAAAGATGGAGCGGAGCTTGTATAATGGCCTGGTCGGAATAGAAAGGAAAATGGCGAGCTCCTCATGCAAGACGCCATTAACTCTCTCCACTGTGATTCACGTCTCCAATTATAGAAAACCTTTTCACCAATCACGATAAATTTTACTCATTGTTGAATACGTAATAGAAACACGGACCGATCCGACATCTTGGAATAATTTTGCCCAACTCTTTTCTTCACGACTAACATGAAAACAAAAAAAGACAACGTTGCACCCATTTTAATCAGATCGACAGGATTAGTCAATCGAAATGAAATTAAATGGATGCATTCGGCGAACCTCGATAGATTCCGGTACCCTCCGTAACCCTACATCTAGACTCGGATGTATGACAGTAAGTGATATGTACCTACGACCATATACATTTGCGATGCGGCTAGTTGACTACCGATTTATTTTAACAGGAAAACGTGCCGCTTTTACAAAAAAGTCCCAAAATGGCAGCCATTTTTAAGTTTGTTGATATAATCTCCATGGGGGCAGCCATTTTTTTTTATCCGGTTCCTGTAAAATACTTCCAAAATGGCGGAATTCGTCAAACATCCGAGTCTAGATGTAGGGAAACCGAATCTGTCGAGATTTGCCGAGTGGAAGTGGATGGTAACGTTCTACCTTCTACTTCATTATCCAACCTCGTGGATTTTCTTCGGCTCCTCCGGTTTTCTCCCACTGCTAAAGACCCCTACGCGCAAGTGAATTATTGAAATATTTTTTTTAAAAAAACATGTTAGTCCCAAAATGTCATAGGTTGTGTCGAGTAGACGTTACACCTCATTTATCTCTCTTTACTTTTCTACACCCACGGGGATAATGAAGACGGACACAGCGTTTCCACCTTTGCCCATGGAACTACAGCTGTTCAGTGTTCTTTTACCTGCCCGTTCCTAGAAGTGTCCAACGTGCTTTGGAATCCCGGTGCGCATAGCAACACGGTCTACTTCCGGTGACACCCCGAGTAATTTTTTGACGAGAGGCCTATCCAATTTTCAATGATTTATCCGCGCAAATCAAAATATTAACGTTAGATAATCTCTTGGCTTGAATTAAAAGATACCCATCAAAGTAAATATGTTACCCGATAATTAGAGGTGACACTGCCTTGGTCAATTGTTCTGAAAAGAATGACAAATGTTGTGAAATTGCCATCTCATTATATCTTTGTAAATACCACGTTTGAGCTGATTTTTCTTTTAGAATCGGATTAAAATACAGATATATATTTCGTTTCGTTTTTTTTGTATACTTCCGATGACCTGTATTACATGAAGATCTAACCAGTTGTTTTGGGATGCCGCGTCAGAGGTCAAAGAGTGGCATTTGACCCTATGACGTCGGCATTGATGTTTCTTGTGGATTATCCACAGTTCCGTGCACCTTACCATAAAAGTTCGCCGGAACAGATCGTTTCATTGGATAATCATTCACATCATCCAGAACACGACAATGATAACAACTCTTCCAGATCTTAGTGTGGTAAAGAGAAGTGAAGCGAAATTTTGAACTATTAAAAACGAAACGAATTAGGGTCTGTGTTTTAATCAGATATACAAAATTTCTAATGCCAAACATCCTTAAACTTTACTGAATTCTAAAAAACAAAGCCAAACATTTTTAAAACAGGTAATATTTTAGAATGGTTTCCAACTTGCCAAGATATAATATTGAACGCAACGTTGTCTTGTATTACACACGACTTAGATATCTACAGAAGTACAGAAGTCAGAGTTTTACTGAAACCGGAAACAATAAAAACAGATTTCCATCTCCAGTTTTTAAGAATTATGGACACGCCAGTTTGTTGAAATTTGTTCCACAGGACACATTTAAACCCTTGGCAGACCGGATCTGACCCGAGGGCCGCAAGTTTGACACCCCTGGTTTACACGTTCGGTTGTTTTCAAAAATACCCAATCTGACATATTGTAAACAGATAAAATATTAATCAATCAGTCTTTAATAAAAGCTAATCAAGAAAATGGTCGTCATAAAATTATAATAACTATTTTCTATTTATAGGTATGGTTTCAGAATCGTCGAGCTAAATACAGAAAGCAAGAAAAACAATTGGCTAAATCTCTTTCCCCCGTCATACCCACGTGTAACGGCATGATGAGGAATATTTACCCTACCAACACCCGACCTTACGGCTATCCAACACCATCAAATATGAACATGAATATGAACTCCATGTCCATGTCCAGATACCCACAGATGAATACGTCATATCCGCAAACAGTCGCCCAGTTCTCGGCAATGTCCGGAATTCAGCCATCTTCCAATATGGCGTCTATGTCGGTACCACGTCAAGTTCAACAGTTTCCAATGGCATCTGACTATAGTCTGGTAAGTTCAACAGCCTATATAAGGAAACATAAGCTGTATTATTGCCATGTTCCTGCGACTTTTGCAACGTCCAAGGTTTGGAAGTTCAACAGAAATAAAGTAAACAAGCCTATATAAGGAAACACAAGCCGTGTTCCTGCGAGTTTTGCAACGTCCAAGGTTTGGAAACCTTGGCATTGAACGAACCTTGAACTTTGCAACTCGATTATCACAGGTAGACATGATAGACTCACAAGCTGAGTTTGTACCCAATCGAATTTAGCGCCGAAATATGCAGGGTATTACACAAAGGCCTTCGTAACATGTACGTAGTTCAAGCGAGATCAAGTCTTCTACTGAAGATAAAGGAAACATCGACCCTGGGCCTTTTGTAAACTTCTCTCTCTCCGTCGTGCAAAATTCTTCCGACACAAAATTTCTCTGGCCGATGTCTTGCATTCATGTAGTAAATAATTGTGGGTGTAGCTCGATAGTTTTCTCCCCGTTTTCCGGTGTCCTCCCACGGCTAAAAAATTATGTTGTTTACGTGATTAGATTACACCGGAAATAGCCTAGGTGTGTTTGGATGATGGTTAATCCGATGTTCATTATTTCATGAGATAACTTATCTTTTATATTAGTTTGTTAAGTCGGGAATTTCTACACGCCAAGTTAGACATCACAAGGATTTGATGTGAGGTTAGAGGTGAGTAACCACACCTCTAGCCCGGATTCCTCCCACCCCCTCTCACCCATCTCCCCAAACGGCCTCGAATTAACAACACCGTAAATGATAGGTATGCGTGCAACCTCTTGGGGCGACTCATCTTCGACACAAGCCTCGCTATCCAGCATTCTAACTGCAAGGCACGTGACGGGGAAGACCCCCTGCACCCCCCCCCCTCCCCGGGAAAAAAATGTCGACCATAAAATTATTAGATATACATTGTCGGATGTCCGTCATTTTTACAGCACCCCTGAAGGGGCGACAACTCGGTTTGGGAGATTTGGGGCGACTGGGTATCAAATTCGGATATGAATTACATCTCCTTATATCTTTCTTTACAAAAGGCGTTGCCATAACGACCAAACTATGTAATATTTGTATGCAAGTGAGCATGCGTATTGATCTGGAAGATAGAGGCTATACATATAACTGAGATTGTTAATTTCACGATTTATTAAATTTGTTTAATTCAGGAATCACCGGAAGAAGATTGGTACAGTAAAAGTTTATCAGCGTTACGTATGAACAATTCACATCCGGGTGGTTTTGGAAATGTTTTATCCTATCAGGCGCAAGTATAGCCTGTTGCCATAGTTAAGCGTACAACGCAATGTGTTGCCATGGAGACATACAACAGCTTTGGACCTCAGTGTTTATAGTCCAGTAATTGGTTCGAACATTTCAAACTTTTTATCGGTCACGTGGTATAAATAATGAACCAATCAAAATAAACATCGGGAATGCAACTCTTTGACATGTGCAAGCAAGAACTTTTTTTTTCTTTCTTACGAAATTGCTTGGACATACTTTTTTTTTTTAACTAATTGGAAAATATTTTCATTTGTAAAATTATATTTCATAGTTAGATACCAATGTGTAAACGGCAGTGTGCTAAATTATTTATATTGAATTTAAATGTAAATACAATCTGATTCGAATACAGATCTATATTTCGTTTCGTTTTTTATACAAAATATAGATCTGACCGGTTTGATGACCCATTGACGTCAGACATTTAATTAACCAATCAGCGTTGATGTTTCTAGCGGGTTACCCAAAGTTCCATGCACATCACGCCAAAAACTCGCCATTGGCTAATCCCTCGCATCAACCAGAACGCGGGTTATATAACAACTTTTTCAGATAATGAAATTTAGGACTATATAAACGAAACGAAATAGTATCTGTATTTTAATCAGATTTGTGTAAATAAATGAAATATATTAGAGAATTGAAACACTTCAGTTGTATGATCGTGTGTTTTTTTTAGGTTTATGTAAATATAATGTCATTTTTTTTACAATTTTGCACATTACATATTCAGGAAAATTAAATAAAAATCATATTAATATCTGTGTTGTCGTTTCACAGTCTCTAGAATAATCCACAAAATAATGTAAATAATATATATATATTTCAAAAAATGGCGAATAGAAAAATAGTTTTTAAAATGAGGGTTAAATTTTGTCATAACTTTATATATATTAACAAAATGGCGAATAGAAAAATAGTTTTTAAAAATGAGGATTAAATTTTGTCTTAATAACTCTTCTTTGCCATTATCATATACCCGATAAATGTTCTGATATTGTATATTTTGTCACTGTAATTGCGACATGACGTCATCTGAAACAGGTGCCCGAATGATGTAATTTGACCGTACGTACAAGATGGCCGATATTTTAAACAGCCTGGGATCTGTTTCACGAGATTTCAACTAAGATCAAATCCAAATTTTGATAATTCGATTGGATAATATTAGATTGATTTTAGTGCTTAGCCAATCAAAATTGAAGTATTTACTCGCTCCCTACGTAACCTCTTTTCTGACTTTAAATAGAATAACGCGGTGACGTGAAAACAAGTCTGACGTCATTTAGGACAGGTTATCCAGTGTAGGTGAAGGATAACGATTTATTCGAAAATTGATGCCATCGTTATAAGGTGTTGGCTAAATGCGTCTCCTCGCGATCAAGTATTTGAATACCCATCAGTATTAAAGCCGTTTCAGTATTATTGTTATATTTACCATATTATAGACTTCCCGTCATTTGGGGAAACGAGATCTCAAAGTGTAGATTGAGAATATTATAATTTATTTATTACGGTAAACTTTAACATTGTCAATGTTTGTTTGTTTGTTTTGTGATTTGTCTCTTCCTTGTTGTTTTTTTATTTGAACATTTTAATTTGTTAAAATCGTGTATATCATCATTTTCATTAAAATAATTTATAAATAAATATCTCAAATATTTTGTGTTGTTTTAAAGATACTTTCCCGCTTACAAACTGGGTGATTTGATGATATAGTTGGACTAAAAACATACTTAAACTGATAAATCTATCAAAATGTGCTTCAAATCCTTTTCAATTTTTTTGTTTTGGGAGGAGATTCCTCAATCTATAAAAAGAAATGTTGTTACACGCCATGTCTGTCACCTCGCTCCATTGTGGCAGAGTCCATTTTTCAGAATATTTTTTTGCATTACTTACTGTCCATTTAGACCCACACATATTGAGGCCTAACTAATTCCTTGAATTAATTTCAGTCAATTTTTTTTCTGTCGTTAAATTACACAGAGTCTTTTGTACGGTGACACCCCTCGATGTCTCCCATAAACCGCTTAACAATTTGATCAAGAAAAACTACCACCTCCGTCCTCCGACCCCCACCGCCAAGTTAACATACAATAGGCTGCCAGAAAACAGTCAGGTTACCGGTTAGGGATACCCTGACACTTTTGCCCAGTACTTCCCAGTGGGTGTTTTTCGGGTAATCTAGTATTTCTAGTAAGCCTACCTTCCAAACAACCATCCGATAAATACTTTTGGGATAATCTATCTTTAAGGTAATTTGTTGTTTAGCAAAAAAATCAGAAAACTAAAGCAAAACCAGTTAAATATTTAGTTCTTTTCGTTTCTTGATAATCAAATGTTGGTGGGAAATATTTGTATGCGAGAGGGCGGGTGTTTTTAAAGTCTTACTCAAGATCACTGTACAGTTAGTACTTTCTATATGTTAGCATATTCCTGAAACAATGGCCCGAGAAAAATCTATCCCATGTACAGCAACATGACAGCTCTCCATTTAATCTGACAGTGGGGTCTTCTCTAAAAAAATTGGACAGTGATTATTTAAAACGGTGAAAGTACATTGTTCGTCATCTAACAGTATTGTTTACATTGTAACCGTTGACAGTCTCGTTTGTCACGTAATTATATTTATGCAATATTATGCTGTGCAGTAGTTAATCGTACGTAAATATTTCGTGAGTCATGACGTGGCAATGTATAGCTCTGTTTAAACCCGAATGGTATTGTTAGTCATTGGTTGATAGGACTAATGACCAGTCTTAATTTGGAACAGAAAGTTGCTTTCGTTACGGCAGTGCTTGAGTTGGATTAGGTCTAATAGAACGAAACACTGCGAGGAGTATGATATGCTAGCCGTGGCTGGCTATACGGATTATTGTAACCAACCATGCACGCGACCATACTAATTACAACGGTAAACCATTAATTACTTTCATCACTCTAGACTTAGATATGGGGTCTTCGAGTTGTACAAGAGAGAGAGAGAAATGGGGTTTAACGTCCACTCGACACAAACTAGGTCATTTCGGGACAATATATGTTTTTTATTTTATTTCAATTAGGGATCTTGTAGCAGTGGGAAGGAAACCGACGAGGTTAGACAGGCGACCCTACTCCTTGCCACGTACAACCGGCGATTCGAAACCACGCCAGTTGACAAAATGACAGGCTTTATGATACAGCGCCCAGCATTTTGAGAAATTCGTTTAACTGATAAGCAATAAAATCGGGAAACTTTACAGAAGCAAACTAGAAAACAAAAACCGACCGCGATTGTGTCAAGCACCAAAATATTAAGAACATTATCACATAAACCTTTTTTCCAATACGCCGGGGCACAGATAACTTGACATCAGCCTCGCGTATGTTTACATACGCCCCCACAAATATAACGGGGAGAATAGGCGGCGTGGGTGTTGTTGGTGAACCATGCTATAATGTTATCGATATCTATCTAGCTCGAAAGTATAGTTAACGTTCGTTACGACTAAGCTCTTCAGACGAACAACCGTTATACTAGAAACCATCCCATGATAAAGGATAAACACAATTTTCTCATAAAAAAAGTATTGTTATTCAATTTTAATTCTTTTGATGTAGATAAGCGGGGGTGAGGGGGGGGGGGCGGTTATTTCCAACGGGTGTTAATTGTTTTTTCCATCAGAGAGAGAGATAGAGAGAGAGAGAGAGAGAGAAATGAGGTTTAACATCCACTCAACACAACTAGGTCATTTCGAGACTAACATATGGTTGGTTTTTTTTAAAATTTTTATTTCAATAATTCGCTTGCGCGTAGGGGTCTTTAGCAGTGGGGGAAAACCGGAGTGCCCGGAGTAAACCCACGAGGTTGAGAAGGCGCCCGTATCTCCATGCCATATACGCTCACACCAGGGCTCGAAACAACAGCCGCAAGCCAGAGGTGGTCGAAGTTCGGCACTGTACACCACTAGGCAATCACAACCTTTTTTTCCATCAGTGTTCTAGGGTATAACCAGTGACCCATATCAGACCAATATTATAAGCAAATGAGAGAGAGAGAGAGAGAGAGAGAGAGAGAGGAGATCTGAGGTTAAACGTTCACTTGACACAAACTAGATCATTTCTGGAGTAACATACGCTTCAATTTTATTTCAATAATTCACTTGCGCGTCGGGGTCTTCAGCAGTGGGAGGAAACAGGAGGGCCGAGAGTAAACTGACAAGGTTGGACAAGTGACCTACTCATTGCCACCTATAACTGGGGAATCGAAACCACACCAGTTCAGTAAATGACATACCTTATGATACAGCGCGCACACGTTAACCACTCGTCCACCCAACCCCACCAATAAACAAAGAAAGAACTGATAATGCTATTTATTTCAACAATAAATTTATTCAAAAATTCTAATAAAAAGTACAAAATATATTGCATCAATTAAATTCGGGATAATATTGGATTTCATAGAAAAATAACCGTCAACAAATACTGGCCTAGAGTTCACCAAGCATTCTCAGACTTAAGTTGAGAATTTACTCAAGCTTGTTCACCTTATTCTAACTAAAATATAGCCCTTTATAATGATTTATTGTTTTAATGTATCAAATACATCAATAAGAAAATGTGTGCAAAGTTTTGTGTTTCTAGATCAAAGATATTTCTCATAAACAATGATTGAAAGTTGAGCAATTTCTTAACTGAAGTCTGAGAATGTTTTGTGAACTCGGGGCTTGGTGTAGGGCACCTGCAACAAACATATGTAAACAATGCCTTAACTGTTGTTAGGAACAACCAAATTAATTTCTAGTTCTTCGGAATCTTGTTAAATAATTCAAAACATAACTACGTGAAACTAAAAACTTGTGCGTAAAGCAACGAGGTACTATTTGCTTTTTAAATTAATTTTGTCCCCGAAGAAACAGGAATCAATATCTTAATTGGTGTCCCACAAGAACACACATGGAAATTGGATATATAACCATATAATAGAATCGAAACAAGGACAGACCTAATGATACAGCCCACACGTGTTAACCATTCAGCCACCCAACCTCCCAGATATACATGTACCTAGCTATTAAATAGGCGTGACCTTGGACATACATGTATCTAGATATTAAATAGGGATGGCCTTAGATATACATGTATCTAGATATCTTAATATAGGGATGGCTTTAGACATACATTCATCTAGATATTAAATAGGGGTGGCCTTGGGTATATATGTATCTAGATGTTAAATAGGGATGGCCTTGGATACACATGTATCTAGATATTAAATATTAACAGATATTAAATATAGATATTATAAATATAAACTATGAACAAAGGTAAACCTACCCTCTCGTTAACAAAACATATAACTTTTGATGAAGCTCGACTCGAGGTACAAGTGGCCCGAAGAGTGGGCACTGAAGGGAACCCAATCCCTTCCCATAAACCCATATATTTAAGGCTGGTGGTTACTTAGCAACTACAACATTAAACAACTTTTAAACGGGTTATTGGGACGACATACACATTTCATCACTTAATTTTCACATTAGAAACAATAGCAGAATAAAAAAAAAACGGATTCTAATTCACTAATTGTTCGTTACAAATAAAAGACACTAATGTATATTTAACAAGCATAATAAATATGACAGAAATTGAGGCCGGAATAAAACCTTTTCTACCGCTCAAGTAGACCATATACAAGTATGATGTACATGTATATCGTTTTGTTCTGGCGTTAGGGTGTCGGAGGTAGAGTCAGAACTCGGTTGATGACGGAAGCCCAATAATGTAAGGGAAAAGGGACAGTGCAACTTCTGAAAGACAGTTACAGTTGTGGTCGTCAAAATAAATATTAAGAGTATTGAAATAAAATGGGGATTAAAGGGCTACATTTCTGCAACAACCGGGTTAGTAATTACAAGTATTAATATGACTGACTAACAGCCTAGAAATAATGATAGGGTCTCTTCCGTGTAGGTATAAATAAATTGTTCTTTTGATTCAGATTATGACGAGGATCGGTTCTATGAGAAGGATTCACTAATCCACAGGTTCACTAGTCCGCGGGTTCACAAGTGCGCAGCTATAAGAAATAATATCAATATGGGTATCAAAAAACATAATCCGAACCCTAAACCTTATAATAGATATAGGTGGACTAATTAACCCGCGGACTAGAGTACCTTATCCCTAACCCCTATAATAGATATAGGTGGACTAATGAACCCGCGAACTAGTGTACCTTAACCCTAGCCCTAACCCAAACCCTATAATTGATATATGTGGACTAATGAACCCGCGGAAAGGTGAGAATTCCCCGGTTCTATAGAATTAAATTTTCATTTGGGAAGAAGAAAAAATAGCCGAAACAGATTTGTTTATCGACTATTGGTTATATCATCTACACATTGGCTGAATCTTTGTTCATAAAATTTGTAAAAACCCTTCAAAAAAAATATAATAAAACAACAATTTCGATGTTACCAAATTCCGAGAGGTACAACCCCTTTAAGGCTGGGCGGCGGCTTCTTGTGGAGCTACTTCATTGGGGTCTGACTTGCTCTTAGAATTTCTCTGTGACATGACGAATTCAGAATAAGTGACGTAACCATCGCCATCCGCATCATCGTCGGTCAGCACGAGATCAACAACACTTTCTATTTCTTGATCTGACATCACCTTCGCCGGCTGGTCATCTGAAATACAGATACGTGAAGATAAGTACACTTGTCATGACCATGTTCCAGAGTAGATAGCAAAACCCTATCTACCCTCCGTGTTTCGAGATAAGGTTTTGTGCCATTACCTCCAACGTTGCACATCCCGTCCTAGATCACTCCCGCTAAGATCACACAAAATTGACAGTATTTTTCATCGAAACAACGATTGATTATTGTTATTTATAATATTTCCGCCACACCCAAGTACAATTAAGGACTGTATCCTACCTGAAACGGGTACAAATCGACGTATTTAAAATCGAGGCGTTACTAAGACCGCCATCTTTTTAAACGCCATATTTTGACGGCTATCATCATGAAAATGAGGATTTTTATAACAGCCAATCAAAAAGGCAATTTTGGACATCGTATCCGTCAGGATATGATAAAAGGGGCGTGTACTACAGGATCGTATATTACTGGTGCATGTGCAAAGCAGTGTAACTATGAAATAATTTTTATGGCGGTGAATGTCAAACAGAAACTACGCGATAGTTGTGCCACTACATTGGCCCCTACAACTTTAATTAGTCATAATAGCATAAACTTATTCTATTTTTAAGATGTTACATGTAAATGTTATTGTATTAATAAAAAAAAATGAGTTTGCGACGTCAAAATGATAAGTGCCAATCGTAGCTAAAAACAAACACATCACATCAGTATATCTCAACGTTTTTAGCTACGTTCTCGTAGCTAGTTCCAGAACACTGATTAGGCCTATATCGTACGACTCTCAGAATGTTCGACGCACAGAAATCTATTTACTTCGAATATAGATCTATTCCCTGAATGGCCGCCATATCTAAAATCTAATAGCGCCCCCCCCCCCTTTCGCACTTGTCATAAAACACAAATACTAAATAAATCTTCTCTTTTTTGTTAAATGGAACGGAATCAAATTCGCAAAGTATGCCGTGTGGTTTCGACCAAAATCCTCGATTTGGGAATTAAAATGTCGGTGAACTAGTATAGTGACCGTTCAGGGGCTAACTGAAGAAAGATAGCATAAGTTTAGTATGGTGTTAAATTGGCGTTTTAGAAAAAAAAACAAGCACCAGAATAAAATATGAACTATGAACCGACAAGGTCGACATTACAACCACTCTGCATGGAAGTCACTTTCCATCACTCGATACCCGATTGCCCAAAATAAAAGCTTGTCAGGGTTCATGACGATCACACCCGAATGGACCCTGGCCTTTTTCAAAAACAATGTTACTCGTGGAAGAATAAATAGAAGGCGGTTACCAAGTGTATGGACCTTGTTCGTGTTCAAAACAGAAGGAAGAAGCCACGAAAGGAGACAATCGTTCCATGGGGCGAATAGTTGGTCAATGTTGTTAAAGGTTACTTGTAGTATAATGCTAGATCTATTTGATAAGACCAACTCAAGTTTGGTGAAAGGTCACGATATGTAAACAGGGCTACCCGGCTAATACCAACTCTAACCCTGGACATAGCCTTAATATTTACCCTAACCAACAATCCCCAAGGCTGTGGTATAACCATATGTCCCGACGTAAGGACAGACTGTTTTTTGATTAGAAAACCATCCCGCTACTTTTTAGTTCAAAATTTCATTTAATGGTGGTTCCGCATTGTAGATACTTACTAGTTTTGATGCGATTAGTTTGTAATGTATTGGTCAGTGACGATATTGCTAGAATTTTGGCAGGTCTTAATGGTAGCGGGGGACTACACATATAATTTAATAGTGGTTCTATAACGATTCGAGGAGATAACTATCACGGTCGTTTCGCAAGATTCGTTTAATGGCGTTTCTTCTAAATACTTTAAATGTGTTTAAACAAAATATGTTTAAAGGATGCTCTACAAAAATAAGTTTAATGGTGGCTGTATAAGATACACTTTATTACAGGGTTATTTCAATGGTTGTTGTATTATTTACCTTTAATGGTAGTTTAACGAAATAACTGTTTTTCTACGTTACACTTTTAATAGTGGTTGTACAAGATACTTTTAATGGCGGCTCTTCCAGAAGCTTCTTTTATCTTTTAATGGTGGTGCCTCTAGTGGATACTTTTAATGGTGGTTCTAGTGGATACGTTTAATGATGGTTCTAGTGGATACGTTTAATGATGGTTCTAGTGGATACGTTTAATGGTGGTGCCTCTAGTGGATACGTTTAATGATGGTGCCTCTAGTGGATACGTTTAATGATGGTTCTAGTGGATACGTTTAATGGTGGTGCCTCTAGTGGATACGTTTAATGGTGGTTCTAGTGGATACGTTTAATGATGGTTCTAGTGGATACGTTTAATGGTGGTGCCTCTAGTGGATACGTTTAATGATGGTTCTAGTGGATACGTTTAATGATGGTTCTAGTGGATACGTTTAATGGTGGTTCTAGTGGATACGTTTAATGATGGTTCTAGTGGATACGTTTAATGGTGGTTCTAGTGGATACGTTTAATGATGGTGCCTCTAGTGGATACGTTTAATGATGGTTCTAGTGGATACGTTTAATGATGGTTCTAGTGGATACGTTTAATGATGGTGCCTCTAGTGGATACGTTTAATGATGGTTCTAGTGGATACGTTTAATGATGGTTCTAGTGGATACGTTTAATGATGGTGCCTCTAGTGGATACGTTTAATGATGGTTCTGCAAGATACGTTTAATGGTGGTTGTAAAATGTTCTAGAAGCTACTTTGATGGTGGTGTTCTAGAAGATATCTTTAATGGTGGTTCTTCAATATAAATTTAATGGTGGTTCTACTATATATTTTTTGTGGTTGTTCTACAAGATATTTTACCAGGGGTTCTACAAGAAACTCCTAATGGTAGCTGTACCAGATACTTTAATGGTGGTTCTACTAGATATATTTAATGAGGTTTCTATCACACACTTTGAATGGTGATTCTGCAATATATTTTAATGGGGGATCTAGAAACTAATTTTAATGATGGTTCTACCAGATATTTTAATTTGTGGCTCTACTAAAAGCTCTCAATGGTGGCTCTACCATATATTTTTACTGGTGGTTCGACAAGATGCTTTAAATGTGGGTTCTACTACAAGATACTTTTACTAGTGGTTCTATTAGACACTCTCAAAGGCCGTTCTAGTACACGATACTTTTAATGGAGGAGGTTCTACCAGATACTTTTACTGGTGGTTCTACTACAAGATGCTTTTACTGGAGGTTCTACTACAAGATGCTTTTACTGGAGGTTCTACTACAAGATGCTTTTACTGGTGGTTCTACTACAAGATGCTTTTACTGGAGGTTCTACTACAAGATGCTTTTACTGGTGGTTCTACTACAAGATGCTTTTACTGGAGGTTCTACTACAAGATGCTTTTACTGGAGGTTCTACTACAAGATGCTTTTACTGGTGGTTCTACTACAAGATGCTTTTACTGGAGGTTCTACTACAAGATGCTTTTACTGGTGGTTCTACTACAAGATGCTTTTACTGGAGGTTCTACTACAAGATGCTTTTACTGGAGGTTCTACTACAAGATGCTTTTACTGGAGGTTCTACTACAAGATGCTTTTACTGGAGGTTCTACTACAAGATGCTTTTACTGGAGGCTCTACTACAAGATGCTTTTACTGGAGGTTCTACTACAAGATGCTTTTACTGGTGGTTCTACTACAAGATGCTTTTACTGGTGGTTTTACTACAAGATGCTTTTACTGGTGGTTCTACTACAAGATGCTTTTACTGGTGGTTCTACTACAAGATGCTTTTACTGGTGGTTCTACTACAAGATGCTTTTACTGGAGGTTCTACAAGACACTCTTATTGGTAGCTCAATTTAAATAGTGGTTCTTCCAGATACTTTGAATGGTGACTCTACAAGATATGTGTTCAAATCATTCATTATCATTTATCCCGAGTAAAAAACAATATGGCAAAATCCTATGTTTATTTTTTTTTTCTTCAATTAATTCAATATGTCCATTACAAGCTATACATTATCTGTGTACAAGATCCACACGACTTCAAATGTTTATGCACATGCCGTGCCGAGATAAAAGAGACAATTGCAGATATGACCATGTGCGCAACGGGTTTATATTGAGGAGTTCCCTGACAGTTAGAGAGCGAAGAGCCAGGTGAGACGAAAGGCTTTGACGAGTGTATGGACTCACCCGAGTCCAGCCGCTGCCTTGGCAGAGGGGCAGAATTGTAGATGAAATGTTATATTGTAAGATGTGTTCCTGTAGAAGTTTAGTTGTAGAATAGTAAATGATGTATTATGTAGCTGTGTTCCCGTAGTAGTAATAGTTCCAGTGCTGTTGTATTCATGTTGAATGTCTGTAACCGAAGCTGTTTTAGATACCTGGTGTAAATAAATCCTTTATCTACAAAGCTCTTATCTGTTACCACTACGATAGTTTTACAATTGTTCGTACTTGATTTTGATTTATTTATGTTAAGGATAATGACGATCATATTCGAAAAGCAAGATGCTTTTACTGGAGGTTCTACAAGACACTAATGGTAGCTCAATTTAAATAGTGGTTCTTCCAGATACTTTGAATGGCGACTCTACAAGATAAGTTTACAAATGGTTCTACTAGACACTCTCAATGGTAGCCCTTATCAGATACTTTATTGGTGATTCTACAAGATATGTTTAATGATGGTTCTACAAAATAAATATAATGGTGGGTCTACCACATATTTTCAATGTTGGTTCTTCAAGATTCTTGAAGACAATTTCAATTGTGGTCCTACTAAATATTTTTTATGGTGGTTTCTACAAGATAATTTCAATAGTGGTGGTGCCAGAAGATAGTTTGTATGGTGGTCCTACAAGGCACTTTTAAGGGCGGTTCTTGAAGATAATTTCAATTGTGGTGGTGCCAGAAGATACATTTAATGTTAGTACAAGTAAAACGTGCTCAAGTTGGTTCTACCCTGCTCCCACTCATCAAGGGTAATGCCAAAAGGGGCAGTCAAGGAAAGTATTAGGTTTTGATGGGATGCAAGACCAAGATCCATCTGTGTACACATTGGAGTGCACGTGAAAGATTCCTTGACATCTGGAATATGCTGAAGTGTAGGTGAGAAGTCTGCTATAGAAGCAAATTGAGTCTTCACCAGCATTGTACATGTCACCTTTCCAATGTGGCTGAATGGTTAATGCGTGATTGTTGGATCATAAGGTCTGTCTAGGAGTACAGTGGCATGGTTTCTATTCTCAGCTTGTACGTGACAAGGTCTAGGGTCACCTATCCGGATAGGGTTGGGGTTGGCCAACCTTGTGGGTTTTCTCTGGTTTCCTACCACTGCTAAAGAAATAAATTTGAACCATATGTTAGTCATCCCAAAATGACCTAATTTGTATCGAGTGGATGTTGAACCCCATTCCCTGTGTAAAAATTGGCATGCACGTTACATAACCATTGACAGTTGGATTTCGATATAAGAGTAGGCCATATATTCCTCATATCACAATGTATGGCATCATTGTCACTGATGCAGAACGGATGGCCTGACAAGGGACAAAAAAACGAGGTCCTGTATACACATTGGCGTGTACGTAAAAGATCCCTTGGCAGTTGGAATTCGATATAAGAGTAGGCGGTAGTGCCGCTGTCCGCACAAAAATTTGCCCTCATAGCACACTGTATGGCGTATGCCTGTCTTCAATTAGCCCAGGTTAGGTGCAGAAGAGTAGGACGTTAAACCCCATTTCATTTCATTTCATTAGCCCAGACGGAGCTGAACAGTAAGTTGTTAAACTCTAATTCATTTTATTTGTAAAATGTATTTTATTTCGAAAGAGTAATATGATGTAAATAGGACACTGAAATAATTCACCGATACAGTAATAATTCACTGATACAGGAAGATTGTAATAATTCACTGATACAGGAAGATTGTTCGTAGATTACATATAAACAGATTAATAACAATAATATACAGTCAATCGTATAACCAGAACATTGTCTAATAGGGGGAGTCAAGGTCACGTGGCTACTCGGAGGGATGGTCTAATGCTTCAAATTTAGATCATAAGATCCGTCATTGAGTTGAGTGGCATTTTTTCGTTTACCAGCTTGTACTTAAAAGAGTAGGGAAGGGGTTTTGGTGGAGAGAAAGAGAGAGAGAAATGGGGTTTAATGTCCACTCCACACAACTAGGTCATTTTTGGACTAACATGTGGTTTAATTTTATTTCAATAATTTGCTTGAGCGTAGGGGTCTTTAACAGTGGGAGGAAACCGGAGTGCCCGGAGGAAACCCACAAAGTTGAGAAGTCGCCGCCATTTCCATGCCACATACGCTCAAATGGCACAGTTTTTGATTCCCAGCTTGTATCTATGGTTAAGGTGTAGGGTGGGGGTTTAGTGGACCAATGTTTTAATGAATGCACTTTAGATCATAAGGTCTGCTGTCATTGAGTTGACTGGCATGGTTTCGTTTACAGCTTGTACTTAAAAAAGGAGGGTGGGGGTTTGGTGGACCAATGGTCTTATGCATCCACTCTAGATCATAAGGACTGTCAATGAGTTGGATGGCATGATTTTGATTACCAGCTTGTACTTGAGAAGTAGGGTGGGGGTTTGGTGGACCAATGGCCTAACACTTCTACTTTAGATCATAAGGACTGTCAATGAGTTGGATGGCATGATTTTGATTACCAGCTTGTACTTAAAGAGTAGGGATGGGGTTTTGGTGGACCAATGTTTTAATGAATGCACTCTAGATCATAAGGTCTCCTGTCATTGAGTTGAGTGGCATGGTTTTTGATTCCAATCTTGTACTTAAGGAGTAGGGTCGTCTGTCCACTTTCGTGGGTTTTCTCTTCCCACTGTTATGTTTTTTCTCTCTCGTAGTAATACTGCAGAAAGGCTGAAGGATTTACTTATTTTTATGAACAATGTTTTATTCACAGAAAAGAATTAAGGACTAAGGAGCAGGTCAGGCCTTTATCACCTCTCCTAAAAATTTACTTAGTTGTGAGTCAATTATGTACAACCAATATATAGTCCAAAAATGTAATCTTTAAATACAATAAAACAGACTAACACAGCCCCTTAAAAACATAAAACTACAAATACAAGACAGACAATCCAAAATTACAAACTGAATGATGTGTAAAACCAGAGCCCCCAAGCAGCCCTCAAAACATGTCAAAAAAAGCAATGGCGGCTCGTCGAATTTTGTTAGAAAATTTGATTATGTAAGAAACGGGCATTTAAATAATTATTAGAAACAATTTTTTAAAGAAACATTTACATCATTACAAATACTTTCTCAATTTTAACAATGTAATTATTTACCATTACATTGAAAGTAATTAATTACCATTAACCAAAGTAATAAATTACCATTTACCATAACTATAAGACTTTATAAAGAATAACCAATTTTACAGATCTTAAAAACAAATCATATTTTTTGTTTACCATGAAGCTTATACAAAATCATGCTCAAAATAATCTTTGTTTTAGAACAATTAAAGAAAAAATCTCCTTGTACCGGTAGACTGTTTTTATCCTATTTCATATAAAAGTAATAACATTTATTTTCTAGTTCAAAGTGATAATGCCTCTTTAAAAAAAAATCTTTTGATTGATAAACTATTTATGAAACCAGTCATATTAGCACTTCAAAGCAAGAATTAAAAAACTTCTATCAGTCACATACAACAACTTTAAATAACTTGGATTTCTTAAGACTACTCAAAGCTTCTCACCAATGCAATGAGGGTTCAATCCAAGTGAGAGTGATATTCGGTCTCCCGTCCGATCAGGCAGGCTTCCCCCGAGTTCTTCGGTTTCTTCCTGCAGTAATGATCGAAATCATTCGCCTGATCTGTGCCAAGGGCCAAATTGGAAAAAGGCCTCAGGCCTAATTTGCTACCCTTGTAAAATGACACGATTATTATTTTAAAGCGAATACTAGCTTTATTCTCGAAGGAATATGTAACAAAAAATAGAATATAACCTTTTTAAAAATAAGAATGTGAGTACTATGGGCCAGGAAATAAGTGTAACATCACCACAGCCATCTGGGAAAGTGGCGTCATATGAATGAAACAAGCATGCCAAGTTTCATGTGGATCGTAAATGAATTTGATGGATCCTGCACCTCTTTTGAAGAGCATGTCCTCTTAGAACAAGAACAAGAAGGTGTGTATAGCATTCGGGGTTCAGTTCTTGGTCCAAAATAAGGGGAAGGGGTATATAAAACATGTACACAATTAAAAATCCTCTGAACTAATAATCTTCACACTATACATCCGCAAACGTATATTATCTTTATATACGACATCAGACAATTGTTTTTGCGTATTAACACTTCTAATGGAATGTGTTTACATACAAATATATGTATATGATGTATATATATATATATAAATAATTAAAAACAAAATTTCATTATTAAAGTACCCCATATTTACAAAAAAATTTTTTTTACATAAATATATTTTAATATTAAAATCAGGGTTGTTATATGATAGTCTGATTAAAATATAGATCTATATTTCGTTTCATTTTTTTATACTTCCAATTGCTTACATTACCATGAAGATCTGACCAGTTGTAGTGGAAGGTCAGGTCAGGTGTCATACAAGCTGCTTTAACCTTATGACGTCAGGCATTGATTCATCGATCAGCATTGACATTTCTAGAAACTATGTGCACCTCAGCAAAAAACTTGCCGTAACAGAATATTGGGTAATCCCTCACATCATAAAGAACGCAGGTTATATAACAACTCTTCCAGATCCTAGTGTAGTAGAAGACAAGTATAACAAAATTTTGAACTATGAAAAATGAAACAAAATAGGATCTGTGTTTTAATCAGGTTGGTTATAAGAATAATTCCTAACAAAATTATTGAGTCACAAGAACTTGGTCTTAGGTTTGATACAGAATAAATTTCTTAAAAGGCATAAACATGGATACATCCATTAGGATTTTTAAAATGAGATTTTAACCAATGAAATGGTCAAAAAATGAGATTTCAATTCACCAATGAAATGATCAAAAGAGATTTTAATTAACCAATGAAATGATCAAATGAGATTTCAATTAACCAATGAAATGATCAAAAGAGATTTTAATTAACCAATGAAATGATCAAATGAGATTTCAATTAACAAATGAAATGATCAAATGAGATTTCAATTCACCAATGAAATGATCACGAGAGATTTCAATTAACCAATGAAATGATCAGTTGAGATTTCAAATTAATCAATGAAATGATTAAATGAGTTGTAAATGAGTCAAAGAACGTGTCTTAAGTTCCGGTGTTTTCAGTATTGGCGCTATTTTTGTGCGATTCCTGATTTCTCTTAAATTCAAAATATTCTATATAACCGTCTCCGTTTGAATCATTTTCCTTCAAAACTTCGTCAACAATATTCGCAATTTCATCATCTGTAAAAACCTTCGGTGGGACATCCTCGGCTCGGTTCTCATCTGAAAGAATCAAATTAAAAACCTAGGTTTAGTCTTCATCGGAATTTGAGATCGAGATCGAGACATTCAAATTGAAGTTATATCAAAGAAGTATAGCATCACTAACAGAAAGATCAAGCACTACTAACCATTAAATAATACAAACACAATGACATACAGCACCGTTACCAGAGATATAAAGAAAGCTAACCATAAAAATAAAGAAATACAGCACTACTGCCAGAAAGATTAAGCAAAGCTAACCATAATAATAATACAAACACAATGAAATATATCACACCACAACCACAAAAAAAAGCTAGCCATAAAAATAAAGAAATACAGCACTACAACCAGAAAGATAAAAAAAGCTAACCATAAAAATAAAGAAATATATCACCACAGCTAGAAGCATATAAAAAAGCTAACTATAAAAATAAAGAAATACACAAACACAACCATAATATAAAACATAATTCCACATTTTCATTAAACTATTATACAACATAGAAACACAAATAATATTAGCCAGAATCAAGTTATCTCCCATATCCTCAGTGCCAGATTAAGGCATATTTTGATAGGGGGCCTGCACATACAGATATTTTGGGTTCACCATAAAAGATAGAAAGTTAAATTTATTACCTAAGAAAATCAGAACCATTTTTATTTTTTGACTTCTGTAATTTATGTAAGATTACATTAGGGAGGTTGTTACGAGTAGAGCACATTCTTTTCTCTTATTCAGATGAACAGAAAAGAGCTGTAACAAGCTCGGATGTTCTTCAGGTCCAAAAGCACTTCATAATAACAAAAATTGTATTTGACAAATACCCTATTTCCAGTTTTGTCTTAGGATGAATTTTTATTTTTTAAATTTTTTTTCTTACATTAGGAGGTTGTTAGGAGTAGGTCACATTTTGCGATCAAAACATTCTTCACATAGACATGCCATTTATCTACTTCTCCTTAAGGGATTATATTACTTTTTGTATTTTTTTATCATATTATTGTGAAATTCCATGTCGCAGAGACAGGATTTCTTCCTTAAAACTACCTACAAAAGGTCAATTCCATTAACAATTTCTCAACAAACGCTAAAATCTCTCTCCTCTAGCTCATAACTGTAGTTCGTTTCACCATCTGGAGGAAATCTGTCACGATATTCTCTCGACTCCACATCAACGCTGCAGTATTTTCCATTTGCCCAATAATTCAATTAACTTCCCTGTCAACCAAACACTGAAGAATATCTCTTAGCCTCTCATCCCAGTCTCTTATGACCCGCCCGAACTTCTAAACCCACATAAGAGTCTACTTCCTGAAGACTTAGACGACCAGTATAGAATTGTTTAGACTTGTAAGTATCATTGAAAGCCAAGTTAACCACGACTAAGATATTTGACACGGTTTTAAATCTTAGCCCTAGGTCCACGAGATTAACTTAATGTGTTTGTCTGAACAAATAGATTCTTCTAAGGCTTGTTGTCTTCTTCATCGTGTAATTTTTTTTTTTTAGGTCGAGGCCCGCCAACTCGAAGAATAATTGTAACATATCATTTCATTATTGGGATAATTATATCAAGGTGTCTTGTTGCTATCAAAAGGAGTGATACTCTTCTGAAATAACGGGAAAGTTTTTATATCGTCAATAAATATAAAAATTAAAGTCTGAGTCAGAAAAATAAGGGGGATTGAGTGGTTGAATGGTTTAGATCATAAGGTCTGTCATTGAGTCAACTGGCGTGGTTTAGATTCTCTGGTTGATGACAAGGAGTAGGATCGCCTGTCAAACCTTGTGAGCAGTAATTTTTTTTCACTTGCCAGCTACAGAATCATGAAAGTTGAGTCCATGAAGACATATCAGTCAATCCTGTTGAATATTTACAAATACGGTATAAGAGGAAACTGGAGAACCAGGAACAACCCCACGAGGTTGGACAGGCGACCCTACTCCTTGTCATGTACAACTGGAATTAGAAACCACGCCAGTTGACACAAACAAGCTAATTTATTCCGGTTTTATTTTCTTAAACATACATTATGCAAGAGCTATATCTGCCTATTGTAGGTCTTACTTTTGGCCCGAAATGTTATCTAAATTATTAATTAGACATTAATTAATATATCTGGACCATAATCAACTCTAGATGCCATCTTTAGCCAGCATTTTTTACTGGATTTGGATACATTTTGTGAAAGATAATTTAATGTAAAAATGGATAATTGAGAATTTGTTTGTTATCATACCAACATTAATAATGAAGACTGAAACCAGCCTAAAATTAAAGTTGAACCGCTTGTATCATCGGTTCAGAGTAAAACAATTTGGCTGAAAATTTCAGCATTTTCTTATTTCATTATCTATTTATTGACTTTTATAGCGAGAACTCTCACCTCTTGATCTAATCTTGCCTAATGCCTCTTTAATTGAATATTAAATAATCAATTTGAGTAAATACCACGGATTAACCCATTAAAAAAATTAAAAATTGTCTGATAAATTTTAACGACGATTAACAGTTTTAAAGATGATTTAAAATGAATCATGATATTATCAAAGAAAACAAAATTGGTGAAATGTTTTTCCAATCTTTTTTTTATCTAATTCATTTACATTATATCAAATGTATCCCGGTTTTTCGCAGATCATCTTTCAAATTTCATATCTCGAGAACAAGATCCGGTAATGAAGTCCCATTACTAACAGCAGTGTATTAAATTTCTAAATACATTCATAGTAACAGATTTGTTTGACCTGAACACGAATTAATCACACGTCACGCTCATCGCAAAACTAACAAGGTGGGTGTGGTTTAAGCCATCCCAGGGGTCTCCTCACAGCTTGTGGTCTCCGTTATAGAGTCAATGTGTCGAAATAACAAAAGGCGGCAATTATAGAAGCGCTGAAGCGTGACTTAACTGAAGTGAAATGAACAAATTGATTCTCCGTCTTTTAAAGTAGAAAGGGTAATTCTCTTGTAGTGTCTACAGAGCTACTCAATCGGTGTTGTCTATGTTTCGAGGCCGGTTGGGATGATTTAGTCATTTTGAAGGGAGGGGGTCAAGTCGGATGGGGAGTTCATTTCCATAGAGGATGCCTGGGATTAGGATTAGGATTAGGGTTAAGTTTACTTACATGTTGGATTATCTACCCCATTTGCTAATCCCAACTATTGCAGTTTACAACCTACCGAAATGGATGTATGAATTTCTGACTTTCTCAACCTGCCCACCCGCCCGTCAAAATAGACATTCCCAACTTTATTCAATACACAACGAACACATCTCGGAGTCTACAGATCATATGAGTGGCACACACAAGTCCACAGAAAACAGATTTTATAATTATGAAATATTTGCAGAGTTTTTTTTTTTTAAGAGTTGAGTCAATATTATAATATTGAAAAAAATTTTAAAATATAAACAGAAAGTGGATTTTTTTATTGTTAATTATAATTATCTAACAGAGGTGTCACTGGTTTCTAATTTCTGTTGTAAATATTATTCAGGACATATTCTTAACCATATGAAGTTTTGTGGAAAATTAATCTTAGTAATCAGATCTTTTTATTCTTTGTTATACATTATCAAGTAAGAGGTGGGGCACTGGCCTCTAATTCTTGTCCTAAATATCTTTAATGTTATATTCTTGACCTCATTGCATTTTTTGTTTTTGTATTAAAGTTGACCTTCATATTCTTGTATTAGAATGATACAAAATTCACCTTAATACATGTATGTAATCATTATTTCTTTTTAATTAAGAGAGAGAGAAAGAGAGAGAGAGAAAGAAATTGGATTTAACGTTCACTAGGTCATTTCGGGACTAACATATGGTTTTTAATTTCATTTTAATAATTCGCTTGCACGTAGGGGTCTTTAGCCGTGGGAGGAAACTGGAGGACCTGGAGAAAACCCATGAGGCAGCACAGGTGACCCTGCTCCTTGTCACGTACAACTGGGAAAACGAAACCACACCAGTTGACTCAATGACAGACCTTATGATACAACGTGCACACGCTAGCCATACGGCCATCCAACCCTCCGAATTAAACAAAATAAGAAATACCAATGCTAGATAACCACCTAGTTTTGATTCAATGGCATCCAGTTTGGATTCAATGGCAAGTATTGGCACCATGCTTATCACAAAGCGATGGAATTTCAATATCACATATCTTTGTACATACTGAATGGAATTGAAACATTTTTGAACAGATATTCCTATTAGAAATTCATCTTTGTGTTGTTTTCTAGAGAGAGAGAGAGAGAGAGAGAGAGAGAGAGAGAGATGGGGTTTAACATCCACTCATCACAACTAGGTCATTTCGGGACGAATATATGGTTTTAATTTTATTTCAATAATTCACTTGCGCGTAGAGGTTTTTAGCAGTGGGAGGTTAACCAGAGTGCCCGGAGGAAACCCACAAGGTTGAGAAGGCGCCCCTATCTCCATGCCACATACGCTCACACCAGGGCTCGAAACCACAGCTGCCAGCCAGCTAGAGGTCGAAGCGCAGCACTCTAGACCACTAGGCCATCCCTACCCCCCCATCATTCAGCCATCCAACCCTCCCAATTAAACAAAATAATAAAACACCAATGCCAAATAATCTCCTAGTTTGGATTCAATGGCAGCATGCTTATCAGTCACATAGTGAGCAGCATAGATTGATGAAATTTCAATATCACATATCTTTGTAAATACTGAATGGAATTGAAACATTTTTTGAACTGATATTCCTATTAGAAATTTAACTTTTGTGTTGTTTTCAAACAAGATAATATGATATTCTATCCAAAATAAAATAAATATATTTAACGCTCAATATCAACTTGACAGCTACATGTACTATTCCCACCAAGCAATACAAAACTAAGCAATGATATTATAATACATAAAAACATTGAAGCAGATATTGCCATCACCAATCCTGTGAAATATATATACAGTGTATATCTATAAAGTAAATCTAACAACGCTATATTTTTATATGAAAGAAACCATCACCACAAAAACGATATAAAACTAAGCATTTACATCATAAATGATGATACAACCAAAATACAAGATATTTAATGAATAATATACACCAATACAAAAAAACACAAAAACACACAATATTACTAAATACATAAAATCGACAAAAAACACAGATCATATCAGTACTAACATGTAGTTCAATTTTTATTTTAAATAAATCGCTTGCAGTGGAAGGAAGTCAGGGAACCTAGAAAAAACCATGGGATCAAAACCATGCCATTTTCTGGCTAAGTCCACATGCCGGTACAATTACATCACTTTGTCCCTTGCATTTGTGGACTTTGTAATTCCCTGTTGATGTACTCTGTAATTTAATATTCATGTACTTTGCAATTCAATGTTTATGTACTTTGTAATTCTTTACTTATCTATTTTGTAATTCTATATTTATTGTATATATCAAATGAAATATATTTTTTATAATGAAAGCATTTCTGGTGGATATAATACATTTACAGAATACAATATGCAGCATGACGAGAATGAAATTGGAAAAGAATTCAAATAAAGAGACACGAGAATGAAATTGAAGAAAATTCAAATACATGTAAAGAGATACATAAATGCATACAAACTGATAAGGCAGAAATAGAGTACCATTTCAGTTGCTACTATTGGTAATAGTCCAGTCAATTTATCATTTTGGAGCCATAGTCAAATCAAAGGATGATTTTACTATTCAAATTTTTTTTTTTTTGTTAAAATTTTAGGAAGGCAATTATTTTTCTAAACGAATAAATTTTCTCTTCATGTATGTGTTTAATGAAGTTTAGTAAATATAAGTTTTAATTAAATAATAGCTAATGAAGATGGGTAGCTGACATCGAATAATTATTACTAAAAATTCAGTTTAAATAATATTCGAGTTTGAATATTTGCGTCAACTCTATAATGGAGACTGGACTTGAGCTAAACTGTAAGTAACTCCATATTTGATTGACTTTAGTTTAGAAGAGAAGATTATCATGAAACTTACTAGGATGCTGTTACTTTAACCTAACAACACACTTATTTGATTTTTTTTTTCTTTAGGAATATTTATTTATCTAAACTTTGGCTTCAATTTCTATGATAAAAACAAAAAGTACTTAGTGCTTAGTCTTTCAATAGCTTTTAGTAGCACATTCATAAATTTTATATTTTTAACAAAAGAAATTGTTAACAGGTTTTAAGTGATATTATTATTTATCAATACTTAAATACTCTAGTTATAGTGAGAATATTACAAAGACCAGATAACTGTCACGGATAAAGAATGAAATGGGGTTTAACGTCCTACGCTTAAGCACCGTACCTGGGCTAATTGAAGACGGGCATACGCCACAGTGTGCAATGAGGGAAATTTTGCCCGGGCAGCGGCGCTACGGCCTACTCTTATATCGAATTCCAACTGCCAAGGGATCTTTTACGTGCACTCCAATTTGTACACGGGACCTCGGTTTTTCGTCCCATCCGAACGACTAAGCAGCTGTCCTTGTCAGGCCCTCCTTCTGCATCACTGACAAGGGGAAATCACGCCGGAAAATCGAGATGAACTTTCTCGGCCAATGCAGAGATCGAACACTCGACCTCCAGGCTAGCGAACCAGCGCCTTATCCACTTAGCCACCGTGATCCCCACGGATAAAGAGATTATGGCGAGATAGAATACCATGCAGTGATAAAGTAAAAAGTACAATGCACTAACTTATAAATTAATATTTAAATATAAATAAGCTTATAGCTACAAACCCTTGTTAGTGCCTGCATCCTCGTGTTCTGAAAACAGCACAACAAATTCAATGTTGATTGTTAATTAGTTATTCATAACAAAACACAACATAAGGTATATATGGATATAACTACTTCTCTATTAATTAATAACAATGTTTTGTAACACATACATGTACAGGTCATAATAGAGAAGGTAGTTATATCCATATATACCTTGCGTTGTGTTTTGTTATGAATAGTTAACAGTGCTTCTAGATGTCATTTAAAGAATTGTTAATTAGTTATCGGTTTGTATATAATCTTCTGTAACTGATTTGATTGTATCATTGCTTTATAACCGTGAGAGTATGGTACCCTTATCGATCGATCGAGAGAGAGAGAAATGGGGTTTAACGTCCACTCACAAAGTAGGTCACTTCAGGACTAACACCCCCCCTACCTTTATCAAAATATTACAGTAAATAAACCTAGTCTAAGCCTATATAATTTTTAGTTTTCATGCACTTTATAAACAAATAGCCACTTGGGTCTTGTAAATGATTTTTGTTTAAAATTTCAAAACTTAACACTAAGGAACTAAAAGCTTTGAAGAAGGGCTGTCAAGAACTTTTTGCATTTAAATTTATTTTTCCACACAAAAAATATGAATCAAACTTTAAAAAGGTTTTCCTAAAGAACAAAAGATTTAATTGGTGTGGTATACGTAATAAATTGGTGTGGTATACGTAATAAATTGGTGTGGTATACGTAATAAATTGGTGTGGTATACGTAATAAATTGGTGTGGTGTACGTAATTGTACAATCTGTTTCACAAAGGTATAGTGAAAAGTCTTCTTTAGCTCTGTTAAAGATAGCTGCTATTAAAGGAACAATAACACTCTTGCTGGCTTGACAGGTCCAGAAATTAGTCTTATTCTAACTACCGGTACTAGATGTTTAAGTGTCCAACCTGTCGTGTAAATTATCCATTACATCAACTTTTTAATTGCCCAGAGGGGTCGAAAATATTTTTAAATCTAAGTTACATTTGAAATGGTTTACATTAGGCTTTTTAAACCATGTAGTTAAATTTTTTTAATTCGGTGTGTAAAGATAAAATTTGTATCATCAATTAATTATAATATTGTAAAATAGTACAATTTGTTGACCAGAATAATGTTTGGGACATATTATTCAGTTACAACAAGAGTGGTATTGGGCCTTTAACATGTGACCTCACATCACAGGGCTGAATGGTGCATGTGTTGTTACATATGAATTTACTGGTTCGGACAAAATGGCGCCTTTTTACTCGTTTACATACCGATTTACACTAAATAGGAAATAATTTAATTCGTTTGAGGAAAAAAGTAAATATTTGGAGCCCCTTAAGCTGCATCATTGATTGTAGCAGCCAAGCAAACATTCACTGCTGATCAGTGTGGTAATTATGATCTACTGTGGAAAACTACGAATCATAAGTTGCATTTCAATTTAAATATATTGAAAGGGCTGCATGTATAAAGATGGTGAATGCGTACTACAATATAAGGGAGATTACTCTTGTTTACCATGTACTTAAATTCCAAATGGGCATCCTCGCTGAAGGAATTCCCACCAGGTGTCGCTAGAAAAAACTTGGTGTCACGTGACCTTATAGATCGTTATGAATGGAAAGGAAAATTGTGCTATTAGGTGAACAATGAGGACACATGGGATCACCTTGCCTATGAATTATGTCCCTTTATCTCTAGCTAGGACACCCATAGTCTGGGACTTTGAATAAATAAACAGTGTTTAGCATCTTGAGGGAGGGAAATTTTTCATATTTTTAAAACTGCTGAACTTAACCCTCACCTTTGTTAGTATTATTAGAAATATTCTTGTGAATTCTAAGGCCACATCAATTTAATTTTCTGTTACTCAGGGTCTTAATTAATAAGCACATGCATCATATGAAACCCGTTTGGTTTCATATTTCAAAACTTAAAAATTTTGAACTAAAAGCTTTAAAACAGTACAACCACAAGTATTTTTGGTTTTTAATTTAGTCTTTTTCTTAAAAATATAATATTAAGAATCTTAACAAGAGTTCTTGAATAACAAAAATAAAATCAGTGTGGCCTAAGTGCAGCTGATATATTGAAATATATCTAACTACTTTAGTGACTGTTCTAGCTATAAGCTGTATTATTGAAATTCTTAAAGATGCATTATGTAAGATTTAGATAAAGAAATGAAACAGGTTTAAAGGTCCTACTGTTCTGCCTAGAACTGGGCTAATGAAGACGGGCATACGTGTAACAAAGTGATATCATTTATAATTTAGGTGCATTGAACTCTGCTAGTTTTGACAATAGATGATTTTGACTTTCACCTCATATTAAACTGTTGTCCAGTCACGATCTTATCAAATCTAATTAATTCAATATGTCCATTACAAGCTATACATGATCTGTGTACAAGATCCACACGGCTTCAAATGTTTATGCACATGCCGTGACGAGATAAAAGAAACAATTGCAGATATGACCATGTGTTCAACGGGTATATGTTGAGGAGTTCTCTGACAGTTAGAAGCGAAGAGCCGAGAGAGAAGGAAGGCTTGTACGAGGGTAGGGACTCACCCGAGTCCAGCCGCTGCCTTGGCAGGGGGGCAGAATGGTAGATGAAATGTTATATTGTAAGACGTGTTCCTGTAGACGTTTAGTTGTAGAAGACTAGTAGATTTTATATTATGTAGATGTGTTCCTGTCGTAGCCTAGTTCTTATAGTTTAAGAACTTGTATTACGGTATTATGTAGATGTGCTCCTGATGTAAATAAATCCTTTATCTACAAAACTCTTATCTGTTTTCACTACGATTGTGTTACATACACCATACATTGTGTTATGAGGAAAATTTTGCCAAGACAACGACACTACAGGCTTACTCTTATATCAAATTCCAAAACTGTCAAGGGATCTTTTACGTGCACACCAGTGGCATATTTTGGTCTTCCATAATGCATCTTTAATGGTGATTTGAAAGAAAGGCTGGTTGAAATAACTATAGTATGAACTCACCTCCATGATAATGTGTCAAAGCTTTTCCGATCTCTACTCCGTCTAATTTATTGTCTCCGTTATAATCATGCATTTTAAAATAGTGGAACTCTAATTCTTCCTCAGACATCTGATCTTTAGGTTTAGTTTCTATAACGTCTTGTAAATGTTCCATGATATGCCTGAAAAAAAATAATCCCTTTACATACGGGTAGATTCCAGAAAGGTCGAAAATAAATGTGAGAGAGAGAGAGAAATGGGGTTTAACGTCCACTCGACACAAACTAGGTCATTTTGGGACTAACATATGATTTTCAATTTTTATTTCAATAATACGCTTGCGTGTAGATGTCGATAGCAGTTGGAAGAAACTGGAGTGCCCGGAAGAAACCCAGGAAAACAGATTTTGGAAAATGTAAAGGAATAGTCTTAGTCTATTTATCTTGTCAGAAAGTTTTAGCTCAAAACATTGTTGTAAAGTCTTACTTGATATCAGTACTAACAAACACTGATATTGTTCTAACAGGTCACAGGGGGTTGGAATGGCCTAGTGGTCTAGATTGCCGCGCTTCGACCTCTAGCTGGCCGACCACCTCTGGCTTGCGGCTGTGGTTTCGAGCCCTGGTGTGAGCGTATGTGGCATGGAGATAGGGGCACCTTCTCAACCTCATGGGTTTCCTCCCACTGCTAAAGACCCCTACGCACAAGCGAATTTTTGAAATAAAATTAAAAACCATATGTTAGACCTAGTTTGTGTTGAGTGGATGTTAAACCCCATTTCTCTCTCGCTCAGTAACAGGTCATTCCTACTACAATCTGATTGATATACAGAACTAATGTATATTTTGTTTTATGTTTTTACATTTTCGATGGCCTACATTCATGAAGATCTGACCAACTTTTTTTTTTCGGAGATCGCATCAGGAGTCATACAGACGGATTTTGACCCCACGATGTCAGACATTGATTAATCAAACAGCATTGACATTTCTATTTGTTTACCCACAGTTCTGTGAATCACACCCAAAGGACTTGCCGTAACGGTCATTTTATTGGCTAATCTCTCACATTAACCTGAATGCGGCTTATATAACAACTCTAGTATTGTGTTGTGAAAACAAATATAAACAAAATTTTGAACAATAAAAAACGAAACGAAATAGGATCTGTGTTTTTATCAGACTGGACTTAACAGCAACACCTGCAATCAATACAACTGACCATTACTTGGTGATAAATAATAAATGTGCATTACTTACTCTGTATTATGAACATCATTTTTAAATTTTAGAGTATCACCACCTCTACCTTCTTGTACGTGCATGTGGGGAGCTTGTTGGTGACCTTGTGCCTGTTGGTGACCCTGTGCTTGTTGGTGACCTTGTGCCTGTTGATGACCTTGTGCTTGTTGGTGACCTTGTGCTTGCTGATTAACAGGTGGTTGTTGATAACCTTGACCTTGCTGATTAACAGGTGGTTGTTGATAACCTTGACCTCCAGGTTGTTGTACTGGTGGCTGCACCTGTTGTTGCTGTTGGTAAACTTGCTGTTGTTGTTGCTGTTGTTGAGGGGGGACAGCTCCTTGTGCTTGATATTGTTGTTGCTGATGAGGTGGAACACCAGGAGGCTGTTGAGTGAAAACTATCTGAAGTAAAACTGTACTAAACGCTGTCAGTAGTAGAGACTTCATCTTTGATGACTGAAAGAAAAGAAATGAAATGATATGGGGTTTAATGTCCGATTGTCTTGCTCCTAAACTGGCTAATGAAGACAGGCATAAACCATACAGTGTGCTATAAGAGAAATTTTGTCCGGGCAGCAGCGCTACGGCCTATTTTGATATCGAATTCCAACTGTCAAGGGATCTTTTGACATGCATGCCAAAATGCCAATGTGTACACCGGTCCACATTTTTTTTTTCCATCCGAACAACTAGACAACTGTCCTTGTCAGGTCCTCAGACCTGCATCACTGACAAGGGGAAAACACGTCGGAAAATCGAGATGAACTTTCTCGGCCAATGCAGGGATCGAACACCCGACCTCCAGGCTAGCGAGCCAGTATCTCACCCACTCACCCACTGTCGAGGGTTCTTTTCCATAAATGTGTACAAAAGACCTTGTTTTCTTCGTCCCATCCAGAAGACTGTATATTGTATCTTGCCAGACACTCTATCCTACACTACTGAATAGGCATATTTTGGTCTTCCATAGTGCTCGCAAAACTTTATGAACTTTCCCCGGCCAACACAGGGATGAAACACTGGGCCTAAAGGTTAGCACGCTACATGGCTCCCTATTTTGGAAACTGATATTGATTCGGAAATGAAATGGGAGGTTTGATATCTTACTTACTTGACTCCCATAATATATATGATTTGGTCAAGATAGAGAGAGAAATGGAGTTTAACATTCAATCACCACAAACTAGGTCATTTTCGGACTAACATATGGTTCATTTTTATTTTAATAATTCAGCTGTGCATAGGGGTCTTTAGCAGTGGGAGAAAACCAGAGGACCCACGATGTTGGACAGGCGACCCTATTCCTTGACACATACAACCAGGGAATTGAAACCATGCCAGTTGTCATGCACCCCCCCCCCCTTTAATGATTTCATATTTCCAATATAAATAAAAGTATTATTGGTTGCTCGCTTGACAAAACATTTATTTAACTGCTATATTGGTACATAATTTGCATGGGAATTGATACAAATACAACCTTCGCATCTGTCAATCCCTGATTTGTAATAATTTGAAGGTTAGTTTGGATGGCTGAATGGTTAACAAGACGTGCACGCTCACCACTGTATCATAAAGTCTGTTATTGAGTCAACTGGCATGGTTTCGATTACCCCATTTTACGTGACAAAGAGTAGGGGCGCTTGCCCAACCTCTTTAATTTTCTCTGTGTCATGCCGTTTCCTCCCACTGCTAAAGACCCCTGTCTGTGCACACACAGCGACAAATTTAAACAAAATTGAGCCATGTTAGTCCCAAAATGACCTAGTTTGTGTCGAGTGGATGTTAAATCCAATTTTTCCCCTGTCTCTATCTTTAAATGCAAGCCATAAAGTACGTTATATAACCCAAGTGGGAACAATCTGTATCATGCCATATGGTGGCTCGCGACTGGCGTTGAAATAAAAAAAGTTTGTTTACATTTTCATTTTTTGTTAGAAAGCTTGGAAATTTAAATCTATATTTTTATTTTGAAGCCGTAACACTATCCACAGATAATTTATGTACAAATGGCAAAAGAAATTAAACCGCTTAAGTAATCCATACTTACTCTATTGTATTTGAACAAATGTAATTCTGTAAGGGAAACGTGTCAATTTAGCAGAAACCCACTAGAGCGGAAGAGAGTTCTTCTAGGTAGAAGACCACTTTGGTCGTTGAACAGATAGTCGTTTTTATCCAGACATTTATGCGATTATGTCAAAGTTGTCGTGTAATAATCTCTATGTTAATGTAGTTAGTCTGAGAATGATAAAATCTAAATGAATTAAAAATAAACGAAACAGTTGTTCTAAATAATAAATTTTGATTTGAATGAGAAAAATAAAGTGAAAAGTTTTAATATTAGAGTTATCTTTCTTGTGCCACTCTTCAATGAAAAAGTCGATAAAAGTCCCTAATATTGTAAACACATGTATTTGTTTACTTTTAGCGGAAAACATTTTTGAAAGATTACTGTCCGATTATCGGTCCATTCATTATGTCTGATATTGAAGAAGTTGACGACGATGATTTAAAGAGCATAGTGGTACGAAAAAAAGATTTTCTCTGTTATAAATGTGAAGAATAAAGTGAAGAAGTAGAGGGTATCCCAATTGAATGCAATCCAGCTGGTCGGATAGCCGTGGCGATAGAGAGGCGGCTTCTCACCAATGCAACGAGGGTTCAATCCCAGCTCAGGGCATGAACTTTATCGTTGTAAGTGAGAGGGATATTCGGTCTCCCATCCGATCAGGCAGGTTTCCCCCGAGTTCTTCGGTTTCTTCCTGCAGTAATGATCGAAATCATTCGCACAATCTGTGCCAAGGGCCAAATTTGAAAAAGGCCTCAGGCCTAATTTGCTACCCTTGTAAAATGACGTGATTATTATTAATAACAACAATGATTACAATGATTTAGACAATTTAGTTAATATGTAACAGGCATTGCCAGAGTAGAACAAATGAAGGGTCGGTAAAATAAAAAGCTATTGAATGATTCGACTGAAATTTGGTGTGTGGTCATTGCTAGGATTACATGTCATTTGAGACTCGTGTCATTTGGGACTTGCGTCATTTGGGACTCCAAAAAATATGACCGCAACGTTCGGGACTTTGGTATACGTCGTTTGGGACTCGGGTATACGCCGTTTGGGACTCGGGTATAATTAGTAGTACTTCCATGTTTTTCTTTCTCAATAGTAAACGAGCTTGATTGACCGATCACTACTAATGTTTTTCGTGAAACGGGATAATTGCAATCAACACACGGCCGCCATTCTCGATGATTGACAACTTACGTTTTCCTTCATCTACGCACAAATTTATCGATTGGTATTGCCTTCTATAAGCTTGTCGACGAATGCAAGTGAACGCGTAGCTTACGGATTATCGTTAACAATTTATAAGGGGCTTGTTTTTGTGTTTGTCATTTTCAAATAAATTCATCAGCATATTATTCGTTTTTAACAAAATTTAATTTATACAACTTTTATCGGAAACAATGATTATCATGCAAAGAACCATAAGTGCAACTAATGTTTTATCGTTTGGTTGAGCCTTTTACTAACCACGTGTAGTTCATGTTAATAAATATTTTCTTTCTTGTTTCGACTTGGCCTATTTATAATAAATTCATCAGCAACTTTTTTATATAAATACATGTAGTACAGATAGACAGGTACCAGCCGTGTTCTTCTTATCAAATCAATAGTAACAGACAGCTGATATAAAGAAAAGACAACTATAATGTTTTCATTTCTTTATTATTATTATTCATAATCTCAAATATGTCTTCGGACATCATCTAAAACGAAAAAAGATAAGTTATTACTTTTTCTACATAAAATCTTAAAGAGTCCCAACTAACGTTTATATCGAGTCCCAAATGTCGTTTGTGTGGAGTCCCAAATGATGCCAGTCAAGTCCCAAACGTCGTCAACCGAGTCCCAAATGTCGTTTATGTCGAGTCCCAAATGACGCGAGTCCCAAATGACGTGATACTATTGCTAGTCATCCTTCATATCCCCTAAAATTTTAATTTCCTACAACGACGGGAGCTGGTAGATGTGCGTTACTGAAATAGAACCAAAATTAAAAAACTGATCTCATCTCAGGAAGAAACTGTGGTTTACGATCGACAGTTAAGATTCTTGCAATCTTTTATTCCCCTGTCCCTGTGGGGGGTTGGATGGCCGAATAGATCCTAAAGCCTGTTATTGACTCAACTGGCGTGTTTTTGAAACGATGCCAGTTGACTTAATGACAGGCTTTATGATACTCATACAGTGTGCACACGCTAACCATTCAGCCATCCCCCCACCAAATTATGGAACACTTGTTACATTTGTGCCTGACATTGCCTCTGACTTTTGCCTTATTTATATGATCGCTTATTTTAACAAATAAATCATCTCTTATTTTATTGTATTACAATTACCTTCTCCTCGCCTTTTATTTCAGAAATTATTTGTAGCTCTTTGTAGAAAGCGACCGTTTGACCATGATACCACCAGTACGATAGTGACGTTATCAAGCCGTTTAAAACCTGCAGCACACCGACTTGATGAAATACTAGAATGGTTTGAAGAAATGAAACTTAAAGTTACGTTCAACCATAAAGGTATTCCAGTTAAATAGGAGATTTTCTTTTAATTAACAAGAACAGCTGTCATTCGGATGGCACAGTCGTTCGGATGGCACAGTCGTTCGGATGGGTAAAATTCTCCAACAAACAAAATCCCTGCATGTCAGTCCCAAAATGACAAAAGTATCTTGTTGACAAAATGTTAAAGTCTATTCAGTTCCTTTCTTCTATGAATTGGGGGGGGGGAGGTTTGGATTGTCGAATGTCATTAAGTCAACTGGCGTGGTTTCGAATCCCCGGTTGTACGTGACAAGGAGTAGGGTCGTCTGTCCAGTCTCGTGGGTTTTCTCAAGGTCCCCCGATTTCCTCCCACTACTAAAGACCCCTATGCGCAAGCGAATTATAGAAATAAAAGTAAACCATATGTTAGTCCTGAAATGACCTAGTTTGTGTGGAGTGAAGGTTAAACCACATCTCTCTCTCTCTCTCTCTCTCTCTATAGATTTGAAGAAATACCGTCAAGTGGATCAGGATTTACCAAGAGTTGAGACCCATTATAATTCATGTAAAAAGATTGTTTTAAAAATAGTTACACTATATTCATGTGGTATATTGCAAAAAAACACTCTATTTACAATCTGATTTAAACACAGATCCTATTTCGTTTTGTTTTTTATATTTCAAACTGTCGTTTTACTTGTCTTTACTACACTAGGATCTGAAAGAGTTGTTATCATTGATGTGTTGTGGATGATGCAAGGGATTAGTCAATGATACAGTCTGTTACGGCGCGGAACTGTGGGTAAACCACTAGAAACATCAATGCTGATTGGTTAATAAAAGGCCGCTTCAGGCTTGAATGACCTCTGACGCGATCTATCGCTACAACCGGTCAGATCTTCATAAGTGTAGGCCATCAGAAGTATAAAAAACAAAAAGAATAAAAGATCTGTATTTTAATCAGATTTTTCTACTGGTGGATTCATAAAAAATATTATTTTTAATTTAATTGGTTGATTCGTAAAAAATATTATATTTATTTTAATTGGTTGATTCGTAAAAAATATTATATTCATTTTCATTGGTTGATTCGTAAAAAATATTATATTCATTTTAATTGGTTGATTCGTAAAAAATATTATTTTCATTTTAATTGGTTGATTTCAGCTGCTGACAGTTTAGAAAATATGAAGTTTGATCCCAGGATATGTAAAACGTCGGTAAATATCATGTCCTTGTTACGAGAGTGTGTTTTAACACATCGATGGGTGGAGTCAGTTCAACTTCTACAGCCTCTATCACAAGAAATTTATATGACATTGTCTCCTATCTGGAAAGTAAGTTTTCAAAATACTTTATCTTATTCAAAATACAAATAAAATATGGTTGAATGGTTAGCGTGTGTGCATTGTATCGTAAAGGCTGTCACTGAGTCAACTGGCGTGGTATCGAATCTCTGGTTGTACGTGGCAAGGAGTGGGGTCACCTGTCCTACCTCGTGGTTTTTTTTCCGGGTCCTGCGGTTTCCCCCTAGTGCTAAAGACCCCTACGCGCAAGGGAATTATTGAAATAGGTGAGTATGTTTTATTGCCTGGCAACCTATATTTATGATTTATGAATATTTAGGGTATGTTTTATTACCTGGCAACCTATATTTATTAATATTAACAGGTGAGTATGGAAGTGATGTTAAAGAATCCAGATCAGTATCAAGATATAGTAGACAAAATGGTCAGGTAAATTAACAGGGGCATGTTGTTTAAACAATATTTTATTTCATTAGTGAGTCAGATATATAAAACATTCTATATATGGATACAATAACAAGCATTGCTGAATTTTATAGACACTCGACTTTCTTCCTGAAGACAATTATGGGTTGGAAACACCTGCATGATAGTATAGTTCATGCTCCATCAAAGGAGAGGGGTTGGGTGGCCTAGTGGTCTAGAGTGCCGCACTTTGACCTCTAGCTGTCCGGCCACCTCTGGCTTGCGGCTGTGGTTTCGACCCTGGTGTGAGCGTATGAGGCGTGGGTTTCCTCCGGGCACTCCGGTTTCCTCCCACTGCTGAAGACCCCTACGCTCAAGCGAATTATTGAAATAAAATTAAAACCATATGATATTCCCGAAATGACCTAGTTGTGTTGAGTGGACGTTAAACCCCATTTCTCTCTCTCCCCCCATCAAAGGATAGCTTTAAATCACCTCCGTCAAGAGCCTAACGAACTCACTCACCCATCGCATACATGCTGTGACAAGGCCTGCAATGTACAGATTCAGAGAAATATTATGTGATTTGTACATTTAAGTTTTTAAGTTACATTATGTCAGATTTAGATAAAAAAAACCTGACAGTTCGCACTATAATATTGAAAATGTCAAGTCAAACAACTTCATTCTAAGTGGAGTGGAGGTAATGTGTATTTGTCAGACATTTTACCATAAATAAAGGGACACAATTCTTATCGTTATTTAAGCAAACGAGTTCTACAAAATATTAAAAATTTTATGTAATAAAATAGATGATGGAGGAAAGATAAAGACAATAGAAATGTGGCCCAGTAACTTGTTTACTATTGCTTTATGAGCAGTATTTTTAGTTAGATTTGTATCTGAATAGGGATTGGGGAAGAGGCATATATTAAACCCCTATATATATTACACTATATCAGGTTGTTATATTGGACTGTATATTTGGTTATTTCAGGCATAATTACTATATTAAACTCCTATATATATAATTGTGTCAGGTTGTTATATCGGGCTGTGTGTTTGATTATTTCAGGAGATTAAGTCACTGTGCGTATGATCTAGATAGACATGAAATAGTTTTAGATTATTTACTGTATTTATTATCACATGGTCAATATAGAAATATACAAGATCTACCAGGGGTAAGTCAATATTCTCTCTTTAATATATCTACATACAAAATCATTCTAAATCGGCCATGAAATAACGGTTTTAGATGTACCTGACAAAATTATACTAAACAGGCCTGGAAATAACGGTTTTAGAATACCTGGCAAAATGTCAGACACTAATGACATAGTACCCGATTTATTCAACTTAGTGCAGGACATGTCATGTAATAATAATATTAATAAAAAAGACATATCACTGCCAGACAAAATGACACACACTGCCTGACAAAGCCTGTATCTGTGCCTGACATAGTCAGTGACAGGTGCCTTATTTCTAGGCTTACTTCTAAATGGCTTACTGCAACACAGGGATTTTAAGGGTCCAATCTTTGAAAGAACTTTTTTAATAAGAACAGACTACTGTGCTATAATATGGTAACAGAATCTTAAAGTCTCAGAGCCTTCCGCATTTCTCCCACTGCTAAAGACTCCTGTGTGCTAGAGAATTGTTGAAATAAAATTGAACCATATGTTAGTCCCGAAATGACCTATAGTTTGTGTCGGACGGACAGACGTTAAACCTGATTCCTCTCTCTCTCTATAAAAGCGAATTGAGATTAAGATTTGATATAGACTGCAAAATGCACATTCGACTTGTGAAATAAATAATGAATATATTGGTATATTTGTTTTTGGTAGGTTAAACAGAATGTTCGATCAACTATAACAGAAAGAATTAGTGAAGTGAAGAATCTATACTCCGCTTACTCTGGTTTGATGTGGTATGGTGAATGGTTGAGATTAAAGGACGAGTACGACAGACAGAAAGATGGTAGTCCAGATAGTGGTATAAATACTCTGTCATCATCTTTTATTGGTAGGTACTTTTATTAAATACCCAAGACACTTTAATAAGATAAAACCAAGTATGAACAAACCATTAGACAAAATGGTCTTTTATTGGTAGGTACTCTAATCAAATACAGAGAATCGGATCCATTTATTGGTACACACTTTAATTAGATACACGTACAGGATTTGACTGGTTTAAACAGAATTTATTGTACAACATAAAGATCTTAAGGTCACCGGAAAAGCGTTATTTTTTTTTAAATAATGCAAGTAATAATGTCAACATATCTTTTACATAAGGGTAAAATTAAATTTACCTGTTGCAAGTAATATTGACATTCAGGTGTGTGTTATACTTATGAAAAGGATATTTTGACATAATTAATTGCATTATTTAAAAAATGTATGAACCTTCTTCGGTGACCTTTAAAGAATAAGATACAAAAACAAGCCAAGATTTATGGTTGATACAGTGTATATAATATACATGTATTTACAATTTTTAAATGAAATGAATTTCAGGCAACCAAACAAGCAACTTAAGATCTAAAATGGATAATTTAGCCCACAGAATCAGTGAATTATGGATTGGTTTAGTGGATAAAACAGGAGTATGGGATATCTTCCTTTATAAACTCATTGAGGTAAGTCTTAATAGTACAATATCTTAGGGGCGTTTGGCTGAATTGTTAGCGTGTGTGCATTGTTTCATATGGTCTGTCATTGAGTCAACGGGTGTGGTTTCTAATCCCAAGGAGTAGGGCTGTCTGTCCAACCTCGTGGGTTTTCTCCGGGTCCTCCACTTTCCTCCCACTGCTAGAGATGCCTACGCTTGAGCGAATTATTGAAATAAAATTGAAACATATGTTTGTCCCAAAGAGACCTACTTTGTGACGATTGGAAATACAACCCTATTTCTCCCCCTCTCCCAATGTTCTAGATTTACGATTTACCAAGATTTACTTGATTTGATATTTGTTTATTTTTTGCAATGTTTATAGTCTGCCTTGCCCGCAAACAAATTATTGAAATAAAAAATTAAACCATGTTAGTCCCAAAATGTCTTAGTTTGTGCCGAGTGGACGAAAAACCCCATTTCTCTCTCTTTGTCTGCAGGTTTATCTTGTAGATTTTTTTGTGTAGTGCGTTCATCCTGCACTGAAAAAAAAGTATATAACTTAGAAATTTGTTATATTTTTTTGTATGTAGTGTGGTCCCCCTGTACTTCCAATAAGGTATATAAATTTGAAATTTGTTATATTTTTGATCAGGTTTATGAAGAACAGGATAAAGTGGACGAAGCAGAAGATATTTTAAAGAAATATAAAGAAAAGAATGATAAGAATATCAGTATTTATAAACAGATGTACTATTTCTATATACGACATAACTATCCTTCTATAGATATTATAAACAGTTTAAAGGTTGGTTAATATACTTCAATAGATGTGACCCGCTCACACAGAACCAAACGCTTGTCACAACCAGGCTCTTGGTCATTTCATAAAAATAAAGCTGGTAGCATATTTGATTAGTTCACGGCCTATAAGCTTTCCAAAATTGCAATTCATTTTAAATTTGTTGTATCATCTGGCAACAAAAAGACATTCGGTTTATGTTTTTGTGCCTGTAGTACAATTTTTATGAATTGCTGGTTCCACTCCAGATTGATGTAGGCTTAATATCTTGAGTATTTCAAGAAATAATAAAATAGATCACTTGAATAAGTGAAATTATAATAATTATTTATTCTCTACTATCTATTTCAGGGTCTTGTTAAATTAGATCCCTCATCATCAAAAGTTATAGATTTATATCAGTATTTAATAGTACAAGGTTTGTTCATTATAACTATAAAACTTCCATATGTTGTCCATGAAAACTTGAAGTCCTTGATTAAACAATATTGTGAAAGTGCAGGCCCCCATATCTCTATCCAGGGGGTGCACTTTACAACCAGATTCTTGTCTCAAATTACTGGAAATAGCATTTTTTGGCTTCTAGTTTTCGAAATCTTTTGGGGGAGTCCACCTGGACATCTCTTTGTTAATCTTTGGCTCAAGGTTTCTCTTATCCTTTAATTAGCGACTGTTTGTTTTTTAAAATTCAGCCCCCTTACCTCCCTCCCATTGACTTGTCCAGGGCCCCTCCACAAGTTAAATCAATAAATCTAGCCCTGATTTAACGTAAAATTTTACAAATAATTGAAATTTAAATACTGAAAATTGTCATATTGTTTGCAAACAACTATCTTGTTAATCTACCGAAAGAAAATCTGTTAAAAACTATTAATGTAATTAGAATTATTTTTTTGTAGATCCACCCGAGATAGATTATATAACGTCCATTTTGTTTTGTATGATGGATTATTCAATATGGCAGAATGATGTAAAAACATGGACATATTTTACTGATCACATTGTTCAAGTTTTTATGAAGTAAGTAAACATTGCATGTCTAATAAGTTATAATAAAAAAAAACAATTCTATATGGGAGGGTTGGCTGGTTTACTGCATGTCTAATAAATTATATTAAAAAATTCTGCATGGGAATGAGGGGGGTTGGGGGGACTACTGGTTTAATGTGTCCGCATGAAATATTAAGATCTGTCATTTAGTCAAATGGCATGAGGAGTGTTGGATGGTTTACTGGTTTAATGTGTCCGTGTGAAATATTAAGATCTTTCATTTAGTCAACCGGCATGGTTTGGATTCTCGACTTGTATGTAACAAGGAGTAGGGTTACCTGTCCAATCACGTGGGTTTTCTCTGGGGCCCTCCAGTTTTCTTCTACTGATCAAGACCTCTGCATGCAAGCAATATAATTGTTGAAATAAAATTGAACCAGGTTATTCTCAAAATGACCTCAAGTGGACATTAAACCCCATCTATTTGTCTACAGGTCACAGTTAATATCTGATTTTGATGAAACTTGAAATATAGGTTTATCTCCCAGCGACCTTGTTCCTGTCGATATTTGCGAAGATCGGACAGTAACTTCCTGGATTACAACCCCTTATTGTATGAAAAATCACGATTTAGTTTTAGCTTGTTCTCTATCCATCCCTTGCAAAATTAGGGCGTATCTTGCCTGGTAACTGCTGGTTTGTGTTAGTGGTTGGTACAAGTAAAAGATTTTGTGATATAATGTTTTTTTCTTTATTATTCTTTCAGTTATCCAGATAAAGTCAAGTTTTTGAAAAAACAATGGAAAAACAGAGATGATATTTGGCCTGATTTTCATTTTCACTTGAACAGTGTGGAGACAAGATGGACATCACAGAATCTTTTAGAACAGAAAGCTTTATGTTGTGCTCTGTTAAATAATATAGGTAAGTATAGAATTCATTAAGGTTGGGGGGGGAATGGATATTGAATGGCCGAATGGTTAGCACGTGCAAGCTGCATCTCAAGGTCTGTCATGGTTTCAATTCCCTGGTTGTAGGTGACAAGGAGTAGGGTTGCCTGTCCAACCTCGTTGGTTTTCTCCGGGTCTTCCCACTGCTAAAGACCCCTACGCGCATGCAAAGTAATTTCGACAAGTGGACATTAAACCACATTTCTCTCTCTCAATGGTCTCATTAGCACAATAGTTTGTTATATTTATATCCGCGACCAATTATTTCTAGTACAGCTTTGCAGCTGTCTTAAACACGTTGTGAATGGGACATTGGGTTTTCTTGCCAGGTCCTTAGGCTATGGTCATTCAAGTGTTTTCTTGTTATATTCAACACAAGCTAGGTCATTTCGGGACAAACATATAGTTTGTTCAATTCTATTTTAATAATTTGCTAGGCAGGCACACTTTGTCTCATCCCGGACCGACTTGTAAAACTTTTTGATCCCAGGCCCTAATCTCTTGACTACCACAATCCCCTCTTCTGGTCTTTTAAGTAATTTTTGATTAATGTGAGATTTTTTTGGGCTTCTTTCAGATAATGAGTATACAACAGCAGCAAAACAACATTTACAACCGGATCATTGGCTTAAAATACAAAATACACTCGATAAATGTCTTAATACTTGACCTTGTTATATGTGGATATATATCCCATTACAAGACCTGAACAAGGCTGGTTTACGCTACAGCCTCTTATGTAAACAGTGCACGCGCCATAGAGCCAATGATCGACAATGTGTGATGTGACGTCACCTGTTGAAGAAATACTTGAACTTCTACAGATTGCTGAAGTTTGTTGTAATATGTGCTATACATGAAGGATTGCCTTAAATGTTCCTGGATTTCTACCAATACCATGCAATGGAGTAAATGTTTTTGAGGCGAACGGAACTGCAACAGACTCTATTCGATGCCATGTGAATGTAATCCAATCAATTGGGACATTCGAAAACCCCTTAGTTTATTATATGTTGATCAAGTGGACGGTTTCTGCCACTCATTGTCTGGTATATAGCCATAAAAACAATCAACACGAATTTGAATATTGAGATTTTTTTGTGTGTATTTATTAAGATTAAAGACATGATTAATGGAGTTTGTTTAATTATCTTGATGTAGCCATAATAGCAGCAACACCTGGAAAATAAAAACAATTATTTATTAAATGTTTATCAATTCATGTTGTAGGGCACAAAAATCTGCCAAAATTAGGTTATAAGCCTTTTTATAAAGTGTAAGTGCTTTTGATTTTGTACAGTCCTAAATTTTATTATTAACTATTCTAGTATGTTTGTGATTCTCATCCATGCCGCTTAAACAACAAAATTCAACATTTTAAGGGGACCTGGAACAAAAACTATGCTTACTATCAAAAGTGATTTTTTCCCGAATATTTTTAGTTTTGATATTGTCATCCTGGGCGTTCACAAATACAACACCATTAGCCTGTATCGACCAGCCATATTTAGATATCCATTGGTTTATCTGTAAATCTGCAGAAAGAAATAAAATGGGGTTTAATGTTCTACTCCTTATTGGGCTAATGAAAACAGGCATACGCCAGTATGCTATGAGGGAAATTTTGCCAAGGGATCTTTAACATGCATGTCAATGTATACATGGGTCATCGGTTTTGCGTCCCTTTCCAAGGACTAGACAGTATTTCTTGTCCGGCAAAGCACACGAGTCAGGAATTCATGGCGCATAAGGCAAGCTAGAATTGTGTCCCTCTCAACTCGAGACCATAGCTCTTTCATACCTCTTGATTAAGATTGGTGACAGGGAAAGATTGCCTGGTTCATATAAGACATCTACATTCATGTATATAGCAGTTAGAAATAAACTAAACTAAAAATAGACTGGAATGTTGCTGTCCGAACAAGAATTTGCCTAACGCACGTCAAAAACAAAATATTTAAAAGTGAAAACAAAAGTAGAACCTACCATTTATACCACCGAGTACTTCCTGTAAATATGATTTCTCTACAGTTTGAAATGTAGCTGATACAACATGACATATAACTGTAATGTAAACAATAGCTGATCAAACATGACATATAACTGTAATATTAACAATAACTGATATAACATGAGATATAACATGACATATAACATGACATATAACTGTAATATATATAACCAGCTCGTAATCAATTCTCTAGATCATCGGATGGCTCTGACTTATAAGAAGATAAGAACAAACATTGCAGCCATTTAAGAGTTTATTGTTAAAATAGACAATCAAGACATCTGTTTTTCATCTCATCCAAACAACTATACACATACATTGTCTCTTGCCACACTGACAAGGGACAACCATGCTGGGAAACCCCCAGATCTCCTGGTAATTGAGACGGCACCGCTCACGAGAGAGGGAGATAGGAGTGAGGTTAAGTCCACTCAACACAAACTAGGTCATTTCGGGACTAACATATGGTTCAATTTTATTTTAACAATCCACTTGCAAATAGAGGTCTTCAGCATTTGGGGGAAACCAAAGGTCCCAGGGAAAACCCACGAACATTGAGTGAATCAAAACCAAACCAGTTGACTCAATGACAGATCTCCTGATACAGCGTGCAAACCATTTGGCCAACCAAACGCTCCCTGCACGGCTCCAGAGGAGGAAAATGAAGTTGTCAGACTTGCTGAAGAACATTACAGTAATCTTTAGATATATATATATATAGTAAAAGGTGGAAGATATTTGAAATAAAGATGTTTTAGGAAAGGTTGGAATTTGCCTGATGAAGCTAAATAAAGTGGAAAGTACTCGCAAAAAACCTAGTTTTCTTTCCTAAAACATCTTTATTTTGAATATATATATGTATATATACTTACATTTTCTTATTGAATCTTCAAATCCTAAAACACCTGATATTAAATCCTCTTCTTCTTTTACGTAATCCTACACAAAAACATAGTAAATAGTTGTTAACCAGTTATTATTCTACATAAAAAATATTAAACTAGTTATAATTCTACATAAAACAGGAAACAGGAGTGAAGTTTATTTAAACCACTTTAAACAAACTAGGTCATTTTAAGACATACACATCGTTCAATTTCATTTCAATAATTTGCTTGGACATTGGGCTCTTTAGGGAGGAAATTGGAGAAAACCCACAAGGTTTGTCAGGTGACCCTACTCCTCGTCACAGACCTTTTGATCCAAAGTGCATCTATCAGATCAGGGAGCCAGCCACTATGACTCCCCCCCCCCCATGTTGTTTATGGAAGCTATAAAATGATAATGACCCATATGGTTTAAGATAAAAAAAAAATGTTCTTTCGAAGAATCCCCCGATACATGTAGGTCTTTTGTGCCTTTTCTGTTTCTGTTTATAAAATTAACATTAAAAATTTTAACTGAAGTTGTGGCAGAGCATATGGCTGTGCAACAAAAACTTGACTATAAAAATAAATTTAAAAAAAAAGAAGAAAATTTAAATAAAATATTACCCAAAAATCTTTAAATTGGCACATTTCCAACATATCTGCTACTTTTATAACTCCTTTAAGTTGTTCTTCTTCAAGCTTAGAGGTAGGTTAAGAAAACAAAATGTTGTATTGCTATATGTTCATTATCGTTTATCAGCTTTTATCTCCCTTCAAATAGGGATTGGATGGCCGAATGGTTAGTGTGTGCTGTCGTACCAAATGGTTAGCATGTGCTATCATTTTGATTGGTTAGCGTGTGCTATCGTACCGATTGGTTAGCGTGTGCTATCGTAATGTCTGTCACAAAATATTGGCTTGCGTGTATGGCATTTAGCAGTGGGAGAAAACCGGAGGACATGGAGAAAACCCATGAGGTTGAACAGGCTAGGCCACCCTACTCCTTGTCATGTACAAGTGGGAAATTGAAACAAACGAGTTGACTCAATGACATATCTTATGATACAACACGCACACATGCTAACCATTCAGCCCTTCAGCCCCCATAAGGTGGTTGTGTATATTTGATTTATCTAAAAGGATACTCTAGCTGTGTCTATTAAACATTTACACAGTATAAAATCTGTATGTGGTAAATTAGTTAGAGCTTTTAATAATATAAGAGATGTAATCTGGGTCTGGAAATATGTTGGATTAAACTGATACCTGAAATATATAATAATATTCATACATTCACAACATATTATTACCAATACAAGTTACATACCGGTACTACTTTATTTCTGGCAATGAATGAAATGTGGTTCAAGTCCTACTATAATGCACCTAACCTGGGCTAATTGAAGACAGGCATACGCCATACAGTGTGATATAAGGGAAATTTTACCCCTTATATCAAATTCCAACTGCCAAGGGATCTTTACGTGCACTCCAATGTGTACATGGGACCTTGGTTTTTGTCCCATCCGATCGACTAGGCAGATTTCCTTGTCATGCCATCTTTCTGCAACACTGACAAGGGGAAATCACGTCGGAATATAGAGATGAACTTTCTCAGCCATCGTGATCCCCTTTATTTCTGGCAACGTTCTGATAATTGTGTGAAATAGCTTTATTTTACGTCGGCTTTCACAGAAGTGATATCGTAGATTCTGTTGTCTTTATCAAGAGAAGGGGATATGGGGTTTAACATCCACTCGACACAAATTAGGTCATTTAGGGACTAACATATGGTTTAATTTTATTTCAATAATTTGCTTGCACGTAGTGGTCTTTAGCAAATAAGTTTTAGTTTTTATACTACTACATCCTGTGACCTTTCCGACTCCATACTAATGACTTTTCGGACTTCATAATAACAAGGTTTGAACGATCATGGACAATGTTTGTTAATGCCATTTAAGTGAAACAGGATAATTGCAATCAACACACAGGCAAAATTATCAATGATTGACAACTCGCATATTTCCTCATCAACCAAGAAATGGTAAGATTTGTATATGCAAATATTTTTTTTTGTGTTTGAATATTACAGCAAATTATTCCGTTTCATTAAAAATATATTATCAAAGAACTGTAACTGCAATGTTTTATCGTTTGGGAATCATGTCTACGAGTTACATGTTAATATTTTCTTTTGCGTTTTTGGTCAGCTTATTTCAAATAAATTCATCCGCCCCCTTTTTTTTAATATAAAAAATTCAAAAATAGTATAGAATAAAAAGAAACCCACATTATATAAAACATGTTTGTCGTAAACATTGAACATATTATGTTCCTTTATAGGTCTATACAGTGTGTGTTTCATGTGTTGTACTCGATGAAGACCGGCAAATTTTATCAGTGTATTATTTTAATAAAATCGGTTTTGGCTTATTATTATTATTACATATCATACTGATTTGACTTTTAGTTTTATGTTCAACTTTTTCTTTCCACCCTAGTCAAAAACTACAAGGACCTATTTTTTTTTAGTCATAAAACTATTTATCTTTCTCAACTAATTAAAACAATTAAATAATTGATATCCAAAAATTATTCTTACAATTTTAAGACAGCCAAGCTAGCTTCCAGATCGTATGTGTTTTCTTTCACTTGCATCTCTACATATCTTTCTAGTGTTGCTAAATTCTCGGGGTTGTATCTGTAATGACAAAAATAAAATGTTAAAGATAGTAAGCTGGCACTGCCAGGCAGGATACGCCCACATTTTCGAGAGATGGATAGAGAACAAGGAAAACCGAAAGTGATTTTTCCTACAATCAAAGGCTATAATTCATTAAATTACAATTTGATATGCGCAAATATCGAAAAGAATCAAGATCTTTAGGTTATAAACATGCATTTCAAGTTTCAACAAAATTGAATTAAAATTGTGACCTATACTGGGTCCACAACCTTGATATACCATTTTATAACAGTATTCGCATACACACGGCGGCCATTTTGTATGGCAATTTTGTTCCGAAATTTGAACTCAACCTTCCTTAGGGTGTAACGGAGATATAATCAAACGATTTTTTAAATCGGATAATAATTGTGACCTCCAGAGGGACCACAAGACAAACAAAGACGATTTTGCGTATAATCAGGGGCCATAATTCAGGAAGTTACGATCCGATATGCGCACATATCGAAAGGAACCGAGATCTTTGGGTTATAACCATGCATTTCAAGTTTCATCAAAATCGAATTAAAATTGTGACCTCTACAGGGTCCACAACCTTGATATACCATTTTTTAACAGTATTCGCGTACGAATGTCGGCCATTTTGTATGGCAATTTTGGTCCAATTTTTCCGAAATTCGAACTCAACCTCCCTAAGGGTTTAACGGTGATATAAACAAACGATTTTTTAAATCGGATAATTATTGTAACCTCCAGAGGGACCACAAGCTAAACCAAGGTGATTTTGCGTATAATCAGGGGCCATAATTCAGAAAGTTATGATCCAATATGCGCAAATATCGAAAGGAACCAAGATCTTTGGGTTATAACCATGCATTTCAAGTTTCATCAAAATCAAAATTAAAATTGTGACCTCTACAGGGTCCACAACCTTGATATACCATTTTTTAACCATATTCACGTACGAATGTCGGCCATTTTGTATGGCAATTTTGGTCCAATTTTTCCGAAATTCGAACTCAACCTCCCTAAGGGTGTAACGGTGATATAAACAAACGATTTTTTAAATCGGATAATTATTGTAACCTCCAGAGGGACCACAAGCTAAACCAAGGTGATTTTGCGTATAATCAGGGGCCATAATTCAGGAAGTTACGATCCGATATGCGCAAATATCGAAAGGAACCAAGATCTTTGGGTTATAACCATGCATTTCAAGTTTCATCAAAATCGAATTAAAATTGTGATCTCTACAGGGTCCACAACCTTGATATACCATTTTTTAACATTATTCGCGTGCGAACGGCGGCCATTTTGTATGGTAATTTTGGTCCGATTGTTCCGAGATTTGAACTCAACCCTCCTTAGGGTGTAACGGTGATATAATCGAACGGTTTTTCAAATCGGATAATAATTGTCACCTCCAGTGGTACCACGAGCTAAAATAGGTGATTTTTCAGACAATCAGGGGCCATAATTCAGGAAATTACATTCCGATAGGCGCAAATATCGAAAGGAACCAAGATCTTTGGGTTATAAACATGCATGTCAAGTTTCATAAAAATCGGTTCAAAATTGTGACCTCTATAGGGTCCACAAGCTAAAAACGTGATTTTTCCTACAATCAGGGGCCATAATCCATGAAGTTTTGATCCGATACATGCCAATATCGAAAGCAGCCGAGATCTTTTGGGGATAAACCTATATTTCAAGTTTCGTTAAAATCAGACAAGAATTGTGACCTGTAGAGAGTCCACAAACAATTGTGGACGGACGGACGTCCGGACGTCCGGACGGACAGACGGACAGGGGCGACGACATAATACGTCCACATGAAAATGTGGGCGTATAAAAATTATATAACTAAACAATATGTTGTGGTTACTCGTTTAGGTTAGTGGTCTGAGTCCCAAAAGTGGATGTTAACTGTTTGTTTTACTAACTATGTAAACTATGCCATAAAACAAGAAATAAAGCGATGTCAACCAGATTCAATACAGCCATTACACAGGCAGAGTTTTACAAAGAATTATAAAGGTATTGTTACAGTTGTTATTGACCAGACATTCCAAAGTAGGACTTCCGTCATTTTTACTATATAATAGTGAACAAGAGATGAAAATATTTGAACAAAAACTAACTAGTGGTATAATATTAATATTTTATCTCATGACTCATGCCATATTCCAGATTTGAGAGCGAGAGATGGGGTTTAAGTCCACTCGACACAAACGGATGCAGGTCGTTTCATCCCACAACAGGTTCATCCCGAGCTGTTTCATCCCCCTTGTTTTTATAGTAGCAGTTAATTGTTTATTTCATTGTTTATTATTAAATAAACACACAATTAATTGTTATGGATTAGTAATATAAACATGACACGAGAAAACACAAGCGGTTGGGCCGGAGAACATACCCCTTGTCACATACAAACTGATGAATCAATGACAGATCTTATGACGCGCTAACAATTCGGCCATTCATGCGTCACTCAATTGCAATTTGGGACCATCTGGACTGACAATCAAGGGTATCAGGCGTATTCAACACCAGGCTAATTCAACACCAGTAAAATTGGCGTTTTCAAGACCAGTATATTATTATAAGACAAAAGCAGGATAAACAAGATATTTATTATATATCTTAAATAAAATAGTCATAATACAAACAACAGTTGAAATATTTTCATATTCGAAGACAATATTTACATAATATAAAAGGAAGCAGGCTGTTTCGTAACCTGGCTGTTTCGTACTTAGTTCTTTCGTACCTCGTTTCGTACCTCAGTTTGATTCGTACCTTTTCCTATGTGTTGTTGAAATAAAGTTGAAACATGATTAGTACCGTTTTCTAGGGTTGTTCAAAAAAAGTTGAAACACGATTCGTACCTTTTCCTACATGTTGAAATAATGTTGAAACACGACGACATGATAATATCCAACCACTACGGGAATTTTATACAAATGTCTGTAATATTTAAAAATATAGTTGGCAAAAAAACCCCACTGCGATCTACCTTTGTTGTTTATAATTTGGTGTTGATTACTGAACCCATTAAGCGAGCGAGTTGTGATTCTTGACGATAATTGATTTTGGCGATTGTTAAAGCGATTTAAGTTTTTTGTATAAAAATTTGCATTATCTCAATAACTATGTATATTATGTAGTTTTGGAGAATAAAGAAGTTGAAGTTGGAGTTAACTAGGGATTGAAAAATATTTAATCTGGTGTGATTATTGAGTACATATTCTGCTGGGTGGGCTGTGATTATTGACTATGAGTTGGGATTATTGTCAATAATTTTATTGATCGGCGATAATTAACTTCAAAGGGTCTGGCGGCAAAACGGCTGTATGTGTTCGGCAGCACAAACGGTTGGCAATAAACAATATGTAGGGCCTACTAAAGTCTTCCATATAGTATAGTTTTGATATTTTGTTAAGCGTTTGGGCTGAATAAGTCATTCCCGCGTTCCGAGGAATTGTATCGCTCGTAAAAAGGCATCGCCAACTTCTCGCATTCAGTCCGTGTATTATAAGGTCCGTCATATTATCATGTCTGCTATAAATACGTGGCTGTTGACAGCTATTTCGCAACAAAAACAACCATTTTACATATTTCGTAGTATAGCCATGCCTAATATGGACTACGAATCGACTACGACTCAACCGATTAATCGTGACATCCCTAATTCCCAAGCTACCATGACACTCAAAAATGTTGATATAAAATTTACACAGACATGATTTAGCCTACTTTTAGTATACCGTATTTCCTCTAATAAGCGCCCGGGCGCTTATTTTTTCAGCACCCCTTGACCCCCCGGCGCTTATTAGAGGCCCGGCACTCTTTGGAGGCCCGGCGCTTATTTCTTTAATAGCAAATTAATTGAATTTAGGGTAAAGCCGTCATTTACCATGGACATTGGGCCGGAGAATCTTTTGAATTACGGCATTTGATCAAAAGCAATCAAATGTCTATTTCATGTGCATCTTCAATGATAATTTCAATTGTAGGGTGACAGGGTCTTCATGCGCTTATTAGAGACCCGGCGCTTTTTAGAGACCCGGTGCTTATTGGAGGCCCGGCGCTTATTTTTTCAGCACCCCTTGACCCCCCCGGCGCTTATTGGAGACCCGGCGCTTATTAGAGGAAATACGGTACTTCAATGATACAGCAAGCATTCAGTATTTCTATTCTTTATTGATACGAACGTACGAATTAGCTCATGTGAGGAGGCTTAAGTTTAAGTACATGTAAATGTTGAAAATTCTAAAGGTACGAAACAGCTTACGTCAGGTACGAATGAACTAAGTACGAAACAGCCAGGTTACGAAACAGCTGACATTCATATAAAACAAGTAATAAATAAAATGGAACCGGTCCCTGAGTCTTCAGTCGAGAGTTGATTCGGTTATGCCAACCCTCAACGTCTTTATTTGGCGAACGAGGCGCATAAACACGGACCAACTCTTTGCACTAAACACTCGGTTTGATATCCATTGGTTCTTGACGCACTGAAGGACATCGGAATTGATTTGAAGTTTAAAATACAAAATAACAATAGGCCTATATACATAATACATGTACTGGTCTTGAATACGCCGATTTTTCTGGTGTTGAATTAGCCTGGTGTTGAATACGCCAGGATTCCAATCAAGCATCCTTTACGTGATTCCATATGGAAATAGTCAAATAATATTATATACGATTATGGTTGTTTACATTACAAACCACTGTGCGTTATTATTAAATATGAATATAAAATGTTATTATTAAAATAATGCCATGTCGACCAGAGTTTTTGTCTATATATGTATCTAGCGACTCAAATTCTTGTTATTTACCTATCTATACCCTTTAAAAGCTGGGCCACCGAGGCTCTCATTGCTTCAGCCATTTTCTATTTCTTGTCAAGCATGGACTGCACCCATTTACGGTTGTCGTAAATACAGGTGCCCTTTCTTACTTCACCGAGTTATTGAATTATAGATTGATAATTTTTACGTTTGTCACATTGGATCTTTTATTTAATAACAAACTACAATGTACATGCAAAGGTTTTATATTTTTTTCGCCGTTGGGGAAGGATTACGACATGTAATATCCATTTACGTCAATAAAGGGATAACTCTGACCGGTAAAAAGAAAAGAAAAAAAATCTTGAGTTTGTGAACGTTTTTTTTTTTATTTATTTAATTAAGGTTCAGAAGAGAAAGGTGTCAATATTGATTATTGATGTATAACTTTGTTATGAATCGATTGAGAAAGTATTGAAATCTGGCCAAAAAAATATATCCGTTAATTTTTGTGTGGAAATCAATGAGTGAATGACCAGGCCAGGAAAAAATCTTATAAAATACAGGCCTAATTAATTTGAAAAAAAAATGGTATTATATTTCCTATACAAAGAGTTATTTTCTCTATTTTGTAAATTTTTCGATATTGTTTCATCAAGGTATTTTATTTTAATATTTCAGATAGATTGACTTCACAAAGAAAATCATTTGGTTATTAAATGGAGTTACCTCCCTTTGAATGCTAAACATAAGAAAGTCTTAATATATAAACAACAGCAACAAATATTGTATTACAACAGTCAAGATGGAAAATGGAGCCATGGCTGTCCCATCCACAGAAAAAATAACTGATCAGCAAAGAATTGAGAATGCGACACAATATAAAAATGAAGGGAATAAAATGCACAAAGAAGGAAAATGGAGACAAGCTATCGGAAAATACCACAGAGCTTTGCTTCAAGTGAAAGGAATTGGGCAATCTAAAAGTGATATTTTGGCCCATTTAAGTGGAGAGCCTAATGAAGGCAATGACATCCCTGAGGAAATGAAATTACAAATTCGTAAAATACAATTAGATTGCTATAACAACTTAGCAGGTTAATTCATTTCTTCTTTCAATAATAATTATGAAACATACCTGATCAAAAAGTTGATCACATGCTTGTCATCGCTCCATGTATTATTCTAGCCACACTGTCTACTTTTTTGGTTTTTCATCAGTGGATTTTTTTACAGATCAATGGGACAATATAGGGCTGACAGCAATAACGGTTTACATTAAATGCGTGTGTTAAAAACTCAAGCAAAGATCATCCATGGCCCTGGGGTTGTTATTCTTGGGAGGGGAGCCAAATGGTTAGCATGTGTGCGCTGTATCATAAGGTTAGTCATTGAGTCAACTGGTGTGGTTTCGATTCCTCGGTTGTAGGTGACAAGGAGTAGGGTCGTGTCTGTTTTAAACAATATGTTAGTCCCAAAATGACCTTGTTTATGTCACTTGGACATTAAACCCCTTTTCTCTCTCTGCATCATAAGGTCTGTCATTTCTCTCTGTCTGTTCTTCTAGACGAGTTAAACTTGTTTTAATAGTTTAAAAGGATTTTCTGTTAGATATGTTAATTTAACAAGTAAGTTTGTTCGCATTTATACAAGATATGTTAATTTTGAACGTGTTTATAGCCTACAAGATATGTTAATTTCTATATTTCAGCCAGCCTCATGAAACAAGAATCATCAAATTATGATAAAATAAATGAATATTGTGACAAAGTTCTTGAGATAGAGCCATTTAATGAGAAAGCTTTATACAGAAAGGCTACGACCTTAAACACACTTCGACGATTTGATGAAACAGTGAATTTGATTGAAACATTTGCTAAAGGTAAAATCTCTTGCTAAATTACTATTTCATTCTTAGAACTATATATCTCAATAATTTGGAAAAAATTAAGACACTTGGCAATTGTGATAATTGTTTACAGAGTCATTGCTATGGAATGATCTCCCAGATTCTGTAAAGTCATCTTTAACATTAGACAAATTAAAACATTCATTAACCAGCGGCTGCCAGGCAGGATACGCCCACATTTTCGAGAGATGGATAGAGAACAAGCAAAACCGAAAGTGATTTTTCCTACAATCAAAGGCCATAATCAAGTTACAATTTGATATGCGCAAATATCGAAAAGTATCAAGATATTTAGGTTATAAACATGCATTTCAAGTTTCATCAAAATCGAAATACCATTTTTTAACAGTATTTGCGTACAAACAGCAGCCATTTTGTATTGTAATTTTGGTCCTATTTTCCCGAAATTTGAACTCAACCTTTCTTAGCTTGTAACGGTGATATAATCAAACAATTTTTTAAATCGGATAATAATTGTGACCTCCAGAGAGACCACAAGCTAAACAAAGGCGATTTTGCATATAATCAAGGGGCATTAATTCAGGAAGTTACGATACGATATGCGCAAATATCAAAAGGACCCAAGATCTTTGGGTAATATCCATGCATTTCAAGTTTCGTCAAAATCGAATTAAAATTGGGACCTCTACAGGGTCGACGACCTTGATACACCATTTTTCAACAGTATTCGCATACGAACGGCGGCCATTTTGTATGGTAATTTTGGTCCAATTATTCCGAAATTCGAACTCCCCCTTCCTTAGGGTGTAACGGTGATATAATCAAACGATTTTTTAAATCGGATAATAATTGTGACCTCTAGAGGAACCACAAGCTAAACAAAGGCGATTTTGCGTATAATCAGGGGCCATAATTCAGGAAGTTACAATCCGATATGCGCAAATATCGAAAGGAACCAACAACTTTGGGTTATATCCATGCATTTCAAGTTTCATCAAAATCAAATAAAAATTGTGACCTCTACAGGGTCCACAACATTGATATACCATTTTAAACAGTATTCGCGTACGATCGTCGGCCATTTTGTATGGCAATTTTGGTCTGATTTTCCCGAAATTCAAACTCAACCTTCTTTAGGGTGTAACGGTGATATAATCAAACGATTTTTTAAATCGGATAATAATTGTGACCTCCAAAGAGACCACAAGCTAAACAAAGGCGATTTTACGTATAATCAGGGGCATTAATTCAGGAAGTTACGATCCGATATGCGCAAATATCGAAAGGAACCAAGATCTTTGGGTTATAACCATGCATTTCAAGTTTCATCAAAATCAAATTAAAATTGTGACCTCTACAGGGTCCACAACCTTGATATACCACTTTTTAACTGTATTCGCGTACAAACGGCGGCCATTTTGTATGGCAATTTTGGTCCGATTTTCCCGAAATTCGAACTGAACCTTCCTTGGGGTGTAACGGTGATATAATCGAACGGTTTTTTAAATCGGATAATAATTGTCGGCTCAAGAGGGACCTCAAGCTAAAATAGGTGATTTTTCGGACAATCAGGGGCCATAATTCAGAAAATTACGTTCCGATAGGCGCAAATATCGAAAGGAACCAAGATCTTTGGGTTATAAACATGCATGTCAAGTTTCATCAGAATCTGTTCAAAATTGTGACCTCTATAGGGTCCACAGGCTAAAAACGTGATTTTTCGTACAATCAGGGGCCATAACCCATGAAGTTTCGATCCGATACATGCCAATATCGAAAGCAGCCGAGATCTTTTGGGGATAAAGCTATATTTTAAGTTTCGTCAAAATCGGACAAGAATTGTGACCTGTAGAGGGTCCACAAACAATTGTGGATGGACGTCCGGACGGACGGACAGGGGCGACGACATAATACGTCCACATGAAAATGTGGGCGTATAAAAACTCATCTCTATAAGGTTACATTCCCAGAATAAGTCAAATTCTGCTAAAAGTGATTTAACTGCCACTGTACTATATTGTGTACTATATATATATATGTTTATTATGTTCTTTTTATACTTATGTGTTTTGTAAAGCACCTTTGAATGCTGATGTGCAGCAGTAACGAGCGCTATAACAAAGTTCGATCTGGGTTAGATCGAATCCAAATTTTATAAACTTAAACTTATTGTTAACATGTTACAAAGACAGTTATCCGACCATTGGGAGCTGCGGGTGAGTAAGTCGGTGGCTGGCGAACATGGAGGTCCTGTGTTGAATCCTGGTGTTGGACGAGAAGGTTCATTGGGATTTTCCGACGCGGTCCTTCCTTGCCACAGGACAAAAGGCCGGGCATAGGACAATGTATAGTCGTTCTGATGGCATGAAAAAACGAGGTCACAGACACACATTGGTGGGCACTTAAAAGAACCTTTGAAAGTTGGAATATGAAATAAGAATTATCAAAATTTCCCTCATGGCACATGTCTGTGTTCATTAGCCCTGGGGGCCCATCCATAAAGTACGTACGCTCAAAATGGGTAAAATTCAGACCCCCCTTCCCCCCTGTACGTACGTTTTGCCAATGAATTTACGCACCTGTATGTTTTTGGCGTGAACCCCCCTCCCCCTTCAAGCGTACATACTTTATTGATGGCCCCCTGTCGGAGCAGAATGGTTGGACATTAAACCCCATTATATTTTATTATCCAGCCATTGAGGCATAATTAGGACTACTTCTATGTCATTAATTCACTGATTAGTCAAGAATAGGTAAATGATTGTTTGCCAGACGGCTGCAGTCATTCACTTGGATCAAGTCTTGAAATAAAGCATCTGTCACAGAGAACGCTTGATCGGAGACAGTGTAGCCCATGTCATATGGGGGTTAAGGTTAGGGTAAGGCTTAGGCTAGGTCTTGGGGCCCTTGACGAAATCTGCAGGGCCTAACTCTCACCCACGAATGACATCAGATGTAACCCCTCTCCTGATGGCTCTTACTTAGTCTGCCACAAATTTGTTCTCTTTTTCTGTGTTTTTAATTTATTTTTTAAAATACACATATTAGTTACCTGGGGTCGGTTGCTCAAAACTAAGTTATTTTATTGATCTGTTAAACTCTTAACGGACATATCTTGGTAACGTGTTGTTTGCGTTAAATTTACTACAGAAAACACTATAGAATACTTTATTTTTGATATTAGCATAAATCTGTATGAGAAATTTGCACCAGAGAATGTTCGGGGCTTTATTTCCAGCAACAATCTTTCTCTCTGTTAAAGTTAACGGATCGTTAAAAGATAACGGAGCTTTGAGCAACCGGTCCCAGTTCATAAAGAAGTTTCTAAAATATTTCACCCTAACAACCAAATGGATTATTTCCAGACCTTATAAGGATGTTTCTATAATTTCAGATATTCCTGCGTTAAGGAAGCCGTTTGTCTCAGCACGGGAAGGTCAGAAATCACAGGAGAATGTATTAAAGAAGAATTTACAAGGGATGTACGATTCAAAGAAATAAGAACAATAATGTGATCTTGTCAGAAATAAGAACAATAATGTGATCTTGTTAAGAACAATACTGTGATCCTGTTAGAAATAAGAACAATAATGCTAAAAAATAAGAACAAAAATGTGATCATGTTAGCAGGGGTCTTGATAAATTTTCAAACTTGATTAGCAGAACTGCTAATCAAGTTAGATAAATTCCGGCAAATTGATTAGCAATGTCCAGTCTTGATTAGCAGTGTGTGAATATCCATTGACTACAATTTCGGAAAACTGTGATTGAAATAAAATCTATCTGTTTAATTTTACAATATTATGCAAAATTTTATTTCAGTCACACTATTTTAAAATATTTGTCAAAAAATATTTCAATGTTTGCTCATTGCTGTGTATCCTCTCTCATGACATATTGATTAATTGATATTATACACCGGTCAAAACCTAGGCCTATTGAAATAATATCGAGGACATTTCTGGGTACATTCGTCTTTTGAACATTCAAAATTCACGACCATGTCCATGCCATTTGTTGACATAACAGCCACTCACTACCCTGTGTTGATATCAATCAAATAATATTTTACGCGTCGATGCATCGGGAGCTAACAGTAACATCGGTTTCTGTAATTGCATCGATGATACGTCGGTAAATTTGACGAAGATCGCTGCTAATCTCCGTTTTAAGTTTCACATATATTTCCTGCATTAATGCTAGTGCCTACCTTTGTGATGTATTCCATAATATCTATCCCATTTTGTGAAGAAAATCAACGGATTTTTTTTATTTTATCAAAAAGCCGCCGGTCACTAAAAATAAATCAGGGGGATGAAACTCCGCATAATATAGGGGGCGCTAAAACTTTGCTTTTATGAGATACTCGATGATCGTGAGTAAGCTGCCGAAGAAATGCCGAGAAATCGTTATAAAAACTGTTCACAAATCTTTAGTTAAAAAGTGGACATAAAATTAACCGTGTGATAAATAAAAGAAGGAAAATTTATGATTAGCATTTGTGCGAATCAAGTTAGCTACTTTTTAGAAAATTGATTAGCAACGGACACGATTTGATTCGCAAACTGCGATGCGAACCCGGTTATCGAGACCCCTGCATGTTAGAAATAAGAACAATAATGTGGCCTAGTTAGAAATAAGAACAATAACGTTATCTTGTTAGGGGGAGGGAGAGGGAGAGAGAGGGGGAGAGAGAGGGGGGAGAGAGAGGAGTGAGAGGGAGGAGGAGAGAGAGATAGAGATGGGGTTTAAAGTCCACTCATCATAAACTGGGTTATTTCTGGACTAAAAGATATCACATTCCAATTTATATCTCATCTATTGCTCAACTTCTGTATTCATTTCCTTTGTAAGATATCTCCCATCGATTTGTTAGAAACAACATTGTTTATATACAGGTCACAATTCTATGGAATACAATAACTGCTTTAAACTGAGCGCTTTTCAACTAGGTTTCTCTAGTCATTATCAGTTATTGTATTCCATAGAATTGTGACCTGTTTAACATTGTTTGTGTGGTTTCTAACCATTATAATGAACTACTAACTAGTATGAATGTTAAATGCTGAGTTAAATCTGTACCGGCCCACATTTTCCTTCAGTAAAAGTCATTTTACAATGATAGTTTTGTCTCCTAAAATATAAACACAGATCTCTTTGTTTTCGAAATTTTCAGTGAACATTGTTACTTTACAGTGATAAGACAGGGGCGGATCCAGGACTCTAGCTGGAGGGGGTTAAAAAAAAATAAGGGCACCCCATATTCAAATAAGGGCACCACATTTTCGTCTAATACAGTATCCATGACCGGTGGGCGTCGTAGGCGCGCGCAAGCAGGGGGTCTGGGAATTTTTTTTTAAATTTCAGACCATTCTAAGCCACTCTGAGTTTTAGAGGCATAAAACTAGATTTATAATACAGCATTGCAACAACATTCCACATACCACGAGAAAGAAATATTGTAAGTTTAAACAAAAAAAATTAATGGAATTTTTCATTTTTATTTTACTTAAAATGCAAAATACTGAACCATGAATTATTGGACTGAAAACAAAACATTGAGACCTAATTCTATACACAGGTTTGGCATGTGCCCATCAAATCGATGGGATCGACATAAAAAGGCCCTCTTTAAATAAATTTGCCATAAAATGTGCCCTCCAAATCCAAGAGTTTGACGTGAAAATGCCCTTTGAATCCTTTTGACATAAATATTGCCCCTGCATAAATATAATGACGTTGAATGTGTTCTCTTCATTCAAGGGTATCACATTAAAATGCCCTTTTTAATCATTTAGGTACAAAAAGTGCCCCTTTGATGTAAATATGGCCCTATTTTATACTGATTTGGCAAAAAATTGCCCCTTAGACCCATGACTTTCACGTAACAGTGCCCTATTTTAGGCCTCCAAATCACTAAGCTTGGAGTGTGTAAATGCTCTTTAAATTGTACATTGATGATAGTAAATATCTAGCGACTGCTGCACAGACTACTCTCTTCACCTTAAAAATCAACAAAAAAGGGAAAAAAAGGGCACCGAAAAATCTCGAGGGGGTTCCAGAAGCGTCAGAACCCCCCTTGGATCCGCCCCTGTAAGATGTGTGGGTGAAACAGTATGTTATACTTCACCATTGTCCATCAATAAAAGAGAGAAAAATGGGGTTTAGCGTCTACTTGACACAAACTAGGTCATTTTGGGTGTAACAGGTGGTTCAATAGCTTGTTCATAATGGGTCTTTAGCAGTTGGAGGAAACTGTATGACCTGGAGAAAACCCACGGGGTTGGACAGGCAACCCTACTACTTGTCATACAAGTATGGGATCGAAACCACGCTACTTGACTCAATAACAGACCCTCTGATTCAACGCACACGCATTAACCAATTGGCCACCCAACCCCACCATCAAAGAAAACTGATAACAATTTGAATTATTTATTAACAATTGAGAATTAATTCTACAATAAAACAAGTTTGTACATATATAAAATCAGAGTATAAAACAATTAACAAGTCTCAACTACATTCCTCACATTTCATTCATTCATAAAAACTGCATTTTGTAAAATAAACCAATTAAAATGTTTTCAAATAATAAAAGTGTTTTGTTCTTTTTATATAGAATATTAACTGAAGGATGATTGAAATAAAATCGTGTTAAATCTACTATAAACATAGTTTATACCATTTAAGCGGTGTTCGAAATAAAACCATATTAAGATTCCTACATAGCAGGGTTTTCACTCTTCAGTCAATTTTTAAAGTATTTTGCTTGATAAAGACAAGAGAATCCTGCTCGTTTAGTATCAAACTCAGTAATTGTGTATCTATAAAATTGTACCTTGTGTTAATATGTTCAATTACTAAATGTGGATCAAAGAAGATATTTTGTTTGACGTTAGATATACAATATATATTTCCAGAAGATATTATCCGTTTTACAATTAGATCATCTGCTTAGTTTCACTCAATACCGACAAATTGGCAAGGTACTAGCAACAAATGTACAGTGCCACTGGAATGAATTCTAAACTAGTTCACTTTACGAATAATAGCATTAAATACACAATACATTAAGATGGTTGCAGAATTCTTTCAGTCATATCACCTGAGATTGATTGACACCTTTCTTAGAATTTTGATAATTTAATTCTGGAACTTTCATTCGAGTATATCCTCAACATTAGAGTAGCACTACATGAATTAATACTAGCACAGATTATCAAGACAGTAGTTTACGCTGTACAGATGATAGTTTAGATCTGTTACTGGACGTATGTGACTGCGGTGTTCTATCTGGATCGGTTATCTCTTCAATATCATCATCATCATTTTTACTGAAATGTTACAAGAATAAATTTCATTAACAGACTAACATATGGTTTACTCTTAATTTCAATTTTTCGCTTGTGCGTATGGGTCTTAAGCAGTGGGAGGAAACCGGAGTGCCCGAAGGAATCCAAGAGGTTGAGAAGACGCCCCTATCTCCATGCCACATATGCTCACATCAGGACTAGAAACCACAGCCAAATCCAGAGGTGGCCTGCCAGCTCGAGGTCGAAGCGCGACACTCTAGACCTCTAGGCCATCCCAACCCCCTCCAGCATGGTTGGAAATCGAAACCATGCCAGTTGCTTTGATGGTAGACCTTACCATACAACGTGCACTGGCTAGCCATTTGGCCATGCAACCCCCATTTGCCCCAGAAGACATTCCTTGTCACACTCACAAAAGTAACCCCAGGTGAATGAAGATCAATCTTTCAGAATCCTGAATGTTTTCGCCCTCTTGTTTACATACTATTAATGACAAGAACAGCTGTCTAGTCATTCGGATGATACAAAGAACTGAGGTCTCCTGTACACATTGGCTTAAAAAATAACCCTCGTCAGTTGGAATTTGATATAAGAGTAGGTCGTAGCGTCGCTGCCCTGGCAAAATTTCCCTTACAGCACACTGTATGGTGTATGCCTGTCTTCATTAGCCCTGTTAAGAATGAATGAATGAAATGGGGTTTAACGTCCTACTGTTATGCACTTAACCTGAGCTAATTGAAGACGGGCATACGCCATGCAGTGTGCTATTAGGGAAATTTTTGCCCGGGCAGCGGCGCTATGGCCTACTCTTATATCGAATTCCAACTGCCAAGGGATCTTTTACGTGCACTCCAATGTGTACACGGGACCTTGGTTTTTCGTCCCATCGGAACGACTAGGCAGCTGTCCTTGTCAGGCCCTCCTTCTGCATCACTGACAAGGGGGAATCACGTCAGAAAATCGAGATGAACTTTCTCGGCCAATGCAGGGATCTAACACTTGACCTCCAGGCTAGCGAACCAGCGCCTTATCCACTTAGCCACCGTGATCCCAGCCCTGTTAAGGATGTTTAACCATATTTCATTTCATTTCATTTCACATACCATTAAAAGATATGAATATAAAACTTACTCTGGTTTTTTTCTTCCAAATCTGGAGAAAAGATCCTTGATCTTGGTTTGACTGACATCCATAACTTTACCTGATGTTCCAGACTTCTTACGACTAGACTTGGACAATCCAGACACTCTACACGCTTTCTTTGCTATTAAAAAGAAAAAATATTTTTATTTTATAGTAGCAGTACTGTAGAATTTATAAAAAAATAACCACCTCCTACCTCTACATCGAGTTAAAACGAACTTTATTATTATGGACATCTGCAAAATTCTGAATAATAACATTAAGGCAGGGATCACGGTGGCTAAGTGGGTAAGGTGCTGACTCGCTAGCCTGGCGGGCCGGGTGTTCAATCTCTGCATTTGCCAAGAAAGTGCATCCATATTTACGGTGAATCCCCGTTGTCAGTGATGCAGGACAGAGGGCCTGACAATGACAGCTGTCAAGCCCTTTGGATGGGACAGAAAACATTGGCGTGCATGTAAAAGATCCCTTGGCAGTTGGAATTCGATATAAGAGTAGGCAGTAGTGCCGCTGTCTAGGCAAAATTTCCCTCATAGCACCAATTTGATTTTTTGTTGTCTTGGCTCTTGCTCATGTTTTTTTCTTCAATTTACAAAACTTTGTAATTTGGAACCAAGACTTTTGATAAAAGTAAGCAAAGGTTTTGGGTTTCAAAATGTTTTTTTATAAGAGATCAAAAGCAAAATTCCCGTAATTGACCCCTGAAGTACTAAAATTTAAATTCATATGACCTAAAAAATAAAGGTATAATTACCTGTAATAGGCTTTACAACAGGTGCTTCCTGTAATATAACATTTAAATATATGTGAATATATGAATTAAAGGGGAAGTCACTTATAATATAACATGTAAATAAATAAATTAAAGGGGTAGTCAACTCTAATATAACATGTAAATATATGAATTAAAGGGGAATTCACTACAGTATAACATGTTAATATATAAATTAAAGGGGTAGTCACCTCAAATATATGTGAATACTGTAAAACATGAAATTATTGCGAGCATAAAATTATTGCGACAATTGCGAGCGAGGCCCTCTCGCAATAATTTCATGCTCGCAATATTTTCGTGAGAATTTGTTAAAATGTCGGCCATATTGAATTATCCCCCCTTCATTACTCTTCACAAGAAAGAGTCCAAATAAGTTTAAATTTGTTAAAATGTCGGCCATATTGAATCATCCCCCTTTCATTACTCTTTACAAGAAAGAGTCCCAATAAGTACCAATGTCCTGCGTCGTAAAAGAAAATAAAAATAAAGATTTTAATACAAGTATCATGTGTTTATTCGATGATTTAGTCGGAGTTAACACTTCAATAATCTCACTATTTGCGGCAGTGATATTGTCACGCTCCTCAACAGTGCTTGCATTATCGGGATTTGGCAAGCCGAGAATTTCCTCAGTAAAACAATTCTCATTTCGTTTCGTTTTAGTTACAAATTTAAACATCGCCATTTTGTTAGTACTAAAAAATGTCGCGTGCCATGTGTTTTATAGTCGTTCATCAGCTTGGAGTTAAATAATCAACGGATCAAATTTAACGATAATTATTTAAAAATCTGTGTTTTATAGTCGTTCGTCAGCTTGGAGTTAATAATCAAGGGATTAATATAACAATAATTATTTAAAAATGAAGTTTGATAACAGGTATTTCATTTTCTTTGATCTGTTGAATACAGACTCGAAGCCATAATCCTCAATAGTTGTTTATTTACTGTTACTAATGATCACCAATCAACCGATGTTGATTCGCAATAATTTTTTCCCCACTATAGAAATTCGCAATAATTACATTTCGCAATTATGTTTCACCACCCCAACTCGCAATAATTTCATGTCGCAATAATTTAGTGTTTTACAGTATATAAATTAAAGGTGAATTCACTATAACATGTAAATATATAAATAAAAGTGGAAGTTCAACCAATACATTTTATTTTAGTATTTAAATAAGACAGGGCCACTTGATTTGATATTTTTTTATTTTTGCAATGTCTATTTTCTGTCTTGTCCCTTGGCAATTAGAATTTGATAGCCCATTGGAACAGAACAATAGGATGTTCAACCCCATTTCACTTCTGATCAGCCCCATTTTATTTCATTTCTGTCCATTACTCACCTTTATTGTGGTTATTGTATCGTTACTATTATCATCTATTACAATAGGACTGTTGATATTACTAGAAGACGTGAAATAACTTGATCGTACGATACCCTTCTCACTGGAACCGGTTTCATTTCTATTAACACTATCTATACTACAACCAGATTCAGTTCTCCTCAAACTGGAACCAGTTTCACTTCTATTCACATTATCTATACTACAAGTAGACTCAGTTCTTTTCAAACTGGAACCAGTTTCAGAACAACCAGAATCAGTTAGAAAAAACGTGGCCTTTTTAAAATTTGAATTTGTATTCATGGAGTCATTTTCCGTACTACTACTAGAGCTGGTTTGAGGTAAACTGGTTTCGGTATCACATTCGTTTTTAATTTCTTCTACTTCTTGGGTGGTAGGTAAACAGTCTGAGTTCAAACTAGACATGGGCAGATCACAATTCTGGCTAGCAGAGTCCAAACTTATCAAAGAACACAAACTGGTTTGAGAGTTCAAGGTCAAGCTGGTTTGGGAGTTCAAGGTCAAGTTTGTTTGAGAGTTTAAGGGCAGGCTGTTTTGAGAGTTCAAGGCCAAGGTGGTTTCGGTTTTATTCAAGTCTGATTTTTCTTGCTCACTGTCTGAAAAACTGCCAACGTTTGAACAATTCACATCTTCTTTTTCCTTTTTAATAACCGATTGAAACGCCTTATTAACTGACGGAGCCGAAGTCAAATTTTCCGAACTCGTACTTTTAGAAAATTTGAATTTTGACCAACTAAATGCTGATGAGAGGGAAGAAGATTTTTTCAGTTCTTTAGTTTTTGGTGATTTTTTCTTCAAGTTTTGTTTGTATTTTATACCCTGAGATGTCGACTGGTTTTGTTTATCTGCGGAAAATAAGTTGGGTAATTTGGGCAAATCGGGTATTTTGGGTAAATCGAGAAGTTTTTCTTCGTTGTTCCCATCCATTTTTTCTGTTTTTATTTCTTTGATTATCGCCTCCTGACATTCTTGTTTTCCACTTGCAAAAAATCTGGAATTAAAAATATACCGACATTAAACATCGGATCATAGATTTTTTGGACAATATCAAATTACTCATGCCTTTATCTAAACTAAAATGTACTCAAATTGGTTATTTCATATTATAGACGGAGAGATATAATATCTGATTGTAAAGTACCGAGAACAAATTGCAAAAGAATTTCTTTGACTGGAATCTAGTAAAGGGACACCTAAAGGACTCCCAACTCAAAATTGTCCGCTGAAACCCTATAGCGTTTTTTATAATTAGCATAAATCCAAGATGGCCGCCAATTTTAATTTCTGGCCTCCATATCTTGGAAACGGCTCGTTTTATGAGCATATAAATGTATTATCATTATACAAAAGTGATACCAACGAGGTGGGAAAAGGTATTACCAGGACGTCATGACGTCATGTTGGGACGTCATGACGTCATAATGGCGCCATGACGTCACAATGGCGTTTAACGTGAGTTCTGATCTAGTTTGTTTATGTGACACTGACTGATTGGACTGGAAGTCGTATTTCGCCATGGATTACTGCGCAATTTGTGGTGATAACCTAAATGATGGCGTGGATGTTGTCAAGCTCACCACCAAGGGAGCTAATGGAATTAATCAAGCTGCTCAGCTTCGGGAGTTGGACATTACGGTCACTCCAAATGTTCATGTGCACGTACAGTGCAGACAGAATTTCACTCACCGGCGCAATATTGTCAGAGATAGGAAGAGAAAACAATGTGCTGATCCGCCACCACAGAAGACCATGGTTAAACGGCGATCACAAAACTTGGGAGGTTTTGACTATGGCAATCGATGTCTCCTATGTGGTACTCAAGCAAAATTAACCGATGATAAAAACCCCTTTACTGTCGGTACATATCCCGTTAGAACTACTAATATGAAAATGTTATTGCACAATGCATGCTTGGAGCGGAATGACGAATGGGGAAGGACAGTGTTAGGTAGGATTGAATTTGTTCAAGATCTACACGCCGCGGACGCTATTTATCACCAGGTCTGTAATGTCAATTTTAGAACTCATAAAAGTGTTCCAATCAGGTTTGCCAACTGTGGTGGTGATTCTGCCCAGGATCAAGTGACGTTGGGGCCAGGAAGACCAAAAGACATGGATAGAGAAAATGCCTTTCTAGCAGTTGTAGAGGATCTGTGTGCAAATCCTGGCGAGCAGAGGACGATCTCTGAATTGGTTACTGAAATGAGTAAAATTACTGACAATCCATACACGAATAGGTACATGAAAATAAAACTTGTAGAGAAGATGGGTGAAAGCATAATCATAAGCAATGTAAACGGGCGCAGTGACGTGGTCACGTTCAATGAAACAGCGGCCCAGATTCTTCAAACATTCTATGACATTCCCAGGAAGGAAGACACTAAATCTGAAGAAGAAAGATTCATAAAAACAACAGCAGCTCTTATTCGAAGGTCAATAATTAGCAAATATATTACACATTCCAAAGAATTCTATCCTGAACCTGAATATTTGAAATCAGTAGATAGTATAACAGATTTTCTGCCCAATTTATTGACTTTATTTTTGCAGGAATTATTTGTGGGGACAAACAATGATGTCAAAATAGCATCTCTGGGACAGTGTTTGGTGCAGGCTGCCCGACCCCGGGCTGTATTGGCCCCATTTCAAGTTGGACTAGCTGTCCAGCTACATCATGTTTATGGTTCAAGATTTTTAATCGACAATTTGAATCACTTTGGACTGTGTTCTTCCTATTCAGAGGTACTGAATTATGAAATGAGTGCTTCTTCTCAAGTGACCCTGACTGCTGAATTGGATACACGGACAGAAACAGAACCGGACCAACCACCTGATCTCCAGCCATACGATTCTCACACCCTGAATGAAGCTTCGAGCCTTTCAAATAAGCAGTCAGATATTTCACAACAACAGTCAAGTATTGAAGTTGAAATGCCACCTCAACTCCAACGTTCAGAGGGTTCTACAATCAATGTGTCAGTTGCTAGACAAATTTTGAAAACATCATGTGGGAATTTCCGTCAGTACGTTTGTGATAATGCGGATAGAAATCCGTGGACCCTAGATGGAAAGAAATCACTACATGCAATGGGAATGATAGAAACCGTTACACCAGAAATACGATCCCGGTTGCTGCTAAAGCGGGAAACGAATGTTTCCAGACGAATACTGAAGTCTATGATTCAGATCAAACATTATGAAATTCCAAATGAAAATTCGTATTTATTATTTTACAAACTACCGCCAATGGACATAAATCCTGCGAGCACTTCTGGACTTGATCTCGTATGGAAAGTTTGTTGGCCTCTTAAATCGGCATATCCTCTGTGGTCTGGTACTATGCAGGCTGTCACTAAAGGTGATCATCTTGGTAAAGCAAGTATCCGCTTTCTGCCTATGATAGATATGGACCCAAATAATCTTAGTTGCCTTTATTCAACCTTGTGTTTCATTGCGGATGAATGTGTTCGTCATGAATGTACCCCCGTCGTTACTTTCGATCAACCTTTGTGGTGGAAAGCCCGGACCATGTTGAATAATGAAAAATCTAATAGCTACCTCAGGTCTACAGTTCTACATATTGGAGGCTTCCACACGGCTATGTCATTCCTCGGCTCTATTGGTCATATTATGGACTCTTCAGGTCTGAAACAGGTTCTTACCACGGTCTTCGGTGAGAACGCTGTTGACCATATGTTGGCTGGGAAATCCTATGCTAGAGCTGTGAGGGGTCATTTATTGGTTGATTCCGCTTTGAATAGTATTTTACTGTCAGAAGCATACAACATGCCAATATTCAGTAAGGGAGATAATGAACTCATGAATACGGACATCGGGGAAATGATAGGTCTGTGTGATCGTTTAATAAAAGGCGATGTATCCGCTGAGGAGGTAGTAACGCATGAAGTAATGATAAAAGTGAATTCAAAAATTGAAGATCAAAAAATGAAGATGAAAAGTAATCCAACTGGTCAACAGTGGACACAGTACATGACTATGATGGACCTTCTTAGGGGACTAGTAAGATCAGAACGGACCGGTGATTGGAAATTACACTTATCAACCCTGCAAAATATGATCTACTACTTTGCGGCATCTGGCCATCGAAATTATGCTAAATCAATTCAAGTGTTTTTGCAGGATATGGTGGAACTGCGGGGAACAAATCCAACCATTTATGGATTATTTGAGCGTGGAATGTTCATAGTTCGCTGTTCAAATAGATTTTGGGCTGGGCTGCCAAAAGATTTAGTGATTGAACAATCTCTTATGCTGACATTGAAGTCAATTGGCGGTCTGATTCACGGTCGGGGAGTGATGGATGAGTCACAGCGCAATAAGTGGTTGCTTTCACTCCCTGCGTGTGCGACGATACATGAAGCTATGAAAGAACTGGCTACTGGTAATTTGGAAAATGACGAACAGCACAAGGAGTGCTCTGTCTCCCGCATACGTCGCGACCATCGTGATGGAAAAATCATATTTCAGTATCTTTCAGAAAATAACCCATTTGATTATTCAGAACATCTCCGAAACATTAGCTCTGGAGAGGTGGCGGATTCTTCTGTGAACTGTCACAATTCCTTTGAGATAGGCAACGGCGTGATGGAAAAGGCATATGGAAATAATGTGCACGATTATTCTTTTAGGAAGAAAGATGAAGTTGTCACTATGGGGCATTCCTCGAAGATCAAGGTGGACGGTGATCCAGTGCTGATTGATCCACAAGTTCTGTTCCAGCGCTTGATCACAATTGGTAACGTTAGGTCAGACTTGGATGATACTCGGGATCTGTTGAAATTTGAATTAACAAACCACCCAACTGCTTTATTTGATGAAACTGGTGCTATCAGACCGGCGATAAAATCTCAGCTTTTGGACGAACTTAGTTATTCAAACGGGGGCATTGGTGGAAGACCAGAACCTGTAAATACCGTTTTCGATGGTGGAGCTTTACTCCATGGGCAGGTAGTTTGGGTAAAAAATCAATCATTCAGCGCCATATGTGACAGATATGTTGAGATTGTTAAACGGAAGCCAAACCCAGTTGTTGTGTTTGATGGGTATGAGCAGAGACCAACAACCAAAGATGCTGCTCATCAACGCAGATACAAGGCCAAGGCAAAGACGGTTGTTGGACTTGATGGTGATAAACTTCTTAAAGCAAAGAAAGAAGAATTTCTCGGAAATGAAACTAATAAGTCCAACTTTATCAATTTACTGAGAAATAAGTTGGTGGCCAGTGGTATATCAGTCAAACAAGCACCAGCCGATGCTGACCTGCTCATAGCCATGAGTGCGATAGAGATGTCTTCATCAGGTACAACACTCGTGATTGGAGACGATACCGATTTATTAGTTCTACTGTGTCATCACCTAAAAACACCCAGTGCCCCGATTTACATGAAATCACACAAAATATCATCCAAGCGACCATACTGGAATATACGGTGCCTAAGGGACAATCTTGGAGAGGAAATCTGTAAAATTCTACCTTTTATACATGCCGTCGGAGGGTGCGACACCACATCGAGACTGTTTGGTATAGGAAAAGGAACTGTCCTGAAGAAGGCCGTGTCTTCGCCTTTGTTCAGAGATATTGCCTTGGTTTTTTATGCATCTATGTCCACAACACATGAAATTACCAAAGCGGGTGAAAATGCCTTAGTGTTAATTTATAATGGAAAGGAGAACATGACTATGGACGAATGTAGATGTTCAAAGTGGGCGGAAAAAGTGGTTAGTAGCACAACTCAGGTGCAGGTTAAGACAATGCCTCCAACGTCTGATGGTGGGAAGTATCACTCTCTCAGGGTTTATCTTCAGGTGCAGAAATGGCAAGGAAATTCATTGGACCCAACCCTATGGGGATGGAAACTGTCAAACGATGGTAACAGTTTAGCAGCCGTAAAAATGGACAACGCTCCTGCTCCAAACAATTTATTGAAAATGATTCGGTGTAACTGTAGATTCGACTGTAATTCTAAGAAGTGTTCGTGCAAAAAACATGGTTTAGAGTGCTCTACTGGATGTGGAGAATGTCATGGAGTTTCATGTTCAAATTCGTGTTCAGTCGATGAAGACGGAAATGACACAGACGATTGAAATTATTTACTGTATATGATCAATTTATTCTCAAAATACCATATGATTAAATTTAATTTTGAAACCAGAGAAGCACTTTAGATAGTTTTTTGCCCCCCAAAAAAGCATTTTGATGTCAAACGATGATTTAATGACGTCACACTGGCATTATGGCGTCCCACTGACGTTATGACGTCAGACTAACGTCATGACGTCCTGGTAATACCTTTTCCCACCTCGTTGGTATCACTTTTGTATAATGATAATACATTTATATGCTCATAAAACGAGCCGTTTCCAAGATATGGAGGCCAGAAATTAAAATTGGCGGCCATCTTGGATTTATGCTAATTATAAAAAACGCTATAGGGTTTCAGCGGACAATTTTGAGTTGGGAGTCCTTTAGGTGTCCCTTTACTAGATTCCAGTCAAAGAAATTCTTTTGCAATTTGTTCTCGGTATTTTTTTATATCTCTCCGTCTATTAATAGTTAATTAACCAAATGAAACTATCAACAATGGATAATCTGATTAAAGGATTAACTCGACATTAAACCTGTTAACACATGGAAGCTGTGCTAGAAATATAATTTTTATTTTAGCGTCAATATAGTTTATTTGTTAAAGGCTGAAAGTATCATTTGTATTTTCGCTAAAATATCAAATTTTTCATTTTTGGACCAGTTGGCCTGGGATTCCTACTGCGCTGGGGGGTTGGGTGGCTGAATGATTGGTGTGTGCGTGATGTATCATAAAGTCTGTCATTGAGTCAACTGCCATTGTTTCCATTCCCCAGTTGTACGAGACAAGTAGTCAGATTGCCTGTCCAACTTCATGGGGTTCTCCAGGTCCTCCGGTTTCCTAATCACTGCTAAAGAAAGACCCCTACACGCAAGCAAATTGTAAAGTGCATTGGAGCACAGTATCGTTTAAGTGTGGCGCTTCATAACTGTAGAATAATAATTCTAGGCGTTTTTATAGCCAAAGTTATTAGCATTCAATCAAATTTTCATCTTTGACATCCATCTAATTCAAATTGGTTACCCTGATCAACGAATATATCGACACTGATTTCCGAAGCGATTACATCAAATCGCCAAATCACTCTAGGGTGCAGCTAATTGTTTACAGCTAATCAGAGCATTTAACGAACTCAATAAAGTACTTTGAAATTGGCTATACTCTCACATGATAGCTCCACTAAATTCAAATCCATTTGGCAAGTCGATAAAAAAACCTATTATAACATACCTGCTCTTCACAATCAGATTATTTCTCTTTTCATTCAAATCAAACTTTTCTTTTTTAGCCGAAAAGACAGCAAATTTATTTCTATGTGGTGAATGTTTTTTGCTTTTATTTTCTTTCTGCGTAATCTCGTCTTCTTCTTCCATAGAAATATCACACAAATCAGCAGCTGTTATTTTCTTCACTGGTGATTGGCTGAAAAATAATTATATTTATATGAAAAGAGGCCAATCAAATGTTTCACTTGACACTTGGAAGTGAAATGAAATGGTGATTAATGTCTGACTGTTCTACTCTACTGGGCTAATTGAAGACGGGATAAAGTGTTCTATGAGGGACATTTTTTCCCACGCAGCGGCACTATAGCCTACTCTTATATTGAATTCCAACTGTCAAGGGATCTTTCGAAGTCAGTGTATAAACAGGACCTTGGTTTTCCGTCCCTTGTCAGGCCCTCTATTCTACACCAGTGACATCACACTTGATGGTGGTGCTACATGTAGACAGCAAAGGATGACAAATTTTCTATTCAACATCTTTGTAAATAAGAGAAGACAAAGTAGACGACGAACACTCCCTTGGAACAGTATTAAAGCTGGACAGCCTTCGACATCTATCTGGATGCTGGATCAAGTACTGATACTGGCGGGGTCGTAAGAGTAAATAAATGAAATTAATAATCCCCTTGCAACAGCAACACAAAATAGACTGGAATATGTAGAGATTATTTAATTGCACAACGTTTCGGGTATACTTGCACAGGGATTATTAATTTCATCTTTGTAAATACTGAATAGAACAGAACCATTTTTGAACTAGCGTTCTTTTAAGATAATTGACTTTTACAATTCTGTCTGTGGCAAGGGCTTTTAAATCCCTCAAATGGCGATGAGAGAATTAAAAGTAGAGGCGAATGATTTGAGTAATCTTTGAAGAAAAATGCTTTTTGGAACACTGTGCAGTCTAGTCTGTTCAGAATGAGTAGTCTTGACAGCTCCGTCTTAAATTCTTTCTTCAATTCAGTTATGAAGACTTTAAGATTGGAAAATGAATGAAATGGAGTTTAACGTTCTGCTCTAAACTGGGTATATTGGCAAAACTTGCATCAAAATTTGTATAGTTTCAAAGTGACTTTCATCTTGCAAAGAAAAGGGACATATAATGTACAGGCGTTTCATAAACTTGCCGTAAAGTGGATAAAGTCACCATTGGCAATTTGTACCTTTAAATACGGGCATATGCCATACAGTGTGCTGCTAGGGAAATTTTGCCCGGACAGTGGTGCTACAGCTTATGCCTATATATCGAATTCCAACAACCAAGGGATCTTTTACGTGCACGCAAATGTGTACACGGGACCCCGGTTTTCCGTACCATCCGAACGACTATACAGCTGTCCTTGTCAGGCCCTCCATTCTGGATCTATTTCAAAATGCAATGGTTAAAGAACATTTCGATATACGTGACTAGGATAAATGATGATTTGTTTCAACTAACATTCCTTGTATTCTAGGTCGAGATCGGACTGATCAACACTCTGTTATGGAAAGTATGAAATACTCGTTAAAATATAAGTTATACGTACACGCAAACTTTTGGTTTCTTCGAATTATTAAATTCAAATTCCTCTGTTTCTGATTGGTCTGATCCATCTTGTGTTGAAACTTCGTCAGTACGTAATCGTTTAGCAGGAGATTCCTCGTATATATCAGATAATTCAATGTTACCTGGTAGATCGGATGTATCTGTAACAAAAATTGGTTTAAAAAACTCAAAACTGATCTTAAATTACTTGAATGTGAGAGAGAGAGAGAAATGTGGCTCAACGTCCACTCGTCATAAACTAGGTCATTTCGGGACTAACACATGGTTCAATCTTATTTCATAATTTGCTTGCACATGTCTTTGGTAGTGGGAGAAAATCGGAGGAACCAGAGAAAACCCACGAAGTTGGACAGGCGACCCCACTCCTTGTCACGCACAACCCAGGAACCGAAGCCACACCAGTTGACTCAATGACAGACCTTATGATACAGCGCGCATGGCACATGCTAACCATTCTGCCATCCAACTCCCTTTATTTGATGGTATAACAAGTGACAATTTATTCAATGAATTGAGTGGATATATGAGGTTTCTTAGGTTCTGGAGAGTTGAATCATGCCAATAATAAGTTTTTAAATTTGACTGCATAACAATTGACAATTTATTCTCTGAATGGGGGATCTAATAGATACCGGGAACATATTAGTTCTGTGAGATACAAGGGAGCTGAATCAGCGCGAGACTATTTTAAATTTGATGATATTCGAGTCTGGCAGCTTAGTAAGGTAGCAACGTTGCAACTGAAATCATAGTACCTCTTGTATCTAACAAAAGATATCGGATGGACTGAGGATAAAATTATTTACCCTACACGATAAAATGAAATGAAATTGGGTTTAACGTCCTACTCTTCTGCAGCTAACCTGGGCTGATAGAAGACGGGCATACGCCATACAGTGCGCTATGAGTGAAATTTTGCCCATACAGCGGCGCTACGGCCTACTCTTATATCAAATTCCAACTGCAAAGGAATCAATGTGTTTACAGGACCTCGGTTTTGCATCCCATCCGAACGACTAGACAGCTGCCTTTGTCAGGCCATCCGTTCTACACGATAAAAACACCTTCCTTACCATCAGGTCTTAGTCTTTTAAGAGGAAATTTCTTGGGTAACTGAATAACTTTTTCTTTTCCCGCTACAGGTGTTTTTACAGGTAATTGTACTTCTTGTAATCCTATATTAGATCTAACTCGATAGTTACGATCCCAGATACTCAACATATGCAGGGATTCACCTTTCTTCTTCATATATTTAGGCTATAAAAATAAATAAGAGGATACAAGAGAGACAGAGAAAGAAATGGGGTTTAACTTCTACTCGACATAACTTGGTTATTTTTAGACAAACATATGGTTTTACTTTTATTTCAATAATTTGCTTGCGCGTAGGGGTCTTAAGCAGTGGGAGGGAACTGGAGGACCCGGAGAAAACCAACGAGGCGACGTACAACCAGGGTCTGGAAAGGGAACAAAAATATAGAAGAGGATGCAAGAATGGTAATTAGGAGATTGTAAGAAGGTGAAATGAGGGGCAACCACCACTCCAGAAAATGAAATGGGGTTTACCATCCTATTTATCTGCTCTGACTGGGCTAATGAAGACAAATTTTGTCTGAACAGCGGCATAACATCCTAGTCTTATGTCAAATTTCAGTTGTGTAGGTTTTGTTTTGCATGCACGCCATTGTGTACACAGACCTACTTTTTTTGTGTACCATCCAAATGACTAGATGAGGGCCTTGTTCAAGAAGAGTCAGAATATTTTTAGTGAGGTACCAATGTCAATAATGACAAGAGTGTCCACAAGATTTTTTGAAGTTATCAAGGGACATAAGTCTGACAGCAAGTATCCGACATTGCTGAAAATCAATAGGCTTCTTCATCTCATGACCTTAAACACTGTGTATAAATTTAAAGTCAATTCAATATTTACTTGAGGACGCCAGACCGATGTGGGCGTATAAAAATGCTACCCCCTCCCTTTATTGACAGAAATATGAATATTTTATTCTTAAAGACATTTCTTTTAGTGATCTTGGACTGTTGGTATCTGAGAAGAACCAGAAAATTTGTTTTCTATTGGCCTAATAGAGAAGTGATTTACCTGAAATGTGTCTGGATCATAGTGACTAATATATTCTCCACTATAAATATCAACATTACCCAGTGATATCTGTAAAGCTTTATCTGGTGATACATAACTAATAGACGTTAAAAAAAACAAACCATTGAATAACCCTTCAAATCTTGTAATATAATAACAGACATGAAATGCATCGACTGGACTCATGAGAGAGAAATCAGGTTTAACGTCCTCTTAACAAGAACTTTCTTCAAATCTATTGTGAACAAATAAGGTAATATCAGACATACTTTTCTGCACTGACTGGGCTAATGAGAGAGAGAGATTTAACGTCAACACAACACCAACTCGTTCATTTCTGGATTAACATTGGTTCAACCTTATTGCAATAATTTGATTATTATTAAGGGTCTGCAGCAGTTGGAGGTTACCGGACCTGGAAAAAACCCTACTCCTTGTCAACCATGGTATCGAAACCACGTCAGTTGACTTTTCTGCACTGACTGGGCTAATGAGAGAGAGAGATTTAACGTCAACACAACACCAACTCGTTCATTTCTGGATTAACATTGGTTCAACCTTATTGCAATAATTTGATTATTATTAAGGGTCTGCAGCAGTTGGAGGTAACCGGACCCGGAGAAAACCCACAAGGTTGGACAAGCTTGTAGACTCAATGACAGACCTTATTATTCAACATCAACGCATTAACCAATTGGCCATCTATCTCCCCTGGGCTAATGAACACAGGGTCGGATAAACAACTTGTTTTTTTTAGAAAAAAAGAATGTTAACATTTAAACCAGCATTCAAAAAGCTTTAAAGGGTTATAGTAGATACTAGCTTGATTAAGGCTAAAGGGTGACAACCTATGGGGATTTGCCTTGAGGCATGGGCCTTAGGGGCTACAACCTATGGTCATCTGCCCCAACTGGGTTAATGAATGAATGAATGAAATGTGGTTTAGTGGCACAGCAGCACCAATCGAGCTATATTGTGCCAACTGGGCTAATGAAGATGGTATTTTTATATGAAAGGATACGAGCCAGCGTATTTGAGTTCTTCTTTAACAATTTCTGGTGGGTAATCATTGAGGGGTACAACTTGACGTTTTATTGGATCATAACATAGTTGATATAAAAAGGTATTTTCTGCTTTAATAAAGTTCTCGATATATTCACTTGATACCACTACATTCTTCTTTAAATAACTCGATAACTTCTTTAATAACTAAAATTATAATATATATAATAATAACTGAAAATATACAATTTTTTTTAAATAAGTGGATAATATCTTTTATGGGTGATAATATACAATACTTAATCCATATCAAAATATCAGGGTTAGGGTATCATAAAATGAGGACCATCAAACATTTTCACCTAAAAGTTATAGGTGTCGTTGGCTTGTTTATACTGACAATATTGAAAACTTTTCAGTTCATCAAATCTTTGTCAATACTCCATTGCACACACAATTGAACCCTTTTTTGGACTGATCTTGTTTTGGAGAGAGAGAGATAAAGAAGTCCACTTGAAACAAACTAGGTCATTTTGGGTATAGTTCAATCTTATTTTAAAAATGTGCTTGCACATTGGAGTTAATTAACAGTGGGCGGAAACCGGAGGACCAAGAAAAAACTCGCGAGGTTGAACAGGCGACCCTGCTCCTTGTCACGTACAACAGGGGATTCAAAACCTCGCTAGTTGTCTCAATGACAGGCTTTATAATACTAGTAGCGTTATAAAATATGGTTCATTTTCATTTCAATAATTGGCTTGCACATAGGGATCTTTAGCAGTGGGGGAAACCTGAGGACTCAGAGAAAACCCACAAGATTGGACAGGGGACCTCACGCCTTGTCAATACAACTGGGGAATCGAAACAATGCTTTAGGGATTTAAATTTCACAGTGTTGTAGTTTGCAAGGGATTGCAAATCTCTCAAATGATGATCAGCAGATTTGAAAGGTGTGGGTCTGCTATAATTGATATTCCTGTAAACAAATATTTTCGTACCTAATTATGACGAAAATAACATATAAACTAAGCTGCGTAAATGTCAACCAGTCATCTATTCAGACACTGTACAGTATAATTCATATGTTCAAATCAATAGGTAAAATCCAACCATCATCTAAATTACATCTAACTTCACAAATTATATAAATAAAGAGAGAGAGAGAAACGTGGTTTAACGTCCACTCGACACAAACTAGGTCATTTTGGGACTAACGTATGGTTTTCAATTTTTATTTCAATAATTGGCTTGTGCATAGGGGTCTTTAGCAGTGGGAGGATACCGAAGTGCCAGGAGGAAACACACAAGGTTGAGAAGGCGCCCCTATCTCCATGTCACATACTCTCACACTAGCGCTCAAAACCACAGCCACAATCCAGAGGTGACCGGCCAGCTAGAGGTCGAAGCACGGCACTCTAGACTACTAGGTCATCCCAACCCCCCAATTATATAAAGAAGGAAGGAGAAGATAACCTGTTATACTTACTATTCTTATATCAGAGAGACGAGTCTTCTTAAATACTTTACACGCCGTAGCTAGACCGATACCAGGTAACGAAGCCAGGTAATCACAGCCAGATAGAATACACAGGTGACGAAATTTATCAAACGTATAAAACCCTTGCTGTATCTCTAATACTTGATTTATATCGTTCTGCTCTATTAATATACCGTTACCATGGAAATCCATCTTAAACATCACCTAGGAAACAGACCAAAAATATACAACTGTTCAGTTACATCCATATAAGATAACAATATGAACTGCTATATTTGAGACTAATTCTTAAAATTAATATGGGAATGTTTAGGCCAAAGTAATCCACTTTTTAGTTCTTCTACAAAACAAATTGTGGTAAGTAATCATAAATAATGTTGTTTATTTTTTTCAAGTCTGTAAAAGGAACTAGAAGCTTTGTGACCCAATATTCTGGCGTTAGGCCAACCCCAGCCTCTGTAAACACCAAATAGAGGGAGAGAGAGGGGGATTGAGTTCAACACCTACTCGCGAAAAACTAGTTCATTTTGGGACTACGTGGTTCAATTCTATTTAAATAATTGATTGAGCCGAATGGGGCTTTAGCTATGGGTGTTAACAATTTCATTTTTTAATCTTTAAGTGACATTTAGCGATTGAGAAACACATAAACATAACACCATTTTTATGAAAGATTATAAAAATAAAAAGAGAGAAATGAGGTTTAAAGTTCACTTGACAAAATCTAGGTAATATCATGACTAACATATTGTTCAATTTTAATTCAATAATTGTCTAGCACTTAGGAGTCTTTAGCAGAGGCAGGAAACCAGAGGATCTGGAGAAGGCCAACCCCAGCCTCTGTAAACACCAAATAGAGGGAGAGAGAGGGGGATTGAGTTCAACACCTACTCGCGAAAAACTAGTTCATTTTGGGACTACGTGGTTCAATTCTATTTAAATAATTGATTGAGCCGAATGGGGCTTTAGCTATGGGTGGAAACTGGAAGACTAGAGAAAGTCAAGTTGATTGGACGGATGACCTTTCTTCATTTCACAAGTTTTGAATCAAACCAATGCCACATGACTCAAGAACGGAGCTTATGATCTATTGATACGCGTTAAACTGTTCAGATACACACCCCACAGTTGAAAGAAACAGAAACATTAAAATCTTACTTGTTTACATCCGAATAAAAGTAAATCAGAATCTTCTGTGATTATAACTTGAGCTATACCAGATTTATTTAAATAAGCTAACTGGGCGTCGGCTTCATACGGTGCTACAATACAATCAACACCTCTATCTCTACACACCTGGTTAAAAGATAAACAATTTCATTTTTTAATCTTTAAGTGACATTTAGCGATTGAGAAACACATAAACATAACACCATTTTTATGAAAGATTATAAAAATAAAAAGAGAGAAATGAGGTTTAAAGTTCACTTGACAAAATCTAGGTATTTATCATGACTAACATATTGTTCAATTTTAATTCAATAATTGTCTTGAACTAAGGAGTCTTTAGCAGAGGCAGGAAACCAGAGGACCTGGAGAAAGCCCACTTAGATGGACAGGCAAGCCAACTCCTTATCGGGTATAAGCAGGAATTGAAATCACTCCACTTGACACCATACAAGACCTTGTGATCTAGAGCACATGTTAGACCATCCCCCACCTCAACCAATCACAATAGAACAAGAGTAAGCTGTGAAACAATATTAAATTATGAATTTACAGAGTTCTCTCCCTTTAGTCTCCAACAAATTAAATTTTGAACACAACAATAATTTATAGCTGAAAAACAAGGACCAAAGTCTGTCAAAATTTGAAATGCATTAAATCATAGAGTTGTGTCCCTTTAGTCTCCAGAAATGATATCTTAAAATCCTCCTAAAGTGTTCAAAACTAAACAGAGCCTTTTAAGTGGATTCAAAATTTGTATAAAAAATAAATTAACAAACTATACCAATAGATGTTCTTGTTTCTATATTTCAGTCATTATAGGACAAAAACTGAGGTCTCTTAGAAGTTGGAATTCGATACCCCATTTCATAACATGTTCTATTACTAAGAAATAATATTATTAAAACGTAGATTTATTTACATTCATTAGTTCTAGAGCCATCTGTGGTGTAATATCTATACATTTCTGTAAACAATCTCTAGCTTCAGCTCTTCGACCTTCTCGTAAAAATTCTGCCGCTTTCTTACGATTTAAATCTCTACGCCTAAAATATGAAAAAATAACATTTAGTTAATTAAATTCATAATAAAACATATTTATAGCAGAAAACTTCAAGTTATTAAATGAAATTGATACAATTTAAATAATTTATATAACATAGGTTGCATACGCCCACAACAGCTAAATCATCCGGGCAGTCAACAAGAGTTGTTGCATATTTTACTTTTTCGGTAATGAAACATTTATAACACACAGCAGCTAAATCGTCAGGGCAGTCAACAAGAGTTGTTGCATATTTCCTTTTTCAGTAATGAAACATTTATTACACATTTGGGCGTATAAAAAGGAAATTGATACAATTTGAGTAAATTATTTAAAAGGAAATTGATACAATTTAAGTTGCTGAAGAAAGATTGTGTAACTGACTTTTTAGATAGTAGCATGCATTAATGGTTAACCAGGAAGTCACAATGCAATTGTGTTGCAGTTTGGAAACTGTAGCAGGTAAGAATCTTCAAAGAATCAGATGTCACGCTCTGCGGGAATCTACATGCAAATCATAATTCTCGTTAAATCGAAGCCAGAAAAAACATATTTTATCTAACTTACTCTCTTCTCGATTTTTCTACTTCTTTTTTTGATGGTAAATTACATCCATCGAAGACTAATATAGGTTTTATACCACATTTTAACATATAATCCACGTATTTCATACAATAATACACATACCTATAAAACATATCATAATTCATACAACAATATATATAACATAAAATACAATACTATAAGTTACACCCATTATAACATGTACAGTAATCCATGTGTACGTATTTCATAGAATATTTTTCATTTTCAATACTGCATCAAAATTAAGAAGTGTGCTAATTAAGTCATAGGCTATACAGTGTGCTATGAGGGAAATTTAGACCAGACAGCGGCACTACAGCCTACTCTTTTATCGAATTCCAATTGTCAAGGGATCTTTTACATGCATGACAATGTGTACATGGGACCTGGGTTTTTCTCCTATCCAAACAAATAGATAGCTGTCCTTATCAGGCCCTCTGTCCTGCATCACTGACAAGGGGAAACCATGCCGTAAAATCTGGATTGAACACCTGACGTCCAGGATAGCGAGCCAGCATCTTACCCACTTAGCCACTGTATCCCCTCAAGAGTAGACAGGAATAGATACATCCCAGCAACATTAATGATGAATAACCCAGCTCTCTATTCAAAATTTAAATACCGGTATATGTTTTGAACTAACGGTACTGTTGAGCGAGGAATTTTGATTTATTAGAATCTATTTCCATGTAAAATATGTTTTGAACTACTGTTAACGTGTCAAGCAAGGAGTTTTGAATTATCTATTTTTATATAAAATCTTACATGTCTGTTTTTTCACCGAGAGCTAATTTATCAGCACAGGCAAAAGCTCCTCTATGTAACCAACAATATGCATCTATAGCTACGGTACATCCTTTAAACTGTGAGATATTCACTGCCTTGTGGATCTTCTTTAAAAATGGTAATAAACCCTGAATACCCATCTTGATGATTTATTTCTCTTTTTTCTGAAAGTAAAACCAGGGTATGAAATAAGTGAGAGAGAGAGAGAGAGAGAGAAATGAGGTTTAACGTCCACTCAACACAACTAGGTCATTTCAGGACTAACATATGGTTATGGTTTAATTTTATTTCAATAGTTTGCTTGCGCTTTGTCGGCTTAGAGTCTTTAGCAGTGGGATGGAAACGGGAGGACCCAGAGAAAACCCACGATTTAGAACAGGCCACCCTAGTCCAGGTCAAAAGCAGAAAATCCAAACAAGGCCACTTAACGTTGACTCAATGACAGACCTTTACCTGATGTCATGATGCAACGCGCACGCGTTAACTGGTCGGATAGCTAGGGGATAGAGAGGCGGCTTCTCGCCAATGCATCGAGGGTTCAATCCCAGCTCAGGGCAAGAACTTTATCGTTGTAAGTGAGAGGGTGTTCGGTCTCTCGTCCGATCAGGCAGGTTTCCAGCCCCCCCCCCCCCGATATTCGGTTTCTTCCTGCAGTAATGATCGAAATCATTCGCATGATCTGTGCCAAGGGCCAAATTAAAAACAGGCCTCAGGCTTAATTTGCTACCCTTGTAAAATGACGGGATTATTATTATTATAACCATTGCCCCCCCCCCTCCCCAACTTCGAATTATACGAATGTAATGACAACATTTTGAACATTATTTGGCCTCTAGTCTTTAGGGATTCTACATCTATAATCTGCATTATCTAGTTTGACTTTCTACCTTATTTCAAACAGATTTATTACCAATTCTATAGTGAAAACATCACATTCTTCGTGTTTCAATTTTGTCTTATTTACTAATTTTGCCGCTTATTTTCGGCTTTGTATTCCAGGATATTTTCGTACATCAACATATATTTTTAATGGGTCTGAATATAAATTTTACTAGCCTGTCGAATTAGCATTCGAACTCTTAGACACTTTGGATAATTTAATAAAGACCAAACGCATTGTACTAAAACTACGACCAGAAAAAAAATATTATGTACGAAACTAACATGCTCAGCTCTTCGTACCAGTTGTCAACATGGCGGAGTTTCAATATCAAAAAACAGCTCCCAGCAACGTCAGCATTGATTTGAGTGCAGCAGACGATATTAGAACTCAAACTAAACCTTACAAACATGTTGAAAGTCCAAGCAAATATATGCCGAGCCAGGATGAGTTTCAATTCGTGCAAGATTCAACCCCATCAGGTATATAATCCACTCGATATTCAACAACATTTCATTTACATTCCCAAATCCTAGGCTAATCCTCCTCAGCAGAGTCAGACCGGGATTAATAATAATAATAACTTTATTTACAAAGAGTTGAAAATTAGGCCAGGAGGCCTATCTTATCTTTTAAAGTTCAAGTTGACTTGGATTTCTTTAGTTTTTACTTTTTACCCTGACTATTCGCCCTTCGTCCTGAGTCCTATCCGTTCTAATATTTTATAACTGCAATATGAAAATTACCACTCTTCCCCATCTCTGTTCTGTCTAACACTCTGACTAAGGCTGCTTTGGAATCCTTATTGACTAATTTTCACTTTATTTGTGTCGTCAGATATAGTGGCATATGATTCTGTCCCTTTGGCGAAAATTAAAGAATCACGGTGAAAAATCGAAGGTAAGGATTCCAAAATAGCCTTAGTTAAAACGGAGATGGGTAATGGAAACCATGAAAGTTGACTCAATGACATACCGTACTTTATGATACAACCAACCCATCCTGAAAATCGAAATAACTACACTGCATAGGGCATGACATATGGCCATCTTCATATTTGTCACGGTGGATAAGACGCTGTTTTGCCTTGAGGTCGGGTGTTCGATCCCTGCATTGGCCCGAGAAAGTTCATCTTGATTTTCCGACGTAATTTCCCCTTGTCAGTGATGAAGAAGGAGGGCCTGAAGGACAGCTGCCTAGTCGTTCGGATGGGATGAAAAACAAAGGTCCTGTGCACACATTGGAGTGCACATAAAGATCCCTTGGCAGTTGGAATTCGATATAAGAGTAGGCCGTAGTGCCGCTGCCTGGGCAAAATTTCCCTCATAGCACACTGTATGCCGTATGCCCATCTTCCATTAGCCCAGGTTAGGTGCATAATAATAGTAGGACGTTTATTGTGATAAAATTGAAATATATGTTAGTCCTGAAATGACCTAGTTTATGTCGAGTGGTTGTTAACCCCATTTCTCTCTGACCTTTATTGATATTTATTTACAGGGCAATCTATTGAAGGAACAATGAACCAAGGCAATACAAAGCTGGACGGGGGTTCAGCTTATGGTGTCAAACATCGGGGAGTTGCCTCTCGTTTGTTAAATAATCGAGGATTTGGTTGGCTGCTGGAAGAAGAGGATGACAATGAAGCGGAACTGAAACCACTTCTGTGAGTTTTAATACATAAGAAAATACATTTTATTTTCAACCAACTGATTGATTTATAGCTTATTTTTATTTCTAATTTTAGACCAATATTAGTAGGAATTCATAATTTGAGTAATTAATTTGTTAAAAGTAATTATTGTATAATAAGCTATGCTAATTTTTGAGGAATTCATAATTTAAGTAATGCCGCGCTTCGACCTCTAGCTGGCCGGTCACCTCTGGCTTGCTAAAGACCCCTACACGCAAGTGAATTATTGAAATGAAAATTGAAAACCATATGTTAGTGCCAAAATGACCTAGTTTGTCTCAAGTGGACGTTAAACCCCATTTCTCTCTCTCTCTCTCTCTCTCTCTCTCCCCCTTTGTCAAAATTAATTACTGTGTAATAAGCTAGGCTTTGTTAACATTAAACTAAAACAACATTATTTTTTTAAGATGACTTGGCAGAAATATTACCAATCTGATTAAAATTAAAACCCAGATCCTATTTCCTTCCGTTTTTTATAAAGGCGTAATAGGCGTTCTTATTGATGTGAAGGATAAGCCAATAAAACAGTCTGTTTAACGGAGAGTTATTGGCATGCTTTGGGTAAGCCACTAGAAACGTCAACGATGACGGAAACTCCCACTATAACTGGCCAGATCTTCATGTAGTGTAGGCCATCGAAAGTATAAAAAACGAAATGTAGATCTGTGTTTTAAAAACACTGTATGGCGTATATCGGTCTTCAGTAGCTTAAACTTTGGAGCTTAAACCCCATTTCATTTGAAAATGTATGTAGGGCTAGATATGAACATTTTAATCAGATTGAAATATTACTGATAACCAAATTAATGATATCTGTTTCCATGATTACAATAAAATAAAACATAGTTTATGTTGATATGTTTCAGGGAAGAATTGGATATAGATCTAAAAGATATTTACTATAAATTACGCTGTGTATTGTTTCCTATACCACAACTTGGTTTCAATCGACATATTGTACGAGAAAGTCCAGATTTTTGGGGTCCACTTGTCATCGTGCTATTGTACTCAGTTATCTCCCTTTACGGACAATTCCGAGTAAGTAATTTAATTTAATTATTTGTACTTTTAAAACAATTATTTTGCACCTGAACTTACATGATGTAATGTATTCTGGATATTAAGCTGCAGACATTCATTGGGATTTTCGTACAGTATCGACTTTTGCACGTTTTAGGGGGGAGGGGGTTAGCACGTGCACACTGTATCACAAAGTTTGTCATTGAGTCAACTGATCAGGTATTGATTCAATGGTTGTACTTGACAAGGAGTAAGACCACCTGTCATACCTCATGGGTTTTCTCCGGGTCCTCCAGTTTCCTCCCACTGCTAAAGACCACTAAGTCAATTATTGAAATAAAATTAAACTGTTTAGTCCCGAAATGACCTTGTTTGTGTTGAATGGAAACCACGCCTCTTGCCAAGTTCATCAAAAGTTTTAACCCAAGAATTATTCTTTTTGATGGGGATATCGGTGGCTAAGTGGATAAGGCGCTGGTTCGCTAGCCTGGAGGTTGGGTGTTTCGATCCCTGCATTGGCCAAGAAAGTTCATCTCGATTATCCGACGTTATTTCCCTTGTCAGTGATGCAGAAGGATGGCCTGACAAGGACAGCTGCCTAGTCATTTGGATGGGACGAAAAACGGAGGTCCCGTGTACACATTGGAGTGCACGTAAAAGATCCCTTGGCAGTTGTAATTCGATATAAGAGTAGGCCATAGCGCTGCTGTTCGGGCAAAATTTCCCTCATAGCAAACTGTATGGTGTATGCCCGTCTTCAATTAGCTCGGGTTAAGTGCATAACAGTAGGATGTTAAACCCCATTTCATTCATTCATTCATTCTTTTTGATGACACTGGCATTTGAGAAGAGCATACAGGCAAATTTAATAAGTTTCGGAAGAACAAAATGTTTAAATTGTTGTTGCTTATAAATTTTGTTGTAGGTTGTGTCATGGATCTTAACTATTTGGATATTTGGATCTTTTATTGTTTTCTTATTGGCAAGAGTTCTAGGAGGGGAAGTAAGTAGATTGATATTATTATAATTATATGTATATGAATGGAATGCGTAAAACATGACATTTGGTAGAACGTTAAAGATCTCCCAACAATTGAGATTCGAAATAAGCTTAGGCCAAACAACAGCATTGAGAAAAGTGTTGTATAGTTCAAACTGGTATAGCCCTGGACAACAACAAACTATAGATGTAGACGTGAATATTAATTGGCCTCTGCCCTAATCTAACGTTATGTACGTGCTACTCTACAGGAGAAAATTTTAGAAAACCTGTGCAAGAGACTTATGTGTCACTTGCATGTGTTCGGCACTGTAGAAGATCGCGGACTTGTCGTACAGACTTTTGGTCCTGCACATACAAAATTTTCACCCAGTTTCCTGCGACTGGTCTGAGAGCTATCAAATCCTAGGCCCCGTACGGCGGGTTGTGAGCAAGTCTTAAGTTCTCTAGCAGGCCAATTTAACTGTTGGTCAGTCAAGACGGACAAAACTGACTGTACACAGTACCATTCAGACAGATTATATTATCCACCTCACATGTGTTAGTAGGGCTGACGGAAGCAATTCTTGATTGGGGGGGCTTCCAGTATAGGTCATTATAGGCGATGGTCCAGGGGTCGCAATATCCTGTAGAAAAGAGTACTTGCGGCCACCCCCCCCCCCTACTCCGCCAGGCCTGGTTAGTATCAGCATCAACTTAGATTAAAAAGATACAAAGCCTGTCTTTGTTTTACCAATAATATATTTATTTATCTTGCTAATCTACAGGTTACATATTCACAGTGTCTGGGTGTTATTGGCTACTGTATTTTACCATTACTTGTCATGGCAACCATATTACCAATTGTCAAGTCATTTTATTATCTAAGTTTCCTTTTAAAGGTAGGTTGTTAAACTTAAATTGATGCTGCTGATACACATATTAATGAAAATTGTCTAATTGCATAAATTGGAATACCCTCACTCAAGCCTGGAAATACCCTCAATCACAGACAGATTCCAGCAAAAATTCCTCCAGAATTTTCTTTTTTCTCCTTTTTTTTATGATTGTTATTCTATCGTGTCCAGCACAAAGTAAAAACTTACAGCTTCACCTTCTTTAGTGTCTGATATTTGGTCAGGTACCAGTAAAATTAGTTTAAAATTCGTTAAAAGAAGCGCAAGCTTTGGAAATCCAACTTGTCTTGTGACCCTATTTCCTTCAACATTCTACTAGAAAATAATCTTTAAAAAACTTTAAAATGAAACAAATGTGTTTAGCAGAAGTCACAATTATTCTATGGAGTACAATAACTGCTTATTACTGAGTGAGTGTTGAGCGGATGTTAAACCCAATTTCTCTCTCTCTTTTTTTTTATTACTGAGTGATGTTTCAACTAAACTTCTCTAGTCATTATCAAGCAATGATAAAATTTGACAAGACAATATTAACATGTACACAACAATACTTGGTTAATGCTGACCAACCAGAGACACCCTTCATATACCTTGAAGGAAACGTAACTAAAAGGCCCAATACCACTCTTGCTGTAACTGAATAATATGTCCCAATCATTATTCTGCTCAACAAATTGGACTATTTTATAATATTCCAATTAATTGATGATACAAATGTCATCTTAACACACCAAATTAAAAAAATTGGAAAAATTAACTACATGAAAAGCTTTACTTAGATTTAAACATATTTTCCGACCCCTTGGACAAGTAAAATAGGATGTAATGAATAATTTATACAACAGGTAGGACACTTAAACATCTAGTAGTTAGAATAAGGCTAAAAAAAAATTCTGGACCTGTCAAGCCAGCAAGAGTGTTATTGTCCCTTAAATTAACATGATTTTGTTTTAGATTTACATATAAAAGCTATGTTGTATAACGATGTATTTTGTTGTGTTTTTCAGTTGTTAGGTGTTGTGTGGGCAGCTTACAGTGCCGGTTCCTTACTCTGTGTTCAAGAACTTCAGCATAAAAAACCTCTTCTTTTATATCCAGTCTTTTTACTCTATATTTATTTCTTATCTCTATACACTGGAGCCTAAAAACAAGGGAAACAACTCAAAACGGACTTAAATCTTTCAAAATCCAGAATATGGAAATGCCTTTTAAAGTTTATATTACGATAATATCACCAATCTCCTTGTGTGAGATTATCTCGAAAGTTTTAAACACTTGAGTAAAAGAACAAATACGTGTTTGCAGATTACTTCTTAACAAGAAAGGAAACTGGTCATCTTATAAAAGAAATGATTGTTTTTTTACCACAGCAATTGTTATGTTAGGTATATGATCTTGGGCTAAATCTATATGTCAAGGCCAGCTCAATTTTTGTAAAGGTCGCTGAGATGTAAATAAGGTTAGGACATGTGATTGTTGGCAAGATTGTAAGTTACACTGTTAAGGGTGAGCATTTGGGCCTACGTTCAAGGTTTTGATTAGGGCTATCCCTGTCAACATCTCGTGACCTATGACGAAAAATTGAGCTGGCCTTATCATTTAGTACAAACCTTAGCCTATCAAGTATCTGAGACGTGATGTTGTAGAAAGCAAGTAGAACCTATCTTCTATAGATGTCATCACTAACTGGATATTAATTATTTACTATCCAAGAATATGTAGATTGGTTACTTTATTAATTAAGGGTATTGTTTTAAAGAAATGCTTATATAAAGGGAAGTAACTTCTACTTAAATATCTTCACAGTATCATGGTATTACCATGCATGTCAGTTTTGTAGACTGTATTGAAAGGGAACTGTTTATAGAAAGGTGACTCGATTTCACACTAAAATTCATCACTTTGTTACAAGTTGCATGATTGGTGGTGTTGGGAAGTTTCAAAAAACAAATTCATTCCCTTGTAACAAGTCGCGTGATTGGTGGAGTTTGAAAGTTTCAAAACACTTACTTCATTACTTTGTGATTGTAACATGTCGCGTGATTGGTGAGTTTGGAAATTTCAAAACACAAAATTCATTATGTTGTAACTAAGTCGCATGATTGATTGAGCTTGTAAGTGTCAAAAACATTAATTTGTAACAAGTCACGTGATTGGTTGAGTTTGGAAGTTTCAAAACACCTTGACATTGTGAAGATATCTAGAGAATTAAACAATATTTTTAGATGGATATTTTTTTATATACAAACAAACATTAATCATATATAAAAATGCATGCTGATATATTAACAATAATTAGTCATTCAATGTATATATATATATAGGGGGTACTCGATTAAACGTTCTGGAATTGGTATCTCTCAATCTCAAAAATAGTGTCAATCGAGTGAAAAGTAGGATTTGTAGAAAAAAAAATCTCAACCATCCAATCATGCAGCAGAAACATATCTGATTAGTGTCAATTAGCCATTGGAATACACATTCACAGAACACAATTTTTATGGGAAACAATTGTTGGTTTTATTATAACAAGCACGGTGTTTCAACATGTATTCTATTGTCGTATTTTTTTAATGTATGAGAGAGGGGGAGTCATTATTTTTCCAACTGGTTGGGAAGGTCGGAACTTCCATACACCCATTCTGTATAGATGAATTTTCAGTTTTGAACATCGTTCTGATCTTCTCAACCAGTCTGAAAGTAGCCGGGGGGTAGGGATGGCCTAGTGGTCTAGAGTGCTGCGATTCGACCACATCTGGCTTGCAGCTGTGGTATCGAGCCCTGGTGAGCGTATGTGGCATGGAGATAGGAGCGCCTCCACAACCTCGTGGGTTCCCTCCGGGCACTCCGGTTTCCTCCCACTGCTAAAGACCCCTAAGCGCAAGCGAATAATTGAAATAAAATTAAACCATATGTTAGTCCAGAAATGACCTAGTTGTGTTGAGTTGTTGTTAAACCCCATTTCTCTCTCTCTCTCTCTCTCTGAAAGTAGTCAATCCCTACAAACAATATTGAAAAAGCAGTGATCTGTAATAACAACATAGTATGCAATAACAAAACACAACCTTAGGTATATATGATATATGAATATATTCCCTTGTCAGTGGTGTGGGACAGAGGGCCTGAAAAGGACAGCTGTCCAGTCGTTCGAATGAGACGAAAAACCAAGGTCTCGTGTACATATTAGCGTGCACATTTAAGATCCTTTGGCAGTTGGAATTTGGTATAAAAGTAGGCCATAGTGCCGCTGCCTCCTCCTCATAGCACACTGTATGGCGTATGCCTGTCTCCATTAGCTCAGTCGGAGTAGAACAGTAGGAAAACGTGATTAAAAAACAGAGAAGTTATATCCATATAAACCTTATGTTGTGTTTTGGTATGAATAGTTAAACATAGATCTATATGTCATTTAAAGCATGCATGATCCTGAAGAGCGCAAAATTAATTTGATGTGGCCTTTTCGTTTACCACTGTATATTATTCCTATGCAATGAAATCATTGTGGTCTTTCATTATTTCTCTATTATAATTTCATGTCTTCAGTGTCGGCTACATTTTCCATTTTCTTACACCTTTTATCACTTGTGTGTACCCAGCGACTCTGGGGATCTGATGATAGTCAAAATGGTTTTCCGTCAATTTTTGACAAGTACCGCAGTCTTACAGTGAACAAAATGCTGTATATTTGTTCTCTGTATTTTTAAATTTATAAAATGTAAACAATGTTGGTACTCGATTCTCAGTCAAGAATGTTTTGAATTAACAGAATCATCTCCTGTTACGAGTCAAGAATGTTTCGAATTAACAGAATCATCTCCTGTTACGAGTCAAGAATGTTTCGAATTGACAGAATAACTCTTGTTACGAATCAAGAATGTTTTGTCATAGTTCTGCCAGTTCTGAAAACAGACATGACGTCAGCGGAATCATTACGTAATTAAACATTATAGCTATGGTGACTAGTCAAGACACTAGGTGTTTTTATCGACAAATGATTAGCTATAGTAATTTGCATTCAATCAAATTGTCATCTTTAACGTCCATCTAATTCAAAACACTTACCCTAATCAAGGACACTGATTTCCGGAGCGATTTACCACAAATCGCTAAATCACCTCTAGGTGATATTTGGGTGATCACGTACCTGTGTTTTTCAACTATGCCCAGCCACAAGAATTGTTAAATTTATAGCTAATCGGTACATTTCACATACTCTCAGAAATAGTTTGAAATTATCTATACAAACCCACTAGGCGAATATTGACACCGATTATGATTTGGCTGAATCATTCGGCTAGTGCGCTTAAAGCATTAAAGAGAGAGAGAGAAATTGGGTTTAACGTCCACTCAACACAACTAGGTCATTTCGGGACTAACATATGGTTTAATTTTATTTCAATAATTCGCTTGAGCGTAGTGTCGTTAACAGTGGGAGGAAACCGGATTGCCCGGAGGAAACCCACGAGGTTGAGAAGGCGCCCCCTATCTCCATGCCACATACGCTCACACCAGGGCTCGAAACAACAGCCGCAAGCCAAAGGTGACCAGCCCGCTAGAGGTCGAAGCGCGGCACTCTAGACCACTAGGCCATCCCAACCTCTCGTTAAGCATTAAAGATATCACTGATCTTGTGAAGAATGTCGTCAAGATTCCCCGAGTCACTGTGTGTTTCTTTTATCTTGTTAAAATAGCCATTTTGTGAAATCAGTTTGTTGTGTGTGATTGTAAGATATATTTATTATGGTTAATTTTTTGTATAAAGTGTAAATAAAGAAAGAGGGAAATAATCCTACATTCGTGTTTGTAATCTGTGCCCGGTTTCTCGAAATCTTAACTAGAGATAAAATCCAGATTTCAGTACATCATATTAGGACTGGTAAACAGTCGCCATCTTGGATTTGACCCCAATCTGTCCTTATTAGACTGATATTGGTAAACTTTACTTGGTTTGACTAGCTGTCTTAACTTCTTGAATAAGAGAGAGAGAGAGAAGTGGGATTTAACCTCCACTCGACACAACTAGGTTGTTACGAGACTAACATATGGTTCAATTTAATTTCAATAATTCGCTTCTGCGTAGGGTTCTTTAGCAGTGGGTTCTACAGGCGACCCTTTTCCTTGTCACGTAGAACTGGGGAATCAAAAGCATCATACCATGCCAGTTGACTCAATCACAGACTTTATGATACAACACGCACGTGCTTACCATTCAGCCACCCAACCCCCCTTCTTGAATAAGGTATTCTAGAAAGAGAAAGCATGTGTACTACTAATGAAGATGGACTACATAGGAAAGGACTCACATGCCAGATTTAGATGAAGAGAGGCCCTAGGCCAGGCCATTTCACCTCTAACGCCCCTCCCCATACTAAACTTAGGCCGTCTGTCTACCGACAACTAGCTCCAAAATGAGAACAGCGGAGTAGGGGGGATAGGGGGTGGGGCTCAGGTTATTGCAGCCCCTTGACCCTCACCTATGGGGACTTAGTATGGAAGGCCCCCCCCCCATCAAGAATTGCTCCCGCTGGCCCTGCGGTCGATTTTAGTCCACATCATTTAGTATATTTAGAGAATTTTACGAGGTACACACATGTATTCTGCTTTAAATTAATGGAATTGAAAAGGTGTAGGCTATTAAGTCTTTTTGTGTATAACAGATGTGAAGTGGAGTAGGACCACATTAATATTCAGAATACTAATTGATGGATGTGGGTGTCCTATCCCCTAACCAATTGGCTTATTACTTTGTCCAATTTTACATTTTAAATTCTTAATGTGTTAAAGTTCAGGCCCCAGGCCCCCATGGTTACACCAATATTGGCAGGAGATATGCCTTGGCGATATGTTATTTGTGATTCCAATCTGTTTAAAACACAGATCTTATTTCATTTCATTTTTTATAGTTCAAAGCTTCGATTTACTTGTCTTCACAGCACTAGGATCTGGAAGAGTTGTTAAATAACAGGTGTTCTAGTTGATGTGAGGGGTTAGCAAATGAAACGGTCTGTTACAAAATGTTCTTGGCGTGTGGTGCACGGAACGGTGATTTTACTACTAGAAACGTCAACATTGATTGACTTATCAATGTAATGCATCATAGGATCAAAAGCCGCTCATATGACCTCTGATGCGACCTCCCACTACAAACGGTCAGATCTTCATGTAATAGAGGCCATTGAAAGTATAAAAAAAACAAACAAAATATAGATCTGTATTTTAATCAGACTGTTGTGATTCTAATCGATAAAAAAACAAAAAATCTATTAAATATATAACAATTTACTTATAAATCACAACATTATTAATACAATATCATATAAAAACATTGTTTATATTGTAGACAAGACCAGCTTTTATAACATAATTATTACTTATCTTTTAACATGTTAAGTGCGTAGGTCGGTATATAACGTCCAGGGGGCGGTTGCTCAAAACTAAGTTATTTTAAGGATCCGTTAAACTCTAACAGACATACCTTAATAATAATAATAATAATCGCGTCTTTGTACAAGGGTAGCAAATTAGGCCCGAGGCCTTTTTCCAATTTGGCCCTTGTCACAGATCGTGCGAATGATTTCGATCATTACTGCAGGAAGAAACCGAAGAACTCCGGGGGAAACCTGCGTGTTGTTTGTTAACTTTTAATTAAATTTACTACAGAAAACACTATAAAATAGCCTACTTTATTCTTTTATATTAGCATAAATCTGTAGGAAGTATTTGCACCACAGAATGTTCGGGGCCTTTCTCTCTGTTAAAGTTAACGGATCGTTAAAAGATAACGGAGCTTTGAGCAACCGACCCTGGACAACAACTGCAACTCACTGTGTGTAGGGCGTAATACAACGCCTTAGAGGTATTTTCCCCAACCTATTCTCAGACCATAGTTCGTCACTTTGGCAAATTAATTACACAATATGGGGTAATTAAATTTTTAAAAACGTCGCGCTTAATAATATAAAATAGAAGTACAAACAATCCTTTAACTTTAACTGGTAGACATACTGGTTTGTTTAACATCTTATTCTCATCATAGCATGCGGATCGCTCGTCCAACCTCCTGGGGTTTTGTCAAGGTCCTACGCCCCCCCCCCACAGCTAATGTACCATATTGCACAAGCGATTTATTGAATATTAGCGTAGACCTTAAACCCTATTTCGCTCTTGTTATATAAATTTAGTAACTGACAAAGAGAGACAAACACAAACTGAATCATTTTCGGGACTAACAACAGACTAGGTTCCTTATAATATATCAATACAATATCATCAGTAATATACTTTATAATTCAATATATATATATATATATATCGTATTTAAATATTTTATATACATTATTAATATCTGAAGACGCCTATAGAGGGCAGACAGCTAGCTTATATGACTTAATGTATGTCGGAATGAAGTAAAGTGGAGAATTTTTTACCTGGACATATTTTTTAAATTATTTATGCATTTATCTACCGTAAACAAAGAAGTACTTGTACTTTATCTACTTTAATATATATATACATGTATACAGACAAATGTCAGCCAGAAAACTGCCGCTAGAACAACTTGCAACGAGACAACAGAACAACTTCCAACTAGACAACTGCCACTAGAACAACTTCCAACTAGACAACTGCCACTAGAACAACTTTCAGCTAGACAACTGCCACTAGAACAACTTCCAACTGCCACTAGAACAACTTTCAACTAGACAACTGCCACTAGAACAACTTTCAGGTGGACAACTGAACAACTTCCAACAAGACAACTGCCACTAGAACAACTTCTAACTAGACAACAGAACAACTTCCAACTAGACGACTTCCACTTAAACAACTTTCAGCTGGACAACTGACACTACGATTATTGTCACCCGGACAACTGTCACTAGGACATTTACAATCTAGACAACTGTCACTTGGACATTTACAATCTAAACAACTGTCACTAGGACATTTACAATCTAGACAACTGTCACTAGGACATTTACAATCTAGACAACTGCCACTATGACATTAGGAAGCCAGATAATTGTCACTACATTAATTACTAATCAAACAACAGCTAGAACATCTACCACTGGGATAATTGCTACACTCAAACTAGCTATCTATTGCTTATAATAATTGTTGATAATATATTTCATAGATTTATAAATAACACCGGCATATAAATAATCTATAAACTGTACAAAAAACCTTACAATATTTCTATACGCCCACATTTTCAATCCAGACAAAATGGCCACCGTTTGTATGCAAATAGTGTAAAAAAATGGTATATCAAGATCTTGGTTCCTTTCGATATTTGCGCATATCAAATTGTAACTTAATGAATTATGGCATTTGATTTTAGGAAAAATCACTTTCTGTATTGCTTGTTCTCTATCCATCTCTCGAAAATGTGGGTGTATCCTGCCTGGCAGCCGCCAGCTTATTTTTATATAAATAACAATATGTAAAGCTGTAAATCTTATTGGTTAGTTACAGATTGTGATAATCGTGAACAAAACTTGACAACAAGATTCCATTTAAAGTGATAAAACACTTACACTTGTTACATGTAAATAAAAACTTGTCTAATTCACCATCGAGTAGTAACTATTATAATTTCCATATATCTACAAGGTCTACTGTTCCCGGAGTTGTATATATTATTAATTTAAAGCTACTTCTATAAAATGTGGTATTAAAAATGTGTACATAATTCACCCTTATAGTTTAGGTAGGCAAACATCTAGCTTGGGACGATTGCTCAAAAACAACGTATTTTAACGATCCATTAAAGTTAACGTCACTTTCAACAACAACATTTCTCTCCGTTAAGATGAACATTTCTCTCCGTTAAAATTAACGATCTGTTAACTCCATGTTAACGGATCGAGATCGTTAAAAGTTAACAGATCTTTGAGAAAATGGCCCAAGGTCTACTGTTCTCGGAGACCTATATACTATTAAATTAAAGCTACACAATAATTCTATAAAATATGTTTCCATATAAGGTCATGTCAAATTAATTTCTTGTTTACAACACAGTAAACTCAAAGCAAAAAAAACAAAAACCAATAATTAAAGATGTCTGGGTCACTTTGATCATGATTGTGAGAAGAAGAATGAAATATTTTCATACATAATGGCAAAGACGAAAACGTGAAATGCAGGAATGTAACATCCCAGATGATTGGCTGATACTGTTTAAACCCAGATGATTGGATGATACTGTTTAAACCATATAACATCACAGATGATTGGACGATACTATTTAAACCCAATAACTACTTTTTCCATTGGTTGTTGGAGTGTTGCTGGCTCCCTCTGTATCACCCGATCTCTCCCGAGACTGACTAGCCTGAAGAGCAAAAAATAGTGTAAGATTAGTATATTTTGAATTAGTAGTCAACAAAACGAACACATAGAGAAAGAAAGTTTTTTTGCAATACCCTATTAAAGATACCTTCCCACATAGAAATTGGGTGATATGATGATATATTTGGAATAAAAACATATTCAAACTAATTAATGTATCCAGGTTTTGCTTTAAATCCTTCTCTAAACATTATATTCATGAGGAAATACCCCAAGTCATTAAAAAATCTATTAAAAGAATTCATGTTTGTGCCACGTGACATGGATGACGGTTGAGAAGTCGGAGAAGAACTTATTGCATATACACCGCCCACACCCCTTTCATTTGATAACCACTGCCCCCACCACCTCTCATTGCCCACCCCTCATTTAATAAACACTCCCCCCACCACTCTTAATGATAAACACTGCCCCCCACCATCCCTCATATGATAAACACTGCCCCCCACCACCACTCTTAATGATAAACACTGCCCCCCACCATCCCTCATATGATAAACACTGCCGCCACCCCCCTCATTTAATAAACCACTGCCACCACCCCCCTCATTTAATAAACCACTGCCACCACCCCCCTCATTTAAGAAAAACTGCCCCGACCAACTCTCAAATGATAACACTACCCCTACACCCTTATTTAATAAAAACACTGCTCCCACCACCTCTCATTTAATAAACACTGCCCCCACAACCTCTCATTTAATAAACACTGCCCTCTCCACCCTCATATCATAAACACTGCCTCCCCCCACCACCACTCATATGATAAACACTGCCCCCACCACCACTCTTCTAATAACCACCGCCCCACCACCTCTCATATGCTAAACACTGCCCCCACCACCACTCTTAATGATAAACACTGCCCCCCACCATCCCTCTTCTAATAACCACTGCCCCCACCACCTCTCATTGCCCACCCCTCATTTAATAAACACTGCCCCCACCACTCTTAATGATAAACACTGCCCCCCACCACCACTCTTAATGATAAACACTGCCCCCACCACCATCCCTCATATGATAAACACTGGCCCCCACCACCACTCTTAATGATAAACACTGCCCCCACCACCACTCTTAATGATAAATAACACTGCCCCCACCACCACTCTTCTAATAACTACTGCCCCACCACCTCTCATATGCTAAACACTGCCCCCACCCCTGTCATTGCCCACAACTCTGCCATATAAAAACTCTAACAAATATAAACTCAAAATTAAAATAAACACAAAAAAAGAGAAGAAGAGGGTCGTTCCATTTAAAATATCTGAAGGGGTTGGTAAGCCATTAAATCAAATTGCCTTTTGCTGGAGGGGTCTTGAAAGATGAGAAGGATTCTGGAAAATACATTGTATTTCATTGAGGGATCTTGAAAAATGAATTTTGTTTGTGGAGGACTTCTTGATAAATGAATTTTGTCCGTGGAGAGGTTCCTTAAAGTTTTGCAGGGTTTGCCGAGGTACTGATAAATATTATATATTTTGTTTGGGGGGGGGGGGTGCAGGTGCAGAGATTCCTCCAGAGAGATACAGGTACTCTTAAATAGAAAAACCCTCAACTGTTAGTATCAAACTAAAAAAACACATGAACAAGGAAACCATATAACAACAGTTAGTAAAACCTAGACTAAGACTAACACCGAAAATAAAATGGTAATTTTCATTGGAGCAGGCAGTTTAAACTGACCAATCCAATCACCTTATTTCATGTGTATGTAGTTTCTAAAACCCAGTAACCTGAACATCACTGTCTTCTCCAGGATCCTGCGCCGCGGAGTTGACATTCTGTGAGGACGAGGCTAAATGACAGGTACGCAGCTTGTTGTAGAACTGTGTGTAAGGGAGACCACCAACTAACGAAGGTGCAGGACTCAGACAGGGCGTGGAAGATCGAGAAGAACTAAGATCACATTGATCCAGAAGATGAACAAGTTCCGTCGGTGTTGGTCCGCCCGTGCTCAATTCTGAAAATGAAAAAGTAAGTAATTAATTTCATTCATTTAAAAATTTCCTTCAGACCGTTATTAACACAACAAATAAATAAGGTTGCCTAGCAACAAATAGACAGTGTTTCCTAGCAACAATAAATAAAGTATTTCCCAACAACAAATAAATGTCAACCAATATCATTTTGAAGAGAGGCGAATAACATTAAAAAAACTCGACCTGTACAGAGTACACAAGGGGGACATGTACACTCCATTGAGCATTTCAAAAAAAAAATCACCCAATCTCAAAAGATAGTGACAATTGAGTGAATAGGAGATTTGGGACTGTAACGCCTGCACCGTCTGAATAAGAAAATATCTTAACCAACGGCTGAAACATATTCATTAGGTTTAATTACGTCACAATTCTACTAACACCACCTGAGTGACAGAAATTAATTCTACGTCACTCGAATGCAATTCCGTCAATTATGTAGTGACGAAGGTTTCATTGTCAAAGGGGAATAACACTGTATAAAACTGATGTGACATGAAAGGAAGTTTTATGGCAGGTCATCTAAAACTGATGTGAAAGACTTTTGGAAACCTACAATTCTGCCCAAATACTGCCAAAACAAAAATAATGTTATGAGCATAAATGAAGTCAATTCAGAACATTCTGGAACTAAAATCAAGTAAGGGTTATTGATAGTATGGTCCAGTGGAAGTTATTGATAGTATGGTCCAGTGGAAGTTATTGATAGTATGGTCCAGTGGAAGTTATTGATAGTATGGTCCAGTGGAAGTTATTGATAGTATGGTCCAGTGGAAGTTATTGATAGTATGGTCCAGTGGAAGTTATTGACAGTATGGTCCTGTAGAGGTTTTTGTAACAAGAATACTTACTTTGTTCCTTGTTCAGCTGGTCCATAGCAGTTGTTAAATCCCACATCTAAAATAAATTAGTAAAGTTCAGAATTATAATTTCTAACCGAGAGAGAAAGAGAAAATTGGGGTTTAATACAGGACTAAACATATGGTACGATTTTATGTCAATAATTTGCCTTGTGCATAGGGGTCTTTAGCAGTAGGAGGGGACTTGGAAAAAAAGCACAATGTTAGTGAAGCGATCCTTGTCACTTACAAGCTTAGAATAAAACTCATGCCACTTGAGTTGAGAAAAAAGAGTTTTGGGTCGATTATTGGATTATCAATCTGACTCAACAGAGAGAGAATTGAGGTTTAATAAACCAAGTTAACACAGGTACATATGGTACGATTTTATTTCAATAATTTGCCTTTAGCTTAGGTGTACCTAGAAGTGTGAGGAACAGCACGAGATGAGTGATGTGATCCTACAGCTTGTCACTTACAAGTTTAGAATCAAATAAAAGGTGAGAAAAAGGAGAATTTGATGGTCTAAGAATTTGATTGTTGGATTATCAGTCTAACTCAACATGCTTTGAGGATTTCCTTGAAATAAAATTTATTTTAAACTGACCTGTATGCTACCATTAGTATGACCAGTAAATAAATATCTTCGAGGTCGTGAACCCATTCTATTTGACCCCTCACATTCATGCACACAGAAAGCACTGATAGTACTGGAGTCAACTGATTTTATAACACAAACTCTGGAAAGAATAAAATAAACATGGTTAAACATATCACCTATAGTTTAGTCACAAGTATGTTCCTGAACTAAGAACTGCGATGAAATATGCAGGGTATTTACATGAAGGCCTTAAGGCCTTGACAAGATGTACAGAGTTAAAAAGAGATCAAACCTTTCACAAACATTTCACTGGAGCTGGAGAGATAGAGAGAGACTTGATACAAACTATGTTGATTCGGGACTAACATATAGTTCAATTTTATTTCAATAGTTCCCTTGTGTGCAGGGACTTTTAGCAGTGTGAGGAAACAGGGGACCCAGTGAAAACCCATTCAATGACAGTCCTTAAGATGAAACGCGCACGCAGTAATCATTTGACCACTAAATTCTCCACAGACCAGAATATGAACACGAGACATGTTGAATTGAACGGCCACTGTCCTACCACTCTAGAGAGCGAGAAATGTGGTTTAACGTCCACTCGACACATACTAGGTCATTTCGGGAATAACATGCATTTTTTAAAAAATTTATTTCAATAATTCGCTTGCGTGTAGGGGTCTTTAGCAGTGCGAGGAAACTCAGAGAAAACCCACGAGTTTGGACAGGCGATCCTACGCCAGTTGACTCAATGACAGGCTATATGATGCAATATGCACCCTCTAACCATTCAGCCATCAAACCCATCACTCTAGGATGGATGCCACCTGCTATCAATATCCTTAGCTTAATATATCAATGTTTGCTGATGATTTGAAAAGACAATTTATGTAAGCTATTTTTTGTAAATCCAGTATAATCATAATTGAACTGACCTTTGACCTGAGGAAGAAAATCTAATAAAAAGTTGATCTGTTTCTGGTACAACTTTCTGTACAAAAACTTGTTGATCATCTTGTTCACCAAATGGACCTAAAATAAAAACAAAATTATTACATCAAATATTAAATATACATTTATGCAAGAGCTAAATCTGCCTATTGCATGTCTTTCTTTAGGCTTGAAATGTTATCTAAATTATTAATTAGACATTAATTAACTTATCCAGACCATAATAAACTTTCGATGTCATCACTAGCCTGCGATAATTAGTGGATTTGAATACATTTTGTGATGGATGATTTAACGTCAAAATGGATAATCGATACTATGTTTTTTATCATACCGACTTTAGTAATTTTGATTGAGGCTAGGCCGAAATTTCATTCGCTAATATCTGGGTTCAGATATTACATAAAACAAAGTTTGACGAACTTGAAGAAAACTAAGTTAGTTATCTTAAGAATGCAGCCTTTCCATTGCCTCAAGACCTAAAATGTTTGCTTTAATTTTAGTCAACCAAATAACAATTAGTTTAGGATTTCTTGAATAAGGCCCAAGGTTGAAATTATTCTGTTGTTTTTTTTGCACCTTTACTATTGCAAGTCTTTGGCTGGCTTAAATCTGAAGGCCACGTCAATAAATGATATGTTGATCATTCTGTAAAAGTTAGCAGAAGAATTGATTGTCATTCCATTCAGTTCAGTCTTTGAAATAAAAGACTAAAAATGATTAAATTAGTACAGAAAAACGACAAAGCTACGGAAGTATTTCTAAATCCTGTATACAGGCCCCACATTAACCTAGAATAAGCTATACATTTTTATACACACCAAAATCATTGCCTGCTGTATAGCTTGCTTGTGGATCCAGATCTTCAAGGGAGACAACTTTAAATGAAGCAAGCGGTGTCGATCCTGGTTGCGTTGAAATCATTCCACGAAACCTGGTCACACTCCATGTTCTCACATGATTGTATTCGGAACAAACTAAAAACACAAAAAAATACACAATATAAGTTAACATTATGAGCACAGAGTCATTTTGATTTGGGTGGATGTTTATCTGTTCAGAATAGTCTAAATCAAAACTAAATCAATTGCCTTCACCCTTGCATACCAAAAAAATAAGATAACTTAATTGGTTTCCATGGAAACACAACACATATTAAATCTGTGAAAATTCGAATAAGCAAAAGACACAAATACTATAATAGGTTGATGTGTGTACAACTACAAAGTTTCATAACAATGTCTTGAATGGTTTGCGAGATATATTTCAGAAAACAACTTTTTAAAAAAAGGTGGTCAATTTCAATATCTTTTCTTAAATATGTATTATGTAATAGCTAAATCACCCCATTTCTCTCTCTCTTCAATGCTGCATAATCAGTAACCCAACCGACGCCCCCTGTAAATTTATTGGAATTAAAATAAATGCTAATAATTACCAGACACCAGATGTTTTTCTGATAACATCACCTTGGTAACGGGACTCCGATGAACAGTAAATGTTTGGAAGAGTTGTGGACCATGTCCGACAGTTTCTGGATGTTGAACTATAACACGGACTGTACCGGAACTCGTGCCGTACGCTATCTCTATCCAATTACCACTTAAACCTACAAACATTCATATAAATTCAATACAATTACCAATTAAAACTGGGGGGTTGGGATGGCCTAGTGGTCTAGAGTGCTGTGCTTTGACCTCTAGCTGGCCTGTCACCTCTGGCTTGCGGCTGTGGTTTCGAGCCCTAGTGTGAGCGTATGTGACATGGACATAGGCGCGCCTTCTCAGCCTTGACGGTTTCCTCCGGGCACTCCGGTTTCCTCCCACTGCTTAAGACCCCTATGCACAAGCGAATTATTGAAATTAAAATTGAAAACCATACGTTAGTCCCAAAATGACCTAGTTTGTGTCGAGTGGACGTTACACCCCATTTCTCTGTCTCCAATTAAAACTAAAAAAATTGTATGTCATACAAATTCATTTACTACTATATCTCCCACAGCAACTGTTATGCAATTTTGAATGTACAGAAAGCGTCATCATATTTTAAGTTCTGATAATTCGAGGGTGCATTATAATAAAACGTACAATAATACTTCTAGTATAATTTGGGCAATTGAGTATTCCGACATGCTGTCTAATTATAATCCAGTATACTGTATCGATCCCATACGATGTCGGAACTGACAGATACCACTGTAGATATTTTAAGGTGGCTATTCTGCCATATCGACCTATTGTAAAGTCATTTGAGGTTGATATTTAGGTAATATTAACGTCCAATAACCACATGCTTTGATTTATTCAGAATAAAACCTGTAAGCTCAGCCCTTAGGATTTGTATTTCAAATAACAACCTGGAAATATATATTACACAAATTCAATAAAATTACCACTAAAAGATGGGTGATCGTCATCTGGGTGATTTTGAATTCCTTGTAAACTGACAAGTACAGCTGTCTAGATGTTCGGATGGGACGAAAGAGTAGGACGTTACACCTCATTTCACTTCATACAACTATTACGAAATTATAAAAGTTGATCGTACTTACTTGTTTTAGGTGTAAGATAAACACTAAGAGCTGTCACCATATCATTAGATGGATCTTTATATAATTCTGTTACCAATAAATCATTATCTTTCATTCTTAATGGAAACTTCTGCATATCTGAAAACAAAATATTAAAATATATGTTAGGAGGGAAAGAGAGATGGGGTTAGACGTCTACTCAACACAAATTAAGTTATTGCGAGAATGGTTTAATTTTATTTAAATAATTTGCATGTATGCAAGGGTCTTGATGGAAGAAACCAGACAACACAGAGAAACACACCAAGTTCAAACAAGCGACCCTACTCCTTGTCATGTACAAGCAGATATTCAAAACCACATTAGTTGACTCAATGATAGATTTTATCATCCAACACGCACATGTTCAACCTCGACCACAAACCCCCTACGTGTGTTAGGGGCATCAAAACAATTTGTATATCAATATATTTCAAAATATCTCAATATACTGACATATGGCTTTTCTGAAATATATATTGCGAGAGAGGTCATTTTGGGACTAACATATGGTTTAATTTTATTTCAATATTACGGTCATACAAGGACTCGAAACCACAGCCGCAAGCCAGAGGTGACCGGCCAGCTAGAGGTCAAAGCGCGGCACTCTAAACCACTAGGCCATCCAAACCCCGGAATATGTTTTACAATGCCAAATTTGGCGAATAAATATTTGTACTTTATTTTTTAACAGACCGTTTATTTTGTAAAATAATGTAATTATATGGAAACACAGTCTTTCATTTAATTCATTACCATTCGTGTAAACAATGGAAAAAAAATAATAGGATTATGATGATTCTAGACATTTGTTTTAACTACTGTATGACTCACCAATATAATAAATAGGACCGTTATTACAACCTAGTATATAACTCACCAATATAATAAATAGAACCGTTATTACAACCTAATATATAACTCACCAATATAATAAATAGGACCGTTATTACAACCTAATATATAACTCACCAATATAATAAATAGAACCGTTATTACAACCTAATATATAACTCACCAATGTAATATATAGAACCGTTATTACAACCCAGTAGAAGAAAGGAACCAGCTGTATCATAACTTGTTATAGGGACTACATCTTGTATCTAAAAATAGACCAATAAATATTGTTTAATCAATTATTTTAATCAGTTGTGTTTAAGTATCTAAGTTAATCAAATAAATAATTATTTTAATCAGTTGTGTTTAAGTATCTAAGGAGTTCATCAACGTCTACTTGACACAAACTGAGTTATTCCAGGACTTAAACGGCCCATTGACGGCGATTTAATCGAAACAATTTAATTGAATCAATTAATTGACGAAATCAAAGTTCCTTTGATATTTATTGACGGCCTGTCAATTAAATCGACTGTGTGTGGTAGTGCCAGAGATGTTTTTATCTCAAGTTTTCGGTCGCAATGAAAATTAATTGACGAAAAAATTGAAAATGTATTGGCCGCTTAAGGTATGGTTCAATTTTATTTTCAAATTTGCTTGCATGCAAAGACATCATGCAGTGGGAGGAAACGCTATTCCTTGTCTTGTTTAAGCTGGGGGATTGTAATCATGCCACTTGACACAATGGCAGACCTTATGATCTAAAGCACAACCCCGCAGAGATGTTTTATGTAATATTTTACATTTATGAAGTATCAAAAGATTAAAATGAAACCCCATGAAACTACCAAAGTTCCCGACAAGGTTTAAACAAAGGATCTCTTTTCACAGAACGACCGTGGTTCCAAATTAGAGAATGAAATATCATAGTTTGAATAAAATGAACTGGGATTTAACGTGCTACTGTTCTGCTCTGACTAGGCTAATAAATATTGGCATTAGTTTGCTACGAGGGAAGTTTTGCCCAGACAGTGGCACAATGGCCTACTCATATATCAAATTCTACCTCCCAAGGGATCTTTTATTTGCATGCCAATGTGTATGCGGGACCTTGGTTTTTCGTCACATCCGAACTGGCAAAGGGAAAAACAACAGAAAATAATAATAATAATAATGTACATTTATATAGCGCTTAATTCATCCATGAGCATTCAAATATTTACCTGCCAATGTTGTGTCATGGAATGCCAGACGCCAACTTTTCCTGTTTGACTTAGAGCGACCAACTGACTTCCAATAAAAAATAACGAATCTACTGATACATTCAGATTAAATACTCCTGAAAATATTTATAAAATATTCTTGAAAATAATATTTATATATATACTTTTAAAAATAATTTGTGTATGTCTAGATTTGAATACTCGTAAAAAATAATAATAATATTTATATTCTGTAATAGGAATACAACCAAATAAATTAGAAACAGGAAGATTCCTATGTCCAGGTACATCAAAAACATATTTCCACGGAAACACAAAAAACAAATAAGATACGATTATTATAATAATAATAATAATACATGATTTTCATTTCGCAATATACATGCATGGACATGCTAAATGCATAGATCAAAACCAATCACAACTGGAGTTTTATAATTCCAGTCGTTGATCAAATCACTGTGTTTGTTTATATAGCTTAGGCACTACAAGGAGATTCTTATCCGCAGATCTTACTAATAATGTCAAAATATCAATACATCTGTATATTGAGATATAGGTCTTCCATGATTTGATATATTAATACGAGTCGCATGTATCGATAATTACTTGCAATACACAGCCGTAGATCTTACCTATTTCTCTACAATCACCATCATCATTGATATTCCATAACCTAATCATACTATCACAAGATGCTGCCACCATTTTATTAGAATGATCCTGATTCGGGTTTAAAACCTTGGCATTAATGGCTATTCTCTCTACCTGTATTTCCATATATGGACTCACCCAGATCAGATGCCAACCAGTGGAATCTTTCATTCTGTAAAAAAAACAGAATAATTCAGATAACTAAAAATAGGTTGCCAGGCAACAAAACATACGCCCACAGCAGCTTAATCATCCAAGCAGTCAACAAGAGTTGTCGCATATTTTTACTATTTTCGGTAATGAAACATTTACAGTACACTAAAATCTGATTAAGAGTAACAACTCATTAAAAGTAATTATCAGAAAATCATTAGAATTTGTTTGGCTTTGATATGGGCCATAACTCTGGCAGTAATTATCTGAAATCGCTGAAAATCAATAGAATTCTTCGTTTCATGACCTTAAACACTGTGTATAAATTTTAAAGTCAATTGGATATTAACTTTGGCCGGCCGGACAGACGGTGGACGAAGACAATATACAACCGCATTTCAATGTGGGTGTATAAAGATAGTAAGCTGGCACTGCCAGGCAGGATACGCCCACATTTTCAAGAGATGGATAGAGAACAAGGAAAACCGAAAGTGATTTTTTCTACAATCAAAGGCTATAATTCATTAAATTACAATTTGATATGCGCAAATATCGAAAAGAATCAAGATCTTTAGGTTATAAACATGCATTTCAAGTTTCAACATAATCGAATTAAAATTGTGACCTATACTGGGTCCACAAAATTGATATACCATATTTTAACACTATAAGCGTACAAACGGCGTCCACTTTGTCTGGCAATTATGGTCCGATTCCCCTGAAATTCAAACAACCTTCCTTATGGTGTAAAGGTGATAGAGTGGAGCATTTTTTTAAATCGGATAATAATCGTGACCTCCAGAGGGACCATAGGCGATTTTTTGGACAATCAGGGGCCATAATTCAGGAAGTTATGATCTGATATGTGCAAATAACGAAAGGAACCAAGATCTTTGGGTTATAACCATGCATTTCAAGTTTCATCAAAATTGAATCAAAATATTGACCTATACACTGGGTCAACAACCTTGATATACCATTTTATAACAGTATTCGCGTACACACGGCGGCCATTTTGTATGGCAATTTTGTTCCGAATTTTTGCGTAATTCGAACTCAACCTTCCTTAGGGTGTAACGGTGATATAATCAAACGATTTTTTAAATCGGATAATAATTGTGACCTCCAGAGGGACCACAAGACAAACAAAGACGATTTTGCGCATAATCAGGGGCCATAATTCAGGAAGTTACGATCCTATATGCGCAAATATCGAAAGGAACCGAGATCTTTGGGTTATAACCATGCATTTCAAGTTTCATCAAAATCGAATTAAAATTGTGACCTCTACAGGGTCCACAATCTTGATATACCATTTTTTAACAGGATTCGCGTACGAATGGCGGCCATTTTGTATGGCAATTTTGGTCCAATTTTTCCGAACTTGGAACTCAACCTTCCTTAGGGCGTAACAGTGATATAATCAAACGATTTTTTAAATCAGATAATAATTGTGACCTCCAGAGGGACCACAAGCTAAACAAAGGCGATTTTGCGTATAATCAGGGGCCATAATTCAGAAAGTTACGATCCAATATGCGCAAATATCGAAAGGAACCAAGATCTTTGGGTTATAACCATGCATTTCAAGTTTCATCAAAATCGAAATTAAAATTGTGACCTCTATAGGGTCCACAACCTTGATATACCATTTTTTAACCATATTCGCGTACGAATGTCGGCCATTTTGTATGGCAATTTTGGTTCAATTTTTCCGAAATTCGAACTCAACCTTCCTTAGGGTGTAACGGTGATATAAACAAACGATTTTTTAAATCGGATAATTATTGTAACCTCCAGAGGGACCACAAGCTAAACAAAGGTGATTTTGCGTATAATCAGGGGCCATAATTCAGGAAGTTACGATCCGATATGCGCAAATATCGAAAGGAACCAAGATCTTTTGGTTATAACCATGTATTTCAAGTTTCATCAAAATCGAATTAAAATTGTGACCTCTACAGGGTCCACAACCTTGATATACCATTTTTTAACCATATTCGCGTACGAATGTCGGCCATTTTGTATGGCAATTTTGGTCAAATTTTTCCGAAATTCGAACTCAACCTTCCTTAGGGTGTAACGGTGATATAAACAAACGATTTTTTAAATCAGATAATTATTGTAACCTCCAGAGGGACCACAAGCTAAACAAAGGTGATTTTGCGTATAATCAGGGGCCATAATTCAGGAAGTTACGATCCGATATGCGCAAATATCGAAAGGAACCAAGATCTTTTGGTTATAACCATGTATTTCAAGTTTCATCAAAATCGAATTAAAATTGTGATCTCTACAGGGTCACAACCTTGATATACCATTTTTTAACCATATTCGCGTACGAACGGCGGCCATTTTGTATGGTAATTTTGGTCCGATTGTCCCGAAATTTGAACTCAACCCTCCTTAGGGTGTAACGGTGATATAATCGAACGGTTTTTCAAATCGGATAATAATTGTGACCTTCAGAGGTACCACGAGCTAAAATAGGTGATTTTTCGGACAATCAGGGGCCATAATTCAGGAAATTACGTTCCGATAGGCGCAAATATCGAAAGGAACCAAGATCTTTGGGTTATAAACATGCATGTCAAGTTTCATCAAAATCGGTTCAAAATTGTGACCTCTATAGGGTCCACAAGCTAAAAACGTGATTTTTCGTACAATCAGGGGCCATAATCCATGAAGTTTTGATCCAATACATGCCAATATCGAAAGCAGCCGAGATCTTTTGGGGATAAACCTATATTTCAAGTTTCGTTAAAATCCGACAAGAATTGTGACCTGTAGAGAGTCCACAAACAATTGTGGACGGACGGACGTCCGGACGGACGGACGGACGGACGGACGGACAAACGGACGGACGGACGGACAGACGGACGGACGTCCGGACGGACAGGGGCGACGACATAATACGTCCACATGAAAATGTGGGCGTATAAAAATGGGAGAATACCATTCATAAAAAACAATTTCAGGTCATTTTAGGACTGAAATGTGGCGATAAGCCTTAGCTTCATTGTTGTCAGGCAACTCTCAACCCTCTGTGTTTGCATCAATATATCTCAAAGTATTCAGCCACATTCTCGTAACTAGGGAGTCTAGGCTATCTGGACAGGCAGACAAAAGGTTCCAAATTTGTATGCAGCGAAAATGTTTAAACATACATCATGCAAGAGCTAAATCTGCCTATTGCAGGTCTTTTTTTAGGCCTGAAATGTTATATAAACTTTTAATTAGACATTTATGAACATGACAACACCATAATCAACTCTCGATGTCATCTTATATGTCAGATTTTTGCTGGATTAGAATCTGATCTGCTTAACACTAGTTCTGTAGCCAGTGATAAAGGGTTAACTGGGAATAGTCTCTATTTACATGTAGCACGTACTAAAGAGTTAATATGATTGAAGTAATATAAATTATAATACCTGAAACAGCAGACAAAGTGAAGATACGCCACACAAATCCAGTTGTGATGACCCCTCACCATAGTAACACGTAATGGTTCAACAATAACAGCTATAAATGAAATAACATCAGTTAATACATCAAGACTATATTACAATTGGCGGGTCATCAATGGGTGAGGCAATACCCAGAGAAAACACTGACAGGGTTGGACAGGCGACCCTTCTCCATGTCAAGTACAACAAGGGAATCAAAACCACGCCAGTTGTCTCATTGACAGGTTTTATGATACAGCAGGCATGTGCTAACCATTCGGCCATCCAACCACCCGCAATACTGATAAGGGGGCACCAAGACACAAAATCCTGATGAACCTTCATGGCCAACGCAGGGATCAAATTTGTGAGCCAATCTTACTCACTGAGTCATCGTAACTCCCAATTAAAAAAGAACCTGATAATTGTACTTACTGGTGGAACTACTGCCACAATCAAACATCTTCAGACGACTAAAATCTTGTGAGGACGTACGAGAATGACGAAGATCAGCTGATGAATTGCGTGAGTGACCTCTCGTTCGAAGGTCAAGGGAACCCTGACGAGAGTGACACATTCTACTATCTAATGACGAATTTCTGAAAATAAGATACAAAACATTGGATTATTATATTAGAAGACTCTCAATTAATGAAATGAAAACACAAGTTATCCTGCCATATAACTGACTGAATTGACAGATACATGGGCGATGGAGTTTGTATGTCCACTCAACATAAACCAGATCATTTTGGGACTAATATATGGTTAATTTATTTCAATAATTCGCTTGCACGTAGGGGTCTTTAGCAGTGAGAGGAAAACAAGGTTGGACAGCCTACCCTACTCCTTGTCATGTACAATCGGGGATTAAAAACCAAGCCATCCTCTAGCCAGCAATGAGGTAAAAAAAAAACAACAAGAAGCCACCCTCCCCTCTTACATTTTCAGCTGTCAGTTGCCCGAGAAACAAGACATTTATTTTGTGTAAACTATTCTTTACTATTATCATATGACACTATGACATTTACGCGAGTGGTGACCTGTTCACTATTTTGTACCTGGAATGTGATCTTGAAGCCGCAGCAGCACCAGTTTCACTAACTCTAACAACAGACCCACCAACAACACGAACTACATCTGTTACATCTAAACTAGTTGTAGATGTTGAGCGCTGTTTATCTAATCCTTCAGGTAATGGAGGACCTGCGATATATAATACATTGTTTTAATTAGGTCAATGAATTGCGTATACCTCAGAGGGTACACAGAGAAGGAGTAAAATATTTCAATTTAACTGCACAAATCCTTAAATTGAAATGAAATAGGTTGTAGTGTATCTTTTATATGAATCAACCTGGCTTAAGTGTTGAAATCCATGCAGTGTGCTTAATTTCAATTTCCAAATGAAATGGGGTTTAACGTCCTACTGTTCTAATGTCCTATGAGGGAAATTTGCCTAGACAGCAGTGCTACTCTTATATCGAATTCCAACTACCAAGAGATCATGCAAATGTGTACACAGGACCTCAATTATTTCTTTAGGCCTTAGGTGTTATGCAAATTATTATTTCGGTATTTTTCAACTTGCCAAGACCATAATCAACTCTTGATGCCTTTGGATGCCTCTAGATTTTCAACAAATTTAAACACACGATTGACAGATAGCAAAGGCTCAGAATGAAGTAATTTGACAGAAATTTTCAAGATATTCCCTCTTCATTATCTTTTGGCTCTACATCTTGTTTTAATAGTTCGAGAGAGAGATGGGGTTTAATGTCCACTCGACACAAACTAGGTCATCCTAGGACTAACATATGGTTTAATTTTATTTCAATAATTCGCTTGCACGTAGGGGTCTTTAGCAGTGGTAGTAAACAGAAGGACGCGGAGAAAACCCACGAGGTTAGACAGGCGACCCTACTTATAGTTTGAGTTTCAACTTACACGGAGGTTGTAAATAACCATGGAATAAAACATCACCACACGAAGCATCGTCTAAATCTTCACATAATACCAGTCGCCGTACTAAAATATATAAAAATGATTAAAATTATAGACAGAGAGAGAGAGAAATGGGATTTAACATCCACTAGGTCATTTCGAGAATAACAAATGATTTTAATTTGTTTTCAAAAATTTGCTTGCGCGTAGGGGTCTTTAGCAGTGAGAGGAAACTGGAGGATCCAGAGAATACACACTTGGTTGGACAGGCAACGCTACTCCTTGTCACGTACATTTAGGGAAAGAAACCACGCCAGTTGACTCCATGTCAGGCTTTATGATACAGCGTGCATGTGCTAACCATTCTGCCATCCAACCCCCCCAATTGACTAAAGAATTCTAGTCATAAAACTTTCATGCCAATTAGATTAAGTCCCAACGATTTTCTATTAAACGGTTCACCAGATTGAAAGCAAAATGATCACAATTTAAAGAATCAACAAAAAAGTTACCTAGAGGTGTAATACCATAAAACTCTGCTTCGTGTCGCAAAGGAGATAAATTTAAATTTCTGAAAAAAACAAACAAATTATATACATCAAACAACGATTCATCAGATATAGAATGGTTTCCCTTGTTTTGGAGACTTTCATTTCTAGATATCTAACAAATAGGAGAGGGGTTTAATATAGGCTATGCCTGTTCCCCAATCCCTATTCAGATATAAATCTGAATAAAAATATTGCTTATAAAAAAAAAAAATATATCTAACAAATTTCTGACTTTAGAGTAGATGTAGGCCTTTATGAGATATGTAGAGAGAGAGAGAGAGAGAGAGAGAGAGAGAGAGAGAGAGAGATGGGGTAAAACCTCCACTTAACACAAACTAGGCCATTTCAGGACTAACATATTGTTTAATTTTATTCCAATAATTCGCATGCGCGTAGGCGTCTTTAGCAGCGGGGAGAAAAACGGAGTACCCGGAGAAAAACCACGAGGTTAAATATGAGATTCAGACATATATGCTTACTTAAGATAAATCAAACCATAATTCAATCTTTTAAAAAATAATTTTTGACATCAGAGTAAAAAGAAAATGAATACCAATACTTACTTTAATTCAACTTCTTTAGTTCTAAGAAAGTTTAAAATAACAGCAAATAATTTTGGATCTCTATCAATAAATATCTGAAATATAAACAAAATGTTTTGTTTAAGTTCACCAAATACAACATTGATACACAACAGAAGAAGATAATACTTCTGTTATTCAAATGTACGATAATACTTTCAGTATTGAGTAGTGCGTCATGCTGTCTAATTTGGCATATTTTAACGATCCTGTATGAGTCCACTGTATAATGATACCTGTACATACTTGAGTCATGCTGTCTAATTCGGCATATTTTAACGATCCCATACGATGTCAGTAGGGATCAATTCTACTGTATTGTGCAATAATTTGTACTTGACAAAGTTTGAGACAGGTACCATATGTCCAGGCTTGATGATAAACTTTAAAGTAATCCATAATATATATTATATTATTATCAGTAATATTTATATTATAATATATAAGTTATATAACAATTTGTTTCTAACAGGTGCCTTACAGCCTTATGTATATAAACATTTAAATAATCAATAATATATTATCAGTAATAGGCCTACTGTAAGATATGTATATGAGATCAGTAATACAGAGAGAGAGAGGAATGGGGTTTATTGTCCACTCGACACAACTAGGTCATTTCGGGACTAACATATGGTTTAATTGTATTTAAATAATTCGCTTGCACGTAGGGGTCTTTAGCAGTGGGAGGAAACCGGAGTGACAAGGTTGAGAAGGCACCCCTATCTCCATGCCACATACAATGTACGCTCACGCCAGGGCTCGAAACCACAGCCGCAAGCCAGTGGTGGCCTGCCAGCTAGAGGTCGAAACGCGGCACTCTAGGCCACTAGGCCATCCCAATCCCCCCAATAATACAGTATATAATATGTATGTGAGATCAGTAATACTGTATAATACTTACTGCACCGGTTTCATCTCGTAGGGAAGAAATTCTTCCACTCAGCATACTATAAAAAAAGAAATATTCCGATCTTAACATAAATACGCCAAACCAATTAAATTTATAGACAGCTGCCCTTGTCAGGCCCTCAGCCCTGCACCACTGACAAAGGGGAACCACCCCGGAAATATGTGTAAACAAACAGTTACTGGTTAAAGTATGCTGATGAAATGAATATGCTGTGTACTATATTACAGGGGTATATATTATTCCCGACCACTAAATATTGAGTAGAACAAGAGAAAGGAAAAAAAGGTACATTTCTTCATTCCTCAGTTGGAGCAACTCCTCTTGACACCGGTGACCCCCTCCCCCTAAGAAAGTGTGGGTCGCAAGGGCAGGGATGTGAGGAGGAACAGAGGGCATATTGAGAAGAAAAGTTACATTGTTGAATAACATACACCCCTGGTACCAACCAGTATATTTTTTAAAAATATAAATGAAATCTTAATCAAATATACTCTACTTATTTTATTAATTTTACAAGTGTGTGGAGCAATAAATAGTTAAATTAAATTTACCTTGTAAAAAATGAATCTGGTATCCATGTTAGTGTTTGTCTTGATGTGGAGAATCTGAAAAACATAAATAGAAAGGTTACCAAAAGTTTAAAGCTTCACCTCGGTCATATTATACAACTTGATAACTATTCTGCACCAACTGGGCTAATCAAACAGGTAGGCTATGAGGGAAATTATTGGACTCCTCTTCATCAATTCCAAACTGGCAAAGGGTTTGGTTACGTGCCCAACAATGTGTAAAAGGTACATCAATTTTTCCTCTTATCGATGAAAGATTTAATGCTGTTCCTTGCCACCAGTGACAAGTGGAAACCACACTGCAAAATCCCAAAGGACTTTTCCTGGCAACAGAAGTATTCGAACACACAAATTTGGTTAGTGAGCATGAAGTGCGTTACTTAATGAACCACTTTAATTAGGAAACTCCACGAACGGTTTTCAATAGTCAACATAAATTAACATCCATGAGATTTTTAGTTTAAGAGCAAGATTAATTCCATTTCAATTATATTTCTAAGAGAGAGAGAGAAATAGGGTTTAACCGTTAAACGTCCACTCGACACAAACTAGGTCATTTCGAGACAAAAATATGATTCAATTATATATACACAATTCACTTGCGCGTAGGGGTCTTTAGCAGTGGGAAAAAACCAGAGAAAACCGAGGCAGGAGGTTGGACAGGTGACCCTACTACTTGTCACATACAATCAGGGATTCGAAACCACGCCAGTTGACTCAATGACAGGCTTTAAGTAAGTAAGTAAGTAATTTATTGCCTTATGATACAGTGTGCATGTGCTAACCATTCAGCCATCCACCCTCCCTTTAGTTTAAGAGAAAGATTAATTCCATTTCAATTATATTTCTGACATTGTATAGAGTGGTTAGCCTGACAGAAGTTTTGCACCTTAAGTGCCTTTACTACATGTATGTTTGCAGGTCAAACAAAGGGCTCTCCAGGGAAAGTGTCTAGTTGATTGAATGGGACAAAAAACAAGGTCATGTAAACGGCAGCAAAGTAAAGATCCACTGACATATTACAGAGTCATGTGATTTCCGTATTGAATGTGTAGTGATCATGGGTAGAGCTGGGTATATTGTTGCTGCAGTACATGTACCGTAGTTACAATAAAATACAAATTGCGATTCAGGAACTACCATATGATACGTATCACGATTCATAATCAATTGAAAATTTATGAAGAAAACAACAGGATAAATGAATAAATGATATTTTTAGCCCTGTTGATGTCATAGAAATAAAATTGTTTTATATCACGATATTTCGATACATGGATCAAAATAAGGACCAAAACAATTTAAGATTGGTTGTGTACCTGTATGCAAGGATAACCCTGAGACTTGGTTACTTACTGATTAAAGCGACTCCCCCCACAAAATTTTTCGGGGTTTGGATGGCCTAGTAGTCTAAAGTGTCGCGCTTCGACCTCTAGCTGGCCAGTCGCCCCTAGCTTGCGACTTTGGTTTCGAGCCCTGCTGTGAGCATATGTGGCATGGAGATAGGGGCGCCTTCTAAACCTGTTGGGTTTCCTCCCACGGCTAAAGACCCCTACGCGCAAGCGAATTATTGAAATAAAAAATTAAAAAAACATATGTTAGTCCCGAAATAATCTAGTTGTGATGAGTGGACGTTAAACTCCATTTCTCTCTCTCTCTCCCCCAATTTATTTTTAAACAATTGTGATAACATTGATTCAACATCTCACGATTAAGCAAATCGCAAGCAAGAGGGTGAATCTCGATCCATTGATTCAATGATAAATCGTGCCAGCACTAATCATAGGTGAGATTTCAATTAATCATTGGCCTACTGATCAACAATGCTCCAAAAAGGCTTCATATGAGTAATTTATTATGGTACCCTGACTTGCCCATTTATGACAATAAATGATTGATGGCGATTGTAAAATTTCTTCAACTTTTTACAATATAATATATTTATACGCCTAGTATAATTAGCCTAATATTATTATTATATCAAATAATATGATACCGGTACCGGTAATATCCAGTATTTATTATAATTTTTTGGCAACCAAAAAAAAAAAAATTCATAAAAACAGATTTCCATTTCAAGTCCCTAGAAAATATTAGAAGAGAAAGTTTTTAGCTGAGAAAATGAACTCCAGGTTTACCTTGTTCCTCCAACATTCAAATGGATAATTTCTCCTGCCATGATGATGGGCCTCACTTAGGCCTAATCTTTTAGATCAAGGTGGTCATTGCTTTTTTATAAATAAGCACTCAACACCTCCAGTCGGTGGCTTTCTTTCTAATCTATATTTATCGACATAACCCGATCCGTTCCTTTTTATTATAGCTTCACAATCTTCTATTTTTAGCTTCTTTACCTGCTGGCGTCGACATTATCCAGTCTCTGGAACTCATAAACGATTTACCGTTATAATCAAATCAAGTCTGGCTACTCGAGAAAATAAAATGAGACATTAAAGGTCAAGGTCGTACAACGGAAAGATAACTCTAAACAAACTTTGATTATGTCGGCGAGACGATCAATAAAATTCTCATTTCGATCGACTGCTATATGATCCACACAGCTTACCAATTATAATTTATGCACCCAATAGCTCCAGCGTTATTATGAGTAACGTTATCACTTTGGATTTACCATGACGCACTACATGAAGTCGTCCAAAAAGACTTTCTCTCGGAATATTAACGATTACATTATTCGCCCTCTGCTCAGACAGCGAGAAACGGGAGAATTATGTGACGTTTGTATTAAATTAAATGGACAATCATTCCAAGCTCACAAAGCCATTTTAGCGCTATGGAGTCCTTACTTTCTTTCTATGTTTACATGCGATATGAGAGAGAAGTTATCGGGAGATGTCGATCTTAGTGAGTCGATGATTTTGGACAACGATTCTGTTTTTTCAGTGGTTCTGGATTATATGTACACAGGTTCGATCAATATATCAACAGGTAATATCGAAGATGTCGTTAGAATCTCGGATTTTCTTTTGTTGGACGATATTAAAGAATACTGCAAGCAATTCTTTCTCGAACTTGGAAACCTCGATCTGACCAACTGCCTACGAGTTCGATTCCTAGCCGAGGATTTTAATCTAAAGGAAGTCGGTGAATGTGCTCAAAAAATTATAGAATCAAGATTCCACGATTATTTCCTGTACCACGATGAAATTCTCGAGATTCAGGTCAATTCGATATTTAAACTTTTAGATGACGCCCGAGTCGTCCAACATGTGAGTTATAACGAACTAAAACGTCTTGTGCAAGCGTGGGTCGATTATGATAGATCGTCGAGACAGGGTTACCAAAGTGATCTGATATCTCTGATACGTTCCTGGGTGTCGGATTACTCAAACGATACAGCTCACATGGGACGTGAACTTTCACGAGGCGAAATTATGCGTAGATCGCTGGAAGATCATCAGTTTGGAAGCGGGCACCTTACCGATCGACGGAAGCGCTGTTTGTCCGAAAGTGGGATGTGCCAATCGATGGTAGAAAAGTTAAGTCCATCGGAGGTATGCAGTCCAGTTTTATTCACCGCTGTTTGCAATCAAGGATTAAAATTCGTGAAAATTTTGGTGTATAATTTAGTCGATCATAAATGGTATCATTATTCACTGCCAGGAGAGAAAATTCTCCATTCCATTCCAATGAGACAAACTGTGTGCAACATGGTGTGTGAAAACAACAAGCTTTATCTTTATCTATGTTCCAGTTTCCCGTATCCCACAGACATGATGAAAATTAATATTCTAGTCGTAGACTTGATAACGGGGCAACCGACACTGTTCTCGTTCCGAACCGTCGATTTCTATAATCCTTGTTATCGAACGACGCTGACAAATTACCGAACGGCGCCACCTGTCATGGTTCACTGTAATAACCATCTGTATGTTATCGGGAATAAAGAGGGTACTGGTCATTTATTCCTCTGTAATCTCACGAGTCATCAATACACATGCTTCCAAATACCAGGGTCAAGGTTCATCAGCTTGGCTCGCGCTGCCGTCAAGGAGAACAGACATGTCTATATATGGTATCGTCACAGAACGGGACCATCGGAAGAATTTTGTATAAAGAAGGGCGTCGGCTTTGCCATCTTTGACACTAAAACTAAGATTTTTAATGCATGGGAGATATCCGCCCCAGAAATCAGTTACGACGATTTTGTGAAACCTTTTGTGATGTGTATCCGTGACGACACACTGTTCATCCATCACCCAGGCACTCCTGCCCTTGTATTGGACGAAATCCGGAGTCGTTGGGTGACGGCTCTTCGCAAAACTGCTGCAATCCCTGGTTGTGAGACTTCAGGAGCTCAGGCGTACGGATATCAACTTCTTGTACCCACGTCCGACAGTATCTTCGTTTTAAATAACGACTTGCCTTACACCACAAAAATGAATGAAATTTCTGAAAGATACCCACAGGCATTGTCCCATATACCTCCCCCGATTGACAATATCTCTGTGGTAACTCATGGCAACCTTCCGAAATCAACGTTAGCGGTGCTTGATCAGTGCGATCATTACGATGAGGCCTACGCCAGCGCCCTCCATGTAGCAATGCAATACTCTGACGGAGATACTAGTGATAGCGGTGGGTCGCATTGCGAAGAACAAGACTCTGAGAATGATTTTGAATATGATGATGATATTTATGATTATGACTATGATTTAGATATAGGTTTTGAATTTTGACTTTAAGTTGTTTAGTTGTAATTACATGTATTTAGTCTAAAGGTTATATGTCACATTCATACTTTAATCAATTTTAATATCAGCTAATTCCGAAGCAAAATTAGAAGAGAGAGTTGAGTAGAGTTAGAGGGAGGGGATGTTAAGATGGAGAAGAGAGAGAGGGACAGTTTAAGGGGCGGAGATCGGGTAGAGAAATTGAGTGAAAAGGTTATATGTAGCATTCCTACTTTATTCAATTACAATATAAGACAGTTAAGGGGCGGAGATAGTGTTATTAGTGTAGGGAGGGAGGAATAGTGAAAGAGCTTGTGGAAGGAAGAGAAAGAGAGTGAAGGGGAGGGAGGGTGTGTATGGAGAGAGAAAAAGGTGGAGACTGGAAGAGAGGAGAGACAGGGATGATGAGATAAGAGGAAGGAATGATTTGGCAGGCAACTATTCATTAATCATTAAGAATCTCAATCATTACTGATATTTTCTTTTTATAATAAATAAAGCGAATTATGTGTTTTTATACGAATTTATGATGTAAATCCATTAATTAACTGCTTTAGCATAGTGTAATTTCTACAATTCATAAGTGTTTCAATTCCATTTGATATTTTCAAATATATGAATTGAAAATTTCCGTAACAGACGATACAAAGAAACCAGTGCCACCTACATATATAAGTGTTGTGTAAAATCTCTTGTCGACCTTCATCTAATCGCATTGAATAGCAGCTGGAAGATGATCTACTATTTCATATAAATTTCATTTTGTTGTGTAAAACATACTTTATGCAAGATCTAAATCTGCCTATTGCGGGTCTTTCTATAGGCCTGAAACAACCTTACCAGATTTTATATGGCTATTTATTGTGTATGGTTATATTTTGTTTTAAACAGAATTGAAAGGGTAAAGCAACATGAATCCTTATTATGAATCAAATCCTACATGTAACTTAGTGATTTTTATCTATTAACATATAAATTAAATCATTCTTAGTTAATATGCTTTGACCTTCATGTATAAATTATGCGCATATATTAATGAATAAGTCTGTTGTTATTTTGAGAATAATTTATGCTTTATCGATGTTGTGTTTTTATGTAGTTAAATCTACATGTAGCTTTAATTTTTTCGTTAATATATGTTGTTGTTGTTGTTAAGGATTTATCTTAACTAGAGAGGGAAAAATGGGGTTCAATGTCCGTTCCACACGAACTAGGTCTTTTCGCGACTAACATTTGGTTCAGTTTTATTTCAATAATTCACTTGCCCTGGTATGTCAGGTATGAGCGTATGTGGCATGGAGATAAGGGCGCCTTCTCAACCTCGTGGGTTTCCTCCGGGAACTCTGGTTTCCTCCTACTGCTAAAGACCCCCTACGCGCAAGCGAATTATTGAAATAAAATTAAACCATATGTTAGTCCTGAAATGACCTAGTTATGTTGAGTGGACCTTAAACACCATTTCTCTCCCTCTCTCTCTTAAAATTTTTCTAGTCCAGACAATTGACTTTAAAGAGCTTATATTCAAAATATTCTAGTCAATAAATTTTAAAATTTATTGTTTTACTTTTATTTTCATACTAAATAGATTTATATTCTTAAACACAAAAACATAATATGAAACACAATTACTCTTAATTCAACCGTTGAGGGTTTCAGCAAATGATGAGAGAACGTTGTTTGAATTATTAAGAGTAATTGTGTTTCATATTATGTTTTTGTGTTTATTAGGTTTGACAACTGCTAAATGCTAAATGTACTCATTTATAAATTTGTATGCTTGATAACGACCAGTGCGTATATAATATAGTGATTGTTACCCATAGAACTGTATTGTGTTAGATTAATTATTAATGGCTGCAACCTGTTCTATAATTTCTTATTTATTGACCAGCTCAGCTGTACAAGTTTATAGTTTTAATTAATTGGTTGTTTAGCTTGAAAGATCAACAATAAAACAGAAAAATAAAATTCTTCATTAGACAATAAGCAAGTTACTAAATTTAAACTATAACACTTACTTATGGAAAACAGCTACTTATTTTTTTGGGTGATGTTTCGAACAGTATTCTCTCAACCTAAATAAATAAATAGCTGTTTTTCCATAAGTATGTGTTCAAATAACACACTATTTATGGATTAACAATTACTATGGTTTATTTCACTGCGATGTTATATGCTTGATAACGACTTGTGAAATCTTGTTGAAACATCGCAGTGAAATAAACCATAGTAATTGTTATTCCATAAATAGTGTGTTATTTGATAATGTTCCAATTACTAAATGCCTTTCAAAGAATATAAGTATGTGTTATAGTTTATTGCTCTATCCAGTTACTAAATATAAATGCCTCTTAAAGATTATAACTCAATTTAGTTAAATGAATTTCAACACTGAATGAGTTGAACACATGGCACTATTTACCTGGATGTGTTATGAATGTAAATGTAGGTAATTAAATTTAAAACAACTTATTCAACAGTCATATGGTTAACGACTTACTTATCACATTGTAATTAACGCCAATTATCAACCATTTGGTTGAAACTGCAGCACTATTATAAGACAATTATCATTACACTAATTTGTTATATTAATATACCAGATGTTCATTATAGAAATATGTTTTGTTTATTATCTTAAAATCTGTTAATTATGTATTGAATTGGGAAATCCCTTGAAAATCACAATTGTGAAAAGTGAATCTCTGAAATGGAATATCAGTCCTAATAGGATTCAATTCTGTTGAGTATTTATAAAGATCAGGGGCCGGTTGCTCAAAGCTAAGTTATTTTAATTATCCGTTAAACTCTGACGGACATATCTTGGTAACGTGTTGTTTGTTATCTTTCCGTTAAATTTACTACAGAAAACGCTACAGAATGCTTTATTTTTTATATAAGCATAAATCTGTAGGAATAATTTGCATCACAGAATGTTCGGTGCCTTTATTTCCAGCAACAATCTTTCTCTCCTTTAAATGATATCGGAACTTTGAGCAACCGGCCCCTGATGAATTAAAGACTAATTCCAAACAGGGATGTTAGAAACTTCTGGTATTTTGGTTTGGTTTTTCTCAATTAAAATACAGATGTGACGTCACCCTTTGATGTTGGCGTACCATTATTTCAAATAATCTTACAGGCAACAAATATTAGACTCGTGTGACGTACTTCATTGTAAACGCACGTGCAGAGTGTCTGTATTTTAAGTCGTTTAAAGGTCTTGAGCTTAAGACATTGCATAATATATTGTAAAAACACTCCGACCTCACGTTCCTCTTGTTGTTACAATATATTACTTAATGTCTCGCTCTCGACCATGAAACCACACTTAAATGTTGATTAATCAATTTGAATACATATTATAATTAGCATGGATGCAAATAATGATCATTGACTTTAATCAAAAATTTAACTATCAACTTTTTATGTCAATTGTGTAGTATATTTTTAAACATAAGGATGCCAAGAGGGTGGGTGGGGATGGAGAGGAGGAGCGACAACTACCCCAGACCACAATTTGTACAAGTTCACTTGCGCGGTAGTTGTATGGCATTTTCTTTTGTTCTGTTTTTTATTGCATGACCTTTAGAAATAATATGCAATTAAAACTTAGTTCTTAATGGCCTCCTAATGAAAGGTGTTAAGCTTTAATTGCATTTGATTATTATCTTTGTTGCATATTCTGTATATATTTGCCCACAATTCACATATTTGTATCATTTGCTTGATAAAGACGAGAGTATTCTCGTTGAAACGTCGCGTATCATCAAACTCAGTAATTGTGTATGTATAAGATTGTACCTTGTGTTAATGGGACTCTGATTATCAGCTATGGAAATTCATCGTCCGAATACTTTCACGGACCCCTTTTTCCTAGAAGATCCCATTGACTTCGCAAACCCCAAATTATTTTCATAGTTGGTAAAAATTCATCTAGATGAAGGACTGAATGACAAGTTCAAGCATACCAGTATAATTAACAGGCTTGCTATTACACTAAATATACCAAATCAATATGAGATATAACAGCGTTTTAAGTTATCTCCCTTTATTTTTAAGTTCAAGCTTACCAGTATGATTATAGGCATGCTATTTCTGGTTCATAAAATATAACAAATCAATAGGAGATATAACAGAGTTTTAAGTTATCTCCCTTTAATTTTAATTTATAACCATGATATCATTTATTTATGATATTTGTATTTAGACTGTGATTTGTTATTTATTTAAGATTTATGTGTTGTGATATATATACTTATTCTTCCCTTTTTTCAGTGTTTTTAATTAATAAAACTAGTCATGTATTTTATAAATATCTGTTTATTTCTTATATAACAATGAAATGAGAGAGAGATGAAAGTAAATGATGCCCTATATGGTAGGGCTAGAGAAATGAAATGGGGTTTAACATCCTACTGTTCTGCTCCTCAACTGGGCTAATGAAGATGGGCATACGCCATACAGTGTGCCATGAGGGGGATTTTGCCTGGGCAGTGGTTATATAGCCTACTCTTATATCGATTTGTATGTGCATGGCAATGTTTACACAGGACCTCAGTTTTTCGTCCAGTCTGAACGACTAAACAGCTGTCCTTGTCAGGCCCTCCGTCTGGCATCACTGACTAGGCGAAACCACGCCGGATAATCTGGATTAATGCAGGAATCGAACAGAAAGAGAGAGAGAACTGGGGACTCAAGACAAACTAAGTAATTTCGGGACTAACATGGTTAAGTTTTATTTTAATATTTCGCTAGCACAAAGGAGTCTTTAGCAGTGGGAGAAAACCCAGGAGGTTGGACACATCGCGCACAGACTAACCATTCGACCATCCTACCCCCCTCAATGCAGTAGACTGCTCAAGCAACCTTAATGCATTAGGACGCTACAGCAAACTCAATGCAGTAGGCTGCAACACCAAATTCAATGCAGTAGGAGACTGCAGCAACAAACTCGATGCAGTATTGATAAGGTCCGTGCAGTAAAACACAAGATTCTGTAGTTCGTTGAAAGACAAAGGTACATGTCAATCTATTCTATAAATTTCACCGTCTATAACATTTTAAACTGTCTATGACACCGTCAACCGTCTATATAACATCTTCAACCGTCAACTGTCTATATAACATCTTCAACCGTCAACTGTCTATATAACATCTTCAACCGTCTATATAACATCTTCAACTGTCTATATACCATCTTCAACTGTCTATATAACATCTTCAACCGTCTATATAACATCGTCAACCGTCTATATAACATCGTCAAATGTCTATAACATCTTCAACCGTCTATATAACATCTTCAACTGTCTATATAACATCTTCAACCGTCTATTTAACATCTTCAACCATTTATATAACATCTTCAACCATTTATATAACATCTTCAACTGTCTATATAACATCTTCAACTGTCTATATAACATCTTCAACTGTCTATATACCATCTTCAACTGTCTATATAACATCTTCAACCGTCTATTTAACATCTTCAACCGTCTATATAACATCGTCAACCGTCTATATAACATCGTCAAATGTCTATAACATCTTCAACTGTCTATATAACATCTTCAACCATTTATATAACATCTTCAACCGTCTATATAACATCTTCAACCGTCTATATAACATCTTCAACTGTCTATATAACATCTTCAACCATTTATATAACATCTTCAACCATTTATATAACATCTTCAACAACTGTCTATATAACATCTTCAACTGTCTATAACCTCTTTAACTGTCTATATAACACCGCCAACTGTCTATAACCTCTTTAACTGTCAACTGTATATAACATTGTCAACTGTATATAACCTCTTCAACCGTCTATATAACATCTTCAACCGTCTATAACCTAACATCTTCAACTGTCAACTGTCTATAACATCTTCAACTGTATTTTGTAAATCTTTAAACCATGGATGAAGATGACTTGACTGAAACATAAAATATTACATTTATTATATTATTTATAAAATGCATAATAGGCTATAAGCCAGACAAGTTTAACTATTGTGACCTTAAGGTCAGAGACAGTAAATGATGCTGTGTGGTAGGGCTGGAGACAGTAAATGATGCTGTATGGTAGGGCTAGAGATAGTAAATAATGCTGTAGAGTAAGGCTAGAGACAGTAAATGATGCTGAATGATAGGGCTAGAGACAGTAAATGATGCTGTAGAGTAGGGCTAGAGACAGTAAATGATGCTGAATGGTAGGGCTAGAGACAGTAAATGATGCTGTAGAGTAGGGCTAGAGACAGTAAATGATGCTGTAGAGTAGGGCTAGAGACAGTAAATGATGCTGTATGGTAGGGCTAGAGACAGTAAATGATGCTGTGAAGTAGGGCTAGAGACAGTAAATGATGCTGTATGGTAGGGCTAGAGACAGTAAATGTTGCTGTATGGTAGGGCTAGAGACAGTAAATGATGCTGTATAGTAGGGCTACAGTCAGTAAATGATGCTGTATAGTAGGGCTAGAGACAGTAAATGATGTTGTAAAGTAGGGCTATAGTAAATGATGCTGTATAGTAGGGCTAGAGACAGTAAATGATGCTGTATATTAGGGCTAGAGACAGTAAATGAGGCTGTATAGTAGGGTTAGAGACTGTAAATGATGCTGTATGGTAGGGCTAGAGACAGTAAATGATGCTGTATAGTAGGGCTAGAGACAGTAAATGATGCTGTAGATTTGGGCTACAGACAGTAAATGATTCTGTATAGTAGGGCTAGAGACAGTAAATGATGCTGTGTGGTAGGGCTAGAGACAGTAAATGATGCTGTATGGTAGGGCTAGAGACAGTAAATGTTGCTGTATAGTATGGCTAGAGACAGTAAATGATGCTGTATAGTAGGGCTAGAGACAGTAAATGTTGCTGTATGGTAGGGCTAGAGACAGTAAATGATGCTGTATAGTAGGGCTACAGTCAGTAAATGATGCTGTATAGTAGGGCTAGAGACAGTAAATGATGTTGTAAAGTAGGGCTATAGTAAATGATGCTGTATGGTAGGGCTAGAGACAGTAAATGATGCTGGATAGTAGGGCTAGAGACAGTAAATGATGCTGTAAAGTAGGGCTATAGTAAATGATGCTGTATAGTAGGGCTAGAGACAGTAAATGATGAATAATTTACCGTAAATAATGACTGAACGGAATATTTCAGATGTTTTATGGTTTCTTCCATTCCTGTAGGAGAGTTTATTATTTTTTGACTCATGACATCACTCAACAGAAAGAGACCTGTCAGTGACGACATGACACTTGTCACGCTAGTTGCAGATAAAACACAGCTGTCTGAAAGAGAAAAATATAATCAAAATATCATATCAGGAGAAAATTGCTCGCAATTGCAAACTCAAAACTCTCCATTAGCTACTACTAAATAGTTTTGTCTGCCCAGGTAATCGTTCAAATTTGATTGAACACCTAGTATTACTTCTAGATAATTGGCTACAACTACCAGAACAATATTAACATTCTAACAGGTAAATGTTTCAAGTACATGTTACATCGATTAAAACACAGATCCTATTTCGTTTTAGTTTTTAGAGTTCAAAATTTCGTTTGTTTGTCTTTACTACACTAGGATCTGGAAGAGCTGTTATATTACCGGGTTTTGGTTGAAGTGAGGGATTAGCCCAAAAATTGATCTGTTACAGCGAGTTCTTGGCATACCGAGCACAAAATGTGGGTAAACTACTAGAAAAATCATCACTGATTGATTAATCTATGTGTGACGTCATGTAGTATTGGACATCAAAAGTATACAAAATTTTTTTGGGTATCTTGTGTTTTATCGCTCAGTACATCAAGTGCCAAAAGAATTTCCAAAATAAAAAATTACTTCAGAGAAATAAATGTTTCAATACATGTGCTGTAAATATAAGATTTGATTTGGAGATTTTCTTCTGAATGAAATTGGGTTTGACAGTTCTGCATGATTGGGCTACTGCAAATGGGAGATTTTCTTGTATCTTTGCTTATATTTGTATTATTTATCTGATTTATAGCCTATATATACCTTTTATACTATTGAGTAAGTCAGGAAGATTTTCTGTGATTTCTTTGTTGATATTATTGATATCATCTACAGTAAATGTAACACACGTCTTCTCACTTTCATTCATTCTCTCTCCCATCCTCTAAAAAACAAAATCAAGCATTAGTTTCAAATAATTATAATATATGCTTTTAAACCAGGAACTAAAATCTTCTTGTTCTTCTAGGAGGTGACGCCAGTTCATGTACCATTGACATGAAACTTGTCTTGCTTGTTCCTTGGATAACTGTGCATCCTTTGTTATCACTCCGCAATTCCAAGATAGAGGCAATGGCGTCATGTTCTGTTCATGGTCAATAGTTCGATCATCATCTCAAGTAGAAGTCATTATCATGTCTGACTCTGACTAAGTGCCTAGCACCAGCGGAATGATAGATGCTACTTCACCACATAAAATAATCTGCTTTCTCAATCGTTTTGTGCTAATTTCCTGAAGGACTTGTATTTTAATCCAATTCGACTTATTACAGCATGCATGCTTCTGTTTGCAGGGGACAATTCAATGCTTACTCTGGGTTCCAATTTGTTCCCGCCAATTTTTCTTTTTAATTGTTTAGCTATATATTTCTTACGCAAAAATTTTTAAAAAAAAATCAGTAATTTTTATAACATTTTTATTTACACATGTAGAACAAAAGGTAGTTTTGGTAAATGAATCATACCCTAACCAAGAATTTGCACGTCATGGTAATCAAAGCTTTATGACAAGAAAAATTTATCGCCAATGTTAAAAAAGAATCGCAATACAGGAAAAAGTTATCGCCCAAAAATCTGCCAAATTGAATATTTTATCGCCATAATTGTATTTTTATCGCCATTGGTGGAAATGGAGATCGACAGTGTGAGCGCTGGGACAATCATCATATCTAAAGTGAGCTACGAACCTTTAAAGTTTCATGATAATCACGGTATCGTAAAATTCTTTCAGCAAATATAGAGTCTTCATCATGTTCGAATATAACTTGATTGCGTTGATCTTGTGTAGAAAGAAGAGCTTTATGTAACGAACCATTCTGATACAGTTTCTCTGTCAGATATTTAAACACTGCTTCCGACCAATAGAAATTGTTGCAGATATATTCTAATAATAGCTACAAAAGATATACAAAAAATATAGAATTCAATTGTTTTGATGACTGGGGTCATGGTGGCTAAGTGGGTAAGACGTTGACTCCCTAGCCTGGAGGTCACATGTTTAATCCTTACATTAGAATTTTTCAGCATGGCTTCCCCTTGCTAGTTGTGCAAGACGGAGTACCTGACAAGGACAGCTGTCTAGTCATTCAGATAGGGAGAGAGAAAGAAATGGGGTTTAACCTCCACTTGACACAGACTAGGTCATTTTGGGACTAACACATGGTTTAATTTAATTTCAATAATTCAATTGCGCATACAGGTCTTTAGCAGATGGAGGAAACCGGAGGACCCGCAGAAAACCCACAAGGTTGGACAGGTGACATTCGGATTGGACAGAAAAAAATCTGAGGTCCTGTGTATACATTGGTGTGAACGTTAAAGTTGGAATTCAATATAAGAGTAGGCTGTAGTGCCGCTGCCCGGGCAAACTTTCCCTCCTAGCACAGTGTATATCTTATGCCAGTCTTCATTAGCAGAAAAGTAGGACATTAAACCTCATTTCATTTGACAACCACATTTTCAAGACTTTTTTTTTAGAATTAAAAAAAGCTTGGGTTAAATTAAAATGATATAAGTACCAACCTGTATGCAGTAATTACTGTTTATATGATGGCCCTGGAACAAAAAAAACAATCATTCATCTTAATTCTGGAATGGCCAAGCGTTTAGCGCGTGCGCGTTGTGTCATAATTAAACGGAAGTTTAAGAATGGTTTAAACAAATATGCTTGATCATTTCGAGACTAATATTTGTTTGTGTGTAGGAGTCTTTAGCAAGGGTAGAAAACTGGAGGACCCGGAGGAAACCCACAAGAAGACGTTACTCCTTGTCACGTACAAGCAGAGAAATGACTCAATGAAAAGACACCTTCTGTTCCAAAGTGCACATGCTAACCATTCGGTCACCCACCACCGGCCTAGTCGTTCGGATGGGACAAGAAACATTGGAGTGCACGTAAAAGATCTCTTGGCAGTTGGAATTCAAAATAAGAGTAGGCCGTAGCGCGCTGCCCTGGAAAAATTTCCCTATCAGCACACTGTATGGCATATGCCCGTCTTCCATTAGCCCAAGCTGGGTGCATAATAGTAGAACGTTAAACCCCATTTCATTCATTCATTTCACCACCCTCCTCATCATAAAGTGAAAGGCTGAGCCATAGACTGTGCCTCACAACCATTTGATTCAATTCATATTTTATAAAAGCTGAAGAGTGAAGATCCTTTCAGAGATTCAACTTTAACAATATGGTAGTTTGTAGGGGATCAATCAGCCCTTTAATAATTATCAGCCATTTTAAAGAATAATCTGAAATATTTATTTTACCTTAGTTTTTTGTGAACAAAGTTGAGATATAAAAGTAGCAGCCATTTTTCTGACATCTACATCTTCTTCGTCAATTAACTGTAAACACGCCTCCAATAAACTACGAATAAATGAAAATGAAATGGCGTTTAACGTCTTACTATTTTGCTCCGACTGGTTTAATGAAGATGGGCATAGGCCATACAGTTTGCTATGAGGGAAATTTTGCCTGGACAATGGCGCTAAGGCCTACTCTAATATCAAATTCCAACTGCCAGGGGATCTTTTTGCATCCAATCTGAATGACTAGATAGCTGTCCTTGTCAGGCCCTCCATCATGCACCACTGACAAATGAAAACCACGTTGGAAAAGAATTAAATTTTAAAAGACTGTTATAAATATGAAAACTTCATCTAAAATCTACAACTACTGACTTAGAACATGTGCATTTTCTAAACAGGACCTTTTCTAAGAAATAAACTGTCACATTTAATGAAAAAATCAAAACCCTAGCTGATCGGCTAATAATCAGTGAATATAAGAACCAAGTATTTAAATACTTTCTAAATGACAATATCATTAACGATGTTTAGAATCAAAGTAATCAAAGTAACCCTTTCACTACTAGTGTTATTGGGTTACCACATACAAATTTTCTAGATTAGATTAGAATATCAATTGATATTCCTATAAGAGATTCATCTTTCACAAGGGCTGCAAAATAACGTTCCACAGTTTTAAATCTAAATTTCAGCTATCAATCTCAAAGACTCTTTCATTTTTATGAGAGAGAGAGAAAAAGAGAGAGAAATGGGGTATAATGCCAAGACGCCAAGTCTATATAAACTAAGTCAATTCGGGACTAATATATGGTTTAATTTTATTGCTATAATTCACTTGCATGTAGGGGTCTTTAGTAGTGGGAGGAAACAAGAGGACCTGGAGAAAACCCATGTGGTTGGACAGGCGACCCTACTCTGTCGTGTACAACCCTGGATTTGAAACCATGCCGGTTGACTCAATAACAGGCTTTATGATACACATGCACGCGTTAACCATTCAGCCATCCAACCCCCCTCATTTTTATGTGATGATCATTTTAACATACCTTACAACACAACTATCGTAGGATTTATCTTTCGCTGCTGCGGCCATATTTAATATTACATCACCAGCCAATAATAAACATTTAGTAGCAGCCAATCGGATATCTTCATTTTCATCAGGATTACTGGAATTTTCTACATGATGACACCAATCACTGATCTCCTTACTACAAACAGAAAAAAACAGATAAAAAGGAATTTTTCAAAAATGAAATCATGGGTATTACTTTCTTGCGATATTTGCTAGGGACAATGTATAGTCGTTCGAATGGTATGAAAAACTGAGGTGCTGTGTACACATTGACGTGCACATATACAATCCCTTGGCAGTTGGAAAAGTATATCCCAAAAAGACAGTTGCGTTCAAACAATCTAAATCAGCTAGTGATACCAAAGAGCATTTGCTGTTGCTGTTGCTGCTGTTGAACTCCGTTTTGTTACTTCTTTATCAAACTTCAAATCTCGATTAAAGACTCATCTTTTTAAAATTCACTATAGAAATTGACAAAAACTTAGAGCCAAAAGACCTTTGTTTAGTTATAAGCGCTACGAGCACGATTTGTGGATTTGGCGCTATATAAATGGACATATTATTATTATTATTATTACAAGAGTAGGTCGTAGGGCCTACCGCCGTAGTACAGGCAAATTTCCCCTCACTGTATATGGTGTATGCCTGCCTTCATTAACCCAGTCGGAGCAGAATAATAGGGTGTAAAACCCCATTTCATTTGTGATGGCAATGATAATTATGATTAATATTAAATATTAAACGGCATTTAAGTTTCTTGTATTAAGTTTTAGTTGGGGTTTCCAACTTCTATATTAATATTTATAGACAACCAATTAAACACCCTAGTACTTGTAGACATGGGAGAGAAATGGGGTTTAATATCCACTCGACACAAACTATATCATTTTGAGGTCATTTCGGGACTAACATTTGTATCGATTTTATTTAAATAATTCGCTTGCGTGTAGGGGTCTTTAGCATCAGGGGAAAACCAGGGGACCTAGAGAAAACCCACAAGGTTGGACAAGAGACCCTACTCCTTGTCACGTACAACCAGGGATTCGAAACCATGCCAGTTGACTCAATGACAGACCCTCTACCCCCCCCCCACTTGTAGAGATACAGTATGTCACATACCTACCTGTTTATTGTTTCAGGTGATGTATTTATTAAACGAGATATTAGACGACCTTCAACAGGTAATAGATGATGGAACAAACTTCTATCATGGTTAAACAACGATCTAAGATCTGTAACATCAGTACCAACACAAGATTTATTCTTTAATCCGATATCACACAGTAAAATTAGAATCATCTTCACGTTCAGATTATTTCTTTCTTTACTGAGTAGTTTCCACAAACATGTCTGAAATTTGGAAAACATATATTAAAGATACATTATGGGAGATTAGATACAGAGTGGGCAGTTATCACTATAATAGTTCAAAACAAGATAACGTAATGGTAAATTGCTGAACTGAAATTTTAGTGATTAAATTTTCAGTCTATCACAGAGTAAAATTAGATTGTTTCTATCTTTATTGAGCAGTTTCCACAAACATGTCTGAAAATAGGAAAAATTATTAATGTCTTTAACCATTTATTATCAATTGAACACCTACTGCATCCTCCAGCTCGTGATCAAACCACCGATGCTATTGGCAAGGGTTAAACAAAGGACCACTTGGTTAATCAGCTAGCGCCTTAATCAAAGTGCCAGCATTGTTCCAATAATTCGCTTGCGAATAGGGGTCTTAAGCAGTGGGAGGAAACTGAAGTGCCCGGAGGAAACCCATGAGGTTGAGAAGGCACCCCTATCTCCATGTCACATACCCTCACACCAGGGTCGAAACCACAGCCGCAAGCCAGAGGTGGCTGTGCAGCTAGAGGTTGAAGCGGGGCACTCTAGACCACTAGGCCAACCGCCATTCCAAATTAGAAAATAAAAAAATATCATAGTTTGAATAAAATAAAATGAAATTGAGTTTAACATCCTGCTGTTCTGCTCCGACTGGGATCATGAAGACGGGCATTTGCCTGAAGAACAGAACTATGACCTTTCCAATATCGAACTCCAACTGCCAGGGGATCTTTTACGTGCAAACCAATGTGTACACAGGACCTTCGCTTTCCGTCTCATCCAAACGACTAGACAGCTCTCCTTGTCAGGCCCTCAGTACCGCACTTCAGAATATCTCGATGAACTTTTGCGGCCAATGCAGGGATCAAACCCAGGATCTCCATATTAGCGAGCCAGCCCCCAAGACAGAATAACTCAACGTTTACTAACCTCTATAGTCATCCAGTCTAATTCTAAATTATTAGTTAAATCTAACTGGAGTTGTTTAAGACTTGATGATCTAATATCATGACTTCCTGTAGTAAGACAGTTTATATAAAATGAAAGTAGATTGTTTGTATCATGTCTATATAAGGCAACACCTACATCCACCACAGACGATTCATATAAACTTTTACCTATCTGAAATAAAATATAAATATCAATTACTTTATTTATTCATGGCAGGGGCGGATCCAGTAATTTTTGAAGGAGGGGGATTTGCCAGGTACCTGTGACAATGTATCCCCCATCCTCCCCTGGCTTGAAATTGTTTGAGAAATTCATGGTCTCTCTCGTCATTTTGGCATATAAACATCCTACACATAAAGCTTTTTAAACAGAGAAATCCAACATCTCGTTTGACGTCAATTTTAATTATGAATTAACACGATGACATTGTGATTCAATTTCATTGATGCAAATCATTAATTTTGATATCACATTGCATGCTCATCCCATTCCACCATCTGATAATGGATAAAAAACAGCCAAGATACTTTCTCATTAAAAATTCTGCATCTACATCCTCCCCTGGTTATGGTTAATTAGCTATTACTTGTTTTTGTATTGAAAACGTTGAGAGAAACTCAACGAAATATCGCTTTAATTAAAATAGTTATTATGTTTTTTGTGTTAATTATGGCTTGTTATAATGTAGGACTGTTGTGGGTTGGGGAGGGGTTGGATGGTCAAATGCTTAGCGCGTGCGCACTGTATCATAAGGTCGGTCATTGAGTCACCCCATTTGAAAGACTAAACAGCTATATTTGTCAGAAGTGCTCTGTCTTGCACAAATGACAAGGGGAAACCACGCCAGATAATCTGGATTACTTCTCTCGGCCAACATCACAATCGAACATGGGACCTCTAGGTTTACAAGCCAACATCTTACTCACTGAGCAACCCTGGCTTCATAGGTAAAAAGAGAGAGAGAGAGAGAGAGAATAGAGAGACAGAAATGGGTTTTTTCATCTACTCAACACAACTAGGTCATTTCTGGACTAACATATGGTTTAATTTTATTTCAATGATTCGCTTGTGCGTAGGGGTCTTTAGCAGTGGGAGGAAACCGGAGTGCCCGGATGAAATACGTAAAAAGACTTACCGGTACTGTTAAAGTTTGTGGTTGGTGTTTAGCAGAAGCTGTTTTTATTAAACCATTTAAAATATCTTTAACCGTTGTATCACAGGGGTACATGGAAACAAGATGGCTGACTATATGACAGAATTTCAAGCTCAGCAGACGACATGTTACAGATGATGACATCAACCAGGATCGAGACAACATTTTCTTAATAATCTGATTTGATGATTCTTTCCTACAAAAAATAGCTTTTACATTAAAATGAAATAAAATGGTTTTTCTTTATCAAATTCTCTTAGGTGCATACAAACAAATACATGAGTGGATCTCTATTTATTGTCCAATCTGACTTATTAGACATTTTTTCCTTACCAGGCTCTCTGTCCTGCACTACTGTCAACGAAAAATCAGACTGGAAAGTCACAAAAGTTTTTCAGCAAAAACCAGGATCAAAAAAGAGGCTTTCTGGTAAGTAAGCCAGCAACATAACTTACTCATGGAGCCACTGCGACTCCTGTTTCTATATCAGCATTAATATCTATAAAGTCCTGGATGGTAAATCGTACTTATATTGACTTTCTTCCTTCGAAAATTATGTGTAGATTTAGTATTTGAAATTATAACCCTTGAGCCATTTAGAGATTGAGTACAATGTAATGAAATGAAATAGGGTTTAACGTCATACTGTTCTGCTTCGAACTAGGCTAATGAAGATGGGCATACATCATGCAGTTTTCTATGAGGGAAATTTTGCCCGGACAGCGGCACTATTGGAATACAACGACTGGTTTGTTACATGTATAGCACAACATTTTGACATGTCTTCAAGGGATTGTATGCCATATAAAACAGTTGCGTTTCAAAAAAAACCAAACTCACTTTAAGTTTCTATTGCGGAGTAGTTTTTCAATCAAAATAAGATGTCCATGTAACTGGTTATGATTTGAGAGTTCTTCAATTGATGTGGGTATTCGTTCAATGAGTTCGTTTATCCAATCATCTGTCTTGTCTAGAGATATCAACGCCACCATGGAAAGAGCAGATAACTCTCGTAGTGAATAGATGGGATTACACAGCAGACACGATACCCTCTTTCTGAATTCTTCTTGACTGAAATACAAAAACCATTACTGTTTCAATATTGTCAATGGACACTGTAATCCAGGGCCTGATTCCTAGAAAATTCTAAAAGTTACATTATTCAAGAGCTAAATCTGCCTATTGCAGGTCTTAGTTTAGGCTTCAGATGTTATAGAAATTATAAATTAGATCTTCATTTAGACAACAAGCCCAAAATCAACTCTTTAGACCCACGGATGGCTAGGCTACAGCTTGGATTTTAATAGGAATTCACTGACTAATTTAATCAAATATGGTGCCCAAGCTCCGTAAGTTCACCGTTATGTTGACATCCGAAAACTGTCCATAAAAGGCAGTGCTGGTCGAGGCTATTTTGGCGTCATTAGATACCATTTTAACATGGCATATAGCGCTTGATAAACGAGATTATGTAGGTGGAGTTAACGCCTGTCACTCAAACGATCGGACATTGTCGGAGAGGGTGAAGATGCATTTTGCCCCTATTTCTAGTCAAATATTATAACGCTGATAACTCTGTTCAGAATAAAGTAATTTGACTGAAATTTTTAATATATTTGTCTTTGATCATCATCTAATTTTGAACTGTCATAGCAAGAATGGCCAACTCTTTGAAAAATATCCCATAATGTAACTTTAAGCATGTTCTTGTGCTTAAATCTTAAGAGACTTTGCATTTAAGTAAAATTACCTTTTTTTGTGTTCCCAGAAAATTCTTAAGAACGTTCTTGTGCTTAAATTTTAAGTAGACTTCATTGTAAGCACAAGAATGTTATTATGCGTTCCAAGAAAAAACTTATGCACAACTTCGTTCTTAAACATAGCCAATCTAAGTCCCAAGCAAGGTATAGGGCTTGCTTACCATGACTTAATTCATAATTGTCACAATGTCATCTCTGTCTACACACAAATTTTGAAATTTTGCCATGGATAAGATTGTAAACACAAGATATAATCTGTTATATTTTTTAGTGGCTACCATTAGAATATAATGAGTTCACCGGTATGTTTACTTACAGAGAGAGAGAGAAATAGGGGTTTAATGTCCACTCGATACAAACTAGTTCATTTTGGGACTAACATATGGTTTAATTTTATTTCAATAAATTGCTTGCGTGTAGGTGTCTTTAGCAGTGGAAGGAAACCAGAGGACCTGGATAGAACCCACGAGGTTGAACAGGCAACCTTACTCCTTGTCACGTACAACTGTGGAATCGAATCCACGCCAGTTGACTCAATGACAGTCTTTATGATACAGCTCTCCTTTGCTATCCATTCGATCTCCAGCTACTTGTCTTCACCTCTGCTTGTGACCTATCAAAATCTTACTGTTACTGTATGCAAAGCTGAATATAAGTTTAGTTACATCTTAACCAATAATTATCATCTCGCTCTAGACACAAATTCACAAAAACATTCTTTCTAATTGAACTACCATGTTCAAACTTAGTGTAGGTGTTTTATAAGGTGAATGTTTTGATGGTGTTCGATGTAGAACATGGTCTGCTTACTCTCAGAATACTGTCAACACGAATTTACTGGTTAGTTTACTTACAGAAACAAAGTAAGATAGTAAGCTGGCACTGCCAGGCAGGATACGCCCACATTTTCGATAGATGGATAGAGGACAAGCAATACTGAAAGTGATTTTTCCTACAATCAAAGGCCATAATTCATTAAGTTACAATTTGATATGCGCAAATATCGAAAAGAATCAAGATCTTTAGGTTATAAACATGCATTTTAAGTTTCATCAAAATCAAATTAAAATTGTGACCTCTACAGGGCCAACAACTTTAATATGCCATATTTTTACACTATTCGCGTACAAACAGCTGCCATTTTGTCTGGCAATTATGGTCTGATTTTCTAGAAATTCGAACTCAACCTTCAGTAGGGTGTAATGGTGAAAGAGCCAAACGTTTTTTTAAATTGGATATTAATCGTGACCTCCAGAGGGACCATAGGGGATTTTTCGAAACAATCAGGGGCCATAATTCAGGAAGTTACGATCCGATATGCGCAAAGATCTTTGGGTTATAACCATGCATTTCAAGTTTCATCAAAATCGAATTAAAATTGTGACCTCTACAGGGTCCACAACCTTGATATACCATTTTTTTAACAGTATTCGCCTACAAATGGCGGCCATTTTGTATGGCAAATTTTGTCTGATTTTCCCGAAATTCGAACTCAACTTTCCTTAGGGGGTAACGGTGATATAATTAAACGTTTTTTCAAATCGGATAATAATTATGACCTCCAGAGGGACCACAAGCTAAACAAAGGTGATTTTGTGTATAAACAGGGGCCATAATTCAGGAAGTTACGATTTGATATGCGCAAATATCGAAAGGAATCAAGATCTTTGGGTTCTAACCATGCATTTCAAGTTTCATCAAAATCGAATTAAAGTTGTGACCTCTACAGGGTCCACAACCTTGATATACCATTTTTTAACAGTATTCGCGTACAAACGGCGGCCATTTTGTATGGCTATTTTGGTCGGATATACCCGAAATTCGAACTCAACATTTGTTAGGGTGTAACGGTGATATAATCAAACGATTTTTTTAAATCGGATAATAATTGTGACCTCCAGAGGGACCACAAGCTAAACAAAGGCGATTTTGCGTATAATCAGGGGCCATAATTCAGGAAGTTGCGATCCGATATGCGCAAATATCGAAAGGAACCAAGATCTTTGGGTTCTAACCATGCATTTCAAGTTTTATCAAAATCGAATTAAAATTGTGACCTCTACAGGGTCCACAACCTTGATATACCATTTTTTAACAGTCTTCGCGTACAAACGGCGGCCATTTTGTATGGCAATTTTGGTCCGATTTTCCCGAAATTCGAACTCAACCTTCCTTAGGGTGTAACGGTGATATAATCGAACGGTTTTTCAAATCGGATAATAATTGTCACCTCCAGAGAAACCACAAGCTAAAATAGGTGATTTTTCGGACAATCAGGGGCCATAATTCAGGAAATTACGTTCCAATAGGCGCAAATATCGAAAGGCACCAAGATCTTTGGGTTATAAACATACACGTCAAGTTTCATTAAAATCGGATCAAAATTGTGACCTCTATAGGGTTCACAAGCTAAAAACGTGATTTTTCGTACAATCAGGGGCCATAATCCATGAAGTTTCAATCCGATACATGCCAATATCGAAAGCAGCCGAGATCTTTTGGGGATAAAGCTATATTTCAAGTTTCGTCAAAATCGGACAAGAATTGTGACCTGTAGAGGGTCCACAAACAATTGTGGACGGACGTCCGGACGGACGGACGGACGTCCAGACGGACAGGGGCGACGACATAATACGTCCACATGAAAATGTGGGCGTATAAAAATGGGGTTTAATGTTCTACTGTTCTGCATTTACTTACAGGCTATTATCTCCAGGTGAAGGCGAGAGACTGGATAATATAGTCAACACTAGATATAAGGTAGGGTGGAGTATATCATCCAGTCTTACAACACAATCATCTAACTTGTTCAACAGAAAGGCTGGTAAATCAGGATAATGGGCAGATAATTCAATCAAGGTCAGACAACTCCCACTGCCTTTAGGACCAAACATTCGAACAATCAGTGTACCTGTTAAAAGAGATTAAACATCAAGTGTCCCAGAAGTACTTTGTTAACCTTTTGCATTAAGAGAGAGAGAGAGAGAGAGAGAGAGAGATGGGGTTTAACATCCACTTGACACAAACTGGGTAATTTCTGGACTAACATATGGTTCAATTTTATTTCAATAATTCGCTTTTGGGGTAGGTGTCTGTAGCAGTGGGAGGAAACCGGAGGACCAGAGGCATGAAAGGCGACTCTATCACGTACAACCGGGATTCGAAACCATCCTTTTGCGTTAAAACAAAATAACTAAAAAATATTATTAGCCATCATCATTTCCCTACTTTTCAAAAAACTTTTATAGCAGCCCTTGCCAATAACTGGATTCTTAGCCCCTGTAGTAGAAAAGATAGGTTGCCAGGCAACAAAACATACACCCAAAGTGGCTAAATCCTCCTAGCGGTTGACAAGGGTTGTCGCATATTTATTCTTTTGTAAGTAATGGGGGGGCATTTGCAAGACAGTTTTATACAGTCAGATGTCATTTAAAGAAAGAGTTTTACACAGATCAGATTATAATCGTTTGAGGGTTCATAAGGTTCTACAAACTGAAACAAGGGCCTTAACTCTGGAGGTAATATACAGGAGAGGCGAGGCTAGGACTCGAATAACCAGTGTGGTAGTTATAATCAAGGCACTTGTTAAAACTACAACCATTGATAACTTCGCTCGAAATAAAGTAATATGAATGGAAATTTTCAATATTTTCAATTTCCATTATCTTCTTACTAAACAACTGTGAGGACGCATTCCTAATAGCCCATGACGGTGATTCAAAGCTTTCGACAACCAGTATTATCATTTTACTATATAATGGCATGAGACTTGATGACAGAGTACTATCACTGAACACAGCTTTCAGTATATTCAGGGCATGAACGGCTGGTAAATCCTGTCTATGATCCCAATCAGATGGAATAGGCTCTGATGCCAAGACATATAATTTATCAAGGGTGTCATCGATTAGAACATTCTGAAATACAAAAAATAAGAAAAGAAATGAATGAATGAATGAAATGGGGTTTAACGTCCTACGCTTAAGCGCCTGACCTGGGCCAATTAAAGATGGGCATACGCCATACAGTGTGCTATGAGGGTAATTTTTGCCCGGGCAGCGGCGCTACGGCCTACTCTTATATCGAATTCCAACCGCCAAGGGATCTTTTACATGCACTCCAATTTGTACACGGGACCTCGGTTTTTCGTCCCATCCGAACGACTAGGCAGCTGTCCTTGTCAGGCCCTCCTTCTGCATCACTGACAAGGGGAAATCACGCCGGAATATCGAGATGAACTTTCTCGGCCAATGCAGGGATCGAACACTCCACCTCCAGGCTAGTGAACCAGCGCCTTATCCACTTAGCCACCGTGATCCCCAGAAAAGAAATGGAATGGGATTTAATGTCCTATATTTTCTGAACCAACTAGGCTAATGATGATTGACAGTTATAATGATAAGTTTTGCCAAGGCAGTGGATTTTCGACTGTAGCTCCCATGTGAGTATATAGTATCTGTTTACATTTTTTAATTCCTACCATTAGAATATGATGTGCAGTGTGCTATGAGGGTAATTTTGCCAAGGCACTGGCATTTCCACCATGGCTACCATGTACGTATTTGTTTATATTTTTTAACTGCTACCATAATTTAACCATAATTTAACTGCTAACATAATTGGCAGTGAGCTACGAGGGTATAAGGGTAATTTTGCAAAGGCAGTGACGTTTATGATGTACATGCCTGTTTATGTTTAAGACCTTAATGGGTAGTGTTTATGAGGGTAATTTTCCTACCATTATAACATGATGGGCTATGTACTATGAGGGTAATTTTGCCAAGGCAGTGAAGTGTTCAATGTACATATCTGTATATATATTTTAACTACTAACATAAGAATACAATGGACAGTGTGTTAATTATGAGGGTAATTTTGCCAAGGCAGTGAAGTGTTCCAATGTACATATCTGTATATATATTTTTTAACTCCTCAGGCCTTATTTGCTACCCTTGTAAAATGACGAGATTATTATTATTATTATTATAACTACTACCATAAGAATACAATGAACAGTGCTCTATGAGTGTAATTTAACCAAGGCGGTGCATACCTGTTTATATTTTTTAGCTGCTATCATTAGAACATGGACTATAATAGGTAAACCTGCTGACCGTCTGGTTATAGACGCCATCTTGTCACTACTCTCTAAACTTGTAAATACCTGATGAAATCAAACAATAAAACTGAATTTATACAATTGGTATTGAAACAATTTATTCATTTCGTTTAGAGCAACATACCTATTGCTAGGTACGTTCCTACTGTCACGATTTATGCCATGACTGAAAAATCGCGGATTAATCATGGTGATCCTATCGGGTCTTATCATGTTTTGAGGTCTGTTGTAGCAATCGTATTGATTGTATCTGCACGTACAAGATCTTGGACTCAATAGGAATAATCCTGCCATAACGAATCGTACGACAGTATTCCTTAACGTAACTAAACCTCTAACTCAATATTATCCATAACACTTGAAGTTAAAAACACGAATTATAATTCAATATTGGTCCATTTCCATAAGTTTTTCTAGGTTGGTCTGCAATTCCTTAACTTATTGCTACGGCATCTCTCTTTAAAACTGACACGTGAACTATGGTGTCCAATCAGAGGTTGTGACACAAACGACCTGGCAACCTCCACAGAAACCATGACATTGAATGAACTCTGAACTTTGCAACTCGATCATTACAGGTAGACATTTTTGCTGTACTTAGTAATTGTGATGATCGACGAATGTGATAGGCTCTCCAGTTAGGATAAAAGAGAGAGAGATTGGGTTTAACGACCACTCGTCACAAACTAAGTCTTTCCGGGCCTAACATATTGTTTAATTTTATTTCAATAATTCATTGGGGTCTTAAGCACTAGGAGGAAACTGGAGGACCCTACTCCTTGCCATGTACAAACAAGGATTCGAAACCATGCCAGTTGACTCAATGACAGGCTTTATGATACAGCGGGCAATTGCTAACCATTCGGCCATAACCCCCTCCCTGCCCCAGTTAGGATAATATGCAGGGGATTACGTGATGGGCTTGATAAGAGAGTTAAAACGAGATCAAGTCTTCTCTTAAAGATCAATGGTCAAATATCATTACCCGAACAGAAAAAGCACAGAAAATTTTTTTAAAAAATAGAAAATAAAAAAAACCCCAAAAATTATAAATGACTACTAATAAGAGTGTCTCCCAGTGGCGGTAGTCGGGAAACAAGTTGGGTTACCAAAGTAACCAAACTTGGCAAACTCTATTCCTTTACCAACTAGCTAGATTATTAACGAAGAGAATAAAGACTATACAAACCTTCAACAGAAGAGAATAAGGAATGCTTTTTAATTCTGGCTGCGACGAGTTCATCAAGGTTAAACAGAATTTCATCAGTCCATTTCTACATCCTTCTATAGCGCCCTGTAAACACACACAAACACTCAAGTTATACTCTTCAAACCAAATAACATACAATAAAGATGCATTATGTTAGATTTTGATAAAGAACTTGCTGTTCTTGCTAAAAAAAATTCTAAAATAGATAATGCAAATTGAATATATTGAAAATGTCAGTCAAATTACTTTATTCTGATCCTTGGTGTTTTAGCTTTTGTAGGATATATAACAATCTATATTTTATCAAGCAGTCTTTTTTTTAAAAGTTCCTCAACGGCATGGGGTGGCCATCCTAGATTATGGGAAATGGACGTGTGACAACGATAAAGTCCTGAAAATTTCAGAGCATTATCTTTAATAGTTACAGTGCCATTTAAAAAACAAATATTTTCTCATTTAATTGGAGCCACCCCCCTTAAATGGAACATGTGTTCTAATTCATATAATATCTTGACTATTCATGGCTAAATCTATATCTTAAGACCAGCTCAAATTTTGTTAATGTCGCTGAAATGTAAATAAGGTTAGGGCATGTGATTGTTTGCGGAGTTTTGTGGATAAGGTTTAAGAATTTGGGGAGAGGTCTAAGTCCAGGGTTAGGGTTGGGATTAGCCTTATTATTTAGTAGTAATCGAATATCCGCTGGTCTTTAAAAAAATTACCTGCAATAGGCAGATTAAACTTTTTATCTCAAGGCAAATATTATACTTACTCTGTGCCGACAGTTGGTCAGAACTTTGAGGTAAATATCTCGAATCTGATTGGCCATTAGTTCTACGTTAATTGAACGTGAATCGAGAACAGTTGTAAGAACTTCACCGAGACTCGTACAGCACGTCTACAATTTAAAATAAAAAAAGAGAGGTATTTACATATCACGTCACTAAAATAGAAAAATCCACAAAAACAAGAAATAATCTGTCTGCGGCTTAACAAGCTTTATCACGTTTAAAGGGACAATCCCGAATTAAACAGGGGCTCAAAAAAATAGTCTGAGAATGTTTAAAAAACATCAAAATATAGGGGAATGGTGTATTTACCATGTCTCAAAATTTCAACTCAAAATATTGAGTCGTTTGGACGTGAACGCCAAAACTGCTTATCCGGACAAGTAACCCTTTTAAGATTCCGGGTCCAGTGTTTCGTTGGGTGACCTTATAACCGATTACGGTTACTTGAGAGGGTTATGCAGTGAATAACCCATGTGTCGAAAACAAATATCGGGATAAGCCCTTTAATAGATTTAAAACAACAGTAAACATTCGGTGGGACACTTCGTACCCCCCATACAAAGCATGTGAGTCTGTACGTACCCTCAACATTATCTGTGAAGTAAATTCAAATTTTAATACTATACATGTATTAAAACAAACATAACTAATGTCAGTTGAGTGGTATTCTAAACTTGGTCCGAGTGGTCTTATTAATTTGGATGAGTGGTCTCCGCGTGGGGCGGGTAGTCTCTTTGGGATGAGTTGTCATACATTCAGGCAAGCAATGTACCTTATATGAAGTGCTTTTACAATGGTAGGGTGCCCCACCATAAATAAATATCTCCAAATATCTCGACAATTACTCTACATTATTTATACATATACCAAGCCTTAAATCAGTTCCACACAATTATAGTCACCAAATAAACGACCATGCTGTACTTAATAAGCTAATGATCATTTAATCATATAAATACTAGACTGAAAACTGGTTCCAAGTGTTGTCCATAACATCCAGCACTTTTTTAGTAAAAGACAGGTTACTTGCCCCTGTTTTGACCTTAGTCTTGCTTAACCAGTCTACCAATCATTCTACGTTTGATTGACATGTCGGGATAATCAAGACTATATTAAATAAAGCTGGAACAAGAAATTGAATTTAGAAATTAGCACGTCTGTCAACTCAACACCTGTTTTAAGAAACTTGTAAAAGTAAATCGAAACTGCTGCTAGTATCATGTTCCGGCCTAAACCAAGCGTTTCAGAGATATTATTTCTACTAAACCAAACGATAGCACTCCTAACGGTACAGTTAATAATAAAGCAATTTAAAAAATAAAACAAACGTAATTTCTAAAGCTTCTTTAATAACAAAGAAGCTAATTTTACTGCTATTCGAAATAGTCAACAACAGATTTTTTAGGGCTCTAATAGCTGAAATATTTGTACAGAAATGCACGTGCCGTGGCTATTTATAGTCTCATACACTCCGGCGCTGACCTATTATCATAGTTGGAGACACAGCCACCCAAGCATGCACGTGGCCGTGTCGAGACCAACTTTTTGTAGAGCAAGGGGCATCCTAACAATGGTAGGTTTTTTAGCAGCTACTGTGGACCAAGTGGTACATGAAATCAGAAGGTCTGTCATTGAGTCATGTGTCAAGTTGTAGCTTTTCGTTGACATTGATCAGATCAAAAATAAATGTCAAATGAAGGAAAGCTGATGTTTCGACTAAGACCATGTGACTATATTAATGTTTGTATAAACAAGGCCCGATTTCACTATACATGTACATATATATATAAATACCTTGAGATTTACCCAGCACCATGACAACAAACATTGAAATTCAGGGGAGAGAACTGTGTTATCAGATTGACAGTCAGTTACCATAGTTTCTATAGCCGAGCCAAGTTCCGCAAAAGAAAAACAAGTCTCTGAAAAATAAGAAATTAAACAATAGTAAAATAAATAGTTGCTCACAAAGCATAATTTACATTTAAAACAATGCATTCCATTACAAATGACAAAATATACAATGCAATCCATTATAAATGGCAAAATATACTATTTTAATTTTTAGTCCCGAAATGACCTATTTGTGTTGAGTGGACGTTAAACCCCATTTCTCTCTCTCTATTTTAATTTTTCATAGACATTTGGCAAATATAGTTATCTCCCCTTTAAGCAAAAAGTTCATAAATGTTTGTAAATTCTTGTATTTCGGAATATCTTTTTTAATTTCCAAATCGAATCATAAACCAAAATTATAACTGTCCATACTCGTATATCATTCACTGAGATATAAACATACTTGATAAATAGAATAATTTTTAACTTTACATAGATATTCAATTATCAAATTTTACTACAACCATTATTTTGTGAGTAAAGAATCCAGCCCCTTTATAACTGTGAGAGATGACTGATTATTCTTGTACTACCTTGGTAATCTGTGATGGGGCTACACACAGGGTACTTGTTACTCGACCACGCCCTAGGGAAAGTCCCCAGACCCTGGGTAGAGATACCACAAGTTGACTTGTCAGCCCCACCCCCTCTAGATTACTACACTGTGATACCCTAGGGTTGAGTTCTAGATTGGTGGGGTGTTCGTCACAACACAGTGATACAGATAATGTTAAACATAACATGTACACAATGGGGCTTACGTCTAGGTAGTTCATTTTTTTTAACACACAAATGAAATCTTTAAGAAAAGTATCCAGAAACATGGTGTCCTAGGTAAATTTTCTTATTTCTTTCTTATTCTGCTCATAAGACATTAAACACCATTTCATTCCCAGTTTGAAGGCTTTGAAACTTGGCTTTAAAGGAGCTAAATCGCTAACATTTGGGACCTAGAAATTCACACAAGTGGGTCGCAATGCATATAATACTGTAATATGAATGTATATAAAATGATTTACATTCAATGGTTTCCATTTTTATTTCAATTTCAAATCAGTTATGTTCAACGAAATGAGCCAGCAATCGCAATCAAGTGCACATTTCTAGCGTCAAGTTATTCCAGTCTATATAACTCCGTTTGGTTTGGTGCAATGTTTCTAGCCTCGTCTCTAGAGCCTCTCAATACAACTCGGGCTGAAGCCCATTATGGTAAATGATTCGTGTACCAACGTTAAAAAAATATTTTATCGGATATCAGAAGCTCATTTTTTCCCGGTAAGTCTACATCATCAATGTTGATTTAAATTAACCAATAATTCATGTTTTCGATGTCAAAGATTTTGGAGGATTTTGAGTTACAGACTTCGGTCCTTTAATTTAATCAATTACTTTTTGGTACAGCTTACGATTCCCTTCAAGCTTCTTGCCATATATGATCAAAACCAGAGTGGAATCAAGGTAGCTTAACAACTAGGAGCTTAGGAGCTTAGGAGGTGAGAGAGAGAGAGAGAGAGAGAGAGAAATGGGGTTTAACATCCACTCAACACAACTAAGTCATTTCGGGAGTAACATATGGTTTTAATTTTATTTCAATAATAATCTGATTGCATGTAGGGGTCTTTAGGAATGTTAGGAAACCAGAGGACCGGTATAAAACCCACGCGGCTAGACAGGTAACCCTATTCCTTATCACATGATACAATGAACACCTGCCATCCACTCCCCACCCCTTGATGAAGCAGAAAAGTAGGATGTTCAAACGTTCAACCCGATTTCATTTCACAAACCGAATTATCATTACCTGCTGTTTTACCACCAGACATAACTAACAACATTATATCTATAATTCTAACACAAGATGTCACCACTTGTCTTACTACATCATCCAATGATTCATCAGTATTATCATCATGTGACATCATATCCATCACACAGAATGTTATAGCCTGGACAAGTCCTGTAAATACAAAAATCAAATTTAAAAATCACCGCACAACAGAGAGAAAGAGAAATGAGGGTTAAGGTCCACTTAACGAATGAATGAATGAAATAGGGTTTAACATCCTACTATTATGCACCTAACCTGGGCTAAGCCATACAGTGTGCTATGAGGGAAATTTTGCCCGGGCAGCAGCGCTACGGCCTAGTCTTATATCGAATTCCAACTGCCAAGGGATCTTTTATGTTCACTCCAATGTTGTACCCGGGACCTTGGTTTTTCGTACCATCCGAACGACTAGGCAGCTGTCCTTGTCAGGCCCTCTTTCTGCATCACTGACAAGGGGAAATCACGCCGGAACGTCCACTTAACACAAACTAGGTTATTTCAATAATTCGCTTGCGTGTAGGGGTCTGTAGCAGTGGGAGGAAACCAGAGGACCTGTTGACCCAATGACAGATCTTATGATTCAGTGTCCACATGTGCTTAACCATTCGGCTATCAAACGTCCCCTCCTACCCCCCAACGCATAACAAAAACACACTTCAGGTAAAAAGACCTTTTTGCTATTAATGTCTGCTCTCTCTTTTATTGAATTCCCATAGCCAAGGGATCTTTTACATGCACACCAATGTGAACACAGGACCTCAGGTTTTCGAACCATCCAAATGACTAGACAGCTGTCTTGTAAGATTGGAGTTTTCAGAATATTTAGTATAGATTAATGATGAGGGGCACTACGGCCTACTCTTATACCAAATTCCAATTGCCAAGGGATCTTTTACGTGTGGATCTTTACACACGAACTTGGTTTTTCATCCCATCCAGATTGACCAGACAGCTGTCCTTGTCAGACCCTTTGTCCTGCACCACTGACAAGAAGAAACCACATCTCGGCCCATGCAGGGATCGAACACACAAATTTCAGGATAGCGAGCCAGCTTCTTACCAACTTAGCCACCATGACTTCCCATACTGACAGTAACTAATTGCCCAGTCAGGAGATGATAATACAATAACCTGTAAAAGAGATGAGTAGAGGAAGCTTGTTACCATAGTAACCAGTAACCATGGAGATAAAGAAGATATTACCATGAATAGGTTGGTGTTGAGAAGCATGAACTGGATCATCGACAGCTGTTTTAATATTATCTTCTAATTCTTGTAATAATAACGTTATATACTGGACTGGACTACATTCTGGACTACCTTCACTACAAGTTATACTTGGTGATTTGGGCTCGGATGATTTATCTATATTGAAATCCAGACCGATACACGCAAATCTGTAAATATCAAAATAATATTTAGAAAAAGAAAAATTGTTGCTTTTTACTCATCATGGACTTTGCAAATTTCAATAATTCGCTTGCATGTAGGGGTCTTTAGCATTTGGAGAAAACCAGACAACCCAGAGAAAAGCCACGAGGTTAGCCAGACGACCCTACACCGTGTCACATACAACTGGGGAGTCGAAACCGTGCCAGTTACCTCAATGACAGACCTTATGATGCACATACTAACCACTTAGTCAGGGAGGACAACTTTGGAAGGAAAGGTGTCTAGTTGTTTGAATGGGACCAAAAATCAAAGTCTGATGTACACCTTGGTTGGCACATAAAAGTACCCTTGACAGTTGAAATTCAATAGCTGTCTGGCCAAAATCTCCCTCGCAGCACACTGAATCTATTTCATTTCATTAAATATTCCCTTTCATTATGGAGCATTATGGAAGAATGAATTAGATATTCAATTTTAGGCTTAGCCTTGATCATCCATAGTAAAGTCGGTACGATAAAATACATAGTCTTGATTATCCATTTTTGGATTTAGTCACCAATGAGCGTATAGCAGCAAATCAGATTTAGATCCAGTGAAAATCCGGCACATAAGATGGCATCGAGAGTTGATTATTGTCTGGATAAGTTAATTAATGTCTAATTAACAATTCGTATAGCATTTCTGACCTAAATAAAGAACTGCAATAGGCAGATTTAGCTCTTACACGATGTATGTTTAAGTTTAAATGGCTAATATCTTACTTATTAAAAACCAGACGACACAATAAAGCCCCACTATGGCTGTCACTGGCTTTAGGTTTATTACACAGACGGAGAGATTCAACCAATAGATGACAAGATAACATCTGGACATCAGGCTCAACCAATTGTTCATTAGGTTTCATACACCAGTTGTACCACACATTTAATAAGTTGAATGACAGCTCTCTTATCTGTAAAGTAGAAAAAGAGTGCACTTTTGATCTTCAGTTCACAAAAAACACCTCCCTCTCTCTCTCTCTCACTCTCTCACATTAACCTGCGTTAACCACTCAGCCACCCATCCCCTGTTTGGTGACAGGGATCAGTATTTACTTCACAAGATTAAATCTGATTATGATATATAGATAAAACCTACCTCGTCTGCACCATCCAACAAACAATGAACTAAACAAACGAAATTATCATGATGAAAGAAATTCCACAATCCTTTATCTTGAGCATATTTTACAAGTAATTCTGTAGAACCTAAAAAAAAAATACAATTTTATTATTGTTCTTTAAACTGACATCTTCATTCTTCACAACAGTTTAAAAATGACACCATCTGATTAAATCACAGATCCTATTTCATTATGGGGGATCACAGAGGCTAAGTGGGTAAGACGCTGGCTCGCTTGCCTGGCGTTGGGTGTTTGATTCCCGCATTGACAGAGAAAGATCATTCAGATTTTCCGACATGGTTCCACCTTGTCAGTAATCTAGCAACGCCAAGATATTGTAAAACTCGTAGTGGTTGCTTCAGGAACAAGGGATAAAATGAAACTTTCCATGGCAACGGGAAATTTTATTTAAAAAAAACGGCTTGAAAGTTTGGTCAACTATCTGAAAGTGTAAGAAAAGTAAAAGTAACACATTTACCAGTTGATTGGCACTTCTTCTTTGCAGTTGTTGTTGATGTAGGCAGGAACACCTGGTACAGTAGGCTTAGATTATCCAGACATAATTTACGTCTCTGAAAGCTGACCCCAGGTACAAGGTTGAATATAAAGAATTTATGCAACCATTCAACAAAGTCTACACTCCTATCTGTAAATAAATTCAGAAGGAAATACAAGCAAGAACTACTTGGAGAGAACTTGCATAGGAATATTCTCTCGTCATTTTTTACAAGGGCTGTTTCCAATTTGGCCCTTGGCACAGATCGTGCGAATGATTTCTATCATTACTGCAGGAAGAAACCAAAGAACTCGGGGGGAAACCTGCCTGATCGGACGGGAGACCGAATATCCCTCTCACTTACAACAATAAATTTCTAGCCCTGAGCTGGGATTGAGCCCTCGATGCATTGGTGAGAAGCCGCCTCTCTATCGCCACATAGGCCTTTGCCTGTTGTTCAATTCAGTTTACTGAATAAAATATTGTTTAAACTAAGAATTCATAGCAGGAGAAAACAGTCTTATATTACCAGCACAGCAATTGTGACAATTAACAGGAGTAACCAGCACCATACTCACAAAATGTGGCTTAACGTCCTACTATTTGACTCTAACTGGGCTAAATAAGACAGGCATATGCCATAAGTGTACCATGAGGGCAATTTTGCCCAGATAACAGCCCTAGGTCCTACTCTTATATCGAATTCCAATTACCAAGGGATCTTTCACATGCACGAACGATAATACATGGTCTCCCTTGCCAGGCCCTCGGTCCTTCACCACTGACAAAGAAGTATAAATTACCTAAATGTTCAGCTGAAACTTTCTTCTTGATAACATTTAAACAACTGTCTCTCATTCTCAGGAATAATCTCTGTAAATTGGTTCCTAAAAATTGACGAAACGGTGCCGAATCAACTCTTAGATTCAGTGGCAGGAACTCCTTTAATAAATACATCTCAGTATCGGACAGCGGTTCTGGAAATACAATGAGAGTTATTCATAGTAAATCACAACAGAAAGGGGAGAGAGAGAGAGAGAAATAGGGTTTTAACTCACAAACTAGGCCAATTTGGGACTAACAAATGGTTCAATTTTATTTCAATAAATCACAACAGAGAGAGAAATGGGGTTTAACATACAAACTAGGCCAATTAAGGACTAACAAATGGTTCAATTTTATTTCAATAAATCTCAACAAAGAGAGAGAGGGAGAGGGAGAGAGAGAGAAATGGGGTTTAACTCTACTCGACACAAACTAGGTTATTTTGGGACTAACGCATGGTTCAATTTTATTTCATAATTCACTGGCATGTCAGGGTCTTTAGCAGTGGGAGGAAATCGGAGGACCCAGGTTAGACAGGCGACTCTACTCCTTGTTACGTACAACCGGGGATTCGAAACCACACCAGTTGACTCAATGACAGGCTTTATGATACAGCACGTGCACGCTAACCATTCAGCCAACCAACCCCCCGAAATGGGGTTTAACATACAAACTAGGCCATTTTGGGACTAACACATGGTTCAACTTTTCTTTGATAATTCGCTTGGGAAACTGGAGGACCTGGAGAAAACACACAGGCGACCCTACTCCTTGTCTCGTACAAGCGGGCAATCGAAACAACATCAACTGACTAACAATCACAGACTTTTATGATACAACATGCTAATCACCCCCTGCCCCCCCCCCCCTAAGTAATTGTTTTTATAGTAATAATGAGTGATAACTTACCTATTTTTTTATTAGAATTACAGATTAATCCAAACGCCTCCATTCTGACATTATCATCATCACTATACAATACATCTTGTATTATAGCTTTATTCTGGTAATAACAAGACAAAATGGATGCATAGTCAAGTAAGTTTGTGATTTTACAGCAGCTACATGAAACTAGTAGTAATAAATGCATAGTCAAGAAGTAGTTAATGAAAATTCAGATGCTTGCCAGATGCATCAATTGTGTGGTAGAAAATATCCGACAATGAGAATCTGTGTCGGTTATTAGATGAAAAATGAGCACTTGGTTATTCAGCATTCATCCTTAACACTCCAAAGTGAGAACCTTTTCTAGGGCCTAGAGCATTCATGCACTAGTGGATTGAATAGTTGGGTGATACAAATATCATTATTATTATTATTAACACTCCAAAGTGAGAACATTTTCTAGGGCCTAGAGCATTCCTTAATGGATTGATACAAATATCATTATAATTTACCTCGGACATAACAAAACATTAAAGTGCTACTATATGGATCATAAAAGCCAACATATGACGAAAACGTATCAGTATTTAACCACGTACATAATTTTATTGAAAACAAGCGGTTGCTATGCAAGAGATGGACAGAGAACCAGCTAAAAAAATAACATAAATATTTTGTACAATCAGGGGTCATAATCCAGGAAGTTATGGTCTGATATGTGCAAATATCGAAAGGAACCAAGATCTTTGGGTTATAACCATGCATTTTAAGTTTCATCAAATTTATATCAAAATTGTGACGTCTAGAGGGTCCACAACCTTGATTTACCAGATGTTTACACTATTTGCATATGAGAGCGGGAGGCGGCCATTTTGTATACTATATGAAATATGTTTTTTATAAAATTCCACCACGGTTATTTTGTGTTGTCATCCTCATATTTACATACCAGATTTTCGACGTCTGTTCCTGTTGAATTCCTGATATTCTTGACTACAACACACCATGCATACAGATGTCTCTGTCGACCAGTCTCACAAACTGCTGTATCTATCTTGCCAGCGAAATGGGACTGTAGATATTGACCACTAGAGGGCAGTAGTTTTAATGTTGTTGGTACCCAATAGGTGTTGACTTTATTACAAGTTAAGCTGAAAGTGAAATTTCCAAGATGAAAGAAAATGAAACGAAGTGGGGCTTAATGTCCAATTATGCTATACCGATTGGGCTAATAAAGTGGGGCTTAACATTCGATTATGCTAATGAAGTGGGGCTTAACGTCCAATTATGCTAGACGGATTGGGCTAATGAGATAAGGCATACGCCATGCAGTGTGCTATGAGGAAAATTCATGTCTGGAGTTTCTTTACATGCATGCCATGGAACCATGGTTTTTCGTACAATTCAAACGACTGGCCACTGTCTATTCCAGGCCCTTCGTCATGCACCACTGACAAGAGGAAACCATACAAGAACATCACAAGGAGCATTTCCATATTTAGCAGACAAATCAAATGAAGAGAAATACTCATAGGAATTTTATTGTTCAATATATCAATGACTAGATCATTATGATAACCACTAATAAATACAGGAAGAAGTCTGCAAATTACAGCATGGAATGTTGTTATTTAGCCTCGACCTTATATAAAATTCAAAGATTGTTGCAAAAAATTTGTCTTAACAACAAGCTTAAAAATGAATCGTACCTATCAGAACTTAGAACCCCTTTAATCAATACATCACTCCAGACTTCAACCCAATACTTCAGTCTTTCTTCTTCAACCAATATCCTTTGTCTAAAAAATATCATAAAAAATTATTCAAATAAAGTAACAGAGTTGAAATAGAGAGAAATGGGGTTTAACTTCCACTCAACACAAACTAGGTCATCCTGGGACTAACTTATGGGTTAATTTATTTCAATAATTCGCTTGCGCTAGGGGTCTGGTGGGAGGAAACTACGGGACCCGGAGAAAACCCACGAGGCTGGACAGGCGAAAATATAGAGATTGACATACATTGTTTATGAAATGACCTGTGTAATATGGGGTTTAACTTCCACTTGACACAAACTAGGTCATTTCGGGACTAACATATGGTTTTAATTTTATTTCAATAATTTGCTTGAGCATAGGGGTCTTTAGCAGTGGGGGGAAACCGGAGGGACCGGATAAAATGTTGCCATAGAAACATACCGAATATTTTAGCACTAGATAAATGTTAAGATAAAATCTCCATAGAAACTTACCGAATGTTTTGTATAAATGTTTTATAAACATCTGAAGCATGTGGTACCAGGTCATTTAAACTCATACATTGTAACAAATCTTCTTTAATACTCGATACAAGGGCAGACAACTGGAAAATATAAAATAATTTCAATATGATACAACAATAAAGGGGATACATGATTACACTCTAGAATCAAATGCTTTCAACCCACCCTGCTTTCTGGGGTTCTAAAACAAAAGAATTTTTAAGGCACATCCAATAATTGATTTTAAGGAGGGGGCTGAGAAATTTCATTTCTACATTCCTATAACCAAAATTTTCTGCAATTGCAAAAACAAAATTCTAACAAAAATATCTAAAAGTATAATTATAATTATATTTCAACAGAGTTCCAATGCTTTCAAGTCATTGTTGCTGGATTCTTAGAAAATGTTTACCTGAAAAACGGCAAACTGTACTGCTACGAACTGTCCTAATGAAAGATGGGCATACGACATACAGTGTGCATTGAACAAACTTTTGTTGGGCAGCAGCACTACAGCTTACTCTTATTGAATTCCAACTGCCAAGGGATCTTTTACCTACACACCTATGTGTACACAGGTTTCGCTTTTTTTCTGTCCCATTGGAACGACTAGACAGCTGTCCTTGTCAGGTCTGACAAGGGGAACCACGCCGAAAAAATCTGGATGAACTTTTTTAGAGAATGTAGGGACCGAACAAACAACCTCCAGCTAGCGAGCCAACGTCTTACCCACTGAGGCAATGTTACCCGCTTGTCACGTAGAAACCGGGGAATCGAAACCACGCCAGTTGACTAGATAACAGACCTTGTGATAGCATGCGCTAACAATTCAGCCATCAAACCCCCTATAAGAAATAAGTATTGCTTTACCTAATGTATATAATGTTGGTTCACAAAGCATTCTCAGACTAAAGTTGAGAATTTACTCAAAACTGATCCCCTTATTTTACCCAAAACATATTCCTTTCTTAAACGTTTGTTGTTTTTATATATTAAATACACCAATAAGATGCTATGTGCAAAGTTTTGTGTTTCTGGATCGAAGATATTTCTCATAAAGAGTGATTGAAAAATGAGTAAATTCTTAACTTAAGTCTGAAAATGCTTTGTGAACTCGGGGCCTGGTGTGGCTGTATAAAGATACAAGTATTAACTTACCTGATGTGGCTGTATATAAGGTATAAGTATTGAATTACCTGATGTGGCTGTATATATGGTATAAGAATCTGTAGAGGTTTATATCGGGATCTGATATTCCACGGCTTTGATAAACAGCGGTTTAATAATTCACTAACTATTGACGCCTGTCTATCACTACTCCAAGCCACGACCAAAAGAGATTGTAGGATCTCTATGGCAAACTGCGGAACATCTTCTATCGGACTTTCCAGATTTATCCAAGCGTACTTTATTGTTTCTTCGACAATTTTTGTTTCTAAGGCATTTAAATCGGAGCCTAGACTCAGTGAAATATGAGTCCAAAGTTTGACCAGTTGCTTAAACCACAAAGAAAAGAGTTGGAAACTTAGATATAGATCGTCATTACTGTCACACAGCTCACAAATCAATGGAAAGAGATGAAGTAAAAATACATTAGAGTTGCCCCCCTTGTTGTTTTCAGCATGATGTAGAACATTAGAGTCGTCCCCCTTGATGTTCACAGCATGAAGTAGAACATCATCTCTACTACAGGTGACTATGGACTTTAATAAAACTAGTTTAACCACTGTAACTTTCTTCTTCATCGCGGGAATCACTATTTCTACTGTACCAATATTTATCTTCGCTTCCATCTCTGTACGAAATAATAAATCAAAATTTAACATTTTCAAAATCAATACACATTTATATAAATATGACTGGCATGACGTAATAACTGTTTCTAGGAAGCAATAAGAGAATGGAATCTTAACACCGCATCTGATTAAATTTTCAAATAATACAGAAAACTCATGTTAGTCACTTGACGAGCCAGTATGTCCACGGGATGTCAGGACTTATGTTTTTCAAAGACTAGCCGTTCATCCTTGCCAGATCCTCCATTCTGTATCACTGACAAGAGAAGAACTACACAGGTAAATCCTCAGGAGCTTTCTCTGTCAAGTGTCAACACCGGAATCTATATCTGACTGGATGTTCTAGTCAGTGAACCAAGATCTTACTCTCTGTTCCACTTGGGCTCTCATTTCTAATGAACTCAAGGAGCAAGGTGTCCTCAATCCATTCAACAAAACATATATTTGCCTGTTTTACTGTTTTACTAATAACAATAATAATACCAAGAGAATACTCCACGAAACGTCGCCTTAAATACACTAGTAGCTGTTTTCCATAAGTATGTGTTTTGTTTTCATTTAACAAAACATAAGTTGAAAATCAAACATGAGAATCTGCGATATCTTACCAATATTTAAACATGAGAATCTGAGATATCTTACTGGTATTTAAACGTGAGAATCTGAGATATCTTACTGGTATTTAAACATGAGAATCTGAGATATTTTACCAGTGTTTAAACATGAGAATCTGAGATATCTTACTGGTATTTAAACATGAGAATCTGAGATATCTTACTGGTATTTAAACATGAGAATCTGAGATATCTTACTGGTATTTAAACATGAGAATCTGAGATATTTTACCAGTGTTTAAACATGAGAATCTGAGATATCTTACCAGTATTTAAACATGAGAATCTGAGATATCTTACCGGTATTTAAACATGAGAATCTGAGATATCTTACCAGTATTTAAACATGAGAATCTGAGATATCTTACCAGTATTTAAACATGAGAATCTGAGATATTTCAGCGGTATCTAAACCTGAGAATCTGTGATATCTTACCAGTATTTAAACATGAGAATCTGAGATATCTTACTGGTATTTAAACATGAGAATCTGAGATATCTTACAGGTATTTAAACATGAGAATCTGAGATATCTTACTAGTATTTAAACATGAGAATCTGAGATATCTTACTGGTATTTAAACATGAGAAACTGAGATATCTTACTATTATTTAAACATGAGAATCTGAGATATCTAACTGGTATTTAAACATGAGAATCTGAGATATCTTACTGGTATTAAAACATGAGAATCGGAGATATCTTACTGGTATTTAAACGTGAGAATCTGAGATATCTTACCGGTATTTAAACATGAGAATCTGAGATATTTTACTGGTATTAAAACATGAGAATCTGAGATATTTCAGCGGTATCTAAACCTGAGAATCTGAGATATTTCAGCGGTATCTAAACCTGAGAATCTGAGATATCTTACCAGTATTTAAATGGACTGTCCCGAATAGAACGGATCTGAGATATCTTACCGGTATTTAAACATGAGAATCTGAGATATCGTACCGGTATTTAAAAAACAGATGTGTCGTCATCCTTTGCTGTTGGCGTACCATTAATGTATGGGTGACTTGCCAATCGTACATTGTCTAGACTAGATGACATACTTGACTTATGGGGCGTATTTGGTTAATGCCTCATCCAGTATCAATATATTACTCTCGGAAAATAAGAATCTGCGATATCTTACCAGTGTTTAAAGAGTTGAATATATCATAATATATTGTTGTTATCTGTTGAAAATCTGTCAGACTGTTTATTATCATAACAAATGTTGTACCAGTCAATAATAACATATCTATTGTTCTATTCTAAAAAAATAAATATGAGTCTTAGACCAAAATGAATAAATGTTTAACAGTTGTACATGTAGGTCTTGATAAATAATTAGCTACTTAAGTAAACATTCTTTTCGTTTACAATTTTCAAACTTATCGAAAGCCAAGTATTCTTTTAAACATTTTTGCTTAAAGATAGAAAACGGGTTAAATGTCCACTCAACACAAACTAGGTCATTTCTGGCCACTAACATACTGTACAATTTTATTTCAATAATTCGCTTGCGTTTAGGGGTCTTTAGCATTGGGAAGAAACAGAAGGACCCGGATGTTGGACAGGCTACCCTTCTCTTTGTCAAGTTTAGGCCCGTTAAGTAATTTCTCACAAAGTGAAATTTATTCAAACAATAATTCCAATGGCAATGCACCAACCTCTGAGAAGAAGACATTTGTTAACGCTTGTAGGATTTCTTTTACTGATTCTGATTGGCTATCGTTCTTTGTTGATAAAACAAGGCTGCTACCCGCATACTGACTGTATTCTGGCATGACTTGTAATGCTTGAAGATTCAACTACAGAAAAAAAAGAGATACAAGTAAAGTAACAAATATTCGGTGTTTAACTTATCTACCCTTGTCAAGGGATACAGAGAGAAATGGGGTTTAACGTCTATGACATAAACGAGGTCGTTTGGGGACTAACATATGATTATTTTTATTTTAATAATTCGCTTGCACGCAGGGGTATTTAGCAGTGGGAGGAAACCGCAGGGAACTGAGAAAACCCACAAGGTTGGCCTTGTCAAGAGAGAAATGAGGTTTAGTGGAGTTTAACATTCTACTTTTCAGTACCAACTAGGGAATATCATTCCGTATGTTATGAGGGAAATTTTAACCGAACAGCAGTGATACAATCTAAACTTATTTTGAATTGTTACTGTCGAAGTTTTCTTTGCGTGCACAGAATCTAGGTTTTCCAAACCCTGGACAATGTTCCTTGTCAGGCCCTATATGTAAATATTACACAATTCCTCTTAAATGCATATCTCTTATATTCAATCTATTCTTTTCATTAAAGGAGTTACATCTCTATTCTTTTCATTAAAGCTAAATCCCTATTATTGGGTTGCAACACATATAATGTTATATGAATGTATATAATTGGATTTACATTCAATCATTTCTGATTTTACTCTTATTACTAATCAGTTATCTTCCGGAATAACTATGTGAATAGTGCAAATTAAATGTCAGTCTTTGGTGTCTGGATATTCCAGTCTACTCCGGTAGCCTTCCCTTTTGGGATATGTTTAGCCTTATTCATCCAGCCACTTCATTATAAATGGCGCTAAAAAGCATTCTGGCACATGTGCAAAGTATAAAATTTTCATTGTGTCTTAAATACTGGATACCAGGAACCCATCTTTTTATGGCAACATAGCTACATCAATGTTGATCTAAATTGACCAATGTTCAAGACTTAGCTACCTTAAAGCCGTTACAAAACATGAGGAATATATTTACCTTGATGGCTATATGCTGGTTGTCTTGGTTACTATAAGTTTGGTTTAAAATGGCCGACATCATGTTCAATAACTGAGGTACATCTACTTTGATCACATCTCTAATATTCTTGTCTATGTCCAATATATTTGATACTAAAAATGAAATAAAATGGGATTTAACGGAATACTCTTCTGCACCTTACCTGGGCTAATGAAGACGGCATACGCCATATACACTGTTCTGCTCCTAACCTGGGTTTAATGAAGATGGGCATACGCCATACAGTGTGCTATGAGGGAAATTTTGCCCAGGCAGCAGCTGTCACGTATGACAAGATCTTTATTAGATTAAAACAGTTTACTATAGAGTTTGCCGTGGATGTAACAGATAATAGATAATTCACGCTGGTATTGCTGAATGTGTCAAGGTCACAAGTATTTGTACATTATTAAATATTGTATATATGTTATTGTTGTTTATTACAGTTTATTACAACTGGTGAACATCTTTTTAGATTGTGGTATAGGGGTCGCCTGACCAACCTCTTCGGATTTCTACGGGTACTCATGTTACCTCACACTGCTTAAGACCCCTACGTGCAAGCGAATTATTAAAATAAAATTGAACCATATGTTAGTCTCGAAATGACTACATTTCCCTCGCTCTCTCTCTTTTCTTTAAGATATAAAATTATTAAAGCTGGAGTCCTACATGTAGCAGGAAGCAGGAAATAAATATGTGTCATGCTGTGTGATTGTTGCTATATCATGAAGATAACTAGAATATACTTCCTACTCTACTGACTTGGTCATAGGGAATTACCTTTAGCACAGTCGACAGAGATGGATCAAGTCCATACGATTCTAGTTTAAATATATTATCTCCTACTGATTTGATATTGGGGAATTCTCTTTAGCTCACTTGGTAGAGAGAGAGAGAAAGAGAGAAAAATGGGGTTTAACGCCAGACAAACTGCATGTAGGTCATTTCAGGACTTACATATGTTTTTTGAATTTTCTTTCAATAATTTGCTTCCGTGTATTTGTCTTTAGCATTGGCAGGAAACTGGAGGACACAGAGAAAACCCACGAGGTTTGACAGGCAACCCTACTCCTTGTTACGTACAACCGGGGATTCTAAACCACACCAGTTGACTCAATGACAGGCTTTATGATACAGCACCATTCAGCTTATCAACTCGCCGTATCAAGTCCAAAGGTGGGGTTGAGGTTTTGATTCCAGGTCGGAGCATCCTATCACACTTACCGGTTATTAAATTTTTGGTATTTTCTCCTTGTGAAGTCATGGTCAATAATGGCCATAGAATAGTTGATAATTCATCTTGTATCAAGGCTCCATTTTCCTTCCTCAATACATTCACCATCTTTAAAATTAAAATAATTAATAGTTGAAATAAATATCCAATCTCATATAAATGAAATGGGGTTAACATCCACTCAACACAATCTAGGTCATTTCAGGACTAATATATGGTTTAATTTAATTATTTTAATATTTTATTAAACGCTTGTGCGTAGGGGTCTTCACCAATGGGAGGAAACCAGAGGACCCGGAGAAAACCCATGAGATTCCACAGGCGACCCTACTCCAAAAATCCTATAACGGCAAAATATGAAACAATTTTTAGAGACTCAAAATGAAATGAAAAGTTTAACATTCTACTGTTCTGCTTCGACTGGGCAAAAGGAAGCAAGTATACACCATACAGTATGCTATGAGGGAAATTAGGCCCAGACAGTGGTGCTACGGCCTACTCTTATATCAAATTACAACTTCCAAGGGATCTTTTATGTGCACACCCAATGTGTACATAGAACCTCAGTTTTTCCTTCCATCCAAACAACTAGACAGTCCTGTTAAAATATGTCACTGTTTGTTCTAGTCTTGTTAGATCTTGAAAATAATTCTCACCTTCACAAATACTCTGAATATTTTAACATCGGTTGCCATAGAAACATAACATGTAATAATATAATGTATAAATATTGTTCTCTCGTCATTCTTCTCTTCCCATGACAGCGAACCAAATATCTTCTCTATAACTTTACTTACTTCTAACCTGAAACAATTTATAACAAATAAAATATCATATTTCTGACAAATTTCACCTCTGGATTGCAGCTGTGGTTTCAAGCCCTAGTGTGAGCGTATGTGACATGGAGATAGGGGCACCTTCTCAACCATGTGGATTTCCTCCGGTTTTCCCCCACTGCTAAAGACCTCTTCGCGCAAGCGAGTTATTGAAACAAAAATTGAAAACCATACATTAGTCCCAAAATGACCTAGTTGTGTTGAGTGGACGGTAGTAAACCCCATTTCTCTCTCTCCTAAAAAAAAATCTTACATGTTCTTAGAATTCTTGAGTTGAGATATTCTCTGTGTAATACCAGGAACTATTTGTTCAATGAGTTTTTTATTCTCTTCTGATTTCTTCAAACGATTCTTCCAATCAGCAGTCGAAGTAAACTCTGTTGTCATTTTTCTTGAAGAACAAAAATATACCATAGGTGAAACTTTACATAACCCAAAATATACTGTTGTGAGAGTTACTAGATATTATTATATACCCCAAAACCTGTCTTTGGTTATTAACCAGCATCGAATCCGCGGTTGTACGTGACAAGGAGTAGGGGCGCCTGTCCAGCCTCGTAGGATTTCTTCGGGTCTCCGGTTTCCTTCCACTGCTAAAGAACCCTACGCACAAGTAAATTATTGAAATAAAATTAAACCATATGTTAGTCCCAAAATGACCTAGTTTATGTGGAGTGGACATTAAACCCCATCTCTCTCTTTCTTTCTCTCTCTCCTCTCTCTCTTATAAAATTTTAACTTGGTCGATGGGGAGACATTCCTCACGGGGTCAATCACTTTGAATTGCACATGACGTCAAAATTTTGGTACCAAACCCTTCCCTAACCATAGCGTGTGCCTGTCACTAAAAATAAACCATTATCTCGTTTATGAAGGCGACAGATTTCGCCAATTCACCATGGCCCGGTGTTGTGAGGAATGTCTCCCTTGCGCAAAATTTTAAAATTTTAAATTAACCTTTAATAAATTGTTACAACTTACAGAATGTTACATCATAGTCATACACAATAATACATGCTAAAATTAATGAAGAAATTAAATTTGCCAAGTGAAACTGAAGGAATGGCACCAAATCGTAGCTTAAGACAAACATATCACAGCATATCACATACCAAAAACATGTAATTGTAACGTGAATGATGATGGTACTTGCAATCATAATCATGGTACGAGGAATATTATAAATAAACATCTACTTTCAGTTTATCAATTTAGATTACCGGGATATTTTCGGGAATATCTTTTTCATCATGTTTACAATTAATTTATTCTAATAAATTATTTGTTGGATATGAGAGATAAAACCTCTTGGTAATACTTACAAATTTTACAAAGTTAAATTTTGTACTTTGAACAAGAATCTTTCAATTGAAAAAAAAAGAAATTCTGTTCTGTTTACATCCACGTGCTTCCGGTTATTTACCTTTGATTGTCCAACCATGAAAAAGAGACTCCAAAATTAGAACCCATTAGGCTGGTAATTCGAGAATAATATAAATCTCATCCATAAATTACTGCCATTGTAAATAATAACAAATAAATTTTAAATTTATAAATAACATAAGTTTTGGTAATAATTTTAAATTTGAAGACTGAAAATCGTCTCATGTAGAAAAAATAATATTTATTTACGAAAGAATTTGACATTTTCTGAAAATAGGTCATGACAAGAACGTTTGGCTCGGAGAGTACGTTTAATGAAAGCTCACTGTCTACAAAAGAAATTAGGAATGTCAACTATTTCTCCTTTTAACTTCATAATTACAAGGAATTAAGCATAATGGATCGAATAGCAGGCAAGAGGGAGTACTTATGATTCCATATCGAGAAGGTTTGTATCGCCGACATTCGTGTTTTCAAAAATATCTTTGAAATTTTGGAAGGCATCCAACCGCTTGAATGAAGTTAGTGGTAAGGCCAGGGAAGGGCAAAATGAATAATAATAAAGATTCCTTATCTCGCTTGAGTGCACAACAGATTTTTTAATATTTTTATGGCCATTTTTTATTGTCTCGGTTATTTTTTAAATATTTTGTTTTTTTCACGTGGTTCACTTACTAATTACATACATAGTTGCTTTACTGTTTTTATTTAATATTGCTTTTATGAATTATAAATAACTCAAATAAATAAAAGCCAAATTTGTTTTGTTTGGGGGATCCAAATTGAAATACATTGGAGAATTGGCTATGCTGAGGAGATATCCAAAATGGATGGGCAAATTCCTGACTTAATTACATTATCGTGAAGGCACGCATTGTAGCTTATGTAGGCCTACAATGTAACAATAGCCTGAAGGCCATGTTCAAGCAACAATATGAAAAATACCTAGGCCTTGTCGTGTTGGACTTGAAGTAACAATAATACTAAGTTATTTTAATTATTTCATAGATTTTCCTGGATATAAAAAAGACGTCCAGCAATAATGTTACTAAATCTGCATGAATCTTTTTACTGTCTTATGCAGTAAATTACTAAATGATCGAATAGTTTTATGCATTATTTTTACATTAATATTCATAGTCACATACCTACTTTAAAAAGATAGGTCACATACTCAATGCTTAAATAATTACAAAATATTTATATGACCCTGTCTTCACCAAATGGGTTCAATACACTTGACATACATGTTGAATAGGCATAAATTACTTTCTTATTAGGATACTGCTGAAGACCCCTATGCCCAAGCCCTATTCGCAAGCGAATTATTGAAATAAAATAAAAACCATATGTTAGTCCTGAAATGACCTAGTTTGTGTCGAGTGGATGTTAAACCCGTTTCTCTCTCTCTCTCTCAGATGGTTGTATGTGGCAAGTAGAAGGGGTTGCCTGTCCAACCTCGTAGGTTTTCTCTGTGTCCTCCGGTTTACTCCCCCTGCTAAAGACCCCCATATGCACATGCAAATTATTGAGATAGATTGAACCATGTGTTAGTCCAGAAATGACCTAGTTTATGTCTAGTGGATGTTAAACCTTTCTCTCTCTAATATAAAAAGGTCACATGTATACTACATTTGTAAATCAAACTTGGATTGTTACAGAACAATTATATGATCTGCTTCAATGCGCTTGATAAACATTTTGAATATTTATGCATATCACCTATTGTTTTTTTTATTCAACATGCTTAAAGGAGCTAAATCGCTAACATTCCGGGCCTAGAAATAGACCTTAATGGGTCGCAACGCATATAATAATATAATCTGATTGTATATAAACTGATTTACATTAAATTGTTTCCGTTTTTACTCTAATTTCAAATCAGTTATGTCCAGCGAAATACGGCAGGAGTCTTAACCAAAGAGGAAATTATAGTGTCTGGTTATTCCAGTCTATTGCGCATGCCCACCAGATAAGATATGGCCTCATAGTTTAACAGGAGTTGTTGAATATGTCTAGCCTCGTTCTTTCTTGTCACTTGTTACAAGTGACGCTGAAACGCTCTGTGGTACACGATTCGTGTACCAATGGTAAACTGTTTATCTTGTTTTAAATATTGGATATCAGAGGCCTACCGTTTCCAGGTAAGATCACAACATCAATGTTGATTTAAATTGACCAATAATTCGTGTTTTCCATGTCGAAGATTTTCGAGGATTTTGAGTTACGGACTTAGGTCCTTTAAGGTGACACATTATTAATAAGATACAATGTAGGTCACAGACACATGTACCCTGTTAAGATACATTATAATTTAAAGAATAATTATATGACCCTGTTTTCACCAAATTGCTTCGATGGGCATTGTATACACCTACATATAATTGTTTAATATGCATATTTGTATTCACATACAGTTTACTGCAAGCTTGGAAATAAGGCACCTGTCACAGACAATGTCACAATCCGTTTCACACTCACAGAGGATTACGAAAGTCTTCTGTATTTCTGTAAAAGATACTACATGTACCTTCAACATGTGATGTCACAGCACGTAGCATCTATCATTGGCTCAAGGGCGTGTGCATTGTTTACATAAGACGTTCCTGGTTTGGGAAGAATGGTGCCTTTTACTCATTCTAATTGTAATACCCATTTACACCAATTGGGAAATAATTTTAACCTACAAATACTTCAACTTCAATCGTTTTAATTTTTGTATGTGTATTTCTGTAAAAGATACTACCTTCAACATGTGATGTCACAGCACGTAGCATCTATCATTGGCTCAAGGGCGTGTGTATTGTTTACATAAGACGTTCCTGGTTTGGGAAGAATGGTGCCTTTTACTCATTCTAATTGTAATACCCATTTACAATGTACACCAAATTGGAAATAATTTTTACCTACAAATACTTCAATCGTTTTAATTTAATTTTATAAATACTGTACATAAAAAAATGTTTTAGAATTACGAAAGTCTTCTGATATGTATATTTCTGTAAAAGATACTACATGTACCTTCAACATGTGAAGTCACAGCACGTAGCATCTATCATTGGCTCAAGGGCGTGTGCATTGTTTACATAAGACGTTCCTGGTTTGGGAAGAATGGTGCCTTTTACTCATTCTAATTGTAATACCCATTTACAATGTACACCAAATTGGAAATAATTTTTACCTACAAATACTTCAAATGTCTTAATTTATTTTTATAAATACATAAAAAAATGTTTTAGAATTTAATTTTTCGGTGGAAAAAAGTTAATATTTGTGGCTCATTAAGTCGCATCGATGTCATCCTTATCATTGAACATTGATTGTAGCCGCCTAGCGAATATTCACTGCTGATCAGTGTGAAATTGTCAGGCACAGATTCAGACTTTGTCAGGTACATGTAAAAACCCCAAGTGTCAGTCGCTGCCCGAGCAAAATTTGCCTCATAGCACACTGCCCAGGTCAGGGCTCTATAAAAGTTTAGTGTGCGTGCGCACACCCTTGAAAATGTGCCTGCAGGGACTCATACTCAAAAGGAGAATATTCAATTGCCAGGTATATAGTATGATTGTGCGACTTCAAACAAATTCATTAAATCCCTTTATTTTACATGATTGACGTGACAGTAATAATTTATAAAAAAAAAGCAAATGTGCCTGCCCACACCGTGCGCATGTGCGCAGAAATATCAATGCCTGGCCCAGGTTAGGTGTAGGACGTTAAACCCCATTTAATTCATTCTCATTTTTGAAATTGGCAGGAGCTTTTTATGGCTCACGCACAATTTTATAAACATGTACATGTAGGACTGTATGGTGTCTTCATCAAAGTGCTTCAAGGTGCTTGACATAGATATTAAATAGACATATTTTTCTTAGTTCAACTTACTAGGTCACATACTTTAATAAGATTGATCACATACTTGAATAAAAACCAACCATTTACATTAACATGTCAATCATCACCAAAGGGCTTCGAGCCTTCGATATGCTAAGTACGTACAATACATGTACAGTAGGCCTATTCAATTCAAGTAAAAGTTAACAGTTACTTGTACATATCGCCCTGTCTTCACAAACGTTCTTCAATGTGCTTGACATGCATATTGAATAGACATTATTACCATACATTTTTGGGGGGTTCAACTGGGTCGCATACCATACTTTAAACATGCATTATTCGAGAGCTAAATCTGCCTAGTGTAGGTCTTTATTTGGGCATGAAATGTTTTCTAAAGTATTAATTAGACATTAATTAACTGATCCAGGCCTTAATCAACTTTGGACGGCATCAGATTGCTCCGATACTAAACAGATTTAAACGTTTCAGCGGTTAATCAAATATGGCGCACCTTAACGCTTCGAGTCGTAGCTTTGATCAACAAGGTCCGTGGTTGAAATTATTGCACAGGTCGGTCAAATCTTTAAATGCCTATATCTTCGCTTGCAATAGAGTAATTTGAATGAAATTTTCAAATTATTCATTTTACATCATCTACTTTCGAACTAGTATAGCAAGAATGGCTAGTTCTTATCTATATCTTGAATAATGTAACTTTAATAAGATAAATCACATACATGTACCCTAATAATAGAACCAACCTTACATAGTGTTGTCATCACCAAAGGCCTTCGATATGCTAGGTATTATAGAACCAACCTTACATAGTGTTGTCATCACCGAAGGCCTTCGATATGCTAGGTATTATAGAACCAACCTTACATAGTGTTGTCATCACCGAAGGCCTTCGATATGCTAGGTACATGTATTATGTTAACATGCCAACACTGTAACCCAGGTATCATTTAATCTTGTGTATCTAGCACTAATTTCTTTCACATTTGTTTAATATCAAATTTTTGTTAAAAAATTTGTAAAAATATGTTAAAATCATCATAAATCATCTAATTTGTACTTGTGTCAGGTTTAAAGCTGACTGATTAATTTTGATAATGAGTGTCCAATTAACAAGTATCGAATTTCCTGTCCTCTGTTTTCAGAAATTAATCATTGTACATCATTAATCAATTTTTTAACACTGATTGAGAAAATAAATACAACACTCATTATCCAAATTGAATGGTCAGCTTTAAACTGAACACAGGTACAAATTAGATGATTTATGTTGATTTTAAAGAATTTTTAAGCACTTTTAAACAAAGATTTGATATTAAACGAATGTGAAAGAAATTAGTGCAAGATTGAATGATACCTGGGGTACAGTGCAAAGAGCCTAAGGGACAAGGGAGTTAGAATATTTTGTTGTCATTAAACATTCATTATGCTAGAGCTACATGCTACATCAGACTCAGAGGCGGATTCAGGGCCCCCCCCCCCCTAAATAACAGTATAAAAAATAGATATGCACCACAAATCACCACTGACATCCTGATTTTTTCAAAAAATTTCTCAGGGGGACCTCCACGAGCCCCATCTAACAGGATTTCCTGGTTCTGTCTCTGTACTACATGTACATGTACGTGTATATCTGCCTATTGCAGGTCTTTCTTTAGGCCTGAATGTTATCTAAATTATCAATTAGACATTAATAAACTGATCCAGTCCATAATTCACTCTTTATGTCAATGCTACATGTAGCCTGCGATTTTTATTGGATTAGGATCCCATTTGCTGCTCCTGCTTCATTCAGGATTTTTAAATCATGCAATGGATAATCAAGACTCTATTTTTTATTTTATTACATGTATATTGACTTAATTCTCGATTCAGAATGGACCAATTCGACCAGAATTTTCAGCAAATTTCCTTTACATTATCTAGTTTGTAACTATTATAGTGAGAACTGACAGTTCTTTATCGAATTTATTTATAATGTATCTTTAATTAGCTTTAAATCCTACTAATTATTAAATATCAGACAATCGGTATGTGTTATTTAGTTTTAAGCTCCAGTACTTTTAATTATGTTGAAATAATTTCAATTGTTTACTTATCAATAACATTCACAGTCGTCACTGTAAACAAACATTGGTTTGGTTGCCAACTCGTTTACATGCATAATAATTAGAGGGTTAAAATATATTAAAGAAATACATGTTAAGGAAGTTCGAAGATTCATTAATATACGTCTGCATGTACATGTACATACCGGTAGATTTATTTGTGGAGACCAACTCAATTTTCGTCTAGGTCGCTAAGATGTAAATAAAGTTAGGGCACTTGATTGTTGGTGAGATTGTAGATTAGGGTAACCAATGGGGCTACATGTAGGTCCAAGGTTAGGGTTGGGATTAGCGCTAGCCCCAGGCCTGAAGCCAGCTCATAAAATTTGGTATGGCTACAGAATTTTTTGGAGGGGCTGAGGATGTCGACGGCCAAGAACGTTTTTAAGAAATCATTATCGTTGGTGAAATATTGAGAAATGGGGGGGGGGGCTAATTTGATTTTTTTTTTAGGGGGGGGGTGTATCCCCTCCTTCATTAGCCCAGTTTGGAGCGAAACAGTACATGTAGGTCCGACATTCAACCCCATTTCATTTCATTTATATTTTGAATATACATGTACATGTATACATGTGTGTACCAGCATTGTTTACATGTACATGTATGTACAAATCAGTTATTGTTTTCCATTATTATACATTGTGCTGCTTGATCAATAGCTACATACCACTCTGATAAAGATATTATTACAGTAACAAATTATCTGTATGATCAAATTAATTAAAATGATAATTACATGTATTGAGGCAAGTGTCATAATATTGAACTTATTGAACCATACCATTGATTAAAGTCAATAATCATCTTTTGTAATTTTTAATAAAAAATATCTAAAGATTTTAGCAAAGACAATACATGTACATGTACAATGTAGATTAATCTGTCTTCTTTTGATGTCCTGGCCCTGGTTTCACAAAGCATTCTCAGACTTAAGTTAAGAATTTACTCAACTTTCAATCACTCTTTATGATGAGTGTCCAATTTACAAGTGTTTAATTTCTCAATCACTGTTAAAAAATAAACAACCCAATTGATTAAGGATGTGTAATGATTAATTTTTTAACAGTGGTCACGAAATTAAATACTTGTAAATTGGACACTCGTTATCAAAATAAATCAGTCAGCTTTAAGAACACAAGTACCGGTACAAATTAGATGATTTTTGGTGATTTAAAACGATTTTTACGATTTTTTGAACAAAGATTTGATATTAAACTATGTGAAAGAAATTAGTGCTAGATACACAAGATTAAATGATACCTGTGTTACAGTGCTACATTGTACATGTACCTTGGTGTTTAAATTAAATCAGGCCTTCGTGTTCAAGGCGAGATTTCGCTCCTACATGTACTCCCCTTGACGCAACTTGACCTTCCTTCGTGGGAGTCATCAAAGACTCCTGCAAATTACCTAAATAGCTCTCCTAAATATGGAGATTAATAAACTACTTTAAGTTTTTGTTTATTTTTAAACTGCATACATTCGAGCTACCAGTTTCCATGAGAATAATTCTGATGCTACGATATTCACCAAACATATTCACGACATTTTAAACAAGACTAAAGCATAAATACAATTCGGCTCTTCTGCATAATAAAGAGGTTTTTTTTACCTAAGCTGTTTCTCATTTTTGAAATTGGCAGGAGCTGTGAAATGAATAACTGTGTTCATAGTTAATTTTATTTTTTTGTTTATTTCAGTTTGTATGATGATTGTGATGTCATGTGTTGCGATGTAGGGGGGGATAACTGAGTGAAGGAGACAGTGACTGATAATAAAAATATGTCCACTACTACGTCGCTGACTCCGAGTAAAAAACGTAATAAAGTGGTCCATGTTGTTTTGTTAACTGGTGAAGATTGTCTTATTTATGTTGATGTAAGTCTTTTAATATTCATGGGGTGATGGCCGAGGGGGTGGGTAGCTGAATTGTTTAATTTTCATGGGGGCGAGGGCCGAGGGGGTGGGTGGCTGAATACCTGTACATGTAGTTTAATGTGTGCACAACAGTGTTAGATCATAAGGTCTGTTATTAAATCAACTGGCTTGGTTTCGATTCCTACAGTGTACCTTGTACCTTTAGTGGATGTGATAAGGAGAAGGGTTGTCTGTCCAACCTCATGGGTTTTCTGTGGGTCCTTCCTCTGGTTTTCCCTTCCACTTCTAAAGACCCCTACGTGCAAGCAAATTATGGAAATGAAATTGAACCATATGTTAGTCACAAAATGACCTGCATGTAGTTTCTCTCTCTCTTTTTACCTAAATCTTACATAATGCTGCGTTAATCAAGGGAAAGGGTTTCAACGATGTTATCTCATGGAAATGGTGTTTAATTAAACTACACTAAACTGTCAGCATTTCAAAATAACTACATGTGTTGATTTAATGTGAAATTACTGTTCTGTTATACATGTATTTCTGAGTGCGAGTGATTAGATAATCACTCTTTAATTTTGCAAACAGATACACAGGCTACATGTACATGTATGTCAATGACCTTGAAAATTGATATGTTGAAGGAAATGTTTAGTTGTAAAACTGAAACTAGAATTTGTCATTGAATGAAACAGGAATAGAAACTAGATCCGATGTTTATCTTAATTACACTCTCTCTCTCTTCTCTCTCCATCTCCATAAATTTTTGATGTTTCTCATTTACCTCAAATTAACAAGATTAAGGGCCTGACAAGGACAGCTGTCTAGTCATTCGGATAGGATGAAAAACCAAGCCCCTTGCACACACATGTCAAAGAACCCTCAAGAGTTGAAATTTCTCTCATAACACACAATATGCCGTCTACCCCTCTTCATTAGCCCAGTTGGTTCCGAAAAGTAGGATGTTAAACATTTTTTTTTTTTGAACATAGACATGTAAGAATGAAATGTTTATGTTTTATTTTTTCCAGGTTAAATCCAAGTTTCAAGAAGTATTTAATCAAGTAGCCACTCACCTAAATTTACGGGAAGTGGAATATTTCGGACTAGCTTTTAAGAAAGGTAATTTATTTGTAGTACAAGTATCATACTGTATGGAAACAGTACATGTATATATAACTATTTCAGTTTATATAATTCAAACTTTCTCTCTCTGTTTGTGTCTTGGACAATAAAAAAAACAAACATGTAAAATACATTTAATTCCCAGACCAAATTTGAAAACTTGTATTATTGCCTGTAAACCATTGGATGTATTGTTACCTAGAAAACTATACAGGATGTAACCTTAATGTTTCGACAGGTCTGTTTTTTGTTTCAGAAAATGAGTTTCAGTTTGTAGCACTGGATGAGAAAATCCACAAGCAATCACCAAAGAAATGGAAAACTTGTCAAGGGGAGGTAAGAAAGCTGAACAGACATTTTTTCACCATCAGTAGTATTGGTCAGTGGTCAGTTTATTGCTCAGTTTCGTATTACCGTAAAAAAAAGTCTCCAATTTATAAAATAGGTGGCACAGACACAAGCCTGGAAATAAGGCACCTGTCACTGACAATGTCAGGCACAGTTTCAGGCTTTGTCAGACACAAAACCTCTGGTGGCTGTCATTTTGTCGGCAACTGATTTGTCTTTTTAATGATATTTTTAATACATGTCTGGCACTAAGTTGAAAATGTCAGGTACTATTAAATATGTGCCTGAAATTTTGTCAGGTACATCTAAAACCGTTATTTCCACGCCTGCACAGACAGTAGAAATACCCGATAGTTGTTGGTAAACAGGGGAGTTGGGATGGCCTAGTGGTCTAGAGTGCTGCGCTTCGACCTGGTGTGAGGGTATGTGGCATGGAGAAAGGGTCGCCTTCTCAACCACGTGGGCACTCCGGTTTCCTCCCACTGCTAAAGACCCCTACGAGCAAGTGGAATATTGAAATAAAGATTAAACCATTTGTTTGTCCCAAAATGTCCTAGTTGTGTTGAGTGGACGTTAAACCCCATTTCTCTCTCACTAAACATATTTCTGTACTGATTATAAAACTTTTTACATGTTACAGGGTTACGACAGCCAAAATCGACCCATCTTAACGGTTTGGTTTCGAGTACATTTCTATGTAGATCAAGTTGTTTTACTCAGGTAAGTAAAGTTGATGATATTATACTAAAGTTACAGTATATCGGAGCCGTTGTGGGTCAGTGGGTAAGACGCTAGTCTGGAAGTCTCAGAGAGAGTTCCTCAGAGAATTTTTGGCGTGGTTCCCTTATCGGTTATGCAGAACGAAGGGCCTGACAAGGACATTGTCTTGTCCTTTAGTTTTAGATGAAACGGAAAACCGAGATCCTGTGTACATATTGCTGTGCATGTAAAAAAAAACCTTGGCAGTTGGAATTCGATACAAGGGTAGCCCAGTTGGTTCAGAACAGTAGAATGTTAAAAGAAATTTCATCTAAAAGAATATACTTTGCATCAAGGTGTACTCAAAACCTCAGTTGTTCGTCCCATCCGAAAGACTAAGAGTTGTCCCTTGTCAGGCCCTCTAATCTGTACCACTGACAAGAAAGAATGCAGAGAACTAACACACGACCTTCAGGCTAGCTAGCCAACATCTTACTTACTGATCCACAGTGCCTGCCACAAATGAATGGGAGATTGTTTTTGTGGACGGCGTAGTGACTGAGGACCTGATAAATAATGTGTTGCATTGTCGCTTGGTATGCACATTGACGGTTGTAATTCAGTGGAGAGAAGTTAGTTCTGTCACTGACTGGAATAAATTCGCCATTCTTGCATTGCATATGTGACACCAAATAACGCCAAAAAAAAGTCCATGATAGTCTGAAAATTATCAAATTGTGTTAAGGAAGTGATAAGTTTCTTTCAATTTCTTTAAATATGTTATTTTTTTGTTTCTTTCAGAGAGAAAGTCACTCGTCATTTATATTATCTTCAATTAAAAGAAAATGTTTTAAGTTATAATAATTTAAATAGTGAAGAGAAATGTTTTCAAATGGTGGGTCACGCCCTCCAGGCAGATTATGGAACATTAACGCCAGAACGTAACACAGAATCCTATTTTGATCCGAATAAATATTTCCCTTCATGGGTAAGTTAAAACATAGATCCTATTTCGTTTTGTTTTGTATAGTTCAAAATTGCGCTTAATAATAATAATCGCGTCATTTTACAAGGGTAGCAAATTAGGCCTGAGGCCTTTTTTCCAATTTGGCCCTTGGCACAGATCGTGCGAATGATTTCGATCATTACTTCAGGACGAAACCGAAGAACTCGGGGGGGGGGGGGGGGAACCCCGTCTGATCGGAGGGGAGACCGAATATCCCTTTCACTTACAACGATAAAGTTCATGCCCTGAGCTAGGATTGAACCCTCGTTGCATTGGTAAGAAGCCACCTCTCTATCGCCACGGCTATCCGACCAGCTTTACTTGTCTTCACAACACTAGGATCTGGAAGAGTTGTTACGGCATGTTTTTGGTGTGAGGCGCACAGAATTTTGGATAAACCACTAGAAAGTTACATGAACAAAGCCCTTTGTATTAATGATGTACAGGAGGTTGGGTGGCCAAATGTTGATATTTTAATATTGAATATTGTTTTCTTAATCAAAAGATAAATAATCAATCTGATTAAAACAGATCGTATTTCATTTTGTTTTTTTATAGTTCTTAATTTCGTTGTTATATGAAGGATTAGCCAATTTGATGATCTGTTACGACAATTTTTTGGTGTGAGGTGTACGCAACTTTGGGTAAACCACTAGAGACGTCAATGCTGATTGATTAATCAATGTCTGACATCATTAGGTCAAAAGTCGTTCGTACGACTTGAGTTGCGACCTCTGACTGTAACCTGTCAGATTTTCATGTAGTGTAAAAAAAATGAAACGAAGTATAGATCTGTATTTAAATCAGATTATTACTTTAACAAACAACTTGGGGGGATGGGTGACTGAATGGTTTAACTCAAGTGACATGGTGTTGATTCCCCGGTTGTACATGTGACAAGGGGTCATGTCCAACCCTGTGGGTTTTCTCTAGGATCTCTGGTATCCTCTCACTGCTAAAAAGAATTACTAAAATAAAATTGAACCATATGTTAGTCAGATTTTTATAAATACTGAATATAAATTTTATCCACCATTATCATAAACTTTCAGATCATTGAGAAGAGAGGTATCGATTTCATCAAACAAAATACTCCACAAATCCACAAAGATAACCGAAATCTCACCCGATCAGATGCAGAGTTAAAATATATTAAAGAGGCATCTGTTATTCCATCAGCACATAACTTACATTTTTACCGTGTGAAGAAAAAGAAGACGGATAAACTATGGAATACGTGGTTAGCTGTGTGTCCGCGAGGGATTGAAGTATATGAGGTAAGGAAAACTGAAAGGATTAATCTGTCACCCATGTCTGGTGTATATCTGTCTTCACTTCACGAGACCTGTTCCTGCAGAAAAATAAGACATCTAATCCAATTGTATTTCTAATCATTCTGTCAAGCATAGATTGTTCTTAATTTACATGACTTATGGATGCACAACTTTGGGGGGGGGGGCGATTTAAGAATGGTAAGCATGTGCACACTGTCATTAGGCCTCCTGTCCAACCTGGTGGATTTTCTCAGGGTCCTCTGGTTTCCCCCAACTGCTAAAGACCCCTATGTGCAAATGTATTATTGACCCCATCTCTCTCTCTCTTTTTTTTTTATAAGCAATATTTGATTCAGATTTGTATCTGAATAGGGATTTGAGAACAGGCATAGCCTATATTAAACCTCTCTCTCTCTCTCTCTCTCTCTCTCTCTCTATCTCTGCCTTCATGACAACAGATGTGAAGATTTATCTGATTACTATGTACAGTATATCAGAAAGGATCATCCGCTGGGAGAATGTCATGAACTGTATCGGGAACTAAGAATGAAAATTAATTTGTGTTTTTATGTCAGTAGATTGATATTGAAATATTTTTACTTTTAGGAAGTCGATGAAAGATTCAGAAATCTTATTTCTATATTTTTATGGCCAGATATTGGACGACTGTATTTTGATGTAAGTAATTATTTTTTAGATTTTGAATTTTGTTTCTAAATGTTGAATTCTGTCACAATATCTCATCTTTTGTACTAATTGATTTGACAATTATAAAGGTCCTCCATGAAATTTATTCGTTTCACAATTTTTGTATGTTTTGAAGAGAATCACAATTAATTTTATTTTATTTTTTTTCCAGAAAAAGAAGTTTGAGATTCGTGCTGTTGGATGTCCGGATGGCCGTAAATTTACATACTATACGGATAGTGACGTCACGTCAAAATATTTACTGACAATATGTCGAGCAACACACATATTTCAGATGGAAATTCAGCCCAAGTTGATGGAAATACGACATTTAGATGCAGAAGGTAAGATATCTGTCTTCTTTTCTCTCTTTAACCAATGTCATTGGTTCAACTGGCGATCATTCCCATCTCTATCCATATAGGGGGGGTTGGGATGGCCTAGTGGTCTGGAGTGCCGTGCTTCGACCTTTAGCTAGCCGGCCACCTCTGGCTTGCGGCTGTGGTTTTTAGCCCTAGTGTGGCATGGACAGAGGGGCGCCTTCTCAACCTTGTGGGTTTCCTCCGGGCACTCCGGTTTCCTCCCACTACTAAAGACCCCTACGTGCAAGCGAATTATTTAAATAATATTAAAAAACCATGTGTTAGTCCCGAAATGACCTAGTTGTTTCTAGTGGACGTTAAACCCCATTTCTCTCTCTGTTAATTCACTGTGTCATGTAAATATTTTGTGTTCTGTTTTATTTTAACAGATAAGAGACGATATAGGGAATCCTATATATACAGTGATGCACGCGATCTGGTTGCTAATGGTAACTGGATACAACATCGTCCAGTCAAGTTATCGCCCAGCAAGTCTGGATCATCCAGTGGTAATCAGAGATACTCCGTTGTGAGTGACGTCAGTTCTAACACGACGTCAGGGATTGTTAGTGATAAGATGACCATTAGTTTCGATGAAAGTGATGGTATGTTTTCATTTTATTGATTTAAAATTTAAAAAGTTTCTCCATGTCAGTGGTGCAGAGTGAAGGCCTAGCACATAATAGCTTTCTCCTTGTCAGTGGTGAAGGATGAAGGGCCTAGCACAGAGCGGTCAGCTGAAAAAAAACCCATTTAACACTGTTTTATTTATACAGCAGTCAGTTTCCCCTTGTTAGAGGTGCAGGATGGAGAGTCTGCTAAGGATGAAATGAAAAGACAAGTTCTTGTATGCACATTTCATGTAAAGTAGGCGGCAACGCCGGTATCCATGCAATATTTCCGTTGCAGCACTCTGCATGCCCCTTTTCATTAGCCCCATTGGTACAGAAAAGTAGCATGTTAAAATGTTAAACCCCATTTTATTTCTATAATTTCTAGAATAACATCACTTGAGCCAATCATCAGACTGCCAATTTCTTATACCCTCTCAATTTTCTCCTTTCCATATTCCATGGATGTTTTTCAAGGAATCTATAAAAAATTATGTATCTATACTTTGGAAAAAAAACACCTGATAAATACTTTTGTAGGAAAGCACCTTTAAATCCTATTGTATTTTTCCCACGTGGTTTCCTCTTGTCAGTGATGCAGTAGGAGGGCCTGACAAGGACAGCTGCCTAGTCGTTTGGATGGGATGGAAAACCAAGGTCCCGTGTACACATTGGCATGCACGTAAAAGATCCCTTGTAAGTTGGAATTCAGTTGCTGTCCGGGCAAAATTTCCCTCATAGCACACTGTATGGCATATGCCCGTCTGCAATTAGCCCAGGCTAGGTGCAGAGGCGTAGCATGTTAAACCTCATTCCATTCATTCATGATGTATTTGTATAATTTCAGCTGATCATAATAAGGAGATACTGATAGATTCTCCACCTGGATCTGGTAGTTCAACAACACCAAGTACACCTAGATCAAAGTTCAGTCATATAATTAACAGTTTTCATAGTATGTATTATTACTTGTATATTTCTATAATACTCATATCTCAGTTGTCAGGGAACTGAACACTTGACAAGGGGGATGGTCAAATTGTTAATGCATGCCCATTAAATCAAAAGGTCTGTCATTGAGTCAAGTGGCGTGGTTTCGACCCCCCGCTTGGGTTTTCTCCGGGTCCTCCGGTTTCATCCCACTGCTAAAGACCAGGTTTGTGTTGAGTGGACGTTAAACCCCATTTCTCTCTCTACCTCTCTCTGTTTGGTTTTGTATTACGAGTGAGATGTCCAAATAATATCTCACATTTGAACCAAAATAAAAAGACAGATTTTGCTTTTACATAATGTTTCTTAAAAAGTGTAATGTTATTTTTTTTATTTTTTTATTTTTTAGATTTTTCAATTTTTATCTTTTTATTTATTTTTAGATTATAAGAAATCTGCCTCCAGTAATCCAAGTCCCGTTTTATCACCCCATTCTGTGGAACTGTACAAACCTCGTTCTCCTGGTGTGACACATCCACCCCCACTATCCCCCATCAACACTCCGGGCAGCTATCGTAGCAAGCTCCAACAATCGGCGCCCATGCCCATATATCCAGCCCGTAACGCAGGTTTCGTTCTCCACTCCCCGCCGGCACTGATTAAGGCCGACGTGGAGAAGACGTCATCGCGGCCCGTTAGTAGAAATGTCAGCCGTAAAGAAAGTTTGAAGAACCAGCTGATTCTCCAACCTCTGGATCCAAGATCCGATGCTTCTCCGGTGTCACCAACCACCGAATCAAAAGCACTGAGTCTTGGCATCACAGTTCTACCAAATAAACCTGTGTGTCCTCCAGTTGTCTCAACAGCCCCATCTTCATTTAACCAGCCGTTACTTCCAGTGACGACGCTGAAAACTCCCGATACTACACCATCACCCAGCTCAAATTTGTCCTTGACCCCAGGTAGTGATAAAGGTCAATCAATATATCACCTTGGTTACACGAACCCAACATCGAATCTTCCACCTGGTAATGAACCGTCTCCGCCAGCGTATAACTTGTCGTTTCCCATCTCCGGCGCCGGAATATCGCCAAAAGAACCCACTTCTGCTTTTAACATGGGCTATCCCAGTTCTAGTGTGGGTTTAACACCAACCGAACAAGCGCAGTCCATTTACACCACAGGTTATCCAGCTGCTAACATGGAGTCCTCTCCGCCACCTTATCCAAAGAATTTCCCAAGTTCGAGCTCAACATTGGCGCCGATTGAACCAGCACCACCCATGTACCACATGGCCTATGCGCTCGACCATCAGAACCCCACACCAGCTTACATGAACTTACCCGACCCCCCTCCTTACAGTGCCGCAATGTCTGTAGCAGCTTCAGAGATGCATCCACCTGCAGGAATTCAACCGATTCCACCCATTAAAGATGGATTTAACTTGATTCCCGTGGTGGATCCAAGTCCTCCGAAGTTTAGTCCCGGTATTATTCCGCTCTCAGTCTCAGATCCCACGTACTTCCCGGTGACCAAGGCTGACAGGATCGAGGGTACGTTACAGGAGGCCACGGAAGTTTTTACGCCACCCCTGGCTTTCGCTGATAACGCAGTGGTGTCAGAAATTCCTGCGAATCGTGTACAGACCATGCAGAGCTCTGTGGTACCCAAATCAACAACCTCAGACGTAAAATATCTGGACGTTACTGACTCAACGCAGGATGAAGATGCTCAAATAGAGGTGAGTGGTAACTTACGAGATTATCCTTCGGTCGAGTTTCTTTTAATGAAGGGTGGGTTTTCCCCGGGTCTTCCAGTTTCCTCCCACTGCTAAAGAACCCTACATGCAAGCAAATTATTGAAATAAAATAGACCATATGTTTCCTCCCACTTCTTAAAGACCCCTATACTTAAGCAAATTGTTGAAATAAAATTGAATCATGTGTTAGTCCCGATTGGACGTTACCTCCCACTGCTAAAAGACCAATATGCGCATGCAAATTGTTGAAATAAAATTGAACCATGTGTCAGTCCCGAGTGGATGTTAAACTCCATTTCTCAATCTCTCCCCTTTGAGCTATTCAAAGAATTCTTATTAATTAAACAGTTTAATTAAATTTGTTTACAAATGAATCAATTTTCAGAAGAAGAAAGACAAAGATGCAGACAGCACCGTAAAAGGGAAAAAGAAACATCATAAAGTAACCGTTAAAAACCACAAAGAGAAACTACACCCAGAACTGGAGAATATACGTAGCCACGCCATGTCGTTTCCGCTGATTACCGCCTTATGTAATGACACGTCGCTGATGCACACCAACAGCGTCTCGTCCGGCGGATCTTACGATATCTCCACCATGAAGTCCTCCAATTCTCATCCGTCTGGTAGTTCGCTGGATGCAGACTCGCGAAGATGGTCGGCCTGTTGTCCTAGCGATACTGGTACCATGTTAACCATGCCGAGCATTCGACCAAAAAGCTGGCACAGCGAACATTTTGATCTGGACGCGGCACAGAGACAGGCCGGTCACGGTTTTCTGTTCGTGAATAGTTTCGAAAATCATAGGAGTGTGCCGCAAAATCTTTACGAATGTCGACAGTCGTCGCCCCCTCCACAAATAGCAACTTGGTCGAATCCGATCGCAACAAGTGGGGATTATATTGGCTTGATGGAGAAGTACCAGCCTCAGTTTATTTCCCAGCAGCACATGATTCCAGCCAAGCTAAATAGCGGAGGAGGTCACAGTATGGCCGATGACGTCAGCATGAACACGTTGAAAGAAACATACGGAATGGCGTGACAGATAACCCAGAATAACGAGAAACATTACGAACTTCAAAATACGAGCAAATCAAGATCACAACATTTATAAACGCAGACAGTTTTATTACAAAAAGAACATAATATTCGAAAAAGTTGTCTCGTAATACCAAAAAATCACGTGAATTTTTTTTATTACAAAAGCGAACATAATATTCGAGAAAGTTGTCTCTCGCAATACCAAAAAATCACGCGTAATTGTTACGGCTGATGTACTGTGTTCAAAATAAAAAAGCATTACAATGTCATAATACAATATGTCAGGAGAAAACATATTCGGTGCTACTTTTATTTTAAAATTTAACGTGCGGACTGAAAAGAGAATCAAAATTCTTTAGAAAGCAATATTTTTTTAATTTGATCAAATCTGTATCCAGCCACACATCTCCGATCGGCGAAACTTCTTTGATTTAAGTTTAAAGGAATTGGTTCAATCTTATGCGTCATTTCGATTAATTGATGGCATCCTCTGGACAATTTAATTTTTTTCGAAGGACTTTTCGGCATGTTGAAAAATTTCAGTTTCGTTTTTGGCTTTCTGTGTGGACAGTGAAATACAAACTTGGCTTTAACGATATACAGAACATTTCAACGTAGACAGATTGCCTTCCCATAAAGCAAATCAATATATAAATTCTGTGTGACTCAAATCAAAGCTGTCTTGCTTGCCATCTGATAGATCGATGGATTCGTCATCTGATTATCAAAAAAAAATGGCCGCCAAAACGTATTATCAATATTTCATAGCCTTTCACATAGTGCTTAGATGTCGAGGTTTTTTTCAAATGGAATTCAGCTTCCATGTGATTGGTCTGTTTCTCTGTATCTGTGTGTTTTCATTCGTTGATCTGCCAAATGAACAAAAGAAAAGTCGTCTGTATTTCGTGTTCCCGAGTACAAAATCATCATTAATATCACGCATGAACCCAATCGGCAATTAATTGACGCGTGTCTTCATCTAATTTATATTTTTTAAGATGGAAATATTCTGGGACTGACGCCGAATGCTTTGTGGTGTATTTTCGTGATGCGACTGTCATGTGATGACAAATTACTGAATTCAGTTAATTTCAGTAAAACGAACCCGAAAGACAGCGAGTGCTCTCTGGTGTGGGTGAGTCAAGTAATATTTAAAAGGAAAATATTTTTCGTTGTTGTCATAATCGTACCTGTACATTTAGATTTCAGCATAAATAAGTGATTTATCTCCCCTTGGTGTGACGTACATGTGCGTGCTTTTATACAAAAGAATCTTCACCATGTTAACAAACAGTGACGGTTTATATTTCGTGGAAAATTGTGCCGGAAATATTTCTAAAAGTGACGTGATGTGATTTTAATAAACAAAGAAATTACATCGCTGTGAAGAAATGTCTTTAAAGTGATTTCGATATTCGATATTAGACCAAAAATATGTTGTGGACGCAATGTTTTGTGTTTAATAATAATAAATGATTTTTTTATTCGCGTGTTTTTATGTAATATTTACGATACATAGATCAAGACAAGCCCAAGAAAACCGAAAGATGAAGAAAACCGTGCAATTTCCAGAGAACAAAATCAAAGATGTAGAAGACATGATTTGTAATATTTTTTTAGATGTTAATTTTTAGTCTCAGAAATGTTGATGTAATTGTTTGTAATTTAAATGTGGACTGGTTGATATTATGGATAAAAACAGCTTCTTAATTTTAAAATATTCCTTGTTTCAATTTTATAGTCATTAGTTTTCACAAAAAATGTTTTGAATATTTTCAATTAACCTGAAACATATTTTAAAATTTTTTTGCCCTTTAGCACCCAGTTTACACGGATACTCCCAAAACAACAGCTCCCCCGACTACATAAACCTGCCCCGCGGCACATGAAAAACTGTGCGCTGAGGCGGTCTAGGGAGCGGTAGTCAATCTCGGCTCCCAGAGAGATGTTGACCATTCGTTTCTTTCTCTGGTCGGCCATTTTGAATGTCACATGGTAGTCAGCATTCACGTGCACTTGGTTATAAAGGGTTAGATTATTTTCAATTTAAGAAATGTATTTTATAGTATTTCTTTTTTTAGGTAATAATGGAAATATTTGTAGAAAAAGGTAGAACATTCAGGTTTATTTGACATTTTGACCCCTTAGATTAAATCTTCTTTAATTCAAGAGGTCCCTAATTTAAAAACCAAAGTTTACGCATAGTTTTTTATATGAAGATCTTTAAATAGATTAAAAAGGCATAAGAAGAATATTGCACAGATCTGATTTTATATTTACAATATTCTGTGATAGTGTAATAATAATTAGAATATTGAGATTTTATTGTTTTTATGAAATAAAACAGAAAAAAAGCATAATATTTTCACATTTCATGTCAATTTTTTTTATATAAGATATTTTTTGCTCAAGACATAATAATTAGCGATGTAAAGTTGATATTCAAATTGTAATATTTTCTCTATTTATTTAAAGATTTTGTATAGACGTAACCTTAGTAACAGTTTTTTTTCTCGTTCCCAGTGAATACCAAAAAAATAAATAATTCTCACGATTTTCTAGATTTAAATTATTTTATAAATTTGTGTAAATAGAAATTTAGTATGTCATATAGTTGTCTGGTCAGTACCGTTTTAAAAGTTGTACGTACCTCAAACCCCTTTTTTACTGTAGACTAGGTTAATAGACTAGATCAGTAGGACTTCTAAAGAAATAATAATGTTAGAAGTTAATGTGTATGATGTCTCAGGTATTAGATAAAAAATAGAATTTGAACTTTGACCCTGATCTGAAATAAGAGGTCATTTGTAATCTGTCATTTAAGTTGTTGACCAAGGGACGATTATTGACAATTTGTATGAATTCCATCCGGATTTCATCTTTGACAACAGAGACTATTTTGTAGACTCTGTTGTCAAGAATGAGAACGTGTTATCAGCCTTTCTACAGTATTTCCATTATTGACTTAAAAAAGGAAGCTTGGAATAAATGCGTTTCTCTAACTACTAGATGTGTAATATCACATCCCAATTGATAATTAGAGATCGTTTACAATCATATACTGTTTCAGGCCAAAGATTGGATATTCACCCACGTGGAATAAGTCAACTTAGGGTTAGGGTCAGGTAACCCTAGATAACCCAAACAAAGAATTCCCGGTAGATGAATTGTCGGAATGGATATGACCTCCGCAACCCGGTTCCGTTCTCCTACCCTGAACCAGTTTGAAATTAGAAACCTCGATACTGTTCGGTGTCTTACTTGATTCTATGAATTTTGCGTTGCTGGTGTACGAATTGGTGTTACCGTACCTATACATGTAATTCCTCTATGTAGAAATAAAATGATTCGAGCATGAACGCTTTATTTAAACGTGTATGATTGTAAGAGATCTCCGATTATATTCTACAATCTAGTTAATAAATACAGATTTTATTTCGTAGATTTACCTTTTCTTGGAAATTGTTTTGTGTCTATTTTCTTTGTGATTAAGTAATTTAAGAAAAAGAAAAATTTTGTTGTACATTTTTATCAGTTCATTTTTTGGATATAAATGCTTTGAATTTAATTGAAACATACATTTATGAATCTAGTCTTTAATATGCGGCTTGATTGTTTCTTGGAATGTTAATTAAGGCCTGTACACACAGATTGTAGGCCTACTTTTACCTAAATTCATATTTTATTTGAAATTATATGTATAAAGATGTATTTCCTAGACAGTTGTGATTATAAATATCTAACCAACTGTCGGAAAACATATATTTGTAACGCAAAAATATTCTGTCTTTTCGAAATACTTCATTTTGAAAATTTTGAATATCAGTAAATTTGAAAGTCGAGGACACGGATAGAGAAAATATGATTTTAATTAATTAAAGAACAATTAGCAAAATGTAAAATACGCAAAAAACATTTTATCTCTATTTATGAATCTGTTTCCTTCCTATTCCTAGTAATTTGAGAAGGGAATATATCTTTAATAAAAACATATATATAAATATATCATAGAATAGTAAGGAAATTAAATCATATGTTTTTGTTTTAACGCAGTGTTTTTTCATAATATTATGACCAGGAAAAGCTAATAATTCGACTCCCAACCAATGAAATAACTGCATCCTTTAAAGATATTAATTAAAAATTTTATGAATGAGGCCCCTGGTCGTAATTGTAATATTTCATATAATGTTGAATTTTGTACTAATTACTCAGATACGAATCTGATTAAAACACAGATCCTATTTCGTTTCGTTTTTTATAGTTCAAAAGTTCATTTTATTTGTCTTCACTACACTTGGATCTGGAAGAGTTGTCATATTATCAGCATTTTGGTTGAAGTGAGGGATTAACCAATGAAACGGTCTGTTACGGCAACTTCTTATACATATTCCTGAAGCAACGGCCCGAGAAATCCCTCTCTGGCCATTGCTGGATTCGCTTCGGATTCTTGAATGTGTCTATTCTTCTCGTTCAATCAAATCTACTACTTACGTACAGTAACATGACATTCCGTCGTTTAATCTTGGGTCTTCCTTAATATTTTGGACAAAGATTTAAGTTATTAAAAACGTTAAAAGTCTGTTCGTTACCATACCGTAGTGTTTACTTTACGTCAATACCGATAGCCTCGTTTGTCACGCAATTAGTTTTGCTGCAATATCCTGCTATGCGCTGGTTAATATAGCATAAAAGAACCGTGCAGCCATGACGTAACGTTACGTAAACACAGTTGTCCTAATTAAACGTCTTGTTTTAAAGGTAATACCTTTGTAACGAATTCAGTGATTGGTCAGTAATAGGACCACTGGCCAGTCATAATTAGTGACAATAATACCCACTCAGTCCAGCAGGGAGTAGTCAGATTAGCTCTAATCAAACGGAACACTGCGAGGAGGATGCTTCTTATAGTGCCATGCATGGAACTTTGGGTAAATGGCTTGAAACGTCAACGCTGATTAATTAATCAATGTCTGATGTCATAGGTTCAAAAGCCGCTCGTACAACTCCTGACACGACCTTTAAGTACAACTGTTCAGATCTTTATGTAGTGTTGACCATCGAAAAGTACAACAAAATGAAACGAAATATAGATCTGTATTTTAATCATATTGAATAGATATTATAGTACTTAAATTATCAGCCTATATTTAAGTTAAATAATAAATGTTTGTTTAAAATTAAAATCAAATATCTACCCTATAAACTTACAATAATTGTTTTTTTGTATTTTTCGTTGATTTGTTTTATTTCATATTGTTTATTTGTTCCGTCACCCGAAAACTTGCATATTAATAATAAATAGGACTGGACAATCGTGTTAATAAATCAATATATCACATCGTCCAGGCCTAATAATAGCATTGATGTTTAATAAATAGGACTGGACAATCGTGTTAATAAATTAATATATCACATCGTCCAGCCCTACTAATAGCATTGATGTTTAATAAATAGGACTGGACAATCGTGTTTATAAATCAATATATCACATCGTCCAGCCCTAATAATAGCATTGATGTTTAATAAATAGGACTGGACAATCGTTTTAATAAATTAATATATCACATCGTCCAGCCCTAATAATATTTTCTTTTGTTTGAATAAAGAAAGATTTCTGTCTTTTGTTTACAGCTGATAATATAAAAAATGAACAGTATTTAAAAAACTTGGTTAACTTTTTGAAGAAGTTGAATTAAAGTAAATAATGGATTAATAATTAAATATAGTTTATAGTTATGTCTACAAAATTATCTTTAATAATATAGATTTAAAAAGAGGAATTAGAACTTTGAATAAGATAATAAGGTGGCTATGTATATTAATTAGACTCCGTTAAATTTTGAAAAATCAGAGAACTGGTCTACTTATTATAAACCAAAGCCTTGTTCTTGAGCATCGGCATAACTTCCGACGACCTCGAGCTATGATGCAAACAACCTCTCAATCTGTACGAACTCTTAATACAGCTATATATTAGAAATGGCTCGATAGATCTGTCTCAAATTTTATACGCAGTCTAATTAGCACATGGTAACGTCACATCATGCACCGCAATTTCAAAATTATTTTTTGTACCGACAACTGAACATCTGTGAAGTTCTAATTCCTCTGTGATATGAACAGTCGAATTAGCACATATAACGTTACAGTCAGATCATGCACCGCAAATTCAAAATTATTCTTTGGAACCGACTGCAGAAATCCTCCTTGATATGAACAGTCTTACATGTATTAGCACGTAAAACAGTACAGCAAATTGAAAATTATTTTTTGTACCGACTACAGAATATCCCTGAAGTTCTAATTCCTCTTTTGTTACGAATGATAATATATTATACGATATAAAGATTTGTATTTATTATAAAATCTGTATATTTTGTTCCGAGCATACCTTAATCTATAATAATTAATATTTAAATTTTAATTTTAAAATGTCTCTGCAAAATTAATTTTACTCAAACGCGATTTTTCAATTCTGGTATAATCATTCTTATTTATCATCGGATGGTTCGTAAATTCACTGACAAATCTCGTTATTGTAATCGGATAGTTCGAGAATTGTCTGACCAGACTATTTATCATCGGATAATTCGGAAATTGACTGATCGCAGGTGGTTCGATCGGAGGTGTTGAAATTTTGAGACGGGCCGTAAACAACTTAACTGAAGGGTAAAGAATTGATGGAGGATATTTTAGCGTTAAATAACGAGAATAAAATCGATCAGCCGTTGACGCCAAGGTCGCCATGGTGATGATAAACATGAATGACTCCTCCTATTAGATATGATAATATAGATTTATTATACCAGATGTAAAAACTTTCCAGTTGTCAGAAAATTTTAACTTTTATTCCGATTTATTTGTATAAAATAAGAAAGGTGTGATAATGGTGATCGACTTTAATATCAGTACAAGCGTGGTTTGGCCCGGTAAAAAACGTTTTAGATCTACCAAACTATTTTACTGGTTCATGATATTTTGAATGTGAAACATGCATTAATGACAGTAAACAGTAATCGCAAAACAAATGAGCTGGACAAAATTACAGAAATCTTAATTAATGTGTCTGACAATGTCTGCCCTGTACCAAGTGCCATATTGCCAGGCTTGAAACAAGGTTCTAAAACCAAGGGGTTGGTGGATGCCCAGATAACCTTAGACATAATGCCTGTTTAGCTGCTTTGAGTTTTGTTTTGAATTTCTGACATGCCAACTATAAGAATTTCATCATCGTCCTTTTTCCCGGGATTATAAAATGAGAATATTTCTGACAACTGGAGTTCGATATATTTACCATGATATTAATAATATTTTATTCGTCATATTTAAAAATAATTATTAATATTTACTTTTATTGTATTGTCTTTAGTTGTGTGTACATATTTATCAGCGACAATTTAACGTTAAATATCAGTCGCGGAAAACATGCGATTTAGATTAATGTCTAAATATATCTGAATATATCTTTTACTCTTGTAACACTGTCTCCTCCAGTTAAATTACAAATCGTTAAATTCTTCGCTAACAAATCAGAGAGGTTGAATGACCGAACTCCGAACGGTAAGCATAGGCGAGCTGTATCATTGAGTCAACTGGCATGGTTTTGAATTTGATTCTCTAGTTGTACGTGACAAGAAATAGAGTCGGTCGCCAAACTTGTGGGTTTTCTCCGGGTCCTCTGGTTTCCTCCCACTGCTAAAAAGACCCCAATGTGCAAGCAAATTATTAAACAAATAATAGAACCATATGTTAGTCCCAAAATGACCTAGTCTGTGTCAAGTGGACGTTAAACCCCATTTCTCTCTCTCTCAAATCAGATGATTGATATTTAACTGGAGGAGACAGCAACGTCTGTGTCTTAAATGTTTTTGTAATCAATTTTTTTTTGTTATCACTTATCACAGCAATAACTTACGACGGAGAGATAAAATAAATACTTTCGATTGGACGAAAAAACATATCGCAATATTTTTTTAGGTAGAATATTTTTTTGGGATGAGTGAATCTGGTGCAATAAAATTAAAATAAATCTTCGTAGATCTTGATGTAGATCTAAGTTTTGAAATTTGTTAAATTTGTATTTTTTAGATTTTTTTTTTCCCATGATATTAAAAAGTGGGATTATCTCCCCTTGTTCAAATGAGAATTTTGGGATTACCTCCCCTTGTTCAAATGGAGATTTTGGGATTACCTCCCCTTGTCCAAAGTTCACAGTTCAGATGTAAATTCATATTGAACAAGTAACTGCTACGCATAAACCCAACCGGTTGTTTTAAAACAGACAAGGGCAGATAATCTTGACATTCTTGAAATCTAAAATTAAAAGTAATCTTAGATCAAATAAATAAAAAAAGTATAGTTTGTTTTTTTTACTAATCACAGATTAAAAATAATATCTTGTGCCTTTATAATATAATGTGAATAATTATCTTTATTAAGTAGATTAATTAATTAATAAACAAAATCATCATAAGGCTGTACTAAAAAAATATTCTGGTTCTTAGACAATCTGAGGTTTATATTTTTGTGTGGGTTTCTTTTGTCAAAGGATCGCCAATACTGGACTTAAAGACTTCTCATACAAATTAAATTTCAAAGCACAACATTTTATAGTTTTACTTCCTGTAAGAGATGTGGAGTATTTAGGTGTGTTAATTAATGAGAATGTCACAAGGCCCTTTAAATTACAAAGCACAAGTTTTATTTCCTGTAAGAGGGGGTTTAATATTTAGGTGCAGTAATTAATGAGACTGTCACAAGGCCGTTGAAAAAATTACAAAGCACAAGTTTTACTTCCTGTAAGAGGGGTAGAATATTGAGGTGCGGTAATTAATGAGACGGGTCACAAGCCCTTTTTTAATTGACAAGGGATCATCTGGGAATCTGAATATTTTTTTTATACGGCCTAATATAGTATCATAATAGAAAAGGGTAAGGATTGGAGATCATATTCAAATACACATGTATTAATTATAATATATAGGATATTTTATATACAGTCAGATTAATTTTAATTACATTTAGTTAAAAATAAAATAACTTACAGATATATACGTAATCTTTGTATCTCTACCTATATTATATTTTATAACTTTTTTATTTAATCTGTGAATTTTATTTAAATTGTGTTTTTTTTTGTTTTTTCAATGATATTTCTCTTTCTGCTGTTTTGATTTTAATTTGAGTTTTATTTTGCCGACCCAACAAAATGTATTTGACATTTGTGATATGCTGGACTTGTATTAACGTTTCTTCATTATCGATCAATCATATTTTGAGACCGGGATACGTCAAAAAGATTTTTAGACCGGTGTCTCAGAATTCTTCTGAATGAAGAGCAAAGATCTGTAATTGTAATATCCATGGTCGGTGATCAAAAACAGCGATCTTTTTTGCAAAATATGATCTGAGTGGTCCTAATGAAGAAATTTTATTCAAGACACTGTTCAAAATAACCAAATGGTACCAATGCTTTATTAACAGGCTTTACAGGACAAACGGTGCTAGGCCCATATTTCACCAAGGCCCATATTTCACATAGGCCTTAAATAAACATCTGATATAACGTAGACGTCAAAGATCATTTAAAAATATTTAATACTCTTGATATAAGGGCTGAAAAGTTATTCAAATTTCTCTCTCTAAAATAAAAAAAAATTTGAAAATTGTTGTTTTGCTCAAATTAACGATTTATTAAAAAAGTCTAGTCTTGATGTTTGTAAGATATGAATTCGATGTCGGATTGAGAGATTTGTGATGAATCTGAGGCGATAAAAGCATTTATAATAGTGGCCAGTACTTAAAATGTAGAATAAATAAAATACAGATTGTAAAATGACCCTTACGCTTTCATGAATACACCAAATGTTGTCAATGAGTCGCATTTTTTATACATCATTCTTACACACAAAAAAGGTATTATTCTTGATTTTTGTAAATATAAGTATTCTTTAAATTTTATATATTTTTTATTCATTATTCGAAAAAAAAAGTGCCAAATGTTTTTGTAAAGCCGTTATTTAAGTATTGATGGGTATTATTTAGTATTTTTTACAGTCGAAATGAAAAATGGAAGATTGTTTTTTTTCTTCCATGGGTTGGGTTAAGAACAGGGGAACTCCTTATTTTTGTTGCTATACAAACTACACAATTTTCTGTCAAGTTTTTTTTACGTTGACGTTAGTTCTGTTTTTATTTCGTTTATTTTTATCAAGGAGTTCCCATAGTTTGTTTTTTGTTTTGTTGAAAATATTTTTTGTTTTATTTCCAAGGTTGATATATTTCATGTAAAATCTGTGTTCAGTTTTTATTTCAATGTCGTGATTTTAAAAAATTTCTTGTCAGGACATTTTTTTTGAAAATAAAAGGACATAATTCTTATCACTATTTAACCAAGTGGGTTCACACCACAATTAAAACTCATGTGTCAACAAAATATTCAAATTCTTACATATTAAATAAATTAGTGTTTCTTGGACGTTTGGATAATAGCTTAGGACATATCCGACATATACTGGCGAAATAACATCCATGGTTTATTATGACATGCTCGACTTTTTTGTCAACTTTATTTCTGAACTAGAATTGTGCCAAGGAGTTTATTCAAAAAATATGTATACAGTCTTTGTCCTAACTAGACTGATATTGAAATTCTGTTTACGCCAGTGGTTGCGAAAGTATGTTCCCAGGAACTCGAGGGTTCCGATTTTAAAAAAATCAGGGTTTCGATGAGATAAAAGATTCACTTGTCTAACATTAAGGCCACATTTTCGAAGGATTCTGGAGCCTAAGAAGCAGAAGCATTCTTCTTATAAATTATTTTGAAGTTTGTTTGTATGTTTTATATGGATGTATACAGATTTTACATGAAATATTTATACCAACAAAAAGTTTATTTCACTTTTCTAAAAAAAAAATAGTGGAATCGATCTGAAATCTATTGTTAATTTGAATCTCTGCATAATCTGTTTTTGTTTCTTTTTGAATTTTGACTTGAATATATTTAAAAGAAAAGGCACAGCACTACCTAGGAGTAACATAAATAGAGTTTTTTCTTTAAATTTTTGTAAATGCTTACGCAATGTAGGTCTATGATTTCCAAATTGATTTATTTTGGGTTTTTTATGTAAGTTTAAATTAGTTTTGTTTTAAATTTGGATAATTTGTGGTGGTGCCTCATCTTTTAAGTTGGTATTATCCTTACAACACTTTTATCAGACTACAGTGGAAATATTACAGTTATCTCCCTTCCCCTCCTTTTGATCAAATAATTAATTAACGAACAAAAAATATCTTTCAAATTATTCTTTATCATTATATTAAATTTTAGAAAAATTCCTTCATTTTGATATTTTGATCAAAACTTGTCTGATTTTCCCATTAAGAGTAGCCTATTATTAGGTTTTAAACCAAGATTTTGGTGAATTCTTTTCTCTAAATGGAAATAACCCAGTATATCTCTTAAGGGTAAATAACTCAGTATATCTCTAAAGGGAAATAACTCAGTATTTACTGTAAAGGGAAATAATTCAGTTTATCTCTAAAGGGAAATAATTCAGTTTATCTCTAAAGGGAAATAACTCAGTTTATCTCTAAAGGGAAATAACTCAGTATATCTACTGTAGCCTATGACTGTTTCTTTACTTGTAAAGAACCGTAACTCTTGGGTAGTGGTCTGTATAACCTAGTTGTGTTGTTTTCATTCAAACATTTTCTCTTCTAACTATAATATAAAGAAATTTATTTAAATTCATTCCGCATTTTGTCCGGCTCAAAAAGAAATTATCTATTAATTAAAACTGCTAGATTTTTATTACATAGAGTCACTAATTATTTATTTTTAATTAATTAATGTTATTTATGCAGTAATATTAAACAGCACAAATTGATGGGGATGTGTCATTTAAAAGAGTTTAGCATGATTAACTCTCTTTTTAAGAGTAGCCTAAGCTTATATAAGGAGAAAAATTAACATTACAAAAAAGAGTTTGGAGATTACCTCCCTTTTAAAGAGTAGTCTGCCCTTTTAAACTTTAAAAGTGTTTTTATTGAGAAATAATTGAGGCTATATATGGAGAGAAATCAATTTTACCAAAAAAAATAGTGTTTTACGATTATCTCCCTTTTAAAGAGTAGCCTCCCATGGATTATGATAAAGGATTTTATTGGCTATGTATGGAGAAAAATTAATTTTATCCAAAAATAGTGTTTTACGATTATCTCCCTTTTAAAGAATAATCTCCCCTTGAATTATGAATATTCACTGTATAAAATAGTAGTCTCCTCCTGAATTATGAATATTCACTGTATAAATGAGTCGTCTCCTCCTGAATTGTCAATATCTACTGTATAATTATTAAAGGGGTTTTTATTGAGAAATAACAGAGAATTTTTGGAGAGAAATAGATTTTACCAAAAAATGGTGTTTTACGATTATCTCCCTTTTAATGAATAACCCCCCCTGAATTGTCAATATTCACTGTATAATTAACATGGATTAATTAAAGATGGCGACTGAGTGACTAATTATAAATGATATCGATCTAGCGAGCCTAGTAAGATTGTTTATAATTATATTTAATTAATTGTATTATTGTAATCTATACACACACTTGATATTATTATTATTATTATTATTATAATTCATCATATTGACATATTCCATGGTAAACATTTGTCCATCTCTATGATAGCTATACATCTATAAATATTTGTATTAAAGAGTTATATTTGGTTAATTAAATTACAGAATCGGCTTTTTTATTCACCGCCATTTTCAGGTGGAAGTGGAGGCCCGTTCCCCATTCAGCAAACCTCGACAGATTCTACGCATCTAATCACGCATGTATGATCATTTCCGCCATATTTCAACTTTTTTAAAGGTTACCCCCATGGAGATTTCTGTGGAGAGTGTATTATATTAACAAACGTCACATTTGGCATTGGGTTTGGGGAATTTCCAGGGAATTTTATCAAACCAGCAGCCTAGAGACAATATCTCTGCTCATTTAGGTATATATACCCTCTACAAAAGACGCAATTTGGGACTTTTTTGTAAAAAATTGACACGTTTTCCTGTTTAAAGTAAACCGGTAGCCGCATCGCAAATGTATGGACGTAGGTACATATCACTTACTGTCATACAGCCGAGATTAGATGTAGGGTACCGGAATCTGTTGAGATTTTCCGAGTGGCCCATTCCAAACACAAGTCTCGCTATCCAGCATTCAAACTGCAAGGGAAGACAGGGGGGATGACCATTCACGAGGTCATACAAGGCCTGTTATATTTTTAGGCTGGACAGATCTCCGTGTCTAGATTAATTTGGTGCAATCCCCATTATCACTCCTGGGCCCTGTTTCTCGAAATCTTAACTGAAGATAAAATCCCAATTTTTTGTAAAAGCTTCAATTTTGATTGGCTAAGCACTAAAATCATCTTAATATTATCCAATACATGAATCACCCATTCCAAAAAAAATGGCGTCTCGCTGTTGCATTGTGGGAGATTTGTGAGTAAACTTACGAATAGGCCGTCATTGCTTTGCATGGGATTTCTCTGACCATATTTCGAAAAACAACGATTTTTAGTGATTGGGGATATATTTCATATGCTGTGATAGAGACACAGATGGTTGATGCACTAAAAGAATACCCCATATGGTGACATCTTGTGTTAGAATTATAGATATAATGTTGTTAGTTATGTCTGGTGGTAAAACAGCGGGTAATGATAGGGCGGGTGGGGTGATACGATGTCCGAATGGTTGACACCTGCACATTGTATCATTAGGTCTGTCATTAAGGCAACTGGCGTTCTAATTTCCCGGTTGTACCTGAGTAGGGCTTCCTGTCAAGCTGCATGGGGTTTTCCTGGTCCTCCGGTTTCCTACCACTGCTAAAGACCCTACGCGCAATCGAATCAATGAAACAAAATTAAACCATATGCTAGTCTTGCAATGACCTAGTTTGTGTGAGTGAACTCAAAAGCTGTACTAAAGAAAAGTAATTATTTTAAATGCCAAGCTTCGGAGACTTTAAACTAGGAATGGATTGGTGTTTATTTAATGTCTTATCCGCAGAATAATTTTGTCATTTACCAAGAACACCATATTCCATAAGACCTTCAAAGATGTTGATAGAATTAAAACCATTTATTTTGCAATTTGTTCTAGGTATAACCAGAGCCTTATCCCTGGGTAGAACTATAGATTGACTGGATTTCAAATGGTCTAAAAATGAACTACCTAGACATAAGCCCCATTGTGTACATGTTAAGTTTAACATTATCTGTATCACTGTGCTGTGACGAACACCCCACCCATCTAGAACTCAACAATGACGTGATTATTATTATTATTATTAACCCTAGAGTATCACAGTATTATAATCTAGAGGGGGTGGGGCTGACAAGTCAACATGTGGTATTTCTACCTAGGGTCTGGGGACTTTCCCTAGGGCGTGGTCGAGTAACAAGTATCCTGTGTGTAGCCCCATCACAGATTATAAAGGTAGTACAAGAATAATCAATGGTCTCTCACAGTTATAAAGGGGCTGGATTCTTTACTCACAAAATAATGGTTGTAGTAAAATTTGATATTTGAATATTTATGTAAAGTTAAAAATTATTCTATTTATCAAGTATGTTTCTATCTCAATGAATCGTTTTTGAGTCTAGACAGTTATAATTTTGGTTTCAGATTAAATTTAGAAATTATAGAAGTAGTTCAGAAATACAAAAATTTTCAAAATTACCGAACTTATTGCATAAAGGGAGATAACTATATTTGCCAAAATAATGTGAATGAAAAAAGAAATTGTGTTTTTTTTGCGATTTTTAATGGAATGTATTGTTCGAAGCAGTGCTGGGTCTAGGGGAGGCAAAGTAGGACAAATGCCCCGGGCCCCCCACATTTAGGGGCCCCCACAATTCTGGCTCATGCTTATATTGTCAACGAGTTCTAAACGTCAATGAAATCGCCGCCTAAATTGTCTCAGATGCACTGAAATTAATCTTTATTTTAAACAAATAAACTCTAGAGGAAAGCAACCTAGGCACTCAAGGGATCGGAGTACATTCTGGTACGATCCGCGGTCAGTACGAACAATTTGAAATGGGGCCCCGCACAGTTAGTATGTCCCGGGCCCCCCACAACTAATATTGTGGCGAAAATATTCATAAAATTTGATTCCCTCACTCCGTCGGTTTGTCACTTTCCTCTCTGGTCGGACAAACTAGTGATTTGGCGACAGGCGGTATCTGTTTTATCAGATACTGCATTTCAGGCAGTCTATTTTTCAAATTGTCGGGGGCTTTGTTGAGGTTCGTTCATTTGACACTTTCCTCTCTGGGGTCGGATAGACTAGTGATCTATATATATCTCTACAATCGGTGCCTGAATACTCTCAGACAGCATTTCCGACAGTCTATGTTTCAAATATTTCATGGGGAGGTCCCAATACCCCCCACAAGGACTCCCTATACTTTGGCTCTTGTGAGTGGATTTTGCCATTGGTTTGATACTTTATCTCAACGTTCAGTGCCTGAAATACTATCGGCTACATTTACGGCAGCCTGTTTTTCAAAAATTTCTGGGGGAGACCCCCTATTTTTAGTTGACGCTCGTGCCTTTGCCCCTTTAACCTTGGACTTTGCCCAGCTGCATATGATTGTAATCCAGTCAATATCGAGGGTTAGCGTTGACATCGAGGGTTCATTATGGTCTGGATACGGTTATTAATGTCTAATTAATAATTTAGATAAAATATTTTCAGGGCGAAAAAAAGACCTGTAACATCTTGCGTAATGCATATTTAATCGCTAAATTCTACTTGAAGTAGCCTTCAATTATTAACAATTCCTAAAGGAATTCGGCAAACTGATCCCGCAGTGAATATTCGCTTGGTCGCTCGTATGGGAACTGGGGCCTACAGTTCAATCAATGTTGTTACTTAGCTACCTCGCGCACAGCACGTGGCCCTTCATATAACCTAAACAGCGTGATAGATTGGACAAGTTTAATTATATCGTTTTCATGAACCAGCTAATTTAAGTCGGTTGGTAATGGCCGCTTCGTGAGTGATTGATTGATTCCCGATCGATTTCAACAAGTGTAAACGTTAACTCTGAATAGCGCCAACATTTTTTATTTTTAAATACTTATATTGATTTCTGTTTCGATGTTAAAAATATCGATTTGGTCAGGCGGAAAATTAATTTGGTTGTGTCAATACAAGTATTATATAAAGCTGGTGGAATTTATTTCATCGATTTTGAGCATTTTTAAAGGGTCAATACCACTCTTGTTGTAACTGAATAATATGTCCCAACCTTTTGTTTTGGTCAACAAATTGTACTATTACAAATTTCATCTTAACAGACCTAATTGAAAAATTCAACTTAAAACTTCGATTTAAAAATATTTCCGAAACCTCTGGACAAGTAAAATAGGATGTAATGGATAATTTACACAACAGGTAGGACACTTAAACATCTAGTACTTAGATAAGGATATTATTTATTTTCTAGAGCTTTTAAGCCAGCAAGAGTGTTATTGTCCCTTTAACCGTTTTATTTCTTCTAGAAGCAGCCCAGCAAATCAAAACCTGTCAGAACCAGTGAATGTTACAAAACTATGGAGTCCGAATGCGAACATGTTAGCGTTTAATATCCGAACTAATGAACTATACAGGCGTTTGGATGGTTACATCAGGGGCGCGTCCAGGAATTTGAACAGCGGGGGATCCCAGGGGGGACCACCCGCGAATTTGATAAAATCAGAATGCAGTAGGAGAAAATATCATAATATGTGCCAGTAGGATGTTGGGTGGATGGGGACGTCCCGGTCCGTGGAGTTTGATTATATTACTGTGTAAGAATTGTAAAATTGTAATGTGGCGGGGGGGGGGGGGTATACATATGATGCCCCAGGGTAATATAACTCGTGCATTAACCGATATCTTTAGTGTATATATTTGGTTATTGTTGCTGGTTTGGTGATAATAATGGTTATTAACGGATGTAAGTGTGTTATATCACCCGTGAATTAACCGGTATCTTATCTAACATATATTCTTATTTATGTTTGGTTATATTTGCTGTTTAGTGATAATATTGGTATTTAACGGGGGGGGGGGCATTACTTTTAGATGGTCGGATAGCCGTGGCGATAGAGAGGCGGCTTCTCACCAATGCATCGAGGCTTCAATCCAAGCTCAGGGCTAGAACTTTATCGTTGTAAGTGAGAGGGATGTTCGGTCTCCCGTCCGATCAGGCAGGTATCCCCCGAGTTCTTCGGTTTCTTCCTGCAGTAATGATCGAAATCATTCGCACGATCTGTGCCAAGTAGGGCCAAATCGAAAACAGGCCTCAGGTCTAATTTGCTACCCTTGTAAAATGACGAGATTATTAAGCTTTCATATGTATTTACATATGAAAGCTTATTGTTTCTGTTAAGATTATTATTAAGCTTTCATATGTATTTACATATGAAAGCTTATTGTTTCTGTTAAGATTATTATTCTTATTTTTTTTTTTTGTGTTTTATTCACAAATCGGATTTCTCAGAATCTACTCATAGGATCTTTCTGAAACTTTTACCTACCCCCCCAAAAATGGGTGGTGGCTGTTGGATAAATATATTTTCAAAACGTTTTTCGCATTCGAAATCACCGAATTTTACGAACAAATGCATTTGACCTACTTTGCTGTAACTTTGTGACTATTTCACCTATTTTACTAAAAAAAAATTCTTTGAATACCTTGACTCCTCTACTTCAAATCTGCAATTTCGGATTTTCGAATTTCGAAAATTCGTCGCTGTGATTTCGAACCGGAAGTTTACACCAACTCGACAACCTCTTTAGTAGTTGTACGATTTTCATGAAATTTAATATGTAAGTAGACCTTAATGACGCGACTTGAAAAATGACTTTAGAAATTTTCTAACTTATCTCCCCTTGGTGAAATCAAGGATCAAAGTTTTCCAAAAAATCGTCGAAATATAGGTCAGAATGACCTAGTTTTTTTTTTCTATACTAGACAAGGAATTACTAATTCGTACACAAAATATGGAGTTTGTCGATCGAACCGGAAGTGCCACCATCTTTAAACGTGAAAAATCAATAAGGCTTTTTTGCTATTTTACTTACAGACTCGGGAGTTATATTTTCTGAATCCTTGTAGGCAGGCCTAAAAAATGTCGCAATAGAATTCTGATTTAGGTCAACCGGGAGTCACCATGTTGAATTGAAAATGAAAAATAGAAGCAATTTGAAGGGCCGAGACTTTGGAGCACAATAACTCTCATTCTAATTAAGCTAGAATGTTCAAACTTGTTGTAGACGTTCACTGGGTCAATGTTATGATTGAGTTCAAAGATGAGCATGTTCTGCTTAGGGTAAGCAGAGATAAGCATGCTGATTTGTTGATTCTTTAGGGCACGATAACTTCGGTTATAATAAAGGGAGGGCGGTGAAACTTTTGTTAATAGAGAGTCTAACAGCTAGCCTGTTGTGTGAAATCATTGTATCATTTTTTTTAAATATCAGGGATAGCCGAAAAAAAGAGATTGAAAATCCAAAAAGTCGTATTTTTACAATTTGGAGCATGTTTAGAGGTCTTTCTCGTAAAGTCAACATACTATTTTTTGGGAACTTCTTCTACAAAGAGTCTTATTGGTAGTCTTTTATATGAAACCATCGATCAACAGTCCAACATATCAGGAGTAGAAGAACAAAAGGGTCGAACATTGAAAACGGCACCCTTTCATTGTTAAGCGAAACATGCAGTGTGGGTGACTACAATCTACGCATTTAGTCATCGTATAGAGTTTATTCAACAGTATCGAATTCCAACTGCTTAGGGATATATTACGTGCACTCCAATGTGTACACGGGACCTTTGTTTTTCGTCCCATCCGAAGGACTAGACAGCTGTACTTGTCAGGCCCTGCGTTCTGCCTCACTGACAAGGGGAACCACGCCGGGAAATCGAGATGAACTTTTTCCGTGCAGAACTTTCAATTCAGGCCAAACGTTTATTGCATACGATTAAGCTGGTCAGTTGGAGCTTATTTTCAAAAGTTTTGTAATAATCGGTTGGTAATTATTAAAGTACCGTGCACATTAAACTGTTAAAACAGAAATTTTCGCCCGGTTGAAATGTTTCTTGCTATAAGTCAGCAATTTTCCGAATTCAGGGAGGCTGGATGGCTGAATGGTTAGCATGTGCTCGCTGTATCGTAACGTTTGTCATTGAGTCAACGGGCGTCGTTTCGATCTCCAGGTTGCACGTGACATGGTGTATGATGTCCAATCTCGTGGGTTTTCTCCGTGTTCTTCGGTTTCCTCCCAACAGCTAAAGACCAGTAAGCGCAAGGGGAGTTTTTAAATAAAATTAAAAAACATATGTTAGTCCCGAAATGACCTAGTTTGTGTCGAATGGACATTAGGCCGCATTTCTCTCTTTCTCTTTTATTTTTAAAGTTTTGTAATAATCGGTTGGTAATCAAAGGTACTGTAAAGTGATAAAACCGAAAATTTCGTCCGGTTGTAATGTTTCTCAATTTAAAGCCAGCAATTTGCCGATTTTAAGGGGCAAACGTTTATTGCGAACGATTAAGCTGGTCAGGGGGAGCTTATTTTAAAAAGTTTTGTAATATTCGGTTGATAACTAAAGGTACCGTGCAAATTAAACTGTTAAAATAGAAAATTTGGCCCGGTTGAAATATTTCTCGCTGTAGGTCAGCAATTTGCCAATTTAGGGAGGTTGCGTGGCTGAATGGTTAGCACGTGCGCTCTGTATCATAACGTATGTCACTGAGTCAACTGGTGTTGTTTCGATTTCTTGGTTGTACGTGACAAGGAGTATGGTCGCATGTCCAACCTCGTAGGTCGTAACGCCGCTGCCCGGGTAAAATTTCCCTCATTGCACACTTTATGGCATATGCCCGTCTTCAGTAGCCCATTTTAGGAGCAGCACAGTAGGACGTTAAACCCATTCAATTTCATTTCATTTTCTCTATGTTGCTTATTTATTATAGTGGATAAATATTTTTCTGGTTCTAGCAATTATTTAATTTCTGCATAGAAATCTTGCTTTGGCCAGTTTTTTTTATTGCAGAGTGCCATTCTTGTATATTGCAGTCTATGACCCTTTGTTTAAAACATGCTTAAGAAGTCGTCACGATTTCCTACTTATAACCAAACATATTGGAAATATTAGTCTGTCATTATTAAATCCTAATTTTATTAGTCTTATTTAAAATTAAACTTTCATTTAACTATGAACAACTCTTAACGTGTCTCTTTAAAACTATTAAATACTCTAAAACAGTAGCTCAACCTTTTGTCCTAAACTCATTAATTTACCATTTTATTGTGAGCGACTTCTTATTCTTCCTATATGACATATTGCACGTGTCTGATTTCAAAGGGGGGTTGGGTGGCTGAATGGTTAGCACGCGCGCCTGTCATTGAGTTAACTAGCGTGTTTTCGAATGCTCGGTTGTACGTGACAAGGAGTAAGGTCGCCTGTCCAACCTGCCATTTTTAATTTTTTCCCCCGCCATTTTCATTTCATTTTCTCATCCGTCTCATTACAGTAATACAACTTTCAGTTATTTTCCTTTAGTTTTCAGATTATTGTTATGCCTGGGTGCAATGATTCATACTATATTTAGACTTGTAACTTCGCGAGTTTCTTCTTATCCTTTTATTTAGGATACTTGATACAATCAATGAAACGTGACGATAAATATGAAAGCTTTCATATCTGCATGGGACAGTAGCAGATCTAGTTAAGCTTTCATATGTATTTACATATGAAAGCTTATTGTTTCTGTTAAGATTATTATTCTTATTTTTTTTTTTTGTGTTTTATTCACAAATCGGATTTCTCAGAATCTACTCATAGGATCTTTCTGAAACTTTTACCTACCCCCCCAAAAATGGGTGGTGGCTGTTGGATAAATATATTTTCAAAACGTTTTTCGCATTCGAAATTACCGAATTTTACGAACAAATGCATTTGACCTACTTTGCTGTAACTTTGTGACTATTTCACCTATTTTACTAAAAAAAATTTCTTTGAATACCTTGACTCCTTTACTTCAAATCTGCAATTTCGGATTTTCGAATTTCGAAAATTCGTCGCTGTGATTTCGAACCGGAAGTTTACACCAACTCGACAACCTCTTTAGTAGTTGTACGATTTTCATGAAATTTAATATGTAAGTAGACCTTAATGACGCGACTTGAAAAATGACTTTAGAAATTTTCTAACTTATCTCCCCTTGGTGAAATCAAGGATCAAAGTTTTCCAAAAAATCGTCGAAATATAGGTCAGAATGACCTAGTTGTTTTTTTTCTATACTAGACAAGGAATTACTAATTCGTACACAAAATATGGAGTTTGTCGATCGAACCGGAAGTGCCACCATCTTTAAACGTGAAAAATCAATAAGGCTTTTTTGCTATTTTACTTACAGACTCGGAAGTTATATTTTCTGAATCCTTGTAGGCAGGCCTAAAAAATGTCGCAATAGAATTCTGATTTAGGTCAACCGGGAGTCACCATGTTGAATTGAAAATGAAAAATAGAAGCAATTTGAAGGGCCGAGACTTTGGAGCACAATAACTCTCATTCTAATTAAGCTAGAATGTTCAAACTTGTTGTAGACGTTCACTAGGTCAATGTTATGATTGAGTTCAAAGATGAGCATTTTCTGCTTAGGGTAAGCAGAGATAAGCATGCTGATTTGTTGATTCTTTAGGGCACGATAACTTCGGTTATAATGAAGGGAGGGCGGTGAAACTTTTGTTAGAAGAGAGTCTAACAGCTAGCCTGTTGTGTGAAATCATTGTATCATTTTTTTTTAAATATCAGGGATAGCCGAAAAAAAGAGATTGAAAATCCAAAAAGTCGTATTTTTACAATTTGGAGCATGTTTAGAGGTCTTTCTCGTAAAGTCAACATACTATTTTTTGGGAACTTCTTCTGCAAAGAGTCTTATTGGTAGTCTTTTATATGAAACCATCGATCAACAGTCCAACATATCAGGAGTAGAAGAACAAAAGGGTCAAACATTGAAAACGGCACCCTTTCATTGTTAAGCGAAACATGCAGTGTGGGTGACTACAATCTACGCATTTAGTCATCGTATAGAGTTTATTCAACAGTATCGAATTCCAACTGCTTAGGGATATTTTACGTGCACTCCAATGTGTACACGGGACCTTGGTTTTTCGTCCCATCCGAAGGACTAGACAGCTGTGCTTGTCAGGCCCTGCGTTCTGCCTCACTGGCAAGGGGAACCACGCCGGGAAATCGAGATGAACTTTTTCCGTGCAGAACTTTCAATTCAGGCCAAACGTTTATTGCATACGCTTAAGCTGGTCAGTTGGAGCTTATTTTCAAAAGTTTTGTAATAATCGGTTGGTAATTATTAAAGTACCGTGCACATTAAACTGTTAAAACAGAAATTTTCGCCCGGTTGAAATGTTTCTTGCTATAAGTCAGCAATTTTCCGAATTCAGGGAGGCTGGATGGCTGAATGGTTAGCATGTGCTCGCTGTATCGTAACGTTTGTCATTGAGTCAACGGGCGTCGTTTCGATCTCCAGGTTGCACGTGACATGGTGTATGATGTCCAATCTCGTGGGTTTTCTCCGTGTTCTTCGGTTTCCTCCCAACGGCTAAAGACCAGTAAGCGCAAGGGGAGTTTTTAAATAAAATTAAAAAACATATGTAAGTCCCGAAATGACCTAGTTTGTGTCGAATGGACATTAGGCCGCATTTCTCTCTTTCTCTTTTATTTTTAAAGTTTTGTAATAATCGGTTGGTAATCAAAGGTACTGTAAAGTGATAAAACCGAAAATTTCGTCCGGTTGTAATGTTTCTCAATTTAAAGCCAGCAATTTGCCGATTTTAAGGGGCAAACGTTTATTGCGAACGATTAAGCTGGTCAGGGGGAGCTTATTTTTAAAAGTTTTGTAATATTCGGTTGATAACTAAAGGTACCGTGCAAATTAAACTGTTAAAATAGAAAATTTGGCCCGGTTGAAATATTTCTCGCTGTAGGTCAGCAATTTGCCGATTTTAGGGAGGTTGCTTGGCTGAATGGTTAGCACGTGCGCTCTGTATCATAACGTCTGTCACTGAGTCAACTGGCGTTGGTTCGATTTCTTGATTGTACGTCACAAGGAATATGGTCGCATGTCCAACCTCGTAGGTCGTAACGCCGCTGCCCGGGTAAAATTTCCCTCATTGCACACTTTATGGCGTATGCCCGTCTTCAGTAGCCCATTTTAGGAGCAGCACAGTAGGACGTTAAACCCCATTCAAGTTCATTTCATTTTCTCTATCGAAAAAAAGAGATTGGAAATCCAAAAAGTCGTATTTTTACAATTTGGAGCATGTTTAGAGGTCTTTCTCGTAAAGTCAACATACTATTTTTTGGGAGCTTCTTCTACAAAGAGTCTTATTGGTAGTCTTTTATATGAAACCATCGATCAACAGTCCAACATATCAGGAGTAGAAGAACAAAAGGATCGAACATTGAAAACGGCACCCTTTCATTGTTAAGCGAAACATGCAGTGTGGGTGACTACAATCTACGCATTTAGTCATCGTATAGAGTTTATTCAACAGTATCGAATTCCAACTGCTTAGGGATATTTTACGCGCATTCCAATGTGTACACGGGACCTTGGTTTTTGTCCCATCCGAAGGACTAGACAGCTATGCTTGTCAGGCCCTGCGTTCTGCCTCACTGACAAGGGGAACCACGCCGGGAAATCGAGATGAACTTTTTCCGTGCAGAACTTTCAATTCAGGCTAAACGTTTATTGCATACGATTAAGCTGGTCAGTTGGAGCTTATTTTCAAAAGTTTTGTAATAATCGGTTAGTAATTATTAAAGTACCGTACACATTAAACTGTTAAAACAGAAAATTTCGCCCGGTTGAAATGTTTCTTGCTATAAGTCAGCAATTTTCCGAATTCAGGGAGGCTGGATGGCTGAATGGTTAGCATGTGCTCGCTGTATCGTAACGTTTGTCATTGAGTCAACGGGCGTCGTTTCGATCTCCAGGTTGCACGTGACATGGTGTATGATGTCCAATCTCGTGGGTTTTCTCCATGTTCTTCGGTTTCCTCCCAACGGCTAAAGACCAGTAAGCGCAATGGGAGTTTTTAAATAAAATTAAAAAACATATGTTAGTCCCGAAATGACCTAGTTTGTGTCGAATGGACATTAGGCCGCATTTCTCTCTTTCTCTTTTATTTTTATAGTTTTGTAATAATCGGTTGGTAATCAAAGGTACTGTAAAAGTGATAAAACAGAAAATTTCGTCCGGTTGTAATGTTTCTCAATTTAAAGTCAGCAGTTTGCCGATTTTAAGGGGCAAACGTTTATTGCGAACGATTAAGCTGGTCAGGGGGAGCTTATTTTTAAAAGTTTTGTAATATCCGGTTGATAACTAAAGGTACCGTGCAAATTAAACTGTTAAAATAGAAAATTTGGCCCGGTTGAAATATTTCTCGCTGTAGGTCAGCAATTTGCCAATTTAGGGAGGTTGCGTGGCTGAATGGTTAGCACGTGCGCTCTGTATCATAACGTATGTCACTGAGTCAACTGGTGTTGTTTCGATTTCTTGGTTGTACGTGACAAGGAGTATGGTCGCATGTCCATTCTCGTAGGTCGTAACGCCGCTGCCCGGGTAAAATTTCCCTCATTGCACACTTTATGGCATATGCCCGTCTTCAGTAGCCCATTTTAGGAGCAGCACAGTAGGACGTTAAACCCCATTCAATTTCATTTCATTTTCTCTATGTTGCTTATTTATTATAGTGGATAAATATTTTTCTGGTTCTAGCAATTATTTAATTTCTGCATAGAAATCTTGCTTTGGCCAGTTTTTTTTTATTGCAGAGTGCCATTCTTGTATATTGCAGTCTATGACCCTTTGTTTAAAACATGCTTAATAAGTCGTCACGATTTCCTACTTATAACCAAACATATTGGAAATATTAGTCTGGCATTATTAAATCCTAATTTTATTAGTCTTATTTAAAATTAAACTTTCATTTAACTATGAACAACTCTTAACGTGTCTCTTTAAAACTATTAAATACTCTAAAACAGTAGCTCAACCTTTTGACCTAAACTCATTAATTTACCATTTTGTTGTGAGCGACTTCTTATTCTTCCTATATGACATATTGCACCTGTCATTGAGTTAACTAGCGTGTTTTCGAATGCTCGGTTGTACGTGACAAGGAGTAAGGTCGCCTGTCCAACCTGCCATTTTTAATGTTTTCCCCCGCCATTTTCATTTCATTTTCTCATCCGTCTCATTACAGTAATACAACTTTCAGTTATTTTCCTTTAGTTTTCAGATTATTGTTATGCCTGGGTGCAATGATTCATACTATATTTAGACTTGTAACTTCGCGAGTTTCTTCTTATCCTTTTATTTAGGATACTTGATACAATCAATGACACGTGACGATAAATATGAAAGCTTTCATATCTGCATGGGACAGTAGCAGATCTAGTTCTTATTATTTTTTTTTTTGTGTTTTATTCACAAATCGGATTTCTCAGAATCTACTTATAGGATCTTTCTGAAACTTTTACCTACCCCCCCAAAAATGGGTGGTGGCTGTTGGATAAATATATTTTCAAAACGTTTTTCGCATTCGAAATCACCGAATTTTACGAACAAATGCATTTGACCTACTTTGCTGTAACTTTGTGACTATTTCACCTATTTTACTAATTCTTTTTTCTTTGAATACCTTGACTCCTTTACTTCAAATCTGCAATTTCGGATTTTCGAATTTCGAAAATTCGTCGCTGTGATTTCGAACCGGAAGTTTACACCAACTCGACAACCTCTTTAGTAGTTGTACGATTTTCATGAAATTTAATATGTAAGTAGACCTTAATGACGCGACTTGAAAAATGACTTTAGAAATTTTCTAACTTATCTCCCCTTGGTGAAATCAAGGATCAAAGTTTTCCAAAAAATCGTCGAAATATAGGTCAGAATGACCTAGTTTTTTTTTCTATACTAGACAAGGAATTACTGATTCGTACACAAAATATGGAGTTTGTCGATCGAACCGGAAGTGCCACCATCTTTAAACGTGAAAAATCAATAAGGCTTTTTTGCTATTTTACTTACAGACTCGGGAGTTAAATTTTCTGAATCCTTGTAGGCAGGCCTAAAAAATGTCGCAATAGAATTCTGATTTAGGTCAACCGGGAGTCACCATTTTGAATTGAAAATGAAAAATAGACGCAATTTGAAGGGCCGAGACTTTGGAGCACAATAACTCTCATTCTAATTAAGCTAGAATGTTCAAACTTGTTGTAGACGTTCACTAGGTCAATGTTATGATTGAGTTCAAAGATGAGTATTTTCTGCTTAGGGTAAGCAGAGATAAGCATGCTGATTTGTTGATTCTTTAGGGCACGATAACTTCGGTTATAATGAAGGGAGGGCGGTGAAACTTTTGTTAATAGAGAGTCTAATAGCTAGCCTGTTGTGTGAAATCATTGTATCATTTTTTTTAAATATCAGGGATAGCCGAAAAAAGAGATTGAAAATCCAAAAAGTCGTATTTTTACAATTTGGAGCATGTTTAGAGGTCTTTCTCGTAAAGTCAACATACTATTTTTTGGGAACTTCTTCTACAAAGAGTCTTATTGGTAGTCTTTTATATGAAACCATCGATCAACAGTCCAACATATCAGGAGTAGAAGAACAAAAGGATCGAACATTGAAAACGGCACCCTTTCATTGTTAAGCGAAACATGCAGTGTGGGTGACTACAATCTACGCATTTAGTCATCGTATAGAGTTTTTTCAACAGTATCGAATTCCAACTGCTTAGTAATATTTTACGTGCACTCCAATGTGTACACGGGACCTTGGTTTTTCGTCCCATCCGAAGGACTAGACAGCTGTGCTTGTCAGGCCCTGTGTTCTGCCTCACTGACAAGGGGAACCACGCCGAGAAATCGAGATGAACTTTTCCGTGCAGAACTTTTAATTTAGGCCAAACGTTTATTGCATACGATTAAGCTGGTCAGTTGGAGCTTAATTTCAAAAGTTTTGTAATAATCGGTTGGTAATTATTAAAGTACCGTGCACATTAAACTGTTAAAACAGAAAATTTCGCCCGGTTGAAATGTTTCTTGCTATAAGTCAGCAATTTTCCGAATTCAGGGAGGCTGGATGGCTGAATGGTTAGAATGTGCTCGCTGTATCGTAAGGTTTGTCATTGAGTAAACGGGCGTCGTTTCGATCTCCAGGTTGCACGTGACATGGTGTATGATGTCCAATCTCGTGGGTTTTCTCCGTGTTCTTCGGTTTCCCCCCCAAGGGCTAAAGACCAGTAAGCGCAGGGGGAGTTTTTAAATAAAATTAAAAAACATGTTAGTCCCGAAATGACCTAGTTTGTGTCGAATGGACATTAGGCCGCATTTCTCTCTTTCTCTTTATTTTTAAAGTTTTGTAATAATCGGTTGGTAATCAAAGGTACTGTAAAAGTGATAAAACAGAAAATTTCGTCCGGTTGTAATGTTTCTCAATTTAAAGTCAGCAATTTGCCGATTTTAAGGGGCAAACGTTTATTGCGAACGATTAAGCTGGTCAGGGGGAGCTTATTTTTAAAAGTTTTGTAATATTCGGTTGATAACTAAAGGTACCGTGCAAATTAAACTGTTAAAATAGAAAATTTGGCCCGGTTGAAATATTTCTCGCTGTAGGTCAGCAATTTGCCGATTTTAGGGAGGTTGCGTGGCTGAATGGTTAGCACGTGCGCTCTGTATCATAACGTCTGTCACTGAGTCAACCTGCGTTGTTTCGATTTCTTGGTTGGCCGTAACAAGGAGTATGGTCGCATGTCCAACCTCATTGCACACTTTATGGCGTATGCCCGTCTTCAGTAGCCCATTTTAGGAGCAGCACAGTAGGACGTTAAACCCAATTCAATTACATTTCATTTTCTCTATGTTGCTTATTTATTATAGTGGATAAATATTTTTCTGGTTCTAGCAATTATTTAATTTCTGCATAGAAATCTTGCTTTGGCCAGTTTTTTTTATTGCAGAGTGCCATTCTTGTATATTGCAGTCTATGACCCTTTGTTTAAAACATGCTTAATAATAATAATAATAATAATAGTTTATTCTTATATAGCGCATTACATAACAGCATAAAAAGGCATAAAATCTCAATGCGCTTTACAATAATAATAATAATAAAAATATAATAATTATTAAAACAATAAATTACATTGTATAAATAAAATTCAATGAACAAATACATGGATGAAATTTTCATTGTACATTTAAAAAGATTTTAAAAAATAAATGTCACACAACAAATAAATTAGTGTGGATTAAAGAACAAAATGTCGTTTAAAAAGGATTGTTTTAATTGTGGATTTAAAAGCATCAATATTAGTTTCAGAACGTATTTGAGGAGGTAGAGAGTTCCATAGAGTAGGGGCATACTGACCAAATATTCTATCACCATAAAATTTATTTTTAGATTTTTTAGGAGGGTAAGCTAGAGACGGGGCCTGTGTAAACCTAGTTGATACAAGTGGGTGTTTCACGGATACAAGTTCGTTTAGATATGCAGGGGCTTTATTATTGACAATTTTAAAAATAGTCAGAAGTACTTTAAATTCACATCTTTCAACAATTGGGAGCCAGTGCAGCTTATAAAGAATCGGAGTGATGGGATCAAACTTCCGTGACAGGGTAACCATTCTGGCAGTGGCATTCTGCAAACTTTGAAGTTTTTTAAATTGTGTGATACTCATATTATAATAAAGGGAATTACAATAGTCTAATCTAGATGTTATCATTGCATGAACAAGTTTTTCTGTGGATTTCATGTCAAGAAGTCTACGAATTCTGCCAATTTTGAATAAAGCGAAAGATATACTTTTACATGTTTGAGACACAAAACTATCCATCGAGCAGTCAGAATCTAATGTCACTCCTAAATTCCGTACGGATGTGGACGGTGTGATGGCTTCGTCACCAACACGAATTGATTCGATCGTTTGTGAGTCATCAAAACGTGACTTAAAGTGCATAACTTCTGTTTTAGCATCATTGAGAACTAGTCTATTTCTCTACATCCATGATCTGATTTCATCTAGGCATGCTTCAACTGAAGCAGTTACACTGTCAGGACTTTTACATGCTATATAAACCTGTGTATCGTCCGCATATATCATGGATTCTAACCCGTGTCTGGCAATAATGTCTTCTATGGGAGAGGTATACAAGGTGAAAAGAGCAGGACCCAAAACTGTCCCCTGTGGTACACCACGCTTCAAGTATTGACGCGTAGAAGTGTGACCATTTCCAATAACAACAGACTGACTTCTATCTCTAAGGTATGATGAAAACCATCCGAGAGCAATTCCAGATATGCCAAACCGATTTTGCAGCCGTGACAAGAGAATTTCATGATCCAAAGTATCAAAAGCAGCGCTAAGATCGAGCATCGATAGAATAACATGCGATCGCGAATCTAGGGCATTTACAATGTCACTGTGAACTCGTAGTAGTGCGGTTTCACAACTATGGTTAGGCCGATATGCACTTTGACACTTGGAATATAACGAATTGTCAGAGAGATAATTTTGTAGGCGGACCATAACAATTTTTTCAAGGATCTTGAACACAAAAGGCAAGTTAGACACTGGTCGATAATTCTTAAGAATGTCTGGGTCCAAACCTGTCTTTTTAAGAAGTGGTCTCACTATGGCAGTTTTAAAAGTATCTGGTACGACTCCTGTCAACAAGGATTCATTTACCAGGTCTGTAATGAAAGGTGCTAGGATATTCACATGCTTTTTCACCAGTTCTGTAGGCATTGGATCCAGTTCACAGGATTTAGAAGGCGCTGCTAAAATCAACTTTCTCACTTCTTCTAAATAAGTCGTCACGATTTCCTACTTATAACCAAACATATTGGAAATATTAGTCTGGCATTATTAAATCCTAATTTTATTGGTCTTATTTAAAATTAAACTTTCATTTAACTATGAACAACTCTTAACGTGTCTCTTTAAAACTATTAAATACTCTAAAACAGTAGCTCAACCTTTTGACCTAAACTCATTAATTTACCATTTTGTTGTGAGCGACTTCTTATTCTTCCTATATGACATATTGCACGTGTCTGATTTCAAAGGGGGTTGGGTGGATGAATGGTTAGCACGCGCGCCTGTCATTTAGTTAACTAGCGTGTTTTCGAATGCTCGGTTGTACGTGACAAGGAGTAAGGTCGTCTGTCCAACCTGCCATTTTTAATTTTTTTTTCCCCGCCATTTTCATTTCATTTTCTCATCCGTCTCATTACAGTAATACAAGTTTCAGTTATTTCCCTTTAGTTTTCAGATCATTGTTATGCCTGGGTGCAATGATTCATACTATATTTAGACTTGTAACTTCGGGAGATTCTTCTTATCCTTTTATTTAGGATACTTGATACAATCAATGACACGTGACGATAAATATGAAAGCTTTCATATCTGCATGGGACAGTAGCAGATCTAGTTAAGCTTTCATATGTATTTACATATGAAAGCTTATTGTTTCTGTTAAGATTATTATTAAGCTTTCATATATTCATATATGAAAGCTTATTGTTTCTTTTAAGATTATTATTAAGCTTTCATATGTATTTACATATGAAAGCTTATTGTTTCTGTTAAGATTATTATTCTTATTTTTTTTTTTTGTGTTTTATTCACAAATCGGATTTCTCAGAATCTACTCATAGGATCTTTCTGAAACTTTTACCTACCCCCCCAAAAATGGGTGGTGGCTGTTGGATAAATATATTTTCAAAACGTTTTTCGCATTCGAAATCACCGAATTTTACGAACAAATGCATTTGACCTACTTTGCTGTAACTTTGTGACTATTTCACCTATTTTACTAAAAAAAAATTCTTTGAATACCTTGACTCCTTTACTTCAAATCTGCAATTTCGGATTTTCGAATTTCGAAAATTCGTTGCTGTGATTTCGAACCGGAAGTTTACACCAACTCGACAACCTCTTTAGTAGTTGTACGATTTTCATGAAATTTAATATGTAAGTAGACCTTAATGACGCGACTTGAAAAATGACTTTAGAAATTTTCTAACTTATCTCCCCTTGGTGAAATCAAGGATCAAAGTTTTCCAAAAAATCGTCGAAATATAGGTCAGAATGACCTAGTTTTTTTTTTCTATACTAGACAAGGAATTACTAATTCGTACACAAAATATGGAGTTTGTCGATCGAACCGGAAGTGCCACCATCTTTAAACGTGAAAAATCAATAAGGCTTTTTTGCTATTTTACTTACAGACTCGGGAGTTATATTTTCTGAATCCTTGTAGGCAGGCCTAAAAAATGTCGCAATAGAATTCTGATTTAGGTCAACCGGGAGTCACCATGTTGAATTGAAAATGAAAAATAGAAGCAATTTGAAGGGCCGAGACTTTGGAGCACAATAACTCTCATTCTAATTAAGCTAGAATGTTCAAACTTGTTGTAGACGTTCACTAGGTCAATGTTATGATTGAGTACAAAGATGAGCATTTTCTGCTTAGGGTAAGCAGAGATAAGCATGCTGATTTGTTGATTCTTTAGGGCACGATAACTTCGGTTATAATGAAGGGAGGGCGGTGAAACTTTTGTTAATAGAGAGTCTAACAGCTAGCCTGTTGTGTGAAATCATTATATCATTTTTTTTAAATATCAGGGATAGCCGAAAAAAAGAGATTGAAAATCCAAAAAGTCGTATTTTTACAATTTGGAGCATGTTTAGAGGTCTTTCTCGTAAAGTCAACATACTATTTTTTGGGAACTTCTTCTACAAAGAGTCTTATTGGTAGTCTTTTATATGAAACCATCGATCAACAGTCCAACATATCAGGAGTAGAAGAACAAAAGGGTCGAACATTGAAAACGGCACCCTTTCATTGTTAAGCGAAACATGCAGTGTGGGTGACTACAATCTACGCATTTAGTCATCGTATAGAGTTTATTCAACAGTATCGAATTCCAACTGCTTAGGGATATTTTACGTGCACTCCAATGTGTACACGGGACCTTGGTTTTTCGTCCCATCCGAAGGACTAGACAGCTGTGCTTGTCAGGCCCTGCGTTCTGCCTCACTGGCAAGGGGAACCACGCCGGGAAATCGAGATGAACTTTTTCCGTGCAGAACTTTCAATTCAGGCCAAACGTTTATTGCATACGATTAAGCTGGTCAGTTGGAGCTTATTTTCAAAAGTTTTGTAATAATCGGTTGGTAATTATTAAAGTACCGTGCACATTAAACTGTTAAAACAGAAATTTTCGCCCGGTTGAAATGTTTCTTGCTATAAGTCAGCAATTTTCCGAATTCAGGGAGGCTGGATGGCTGAATGGTTAGCATGTGCTCGCTGTATCGTAACGTTTGTCATTGAGTCAACGGGCGTCGTTTCGATCTCCAGGTTGCACGTGACATGGTGTATGATGTCCAATCTCGTGGGTTTTCTCCGTGTTCTTCGGTTTCCTCCCAACGGCTAAAGACCAGTAAGCGCAAGGGGAGTTTTTAAATAAAATTAAAAAAACATATGTTAGTCCCAAAATGACCTGGTTTGTGTCGAATGGACATTAGGCCGCATTTCTTTCTTTCTCTTTTATTTTTAAAGTTTTGTAATAATCGGTTGGTAATCAAAGGTACTGTAAAGTGATAAAACCGAAAATTTCGTCCGGTTGTAATGTTTCTCAATTTAAAGCCAGCAATTTGCCGATTTTAAGGGGCAAACGTTTATTGCGAACGATTAAGCTGGTCAGGGGGAGCTTATTTTTAAAAGTTTTGTAATATTCGGTTGATAACTAAAGGTACCGTGCAAATTAAACTGTTAAAATAGAAAATTTGGCCCGGTTGAAATATTTCTCGCTGTAGGTCAGCAATTTGCCGATTTTAGGGAGGTTGCTTGGCTGAATGGTTAGCACGTGCGCTCTGTATCATAACGTCTGTCACTGAGTCAACTGGCGTTGGTTCGATTTCTTGATTGTACGTGACAAGGAATATGGTCGCATGTCCAACCTCGTAGGTCGTAACGCCGCTGCCCGGGTAAAATTTCCCTCATTGCACACTTTATGGCGTATGCCCGTCTTCAGTAGCCCATTTTAGGAGCAGCACAGTAGGACGTTAAACCCCATTCAAGTTCATTTCATTTTCTCTATCGAAAAAAAGAGATTGAAAATCCAAAAAGTCGTATTTTTACAATTTGGAGCATGTTTAGAGGTCTTTCTCGTAAAGTCAACATACTATTTTTTGGGAGCTTCTTCTACAAAGAGTCTTATTGGTAGTCTTTTATATGAAACCATCGATCAACAGTCCAACATATCAGGAGTAGAAGAACAAAAGGATCGAACATTGAAAACGGCACCCTTTCATTGTTAAGCGAAACATGCAGTGTGGGTGACTACAATCTACGCATTTAGTCATCGTATAGAGTTTATTCAACAGTATCGAATTCCAACTGCTTAGGGATATTTTACGCGCATTCCAATGTGTACACGGGACCTTGGTTTTTGTCCCATCCGAAGGACAAGACAGCTGTGCTTGTCAGGCCCTGCGTTCTGCCTCACTGACAAGGGGAACCACGCCGGGAAATCGAGATGAACTTTTTCCGTGCAGAACTTTCAATTCAGGCCAAACGTTTATTGCATACGATTAAGCTGGTCAGTTGGAGCTTATTTTCAAAAGTTTTGTAATAATCGGTTGGTAATTATTAAAGTACCGTACACATTAAACTGTTAAAACAGAAAATTTCGCCCGGTTGAAATGTTTCTTGCTATAAGTCAGCAATTTTCCGAATTCAGGGAGGCTGGATGGCTGAATGGTTAGCATCTGCTCGCTGTATCGTAACGTTTGTCATTGAGTCAACGGGCGTCGTTTCGATCTCCAGGTTGCACGTGACATGGTGTATGATGTCCAATCTCGTGGGTTTTCTCCGTGTTCTTCGGTTTCCTCCCAACGGCTAAAGACCAGTAAGCGCAATGGGAGTTTTTAAATAAAATTAAAAAACATATGTTAGTCCCGAAATGACCTAGTTTGTGTCGAATGGACATTAGGCCGCATTTCTCTCTTTCTCTTTTATTTTTAAAGTTTTGTAATAATCGGTTGGTAATCAAAGGTACTGTAAAAGTGATAAAACAGAAAATTTCGTCCGGTTGTAATGTTTCTCAATTTAAAGTCAGCAGTTTGCCGATTTTAAGGGGCAAACGTTTATTGCGAACGATTAAGCTGGTCAGGGGGAGCTTATTTTTTAAAAGTTTTGTAATATCCGGTTGATAACTAAAGGTACCGTGCAAATTAAACTGTTAAAATAGAAAATTTGGCCCGGTTGAAATATTTCTCGCTGTAGGTCAGCAATTTGCCAATTTAGGGAGGTTGCGTGGCTGAATGGTTAGCACGTGCGCTCTGTATCATAACGTATGTCACTGAGTCAACTGGTGTTGTTTCGATTTCTTGGTTGTACGTGACAAGGAGTATGGTCGCATGTCCAACCTCGTAGGTCGTAACGCCGCTGCCCGGGTAAAATTTCCCTCATTGCACACTTTATGGCATATGCCCGTCTTCAGTAGCCCATTTTAGGAGCAGCACAGTAGGACGTTAAACCCCATTCAATTTCATTTCATTTTCTCTATGTTGCTTATTTATTATAGTGGATAAATATTTTTCTGGTTCTAGCAATTATTTAATTTCTGCATAGAAATCTTGCTTTGGCCAGTTTTTTTTATTGCAGAGTGCCATTCTTGTATATTGCAGTCTATGACCCTTTGTTTAAAACATGCTTAAGAAGTCGTCACGATTTCCTACTTATAACCAAACATATTGGAAATATAAGTCTGGCATTATTAAATCCTAATTTTATTAGTCTTTCTTATTCTTCCTATATGACATATTGCACGTGTCTGATTTCAAAGGGGGGTTGGGTGGCTGAATGGTTAGCACGCGCGCCTGTCATTGAGTTAACTAGCGTGTTTTCGAATGCTCGGTTGTACGTGACAAGGAGTAAGGTCGCCTGTCCAACCTGCCATTTTTAATTTTTTCCCCCGCCATTTTCATTTCATTTTCTCATCCGTCTCATAACAGTAATACAACTTTCAGTTATTTTCCTTTAGTTTTCAGATTATTGTTATGCCTGGGTGCAATGATTCATACTATATTTAGACTTGTAACTTCGCGAGTTTCTTCTTATCCTTTTATTTAGGATACTTGATACAATCAATGACACGTGACGATAAATATGAAAGCTTTCATATCTGCATGGGACAGTAGCAGATCTAGTTATTTTTTTTTTTGTGTTTTATTCACAAATCGGATTTCTCAGAATCTACTCATAGGATCTTTTTGAAACTTTTACCTACCCCCCCCCAAAAATGGGTGGTGGCTGTTGGATAAATATATTTTCAAAACGTTTTTCGCATTCGAAATCACCGAATTTTACGAACAAATGCATTTGACCTACTTTGCTGTAACTTTGTGACTATTTCACCTATTTTACTAATTCTTTTTTCTTTAAAAACATTGACTCCTTTACTTCAAATCTGCAATTTCGGATTTTCGAATTTCGAAAATTCGTCGCTGTGATTTCGAACCGGAAGTTTACACCAACTCGACAACTTCTTTAGTAGTTGTACGATTTTCATGAAATTTAATATGTAAGTACACCTTAATGATGCGACTCGAAAAATGACTTTAGAAATTTTCTAACTTATCTCCCCTTGGTGAAATTAAGGATCAAAGTTTTCAAAAAAATCTTCGAAATATAGGTCAGAATGACCTAGTTTTTTTTTCTATACTAGACAAGGAATTACTGATTCGTACACAAAATATGGAGTTTGTCAATCGAACCGGAAGTGCCACCATCTTAAAACGTGAAAAATCAATAAGGCTTTTTTGCTATTTTACTTACAGACTCGGGAGTTATATTTTCTGAATCCTTGTAGGAAGGCCTAAAAAATGTCGCAATAGAATTCTGATTTAGGTCAACCGGGAGTCACCATGTTGAATTGAAAAAGAAAAATAGAAGCAATTTGAAGGGCCGAGACTTTGGAGCACTATAACTCTCATTCTGATTAAGCTAGAATGTTCAAGCTTGTTGTAGACGTTCACTAGGTCAATGTTATGATTGAGTTCAAAGATGAGCATTTTCTGCTTTGGGTAAGCAGAGATAAGCATGCTGATTTGTTGATTCTTTAGGGCACGATAACTTCGGTTATAATGAAGGGAGGGCGGTGCAACTTTTGTTAATAGAGAGTCTAATAGCTAGCCTGTTGTGTGAAATCATTGTATCATTTTTTTTAAATATCAGGGATAGCCGAAAAAAAGAGATTGAAAATCCAAAAAGTCGTATTTTTACAATTTGGACCATGTTTAGAGGTCTTTCTCGTAAAGTCAACATACTATTTTTTGGGAATTTCTTCTACAAAGAGTCTTATTGGTAGTCTTTTATATGAAACCATCGATCAACAGTCCAGCATATCAGGAGTAGAAGAACAAAAGGATCGAACATTGAAAACGGCACCCTTTCATTGTTAAGCGAAACATGCAGTGTGGGTGACTACAATCTACGCATTTAGTCATCGTATAGAGTTTATTCAACAGTATCGAATTCCAACTGCTTAGGGATATTTTACGTGCACTCCAATGTGTACACGGGACCTTGGTTTTTCGTCCCATCCGAAGGACTAGACAGCTGTGCTTGTCAGGCCCTGCGTTCTGCCTCACTGACAAGGGGAACCACGCCGGGAAATCGAGATGAACTTTTTCCGTGCAGAACTTTCAATTCAGGCCAAACGTTTATTGCATACGATTAAGCTGGTCAGTTGGAGCTTATTTTCAAAAGTTTTGTAATAATCGGTTGGTAATTATTAAAGTACCGTGCACATTAAACTGTTAAAACAGAAAATTTCGCCCGGTTGAAATGTTTCTTGCTATAAGTCAGCAATTTTCCGAATTCAGGGAGGCTGGATGGCTGAATGGTTAGCATGTGCTCGCTGTATCGTAACGTTTGTCACTGAGTCAAAGGGCGTCGTTTCGATCTCCAGGTTGCACGTGACATGGTGTATGATGTCCAATCTCGTGGGTTTTCTCCGTGTTCTTCGGTTTCCTCCCAACGGCTAAAGACCAGTAAGCGCAAGGGGAGTTTTTAAATAAAATTAAAAAACATACGTTAGTCCCGAAATGACCTAGTTTGTGTCGAATGGACATTAGGCCGCATTTCTCTCTTTCTCTTTTATTTTTAAAGTTTTGTAATAATCGGTTGGTAATCAAAGGTACTGTAAAAGTGATAAAACAGAAAATTTCGTCCGGTTGTAATGTGTCTCAATTTAAAGTCAGCAATTTGCCGATTTTAAGGGGCAAACGTTTATTGCGAACGATTAAGCTGGTCAGGGGGAGCTTATTTTAAAAAGTTTTGTAATATTCGTTTGATAACTAAAGGTACCGTGCAAATTAAACTGTTAAAATAGAAAAGTTGGCCCGGTTGAAATATTTCTCGCTGTAGATCAGCAATTTGCCGATTTTAGGGAGGTTGCGTGGCTGAATGGTTAGCACGTGCGCTCTGTATCATAACGTCTGTCACTGAGTCAACTGGCGTTGTTTCGATTTCTTGGTTGTACGTGACAAGGAGTATGGTCGCATGTCCAACCTTGTAGGTCGTAACGCCGCTGCCCGGGTAAAATTTCCCTCATTGCACACTTTATGGCGTATGCCCGTCTTCAGTAGCCCATTTTAGGAGCAGCACAGTAGGACGTTAAACCCATTCAATTTCATTTCATTTTCTCTATGTTGCTTATTTATTATAGTGGATAAATATTTTTCTGGTTCTAGCAATTATTTAATTTCTGCATAGAAATCTTGCTTTGGCCAGTTTTTTTTATTGCAGAGTGCCATTCTTGTATATTGCAGTCTATGACCCTTTGTTTAAAACATGCTTAAGATCACGATTTCCTACTTATAACCAAACATATTGGAAATATTAGTCTGGCATTATTAAATTCTAATTTTATTGGTCTAATTTAAAATTAAACTTTAATTTAACTATGAACAACTCTTAGCGTGTCTCTTTAAAACTATTAAATACTCTAAAACAGTAGCTCAACCTTTTGACCTAAACTCATTAATTTACCATTTTGTTGTGAGCGACTTCTTATTCTTCCTATATGACATATTGCACGTGTCTGATTTCAAAGGGGGGTTGGGTGGCTGAATGGTTAGCACGCGCGCCTGTCATTGAGTTAACTAGCGTGTTTTCGAATGCTCGGTTGTACGTGACAAGAAGTAAGGTCGCCTGTCCAACCTGCCATTTTTAATTTTTTTCCCCGCCATTTTCATTTCATTTTCTCATCCGTCTCATTACAGTAATACAAGTTTCAGTTATTTCCCTTTAGTTTTCAGATTATTGTTATGCCTGGGTGCAATGATTCATACTATATTTAGACTCGTAACTTCGCGAGTTTCTTCTTATCCTTTTATTTAGGATACTTGATACAATCAATGACACGTGACGATAAATATGAAAGCTTTCATATCTGCATGGGACAGTAGCAGATCTAGTTCTTCTTATTATTTTTTTTTTTTGTGTTTTATTCACAAATCGGATTTCTCAGAATCTACTCATAGGATCTTTTTGAAACTTTTACCTACCCCCCCAAAAATGGGTGGTGGCTGTTGGATAAATATATTTTCAAAACGTTTTTCGCATTCGAAATCACCGAATTTTACGAACAAATGCATTTGACCTACTTTGCTGTAACTTTGTGACTATTTCACCTATTTTACTAATTCTTTTTTCTTTGAAAACATTGACTCCTTTACTTCAAATCTGCAATTTCGGATTTTCGAATTTCGAAAATTCGTCGCTGTGATTTCGAACCGGAAGTTTACACCAACTTTAGTAGTTGTACGATTTTCATGAAATTTAATATGTAAGTACACCTTAATGATGCGACTCGAAAAATGACTTTAGAAATTTTCTAACTTATCTCCCCTTGGTGAAATTAAGGATCAAAGTTTTCAAAAAAATCTTCGAAATATAGGTCAGAATGACCTAGTTTTTTTTTTTCTATACTAGACAAGGAATTACTGATTCGTACACAAAATATGGAGTTTGTCAATCGAACCGGAAGTGCCACCATCTTAAAACGTGAAAAATCAATAAGGCTTTTTTGCTATTTTACTTACAGACTCGGGAGTTATATTTTCTGAATCCTTGTAGGAAGGCCTAAAAAATGTCGCAATAGAATTCTGATTTAGGTCAACCGGGAGTCACCATGTTGAATTGAAAATGAAAAATAGAAGCAATTTGAAGGGCCGAGACTTTGGAGCACTATAACTCTCATTCTGATTAAGCTAGAATGTTCAAACTTGTTGTAGACGTTCACTAGGTCAATGTTATGATTGAGTTCAAAGATGAGCATTTTCTGCTTAGGGTAAGCAGAGATAAGCATGCTGATTTGTTGATTCTTTAGGGCACGATAACTTCGGTTATAATGAAGGGAGGGCGGTGAAACTTTTGTTAATAGAGAGTCTAATAGCTAGCCTGTTGTGTGAAATCATTGTATCATTTTTTTTAAATATCAGGGATAGCCGAAAAAAAGAGATTGAAAATCCAAAAAGTCGTATTTTTACAATTTGGACCATGTTTAGAGGTCTTTCTCGTAAAGTCAACATACTATTTTTTGGGAACTTCTTCTACAAAGAGTCTTATTGGTAGTCTTTTATATGAAACCATCGATCAACAGTCCAACATATCAGGAGTAGAAGAACAAAAGGATCGAACATTGAAAACGGCACCCTTTCATTGTTAAGCGAAACATGCAGTGTGGGTGACTACAATCTACGCATTTAGTCATCGTATAGAGTTTATTCAACAGTATCGAATTCCAACTGCTTAGGGATATTTTACGTGCACTCCAATGTGTACACGGGACCTTGGTTTTTCGTCCCATCCGAAGGACTAGACAGCTGTGCTTGTCAGGCCCTGCGTTCTGCCTCACTGACAAGGGGAACCACGCCGGGAAATCGAGATGAACTTTTTCCGTGCAGAACTTTCAATTCAGGCCAAACGTTTATTGCATACGACTAAGCTGGTCAGTTGGAGCTTATTTTCAAAAGTTTTGTAATAATCGGTTGGTGATTATTAAAGTACCGTGCACATTAAACTGTTAAAACAGAAAATTTCGCCCGGTTGAAATGTTTCTTGCTATAAGTCAGCAATTTTCCGAATTCAGGGAGGCTGGATGGCTGAATGGTTAGCATGTGCTCGCTGTATCGTAACGTTTGTCACTGAGTCAAAGGGCGTCGTTTCGATCTCCAGGTTGCACGTGACATGGTGTATGATGTCCAATCTCGTGGGTTTTCTCCGTGTTCTTCGGTTTCCTCCCAACGGCTAAAGACCAGTAAGCGCAAGGGGAGTTTTTAAATAAAATTAAAAAACATACGTTAGTCCCGAAATGACCTAGTTTGTGTCGAATGGACATTAGGCCGCATTTCTCTCTTATTTTTAAAGTTTTGTAATAATCGGTTGGTAATCAAAGGTACTGTAAAAGTGATAAAACAGAAAATTTCGTCCGGTTGTAATGTGTCTCAATTTAAAGTCAGCAATTTGCCGATTTTAAGGGGAAAACGTTTATTGCGAACGATTAAGCTGGTCAGGGGGGAGCTTATTTTTAAACGTTTTGTAATATTCGTTTGATAACTAAAGGTACCGTGCAAATTAAACTGTTAAAATAGAAAAGTTGGCCCGGTTGAAATATTTCTCGCTGTAGATCAGCAATTTGCCGATTTTAGGGAGGTTGCGTGGCTGAATGGTTAGCACGTGCGCTTTGTATCATAACGTCTGTCACTGAGTCAACTGGCGTTGTTTCGATTTCTTGGTTGTACGTGACAAGGAGTATGGTCGCATGTCCAACCTTGTAGGTCGTAACGCCGCTGCCCGGGTAAAATTTCCCTCATTGCACACTTTATGGCGTATGCCCGTCTTCAGTAGCCCATTTTAGGAGCAGCACAGTAGGACGTTAAACCCATTCAATTTCATTTCATTTTCTCTATGTTGCTTATTTATTATAGTGGATAAATATTTTTCTGGTTCTAGCAATTATTTAATTTCTGCATAGAAATCTTGCTTTGGCCAGTTTTTTTATTGCAGAGTGCCATTCTTGTATATTGCAGTCTATGACCCTTTGTTTAAAACATGCTTAAGATCACGATTTCCTAATTATAACCAAACATATTGGAAATATTAGTCTGGCATTATTAAATTCTAATTTTATTGGTCTAATTTAAAATTAAACTTTAATTTAACTATGAACAACTCTTAGCGTGTCTCTTTAAAACTATTAAATACTCTAAAACAGTAGCTCAACCTTTTGACCTAAACTCATTAATTTACCATTTTGTTGTGAGCGACTTCTTATTCTTCCTATATGACATATTGCACGTGTCTGATTTCAAAGGGGGGTTGGGTGGCTGAATGGTTAGCACGCGCGCCTGTCATTGAGTTAACTAGCGTGTTTTCGAATGCTCGGTTGTACGTGACAAGAAGTAAGGTCGCCTGTCCAACCTGCCATTTTTAATTTTTTTCCCCGCCATTTTCATTTCATTTTCTCATCCGTCTCATTACAGTAATACAAGTTTCAGTTATTTCCCTTTAGTTTTCAGATTATTGTTATGCCTGGGTGCAATGATTCATACTATATTTAGACTCGTAACTTCGCGAGTTTCTTCTTATCCTTTTATTTAGGATACTTGATACAATCAATGACACGTGACGATAAATATGAAAGCTTTCATATCTGCATGGGACAGTAGCAGATCTAGTTCTTATTATTTTTTTTTTTGTGTTTTATTCACAAATCGGATTTCTCAGAATCTACTCATAGGATCTTTCTGAAACTTTTACCTACCCCCCCAAAAATGGGTGGTGGCTGTTGGATAAATATATTTTCAAAACGTTTTTCGCATTCGAAATCACCGAATTTTACGAACAAATGCATTTGACTTACTTTGCTGTAACTTTGTGACTATTTCACCTATTTTACTAATTCTTTTTTCTTTGAATACCTTGACTCCTTTACTTCAAATCTGCAATTTCGGATTTTCGAATTTCGAAAATTCGTCGCTGTGATTTCGAACCGGAAGTTTACACCAACTCGACAACCTCTTTAGTAGTTGTACGATTTTCATGAAATTTAATATGTAAGTAGACCTTAATGACGCGACTTGAAAAATGACTTTAGAAATTTTCTAACTTATCTCCCCTTGGTGAAATCAAGGATCAAAGTTTTCCAAAAAATCGTCGAAATATAGGTCAGAATGACCTAGTTTTTTTTTCTATACTAGACAAGGAATTACTGATTCGTACACAAAATATGGAGTTTGTCGATCGAACCGGAAGTGCCACCATCTTTAAACGTGAAAAATCAATAAGGCTTTTTTTCTATTTTACTTACAGACTCGGGAGTTATATTTTCTGAATCCTTGTAGGCAGGCCTAAAAAATGTCGCAATAGAATTCTGATTTAGGTCAACCGGGAGTCACCATTTTGAATTGAAAATGAAAAATAGAAGCAATTTGAAGGGCCGAGACTTTGGAGCACAATAACTCTCATTCTAATTAAGCTAGAATGTTCAAACTTGTTGTAGACGTTCACTAGGTCAATGTTATGATTGAGTTCAAAGATGAGTATTTTCTGCTTAGGGTAAGCAGAGATAAGCATGCTGATTTGTTGATTCTTTAGGGCACGATAACTTCGGTTATAATGAAGGGAGGGCGGTGAAACTTTTGTTAATAGAGAGTCTAATAGCTAGCCTGTTGTGTGAAATCATTGTATCATTTTTTTAAAATATCAGGGATAGCCGAAAAAAAGAGATTGAAAATCCAAAAAGTCGTATTTTTACAATTTGGAGCATGTTTAGAGGTCTTTCTCGTAAAGTCAACATACTATTTTTTGGGAACTTCTTCTACAAAGAGTCTTATTGGTAGTCTTTTATATGAAACCATCGATCAACAGTCCAACATATCGGGAGTAGAAGAACAAAAGGATCGAACATTGAAAACGGCACCCTTTCATTGTTAAGCGAAACATGCAGTGTGGGTGACTACAATCTACGCATTTAGTCATCGTATAGAGTTTATTCAACAGTATCGAGTTCCAACTGCTTAGGGATATTTTACGTGCACTCCAATGTGTACACGGGACCTTGGTTTTTCGTCCCATCCGAAGGACTAGACACCTGTGCTTGTCAGGCCCTGCGTTCTGCCTCACTGACAAGGGGAACCACGCCGGGAAATCGAGATGAACTTTTTCCGTGCAGAACTTTCAATTCAGGCCAAACGTTTATTGCATACGATTAAGCTGGTCAGTTGGAGCTTATTTTCAAAAGTTTTGTAATAATCGGTTGGTAATTATTAAACTACCGTGCACATTAAACTGTTAAAACAGAAAATTTCGCCCGGTTGAAATGTTTCTTGCTATAAGTCAGCAATTTTCCGAATTCAGGGAGGCTGGATGGCTGAATGGTTAGCATGTGCTCGCTGTATCGTAACGTTTGTCATTGAGTCAACGGGCGTCGTTTCGATCTCCAGGTTGCACGTGACATGGTGTATGATGTCCAATCTCGTGGGTTTTCTCCGTGTTCTTCGGTTTCCTCCCAACGGCTAAAGACCAGTAAGCGCAAGGGGAGTTTTTAAATAAAATTAAAAAACATATGTTAGTCCCGAAATGACCTAGTTTGTGTCGAATGGACATTAGGCCGCATTTCTCTCTTTCTCTTTTATTTTTAAAGTTTTGTAATAATCGGTTGGTAATCAAAGGTACTGTAAAAGTGATAAAACAGAAAATTTCGTCCGGTTGTAATGTTTCTCAATTCAAAGTCAGCAATTTGCCGATTTTAAGGGGCAAACGTTTATTGCGAACGATTAAGCTGGTCACGGGGAGCTTATTTTTAAAAGTTTTGTAATATTCGGTTGATAACTAAAGGTACCGTGCAAATTAAACTGTTAAAATAGAAAATTTGGCCCGGTTGAAATATTTCTCGCTGTAGGTCAGCAATTTGCCGATTTTAGGGAGGTTGCGTGGCTGAATGGTTAGCACGTGCGCTCTGTATCATAACGTCTGTCACTGAGTCAACTGGCGTTGTTTCGATTTCTTGGTTGTACGTGACAAGGAGTATGATCGCATGTCCAACCTCGTAGGTCGTAACGCCGCTGCCCGGGTAAAATTTCCCTCATTGCACACTTTATGGCGTATGCCCGTCTTCAGTAGCCCATTTTAGGAGCAGCACAGTAGGACGTTAAACCCCATTCAATTTCATTTCATTTTCTCTATGTTGCTTATTTATTATAGTGGATAAATATTTTTCTGGTTCTAGCAATTATTTAATTTCTGCATAGAAATCTTGCTTTGGCCAGTTTTTTTTTATTGCAGAGTGCCATTCTTGTATATTGCAGTCTATTACCCTTTGTTTAAAATATGCTTAAGAAGTCGTCACGATTTCCTACTTATAACCAAACATATTTGGAAATATTAGTCTGGCATTATTAAATCCTAATTTTATTGGTCTTATTTAAAATTAAACTTTCATTTAACTATGAACAACTCTTAACGTGTCTCTTTAAAACTATTAAATACTCTAAAACAGTAGCTCAACCTTTTGACCTAAACTCATTAATTTACCATTTTGTTGTGAGCGACTTCTTATTCTTCCTATATGACATATTGCACGTGTCTGATTTCAAAGGGGGTTGGGTGGATGAATGGTTAGCACGCGCGCCTGTCATTGAGTTAACTAGCGTGTTTTCGAATGCTCGGTTGTACGTGACAAGGAGTAAGGTCGCCTGTCCAACCTGCCATTTTTAATTTTTTTCCCCCGCCATTTTCATTTCATTTTCTCATCCGTCTCATTACAGTAATACAAGTTTCAGTTATTTCCCTTTAGTTTTCAGATTATTGTTATGCCTGGGTGCAATGATTCATACTATATTTAGACTTGTAACTTCGCGAGTTTCTTCTTATCCTTTTATTGAGGATACTTGCTACAATCAATGACACGTGACGATAAATATGAAAGCTTTCATATCTGCATGGGACAGTAGCAGATCTAGTTATTATTATTATTATTATTATTATTATTATTATTATTATTATTATTATTATTATTATTATTATTATTATTATTATTATTATTATTATTATTATTATTATTATTATTATTATTACCCTATATCTTATCTAAGATATCTTTTGATAATATTGGTAAACCTAAATTATACAATATTCGCTCAGCCATAATAACTATATGTATATACACGATTTTGCATATTTTAAAAAAGGCAGTGGCTATTGTTACGACTCAAGTCTCTTATTAAAACTAGGGCTGAAGCGCAGGGCTGAAGCGCATTATGGTACACGACTCATGTACCAATGTTAAAAAAATTATTTTATCTTAAACATCGGATATCAGAAGCTCATCTTTTCCCGGTAAGTTTACATCATCAATGTTGATTTAAATTGGCCAATGACAGGTATATGATACAGCACGCACCTGCTAACCATCCAGTCATCCAACCCCTCACAGATAAATTAACAATGGGAATTATTCCACCGGAACTCAAACTGTTAAAGAGTTTCTAAATTTATAGATAAAGACGCCTTTTATAAATGCAGGTTCAAAATAGACTTATCTTGGAAATATTTTCAAGAGTGAATGTATTGTTTGTCGCGCTATGATGAGATCGATATGGAATTAATGTGGTGTTATAAATATTATTTATCAATTACATGTAGTATGTTTAAAAATGGATTTTTAATGACGTCCCATTATTCTAGCTCGCTATTTTAAAACGTTAATGAAATTAGCTAAGTCTCTTAACTCAATATCATCCAAAGTCTTCGACATTGAATTCACGAATTATTTGTCAATTTAAATCAACATTGATGCTTGCGCGTAGGGGTAGAAAAGTAAAACGTTAAACCCCCTTTAATTTAATGCATTTTAAATGTACGTGCGCCTTTAAACTGAAATATTTGTTTTGTTAAGTGAAATCCGGATCCGTGAAACCTTAGAGGGTGTTTTTAAATGTCAAATCATAATACATGAAACAATAGAAGGCGTATTAGATTATTTATAATTACACATGTTCCTATTAGCCATATCATACTCAGTCCTGTAACCTTGGCCGGATTGAGAGCAAATGAGGCCCTGCAGCAAATTCCAGTTTAACCGGGGCGAGGCCTTAGGCCTGACTAGAATCGCGAGGCATGCGTACCACACGATGAAACAGTCTGTAATACAAGAATAATTACATAATATCTGATTAGATACGCTTCTAGATCGAGAGAGAGAGAGAGAGGGGGAGAGAGAAATGGGGTTTAGCGTTCACTCGACACAAACTAGGTGTTTTCGGGACTAACATATGGTTCAACATTATTTCAATAATTCGCTCACGTGTAGGGGTCTTTAGCAGGGAGAGGGGGGGGGGGCGCCCCTAGATCGATTACCTCGAAACGTTCACCTGTAATTATTTCTCTTTTCATCATGAACCGCGGGCCCTGATTCTAGGCCCATCAGGCCCATGTCTAAGCTGACCCAGTGTGAGGCCCCAATATTTGAGCACTAAAGGAGGTAGGACCGGCATGCCTACACATACAGTCCGGCATACATGCTCAGATAAGTTTTTTTGGGAAGCAAACCTGTAAGCATAATGGTATACCTGACACTGCTTGTAACATTATAATCCCATAAAACGAAACTTTATGAAAAAAAAATTCATCATTACTTCAAAGTGTTTTTAAATGTGAAATCACGATACACGAAACAATAGAAGGCGTTTTAGATATTTATTATTTAATAGGCATTCCTCTATTAGCGAAAGGGGGGTTTGGGTGGCCTAGTGATCTAGATTGCCGCGCTTCGACCTCTAGCTGGCCGGCCATCTCTAGTTTGCGGCTGTGGTTTGAGCGTATGTGGCATGGAGATAGGGGCGCTTTCTCAACCCCGTACGTTTCCTCCGGACACTCCGGTTTCCTCAAACTGCTAAAGACCCCTACGCGCACGCGAATTATTGAAATAGAATTAAACCCTATGTTATTCCCGAAATGACCTAGTTGTGTTGAGTTGACGTTAAACCCCATTTCTCCCCCTCTCTCTTTAAACGTGAAATCAGGATACACGAAACAATAGAAGGCCTTTTAGATATTTTATTATTTATAGGCATTCCTCTATTAGCCATATATATCGATTGTGTTGTGTTGAGTTGACGCTAAACCCCATTTCTCTCCCTCTCTCTTTAAACGTGAAATCAGGATACACGAAACAATAGAAGGCCTTTTAGATATTTTATTATTTATTAGGCCTGCCTCTATTAGCCATTTATATCGATTCCTGTAACTACTATACCTGATGAACCGAAACTTTTTTTTAAAAAAAGATTTTAATTACCTACTCCATGTTCGTCTCTTTAGTGGCAGAAGACGAGTTCATTATGACATAAGGGGAGTTCGGGTTGTACATCTGCTCGGTTTCGAGGCGCTAATTAAACGAATTCTAATTGACGTTGGCCAATTATCACCCCATTATTGAGAACAAATAAAGTGTGATACGTAATATTTCTAACAGATGTGTACATACGTCATGAATAATTAATAACTCCCTTTCTCTTGTTCGATTGAAAAGTCAATAAACTTCACATTGAGGTAGAACAGAAGCACCACACCACACCAAACCACGTTCAGAAGAGAACTATTCCACGGTTCTACGACTGGTATCTCGTGCACTGGAATAAGATATACCGCCGTATTAAATCATCATCGACAACATTAGATCAAATACAACGAATCGTCTACTCATAGCATCAAATATTAATTAAAACCATTGATTTGTGGAGATCGTTTTGTTTTTGGAATATTATTAGTTTTAAAACGCACCATAGTAAATCATTACGCAGTTGAAGTTTTAAGCGCGGAAGGATAAAGAAGTTATTTGATTGATTTGTGGAATATATTTCTATATGACATCAATACGACAGATCAACATGTTTATGAAAATATCAGTTTTGTTTTGTGTCTTATATACAGGTAAGTTAGTTTGTATTAATATTTTAGGGGGTTGGATGGCTGGATGGTTAATTAGCAGGTGCGCGCTGTATCATAAAGCCTGTCATTGAGTCAACTGGTGTGGTTTCGAACTCCCATTTGTACGTGACAAAGAGTAGGGTCTCCTGTCTAATCTTGTGGGTTTCCCCGAGCCCTCCGGTTTCCTCCCACTTATAAAGAAATAAAATTAAACAATATGTTAATCCCGAAATGACCTAGTTTGTGTCGAGTGGACGTTACATCCCATTTCTTTCTATCTCTGCATTATTATTTCTCGCTAGCCTGGAGGTCGGGTGTTCGATCCTTACATTGACCGGGAAAGTTCATCCAGATATTCCGGCGTGGTTCCCCCTTGCCAGTGATGCAGGGCCTGACAAGGACAGATGTCTAGTCGTTCGGATGGGACGAAAAACCGAGGTCCCGTGTACACGATTGAAATTCGATATAAGAGTAGGTCGTGTCGCCACTGTCCGGGCAGAATTTCCCTCATAGCAATCTGTATGGCGTATGCTCGTAGAACAGTAGGACGTTAAACCCATTTATATTGTATTATTAATTTAATTAACATTTTAAAGTAGCGAGCCAGAATAATGTGACGTCATTATATATATATATCAGTTTTTAAACATACTAATATAAATGCTGAATATAGAAAACAAAATTAATAAGACCATTTATATCCCGATATTTCCATTTATAGTCATGCTCATCATAGCGCTACAAAACAATACATTCACTGTTATAAATATTTCTCAAATAGCCCCAAACTGTTTAAAAACAACTAATTAGATTCATGCTTTGAGCTGCATTAATCAATTGACACACGCATTGAACACATTAACCATAATATGGAACACAATTACTATTTTAATTAAAGCGACGTTACATTGAGGGTTCTAAGAACATTATAAAGCAAGTTAATTAACTCTCTATCTGTTCATTGTATATCTTAAGAAGTGTTGGGTTGTAGGCCTTTGATCATGTTGTTGTTAATTATGGTTTCGGTTATGTTGTTGCATTTTGTCTATATATATTTGCATCCTACCTGTTTTACTGTATTAGCTTGATTACCCAGAGAGAATACCTTACGAAACGTCGCTACGAAAACACTAGTAGCTGTTTTCCATATATATGTGTTTTGTTGTTATTATCAAGCAAATGATGTTGAAAAAAGAGAAGGTTTATTATTAGATTGGATTCTTCAACAACAACTGTTGTTTCTCTTTCATAATACGGGAGCAATACAAAAAAAACCCCACATACTTATGGAATAACAGCTACTTGATTTATTGAGGTGACGTTTCGAAGAGTATTCTCATAAAGTTATCAAGCTTGGGAGAATACTCTTTGAAACGTCACCTCAATAAATTAAGTAGCTGTTTTTCAGTGTCAGTGTTTACCACGGGCGGGTAAAGCACAGCGTTTGCGGCGTAAAAATTGTATGCCTGCAAATGATTGATTCGCGAATCTGCGATTTAGTTTGACAAATGTAAATCTTCGAAAAGAAACTGTTCAGTAATCTGGGGCTTATCAATTTGGCTCACAGCAAGGATTTTAAAAAATATATCTGCTAACCAATTTCTTTCCGGCGTGGTCCCTCGTGCCAGTGACGCAGTAATGAGGCCGTGGAAAGTACAGCACGTAGTAGTTTGGGTCATGGGACGAAAAACCGAGGTTTAGCTTTTCGTAATGTATCTTTAAAAGATGAGAGAGAGAGAGAGAGGGGAAGAGGGGGGAATGGGTTTAACGTCCAATCGATACAATCTAGGTTATTTTGGGACTAAGATATGCTTTAATTTTATTTCAATAATTCGCTTGAGCGTAGGGGTCTTTAGCAGTGGGAGAAAACCGGAGGACCTTGGGAAAACCTACGAGGTTGGACAGGCGACCTCTTTAAAAGAGACCAAATTAATAAATCAGTGTAACAATGCCACCCGTCTTCATAAGCTAAGTCGGGGTAAGGACATTGGACCCATTTTATTTCCAATATACGTACCAATATAATGACTATATAAGGGCTTAAACGCCATTTTTCTTTTGGCTAAGTGAATAAGACGCTAGCTCGCTCGCTATCCCGGAGGTCGCGTGTTCGATCCTGGCATTGTCCGAGAATGTTTACGGGGATTTTCCGACGTGGTTCCCCCTTGTCAGTGATGCAAGACGGAGGACCGGTCAAGGACATCTGTCTAGTCGTTCGGATGGGGCGAAAAACCGAGGTCCCGTGTACACATCGGCGTGCTCGTAATTGAAACCTTCGCAGTTGGAATTCAGCAGGGGAGTAGACCGCAGTGTCGCTGCCCTGGCACAATTTACCTCATAGCATACTGTATGACTTATCTCCGTCTTCATTAGCCCAGTTAGGAGCAGAACAGTAGGACGTTAAACCCCATTTCGCTTCATTATAAAATTTCCATTTTTCTTTGTCACCAAATCTAACACACAAACTCGCATCCAATTTAAAGAAAATAATTAAACTGCAATGTAAGACTCGTCAAGGTCAGCTGTGGATCACGGTGGCTAAGTGGATAAGGCGCTGGTTCGCTAGCCTGGAGGTCGAGTGTTCGATCCCTGCATATGTGCAGAAAGTTCATCTCGATTTTCCGGCGTGATTTCCCCTTGTCAGTGATGCAGAAGGAGGGTCTGACAAGGACAGCTGCCTAGTCGTTCGGATGGGACGAAAAACCGAGTTCCGTGTACACATTGGAGTGCACGTAAAAGACACCTTGGCAGTTGGAATTCGATATAAGAGTAGGCCATAGCGCCGCTGCCAGGGCAAAAAAATTCCCTCATAGCTCACTGTAAGGCGTATGCCCGTCTTCAATTAGCCCAGGTTAGGTGCTTAAGCGTAGGACGTTAAACCCCATTTCATTCATTCATTCATTCATTCATTCAAGGTCATCTGATAAATGGAGAAGACATTGTTTACAAAGTCAACTGTATTTAGGCCTACAGTTAATGATTGAAGATATTGAATAGCAATGCAAATTATCGGGACACAACTGTGTGATGGAATTATTTAATTAACTACGTCGTGTCCTGTCAATCACGTGGATAATTAACATTGCTGGTGATTGGTTAAAAACCCCGGTTCATGTCCATATCAATTACTCCGATCATTGACCGTTTGACATAAAAAAAATCAACAAGAGGAATACATACATACATATTATTGTGTTTTAAAGCTACAATATCATATTTTTAAAAATGTACTAAAATAAAGACTTAAAATAGATGGCATCTATAAACAGTCCTACCGAACTAAATAATAACCCTATTAATCCTATAATTCACTATTGCCAGCTGAGAAATTGGCAAATTATCCATTTCAACTTCAAATTCCAACGTTTGAAAAGAGCTTTTCCAGGGGAACATTAGGAAAACAATTGAGATAATAGTGTTATTATTTCCCGTGTCAATGATTTTTAAGGGTGGGAAATAACGCCCATGATCGTATAATAGTGAGTTGATAACATATTGAGCAAAAGACATAGAAATAATTATGTTTTGGCTTTCTTAGCAAATACGAAACTCTCGCATTAAAGAACTTTTGATAACCGCAGGTTTTTTTTATTTTGTGTTTTAAACAATTTTCTCTTGTAAATAATGTAATTAAACATGCATTATGCAAGAGCTAAATCTGCCTGTTATTGTAGGTCTTTCTTTAGGCCTTACATTTTATCTAAATTCGAGACGAGACTATGCTTTTTATCGTACTGACTTTAGTAATGATGATCGAGGCTAGGCGGAAATTTCAATCGCTTAAATCTCGGTTCAGAGTGGATCAATTTGACTGAAATTTCAGCAAATTACCTTTACATTATCTAGTTTTTTACTATTATAGTGAGAACCGCCAAATTCTTCATCTAATCTTCCATAATGTATCTTTAAATCACCCGGCTGTCCATAATAACATATTTATTGTATTGGACGTTAGATCTGTAACAGACAACAATATATATTATACGGTTTAAGATGTTTTTAGAGATCATATGCGTGTGGGGGGTCGGGATGGCCTAGTGGTCTAGAGTGCCGCGCTTCGACCTCTGGCTGGCCGGCCACCTCTGGCTTGCGGCTGTGGTTTCGATCCCTGGTGTGAGCATATTTTGCATGGAGATAGGGGCGCTTTCTCAACCTCGTGGGTTTCATCCGGGCACTCCGGTTTCCTCCCACTGCTAAAGACCCCTAAGCGCAAGCGAATTATTGAAATAAAATTAAACCATATGTTAGTCCCGAAATGACCTAGTTGTGTTGAGTGGACGTTAAACCTCATTTCTCTCTCTCTCTCTCTCTCTCTCTCTCTTTCTCTCTCTCTCTCTTCATATGCTTGTTTTTTTTAAAGTATCTATAGTCCCATGCCCTCCTTAAGCTGCAATATGAAAATACGATCAAATACAGCTCATCCCCACCTCCGCTCTCATGCTATTTTGGAACCCTGATCTTCTATTTTCCACCGTGGTTCTATATTTGTCGCAAAAGGAATTATTCCTCACTATATCTGACACAAATATATAATAATTGAACACTATTTTCAAGTAGAATTTAGCGATTAAATTAACATGCGGTCTTGTATGTTTTTAATCGCAAAATTCTACTTGAAAATAGTAAGTGTTGAATTTTTATAATGTGTGTCAGCTGCGGCAAGAAATGAATCCCGTGGCAAATAAAGACAAAGCACGGTGAAAAATAGTCGATAAAGATTTCAAAATAGCATATTATGAGGGTTATATCTTAGTATTAAGGCCATCTGCAGATTCCACCAAGGTCACACGATGTAAATATGTATATAAGGGGTGTCTCTTGTTAGCATCAATTAAGTATTGTTGTGTACATGTATATATTGTCTTGTTATATTTTCAAATTTTATCATTGCTTGATAATGACTAGAGAAACCTAGCCGAGGGGTCTCTCCGTTATAATCAGTAATCGTATTCCATAGAATTGTGACCTGTATGTAAACAGAGCTAGCGCTAACCAAAACAATCACGTGCCTTAACCCTGTTTACATCTCGTGATCTTGACGACGAAATCTGCAGACGACCTTAAGATTATAGATCTAACCATATTATAAACTGGGGCATTGTTTCTCGATATCTTAACTAAAGATAAAATCCACATGTAAGCTAATATTATCCAATCAAATTACTAAAATTTGGGTTTTATCTTCATGAAACAGGGCCCAGGAGAACCCAACATGACGTCACCACAGCCACATCGAGCGTCAATAGAATTTGGATCCAAGTATTCTCTTCGCATGGCCCTTTATAATATAATGCTTCCAACGAATTAAATTCCTATTTGTCATTTTCAATCCGCCTTCCTGAGTTAATTTGGTTGCTGTTTGCGAAGCTACTTTATTTCTAGTCTAGGTCACCCAGAACTCTCTAGTCTTAAAATATTCGTAGAATATTTGTTTGGATGATAGCGACTACTTTATTTCAGCATTCCAATTTGTGGTCCTACCTATCAGCGATTTCCTCGTATAAAAATAAGTGTCTTTATTCTCTGGTCCTCCCACGTCCGGTTGACAGCTTTGATTCACAATGTACACAGAACACATTGTTCCCAACAAGGTCAATGGAGTCGTATATTCATGAAGCAATGGCCCGAGGATTAGCTCTAAAGCAAACGGAACACTGCGAGGATTATGACGGAGCCGGTGTCAACGGCCACTTCAACAGGTTTTAGGTTACTCTGGTAGGCACGCTGGTATCACGTGGTTTTAAATGATGACAATACGCGCTAAATGTCACTTTTCCTAGTAAGAAATTCACGAGAATGCCGTTAATCACGCGTTTTCTTTGTTGAAGAAAGATGCCTCCTCTCTGGATTGCGATGAGTAGAGATGCTCCACTCGAAATATACTTCAGGTGGAGCCACGGTAGATAAGTCGGGTGTTCGATCCCTGTATTGACCGAGAAAGGTCATCTGGATTTTCCGTCGTGGTTTCGCCTTGTCAGTGGTGCGGGGCGGAAGGCCTGACAAAGACTGCTGTACAGTCGTTCGGATGGGACACACTGGCGTGCACGTTAAAGATCCCCGGGTAGTTGTAATTCTGTTGCTGCTCTCTCTCTCTCTCTCTCTCTCTCTCTCTCTAATTGACGTTAAAACCAATTTCTCTCTCTCTCCCTCTCTCTCTCTCTCTAGTTTGTATCAATTGGACGTTAAACTCTCTCTCTCTCCTTCTCTCCCATGACCGACAATGACAAGACTATGCCCCAGTGACATTTTCAACCAGGGATCCCATTTAATCTTAATCCGTTCCTATCATCGGTTGCGCAACACTGTCATGTCAATGTCCTTCCATAACGATGTCGTATCGACCCGGACCTGTGAGAGAGCACGTAATGTAAGTTACATATCAAGTTAATCTCTGGCCACGAATCACAGATATTCAATACAAGAGTAAATATTCTATTTATCTTTATAACTGTATTAAATGGTTTGTTTGATTTGGTAACGAATCAATCGGGATTGTGAAATCATCTGTCGTATCGATGGTTGGCCGTTTGTTTGATTATCTTTATTACGACATCTAGATAGCTCTCTACATCTCGATTCATAGTCAATAATATTAATAAAGCTTATTTTACTGGCTTTAAAGGGACAATATGTGATTTATATCTGTCAATAATTTCTACACACAGGCGAACTATTAACATTGAACCATAATTATGTTAGTCCCGAAATGACCTGGAAATGACCTAGTTTTAGTTGAGTGGATGTCAAACCCCATTTTCGACCTCTAGCTGGCCCGTGACCTCTGGCTTGCGGCTGTGGTTTCGAGCCCTAGTATGAGCGTATGTGACATGGAGATAGAGGCGCCTTCTCAACCTCGTGGGTTTCCTCTGGGCACTCCGGTTTCCTCCCATTTCTCTCTCTGTTGGTTGGTTGCAAAAGTATCCCCATTTATCATTATCACCCCTACTGGGGAGGAGGGTTGGATGGCTGAATGGTTAGCGCGTGTGCATTGTATCTCAAGGTCTGTCATTGAGTCTGCGAAATAAAATTGAACAATATGTTAGTCCCGAAATGACCTACTTTGTGTCGAGTGGGTGCTAAACCCTTACATCTCTCTCTCTCCCTCCCCCTCTCTCTCTCTCTTTCTCTCACTCTCCCGAAATGTTTTGAAAATGGCGATTTGTGGGTGAGAATAGGACAGTCTATTTGATCAGTTACATCACCCAATAATACGAAACTCTCATACTAACACTTTTCATAGCAACTAATAAATAAATGATTGCTTTATTTAATTTGAAGGGGCGGGGCACTGACCGTTGCTTTATATCAGATAAATAAATGATTGCTTTATTTTATTTGAAGGGCCGGGGCAGTGACGGTTGCTTTAAATAAGATAAATAAATGATTGCTTTATAATAATAATAAAAATTTATTTCCAATGCATATTATTCCATGTTAGCTCATGTTATAATTCAAATTGATAAATTTCTATAAATAGAACTCATTTGTATTTTACAATCCATTTGATACATTAATACATTTGTACAATTTCATTTTTTATTTGTTCAAACACACTTTCAATATTTTTATTCATTAAATCTAAATTTGGATTTGTACGATGCCTTTGTTATAATTAATTATATTTATTCACGTTGTACTCCGACAATTAGTTCTCTTTGATTATCCTTTATGTTTCATATTCCTGAAGCAATGGCCCGAGAAATCCCTCAGCTCTAATCAAACAGAACACTGCGAGGAGGATGTTTATGTTTAGGCTTTTGATTTTATGTAATTGTCTCTTTTCAAGAATGCATGATATACAGGCCCGGGTGCACGTTTTTTTCGAGAAGGGGGGGAGGGCATTCATTGTAACAAATGGTAATCTTTAGAGTGCCGCATGCATTAGTTGTTTGGTGTAATCCCCCAGAGCCTTTTTTGCATTGCCTGGGCAGAGACAATGCGGAAATCAGTTTATAACATCAATTAAAAAGCAGATACACCAGTCTCGCTGGGGCTAAATGGGGGGGGGGGGGCACGGCCCCCCTGCCCCCCTCCTGGATCTGCGCCTGATATACAAATGTGCATGTATTATTTATAACATCACCACATTTACTTTGTAAACAATGTAGGGTTAATTCTCTATAATCAAAGTATGTGTTCCCTTTATACAAAACTCTTAAATCTGTATAATTTTCACAAATTCTCAGAAAGTGTCATTCGTCCTCTACCACAGATTTGGATTTGGTTTTACAACAAAATTGACAATATCTCTCATAGCTATTTACCCGGTTCGCTCGACCTCCTCTACCTCTAAATTATGACTACTTACTCGGAGTCGACAAAAAGCAACTCTATACAATTTATTTTCAACACATGTTAGGTGTTTTTCTGGCTCTAATAGAGATTTTATCTCACAATAAATTAAAGTTTACTACAACTTTCTATGTTTTCATGCCAATGTACACATAAAGTTGTTTGACTTTCCCACTTACTGACAGAACCAAACATATTGGAAACCATAGATACTCAGTAATCCCTTAATCGTGGTAGCCCACGTCTTCCTACAAGCATTATGTAATTTTAAAAACTTTTCAAAACTCCTTTTAGGGCATCTTTTATCACCCAGTTCTAATATTGTTAGCATTTTGAGTTATATGTGACAAAGGGTTCAATCCCAGCTCAGGGCAAGAACTTTATCGTTGTAAGTGAGAGGGATATTTGGGCTCCCGTCCGATCAGGCAGGTTTCCCCTGAGTTCTTCGGTTTCTTCCTGCAGTAATGATCGAAATCATTCGCACGATCTGTGCTAATAAGGGCAAAATTGAAAACAAGCCTCAGACTTAATTTGCTACCCTTGTAAAATGACGAGATTATTATTATTATTATAAACAGTGGGTGGTGACCGCCCCTCTTCCCCAAGTGCTGCACAGTTTGTGGTGGTTGGTTTAACACGTAGGATTTTATTGCAGAATTTGTTTTGGACGGATTCTATTTTATTATATACTTCAAAACCCTAAATATCTGTCCCATAACATAATATTGGGACAATCATATGATCAAACAAAAACAGTGCCCTTTCATGATTTAGATTATAAGTGTTGATAAACTTATGTACACGGTGAACAGTCCATATGCGTATTACACTATTTTGCCTATACCGTTTGTTTTTTTGCCCGATTACACTAATTTGCCTATACCGTTTTTTTAGGACTTCGAATTTTGTCTAATGGTTTGGATTGTTCGTACTTGATTTTATTTTATTTCAATTATATATAAGATGCAGAGTTCTTTCTGCTGAAAGACATAGTGATTTATTTGTTTGGTGCCTGTTATTGGTGTAAGTAAAGTAGTGGCCCAAATGTTTGTATTCTTTTACAATTTGTTGTTCTTTACCTTTGAAGGTTCACATTTCATTTGCTTTTACCTTTCCGCCCATGGGATCACATGGCTAAGTGGGTATAGCGCTGGCTTGCTAGCCTGGGGGTCGAGTCCTCGATCCCTACATTGACCGAGAAAGTTTATCTCATTTTTCCGACGTGGTTTCCTCTTGTTGCAGACGAAGGGCCTGACAAGGACAGCTGCCTTGTCGTTCGGATGGACGAAAAACCGAGGTCCCGTAGACACATTGGCTTGCACGTAAAAGATCCCTTGGTAGTTGGAATTCGATATAAGAGTAGGCCATAGCGCCGCTGCCCGGGCAAAATTCCCCTCATCGTCTCTAAAGAGAGAGAGAGAAATGGGGTTTAACGTCCACTCAACACAACAAGGTCATTTCGGGACTAATCGCTCAAAGCACACTGTATACTCGTCTTCAATTAGCCCAGGTTAGGTGCAGAGGAGTAGGGCGTTAAACTCCATTTCAGTTCATTTCCCGAAAGTCCACTATTTTTGTTTTATTTGATGTTTTGAACAGTCTATTTGATCAGTTACATCACCCAATAATACGAAACTCTCATATTAACACTTTTCATAGCAACTAATAAATAAATGATTGCTTTATTTAATTTAAAGGGACGGAGGGGGGGGGCACTGACGGTTGCTTTATATAAGATAAATAAATGATTGCTTTATTTCATTTGAAGGGACGAGGGGGGGGGGGGGCACTGACGCTTGCTTTATATCAGATAAATACATGATTGCTTTATTTGTTTTGAAGGGTGGACGAATTGACATTTTGTTTTATTTAAGATAAATAGATTTATATAATTCGTGATTTTACTTTCGTTTTATGTTCCATCTCATTTGTCAGTATTCAAGTCTCGCGAGACGATCGTTCCACTGATTCTTTATCTCGTGTCACGAAACAAAAGGTCAGATGGATGCTAATATCGACAATACAGGGGCGGTTCTAGGAATTTTTGCAGGAGGGCAGAGAGAGAGAGAAATTGGTTTTAACGTCCACTCAACACAACTAGGTCATTTCGGGACTAACATAGGGTCCTTTTTTTTTTCAATAATTCGTTTGTGCGTAGGGGTCTTTAGTAGTGGGAGGAAACCGGAGTGCCTGGAGCAAACCCACGAGGTTGAGAAGGCGCCCCTATCTCCATGCCACATACGCTCACACCAGGGCTCGAAACCACAGCCGCAAGTCAGAGGTGGCCGGCCAGCTAGAGGTCGAAGCTCGGCACTTTAGACCACTAGGTCATCCCAGCCCCCCTTGCAGGGTTATTACGTCTTATATAAAAAAAAATGCAGTGATTGACGCCGCGTGATGTGACGTTGCGTGTTGAAATTAAGCATACTGATATTTACTGAAAGGAATGACACCGGTGCAAGTTAATTAGCTGACGATATTAACTTTTCTCCTTCTGCAAATTAAATTCTAAAACATTTCTTTAAAGTAATTTAAAAATAAATAAAGCTGGATAAAAAAATAATGCTTATTCAGTGCAAATTATAGGTACATCAAAGAATGCAAGGGAGAGAGGGAAATGGGGTTTAACGTCCACTCAACACAAATCAAAGAATGCGCCAAGACGTTATTACGTCTTATTTGTACAATAAGGAGAACGCATTTGACGTCACAGAATGCGCAAGACCGTCTCCGATCTAGCGTTCTCCGAACAATACACGCACTGTTGATGTCAATGGTCGACGCCGTGTGATGTGACGTCACACGTAGAATGCATAATGTGAACTTGATAAGGTCCGTCATCGTACACAGCGTTAGAAGAAGGCTTTAGCATTATCTCTGTTTGGCATGAAGTAGCCTATAGTATAGATAAATCAAATGAAATATAGTTTATCGTCAGTACCAACCGGCCTAATGAAGATAGGCCTAACTCGGCAAACTTCGGCAGATTTAGATCTTGCATAATGTATAGGCCTACGTTTAATGAACAAAATCCCTTGTTTGTATTATTGTTTTTCAAAAAAAGAAAAACTCTCACAAATGGATTAAATATTTTTTACTATAATACTGTCACTTTCACAATTTCAGTTCAACATCAGCTTTGGTCGAATTAAATGACAAAACATGATTATTCACTCTATATAATATGGAAAATACTGAAATATGTTATCGGAATTTAAATAACTCTGAGGGTCTTGTTCAATATTGGTAGTATACGTTCTATCTTCAAATAACAATTCCAATACAAGATGTGTTTTGTAGCGGGCTGCCAGTTTTTTTTTATCTTACTTGACCAGCCCCAACCGACCTCGAAAGGTGGGTTAACCATGGTCGCGACTATAGTCTAACCATTTCAGGTTCATGGTCGAAACGTAGTTGAAAATTTTGACGAACCGAAGGTGTCCCTTGGCTGCATTTATAATATGTGCGACTATCGACTTGATATACCAAACCGAGCAGGCTTTCAACTTTTTTCCTGCCAAAATGGATGATTATTTTCATATAATAAATTGTTCATATTTTCTTTCCGCCAACTGGAATATTTTATCTGCCAATATTTTATCTGTGATAAAAACGACAACATGTCTGAGCTAGGCTTATTATAAAACAATTACCGATATACACAATATACAACAACTTTTAAAGGTCTGTCTTTACATACTAGATTAACAAAGTTTGGATTTAATAAGATCAGGTTTTATTTTGTTGACTTTAGTCTTCACCAATTTTCTCTAAATTAATGTGTTGATTGTATAAATATAGGCCTATTGTTATTTTCGGTGTGAGCCCACAAAACCGACTTTCCATATTTCAAAACAAAACAAAAATTCTGACGAAATACCAACGGCAAACTGTCATAAAATTTTTTTTTTTCTTAATTTCGAGGAATCGATTAGTTTGAATGGATTCTGGTGGTCTCGATCAATTGACAATTGACATTTACTTCTTCTTATTTCCTTATTAAATAACCGTCGTGATAGTTTAAAGCCCCGATACCACTCTTGTTGTAACTAAATAATATGTTCCAATCTTTATTCTGGTCAACAATATTTCAATTAATAAATGATACAAATTTCATATAACACACCTAATTTTAAAAATTGGAAAAATTAAACTACATGGTAACAACATGGTTTGAAAAGCCTTACGTAAGCACTTTCAAATGCAACTTGGATTTTAACAAATTTTCGAACCCTCTGGACAAGTAAAATAGGATGTAATGGATAATTTACACAACAGGTAGGACACTTAAACATCTAGTACTTGGAATAAGGCTATTTTTTTTCTGGAGCTGTCAAGCCAACAAGAGTGTTATTGTCTCTTTAAAAACGGGTGATTATTTTATATAAAATCGATTGAATTTAAAGATTGTATTTGTATGTATGTATGTAACTTGTGTCGGATAATGGTTGACCATTTTTCAAGTTTTATCGAACAACTTTTGACATTTAAACGAACGTGGTAAAGATGCATTATGTAAAAGCAAGCTTGTTTTTTTAGGGTTGGATGGCCGAATGGTAAGCACGTTCTCACAGCGTCATTGAGTCGACTGGCGTTGATTCGATTCCCGGTTGTACGCGACAAGGAGTAGGGTCGCCTGTAGGGTCCCCCGGTTTCACTCTACGCGCAGACCAATTATTAAAATACAATTGAACCATATTATGCTAGTCCTGAAATGACTTTGTTTGTCTCGAGTGGACGTTAAATCCTATTTTGTCTTTTTGATGACGGGCACCTGCTTCACTACCGATTTCGGGGGTGGGGGGGGCTACTGACAATAACTCACGCAATAAGCACTAAGCTCCACATTCATACCCCCCCCCCCCTTAACCCTTTTTCGCTTTTTTAAGCTTCTGGCGACATTTTATTTTTCATTATTAAGAATTATTGCCGGGGCTAAAGCCCCCTCAGCCCCCCACCCGGCTCCGCGGTCCCCGTTTACTACCCCCCCCCCCCCTAAATACACCGGTATACCAAATTCCTGAGAAACCCAAAACCAATTAACAGACTAGATTCCCTTCTTGGAATCATAGATTTTAATTTCACAATTCACTGAACACAGCATGTGATAGAATGTTGACAAACTATTGATTTACTAAAACTATACGACAAATAAACACCATTAATAATATATTACACGGCTCAAACTCTATTATATTTCTGCTTAACCTTAATTCACGCTAATTTATAATAAAACAAAAAAAATGTTACTTTAATACAACCGCCATGCTGCCTATATATTATTCAAGAGTGTTATTTTAAAGAGTTTAATGGTTCTAGCCCGTAGGGGGGGGGGCAGTGCGCGGTTAACGTTGTGGGGGGGGGGGCAGCAAGGACATACCAACTGTGCGGTGGTGGGGGGGGGGGGGGGCATTGGTGTTTTTTCAAATTGTTCGAGAATTTCATATTTTCTAAGAAAGTCAAAACACAATTATTTCTATGTCTTTTGCTCAATAGGTTGTCAACCCATTATCATACGATCATAGGTGTCATTCTCACACTTAAAACTCATTTACATCGGAAATAATAACACAATTACCTCACAATTACCTCCCTTGTTTTCCTGTTCCCCCACCATGGGATAACCATCTTCAAACGTTTGAATTTGAAGTTGAAAATGATATTTTTGCCAATTTCTAAACTGGCAATAGTGAATTATAGGATTAATAGGATTATTCTTTAACAAGGTAGGACTGGATTGTTTATAGATACCATCTATTTTAGGGCTTTATTTTAATACATTTTAAAATAATAACTTAAAAATATGAAATTGTAACTTTAAAAATAGTTCAACGATGGCAGTATTATATTGTAGTACGGTGAATAACGACCCAATAGTGAATGTTTAATACGTCGTGCTAATCCGCACAGTATTCAGAAGACTATATTTTAATAGATCTTAATCCACCTTAATTACCCCGCATCTCCACCAATTGTAGAAGAGCACTTTTCGTGTATTTTCTGGAATCTTTGTTGTTGAATAAATGAAGACAAGACTGTTGTTGACTGTTAATATCTCTCTATATTCTTTGGTTAACAATTAATAAACACAATTTACAGCAGTCAAGTATTGTAACAGTTATTGGTTCTATGCTTAATAGAAGATAAGCTCCAATATGGATATGATAAGTGACATAAACTTATGTCTCAAAATATCCAAATAGAGGTATACGGTCGTGTCCTTAGGTATGTGATCCGAGTTGATCTCCCAAGACACGTGTGTTCAAGCTTCACTAAATTCTATCCTTTGGGTCTGTATATCTCCATGCATCGCATAGGGCATTAATTCTATAAATATATCGTCTATACAAACAATATACCTTGGTAACTAAACGATATAGCCCGTAGATGTTAATTAAAATTTATAAACTCAATTTAAAGTTTAAAACAAAGAATACTAGAGACAGGTGATTAATGAAATATATAATGCAATATAAAGTAAATATAAATGAGGGGGGGGGGGATATTAGGGTGGATTAAGTCTTCTATTAAAATATAGTCTTCTGAATACAGTGCGGATTAGCACGACGTATTTAAACATTTAATATTGGTTCGTAATTCACCCTATTGTAAAGTCTATTTTAAGATTTAATTGAGATTTTATTACATATGTCTAGTAATAAACAAATCACGCAATACTCATACACATAAATATAGATCGCATAATAGCATGATCTAGTTTGTGTCGAATATACGTTAACACCCCCCCCCCCTGATCTCTCACGCAATACTCACACAGAAATATAGATTGCATAGCATGACTGATTTTCTGCTTTAAGACATCCAACAACCTCCAACGATCTTTATTGAAAAGGAAATTATTTTAAGTTCAGTATCTGTCATTTCGTATTTTTCAAAAAAATATTAAATACGCTACAGATTATTCCATGGTAATATAATATTATTTACCCATATTGATTATTTAAATTATGGGAGATTATATAAAGAACTGATGCTTGTCGGTATTATAGTTTTAAAAAATACAAAATGTAAAGGCAATAAGCTGACAATTTCAGTCAAATTGAACATTAATCCTTGGTAAAATAATATTATATGTGTGCACATATTGATTATTTAAAGGAACATTATGTAAGATTGGATAAAGAGCTGACAGTACTCGGTATTGTTAAAAATTGGAATAGAATCAAATTCTGAAAATTTTAATTAAATTGATCCCCTATGGACCTAGAAATAAGCGATTGAAACTTCAACCTAGCCTCGATTATCATGACATTACTAAAGTCGGTACGATAAAAAAATAGTCTCGATTATAAATTTAATGATTAAATCTTGAATGAACGTTTAGCAGCAATTCGGATCATAATCCAGTAAATATTGCAGGCTAGTGATGACATTGAGAGTTGATTATAGTCTGGATAGGTTAATTGATGTCTAATACATAATTTAGATAACATTTCATGACTAAAGAAAGACCTGCAATAGGCAGATTTAGCTATTGCATGTTTAATGAAATCTAACGATTATTTTCAAATGACTGAATATTTGTACCAGAAACGTTCGGCACGCTTTTTTGACTATTACTTCACTTTTCGGGAATGAATGAATGAAATGGGGTTTAACGTCCTACTGTTATGCACTTAACCTGAGCTAATTGAAGACGGGCATACGCCATACAGTGTGCTATGAGGGAAACTTTGCCTGGGCAGCGGCGCTAGGGCCTACTCTTATATCGAATTCCAACTGCCAACGGATCTTTTACGTGCACTCCAATGTGTACACGGGACCTCGGTTTTTCGTCCCATCCGAACGACTAGGCAGCTGTCCTTGTCGTGTCCTTGTCAGGCCCTCCTTCTGCATCACTGGCAAGGGGAAATCACGTCGGAAAATCGAGATGAACTTTCTCGGCCAATGTAGGGATCGAACTCCCGATCTCCAGGCTAGCGAACCAGCTCCTTATCAACTTAGCCACCGTGATCCCCTCACTTTTCGGGTTTAATATATCTATACCTTTGGTTGTGCATTTAATGTATAATTAAAAATTTAGATAGCACTTCAGGCATGATGCATATTTAATAAAGAAAAAGCGAAATCGAGACATTATAGCGTAGATTACACGGGGGGGGGGGGGGGGGTTGTAACCTCCATACGACCCAGACTAGGTCATGGTCATTTCGGGACTAACATTGTACAATTTATTATCTATAATTCTCTGGCGTAGGGGTCTTTAGCAGTTGTTGTTAAGTATATTATCAAGTAATTAACATATCAGAGAGAGAGAGAGAAATGGGTTTTAACGTCCACTCAACACAACTAGGTCATTTCGGGACCAACATATGCTTTTAATTATATTTCAAAAATTCGCTTTCTGCGTAGGGGTCTTTAACAGTGAGAGGAAATCGGAGGACCCGGAGGAAACCCACGAGGTTGAGAAGGCGCCCCTATCTCAATGCCACATACGCTCACACCAGGGCTCGAAACCACATCCGCAAGCCAGAAATGGCCGGACACCTTTATTTATTTTTCTGATACTTCAAAAAAATGTTTTAGAATTTAATTTGTCGGATGAAAAAAATTAATATGTGTAACTCATTTAGTCGCGTCGGTGTCATGTTCCTGTAGCAACGACTGCGAGTTTTACAACATCTGGATGTTGCTGGTTTCCTTCACAATACCCGACACTATAGCTACGTTATCTGCAGACACGTCAACTGTAGCATCCAATCAGAGATTATGACATAGCGAACCCCACATAAACCATGACATGTGACGAACCTTGAACTTTGCAACTCGATTCTCACAGGTAGACATTTTAGCTTGAAAGCGCGAGACTTGGTATTCGCGACGACCAAGGAATCTGATTGGATCACAAGCTGGGCCTATACCCAATCAAACTTAGTGCCGAAATATGCAGAGTGTTACGTGGAATGAAGGGCTTGATAAGATGTACGTAGTTAAAGCGAGATCAAACCTTCTAACAAAGATGCCTTATAAGTGACTATAGCAGCCAAACGAATATTCACTGCTGATTAGTGTGATAAGTGACATGTCCACTGATCTGTTATTCATTCGGCAAACCTCGACAGACTCCGGTACCCTCCGCAACCCTACATCTAGAATCGGATGTATGGCAGTAAGTGATATGTACCTTCGACCATAAATTTGCGATGCAGCTAGTCGACTACCGATTTACTTTAACTTAAAAACGTTCCGCTTTTACAAAAAAAGTCCCAAAATGGCAGCCATTTTTTAGCTTGTTGATATAATCTCCATGGGGGCAGCCATTTTTGAATCTGGTCCTTTAAAATAGTTCCAAAATGGCGGAATTCGTCATACATCCGAGGCTAGATGTAGGGTACCGGAATCTGTCGAGGTTTGCCGAATGAGATCAGTGCGTGTGAAATAGCTTTATTTTACCTCCGCTTCCACCGAAGTGATATCACTGACAATATAGATCAGTGCACATGTCCTTATATTATTTATTGTGAACAAAACGGATATTGAACTGTAATATATAGTCGGCAGTAAATAATTAGGTCTTCATTGATTTGTGATTAATGGGCTTGTGCTTGACGTGGTAGATTAAATCGTGTTGAAGTTTTACGGTGATTGAATAGAATAAAACCACGATACTCGATCAAATCACGTACAGATTACATCGTGTTGACGTTTTAAAAGTTATAAATATGTTAAAATAAAACTACGAAAATCAAACAAATCACGGACTGACAAAAACAGTAGAAACCATAAACAAACCCCAATCAGTATTACAATGAATTAAAATACAGATGTGACGTCATCCTTTGATGTTGGCGTACCATTATTTCCAATAATGAACGGGCATTTTGCCAATCGTACATTATCTGAAATACTGGACTCGCGTGACGTATTTCATTGAAAAGCACGTGCGGGGTAATGTCAGTATTTTAAGTTGTTTAATCGTCTCGAGGTAAAGACATTGCGTAATGCCTCGTGCAGTATCAATGCCAATATGTTAATGTCTCGCTCTCGACCATATGGTTTAACTTCCTACTGTTCTACACCGACTGGGCTAATGAAGACGGACAAACACCATGCTCGATGCAACGTGATATGAAGAAAATGTAGCCCGGGCAGTGGCGCAAAGGTTTACTCTTATTTTAGAATTCCAACTGTCCAGTGGCGGGGGGGGGAGGGGCACGAATGGTTAACCCGTGCTCGTTGGATCAGACGGTCTGTCATTTGAAACATGCGGCGTGGTTTCCATTGCACGCTTGTACGTGACAAGGAGTAGGGTTTTGCCGGGTCTATTGGTTTCCTCACACTGTTAAAGAGTTCTACGCGCAAGCGAATTAATGAAATAAAACTGAACCATTATTATGTTAGTTCCGAAATGACCTAGTTTTTTGTCTAACTGGCGCTAACTCTCTCTCTCTCTCCCTCACTCTCTCTCTCCCTCACTCTCTCTCTCTCCCTCTCTCTTTCTCTGTCCCAACTTTCCAAACACGGGACATCCAGTTGCCACACACTGGGGCATCGTGTTTTTTCCAGTCGGTAGAAAGCTCGTCATATGCTCAGAGTAAACAAAATGAAATGAGGGTTGGAGTCCTACGTCTCCACATCAACCGGGATATTAAAGACGGGCACGCGCTATGTAGATTGTTATGACAATTTTTTACCGGACAGCGGGGTTTCCGCCAACTGTTGTATTCCAACTGTCAAGGGTTCTTTTATATGTTCGCAATCGTGTACATCGGACATCGGTATTCCGGACCATCGACTAGACAAGGTTTAATGTCCACTCAATACAACTAAGTCATTTCGGGACTAACATGTTTTTTTTTTTAATAATTTCGATGGCCTACACTAAATGATAATCTGACAAGTTGTTACTGGAAGGTCGTGTCAGGGGTAGTACGAACGGCTTTTGACCCTATGACATCAGACATTGTTTAATCAACCAGCTTTGACGTATCTAGTGGTTTACCCACAGTTCCGTGCACCACACGCCAAGAACTCGCGGTAACAAACGTTTCATTGGCTAATCTCTCATATTAACAACTCTACCAGATCCTAGTGTAGCAAAGACAAGTAAAACGAAATTTTTAAATTATAAAAAACGAAACGAATAAGGATCTGTCTTTTAATCAGATTTATATATTAAAACAATTCCCGATACGTATTTTATGTCTTTACTGTCTGGCCTGTGGATAGTATACAGATACGCTAAATACAAAATGACCCACACTAATCTGTTGTCTAGGTTATCATCGACTGTTGCTAGGATCTTGTTCTTTTAAAGGGACAATAACACTCTTGTTGGCTTGGCAGGTCCAGAAAATAAATAATAAGCTTTTCAAAACATGTAGTTGATTTATTTAAAAAAAAAAATTAAATTCGGTGTGTTAAGATGAAATTTGTATAATCAATTAATTGAAATATTATTCATTTACAGCAAGAGTGGTATTGGGCCTTTAACGTGATGAAATTATTTCTACGGTATAATATTATCCATGCAGATGTATCGTATTTATTGTTAAATCTCACGTTCTGATTTTTTATTTTATTCTACAGTCGTTGCTGCACCAACCAATCATGTTGAAGATGACGTCAACACAGCACAGGTAGGTCCACTTGATATTACGTCATCGTAGATCACAGGAGAACGCCACTCGGCAAATCTCTACAGATTCCGGTACTCTCCGTAACCCTATATCTAGACTCAACTGTAGGAGTATGACAGTAGTTGATATGTACCTACGACCATACATTTGCGATGGGGGCAGCCATTTTTTGCATTCGGAACTATTAAAATAGATCAAATATGACAAAAATGGTCATACATCCGAGATTAAGATGCATGGAATCTGTCGAGGTTTGCCGAATGAGGAGAACGCTAGATCAAAGAGGGTCCTTAGCATTTTATGACGTCATATGTGGATTGTGAGTTAGGATAAGGGTTAGGGTAAGGGCTCGAGATGTAGACAGGACTAGCCCTAACTCTAACTCTGGGCCAAGCCTAACCCTTACCCTAACCAATAATACACATAATATGACGTCATAAAATGCTAAGGACCGCCTTCGATCTAGCAAGATCAAGTGTTAATCACATTCGGCAAACCTCGACAGATTCCGGTACTCTCCGTAACCTTCATCTAGACTCGGATGTATGATAGTCATTGATATGTACCTACGACCATACATTTGCGATGCGGCTTATCGACTACCGATTTACTCTAACAGGAAAACGTTCCGCTTTTACAAAAAAGTCCCAAAATCTGGTTAAGCTGCCCACACCCGTTGGTGGAGTCGTCCACACGACTTAGTATAATTTCTGGACACATAATGTATTTGTAAATAGTATAGTTTTTCTGCGTGGTCACCCTTTCTCTCGGTAAATAAACAACAAAGTAATAATTTTCTGGATATTGTAATACGTTTTTTGGAGTCGTCCACACGATGTATTTTTAATTAGTATAGTTTTTTTCTGCGTGGTCACCCTTTCTCCCGGCAAATAATCAACAAAGTAAATCGTTTTATTCCATAAATAACAAATTCATTAACAAATTCATAAACAAATTTAGTTGTGGACGACATCACTAATAGTTGTTGACGACATCACCAATGCCTTGTGGACGACTCCACCAACGGTTGTGGACGACTTCGCTTGTGGACGACTTGACTGGCACCCATCTCCTGGGGACAACCATGTTTATCCGGGTCCTTTAAAATAGTTCCAAAATGGCGGACTACATCATGCAGCCGAGTCTAGATATAGGGCACCGGAATCTGTCGAGGTTTGCCGAATGGTGTTAATCAGTTAATCAGTGAGACGTTATTGACACGTCATTGACCCGATTTCGTGTTATTTCCGGTCTCTTGGAGTTGCTTGTCGCCTAGTGATAGCGCTTCAAGTTTAATTTGTAATTAATAACGCTGTGAAATGACCAATTTAATTACATCGGAAACTAAATAATGATCAAATAAGGTCTCGTTGGCAATAAAAACGACGGGTAGTGTTAGAACTAGTGAGTTTTGTGAGATGTTAGCAGACGAAATGTCTTGAAGACGTGAAAACAAAGATGGCGACTGAAATATACTATAATATTGAGTTTTATTTTATATTTTAATCCCTTCAAGTGCCTGTGGTTGTCACTTTCACCAACGACCATTGCGAGAGAGAGAGAGAGAGAGAGAGAGAGAGAGAGAGAGGGGGCGAACGTCCACTCGACCTCGACACAAACTAGCTCAGTTCTTGACAAACACATGGTTTAATTTTATTTCAATAATTCGATTGCGCATAACCGGCGTAGGGATCTTTAGTTGTGACAACTCAAGTCGAATGTGAAATGAGGTGGCACCAATAGTTTCTGCCTTGTTAAACATATTTTATCAAAATGGCGTTTTAAAGGTATCGAGATGCGATGATGCGATAATAATAGGATCACTTCTGATTGGTTCTCTATAGTGACGTATTGAATGATGTTATTATAACTAAGCAACGAGGCAAGGTGAAAGTAGGGGGATTGCAATAATAAAAATCTAATGGGGATGATATGAAAATACAGGCACCCATTTTAAGAATCAAATATCTTTCTCAAAATATAAGAGCACGTTTCAACTCAATTGCCTGTATTCAATTAGTCCAGGTCAGGTGCATAACAGAAGGACTTTAAACTCCATTTCATTTCATTTCAACTCAACAGACGGGTTAATAGTGCTAAATCATAAAGCCAGCTCAATTTTCGTCATAGATCACGAGAATTATACAGGGCTAGCACTAATCCAAACTTTAACCCTAACCATTGCTTACCCTAACCCTTACCCTGACCCTAGCTACAATCTCGCCTACAATCACGTGCCCGTGACAAAAACTTAACAAATAGATTTAGCCTCAATAGACGCCTCTGTCAAAGTAGCAGCTTACATTCAGACCAGATGTCCCTGGTGGGGATGAACATATCTTCAATCAGACACATCCCCTCGCTTCCACGTCTCCCATACTGTTTTGATTATTTAAAGATGCATTCCCGGGTACAAACTTTGTGATTTGATTATATATTTGTACTAAAACCATATTTCAAAAATTTGCTTCAATTCCTTTTCAAAACTTTGTTTTCACCGTGGATACCTATAGCTATAAGTAAGCTGTTGTTAGACGCAATGTTTGCCAACCTAGCTTCATTGTGGGAGGGTCCATTTTTCAGAATGTATCTATCATTACTTACTCTACATTTACCATACTTATTGAGGCCTAGGTAAATTCTTAATTTTCTTTTTTCTGCCGTTTAATTGCAGAGTCGTTTGTACGTTGACAACCCTCAACGTTCCCAAAACCGCCTAACCACTTGAGCAAGGAATAACAACTGCTCCCTGACCTAAGCCAGCAGACAATAAGCTAGCAAAACCTGTCGGGTTGACCGTTAGGGGTTCCCTTACAATATTGCCTAGTGCTTGCCCCATGGGCGTTTTTCGTGTAATCCAGTATTTTTCTAGTAAGATTGGGTGTCTATACTTTCCATATATACCAAATTTGCCATACTTTTATTGGAAGTAACCAGCCGAGAACCCATCTTTAAATGCATATCTGACATCAGCCAATTTTCTTGGATATGACGAATTCAGACATTGGCTGTCGGTGCGAAAACAGCTTAAATAATAAAATGGGAAAGTCATGTAAAACTCTTTCAACTGAAAACCTAATCTGCCTTCAGCATTGGTATCAAATCTGATTAAAATACAGATCAATATTTCCTTTTCCTTTCCCTTTTTTTTAAAATACTTTCGATGGCCTACACTAACAAAGACAGTTGTCTATGTGTTCGGATGGGACGAAAGACCCGAGAGACTTTAACGTCATGTATTGTACTACACGAATATTGTATACCCGAAACCTGTTGGGGTTTTTTTTTCGATTCCATCCAAACAATTAGACGCTATTCGTGGAAACCTAGAGGAGCCATTTTCGGGATCGGTGACCCAGCAAGTAAGACGTTGGTTCGCTGACAATAGGTTATCACGTTCGCTTCAGGTGTTGGCCGAGAAAGATCCTCGGGGTTTTCCTATCTTGGTTTAGTCATCATTTTTTTTAATGGGGTTTAACGTCCTATTATTATGCACCTAACCTGGGCTAATGGAAGACGGGCATACGCCATACAGTATGCTATGTGGGTAATTTTGCCCGGGCAGCGGCGCTACGGCCTTCTCTTATATCGAATTTCAACTGCCAAGGGATATTTTACGTGCACTCCAATGGGTATACAGGACCTCGGTTTTTCGTCCCATCCAACGACTAGGCAGCTGTCCTTGTCAGGACCTCCTTCTGCATCACTGACAAGGGGAAATCACGCCGGAAAATCGACCGTGATTCCCCGGTACAACGAATTTATATCATCAACGAATGGATATAAATTCGGTGTACTCCGGGAAAAATGTAACGGTAATCAGTTGTTTAAACTGTACTTACAAATATGACGTCATTGAATAGACGTCACGAGGGGATAAAAGTCTCATTACCGAGTGGCACCCTGCGATCCATCTACGTCAGGCGGAGCTAACTGAAGACAGACAGCCTAAGTTTGGTATGGCGTCTTATTACAGAGTGGCACGCAATGTTTAACAAACGAGGGTAATAAATATCACCATATTAAAGATGGCGACTCTCGGGGGAGAGGTGGGGTAATATAAGTTAACATGTAAGTTGTACCAGGAGAATTGTGTGTGGAATTACCAGGTCTAACTAGAATAACTAATTACAATAAACTTGATCTGTTATGACTTGTATAAACACAGCACTCAACATCGTAAAATACTCTCAAGTGACATATTGCCTAAACAGGGTCGTATTTAGCGGGGGTGCAGGGGTACATTGCACCCCCTGAAAAAAGGCGCCCCGAGAAATGGGGTTCCACCATCCCCCCAAGAATTTATTAATTGTACTTCAATATATACCAGGGCCGTATTAAGCGGGGGGGCAGGGGGTACATTGCACCCCCTGAAAAATAAGGCGCCCCATGATTCGCCCCCCACCATCCCCCATCCCTTAAAAATAATTTGACAATCTTTCAGTTATAAAATAATACAGTTGATAATGATCACACAGTAATGCTCTTAAGGCACTGATCAGTCGGTCAGTTTTAAGGGCGCCCTTCAGTTACGTGAAGGCTGGGGCGCCCCACCTCTTTTTTTAAAATCCCGTTTTTAAAATCCTACATACCGACCTGTGCTAAAAAACATCAGAAAGGAAATAGCTTTAAACGTATATTGATTTTGATGCAGTGTTAGAAAGGGTGATTTTGCCCAGACAGCATGTTCCTGAAGCAACGACTGTGAGTTTTACAACATCTGGACGTTGCTAGATTACTTCACAATTACCGAACTTATAACGAGGTTATCTACAGTCACGTGAACAGTAGTGTTCAATCAGGGGTTGTGACATAGCGAACTGCACGTAAACCTTGACATTGAACGAACCTTGAACTTTGCAACTCAGGTTGTTTTTGTCCTTTCCTAATGACGAGAAACTCCTTTCTTGTTCGCTTCGTGGGTCCACCTCTGAGAAGTGAATGGGGTGTAGTGCACTGGACAGGATGTGCTGTATCCTTCCAGAACATTTGATTGGCCATTGGAATGGAAATCACCTTGACACGTTCCCATGGTAAAGTACGCGTCATTTTGTATTTAGGAATTTGATTGGTCTATAGTGATACAATATTTTATTGGTATCCCTGCCCTCATCAATAAAATAAACAATCCTGTTTGAAACATACAAGTATATCATTCTTGAGTGTCATTTATTGATTGGGGGGATGGCCTAGTGCCGCGCTTCGACCTCAAGCTGACCGGCCACCTCTGGCTTGCTGCTGTGATTTCGAGCCCACGTGTGAACGTATGTGGCATGAAGATAGGGGCGCCCTCTCAACCTCGTGGGTTTCCTCCGGGCACTCCGGTTTCCTCCCACTGCTAAAGACCCCCGCGCGCAAGCGAATTATTGAAATAAAATTAAACCATAATGTTAGTCCCGAATTGACCTAGTTGTGTTGAATGGACGTTAAACCCCATTTCTCTCTCACTCTCTTGAATCATACAAGTATATCATTCTGGAGTGGCAAGTATATCAATCGAAGAATAAGAAAATAAATAGATTATGTACTTTAAAAACTAAACCCGTTCAGTTCGTCGATCGATTCAAGGTTGTACCCGACATCTGACTAATCCGCCGCTAAAAGAAATACTATATCCATGAGTATAAAAAAACCTAATCCGAATCCTAATCCTAATCCGAATGATAGATATCCGTGGACTAATGAACCAGCGGACAAGTAAACATTCCCCACCAGATGAAAGGAAGCATTATACTGAATTGTCGGTTTTACTGAATGGAATTAAATTTTGTAAAGGTTTATTTTTTTTACGACGAGAGCTTTGACCGGTTTCTTCAACCCGAGGTCGGTGTAGAAAGGTCGTAGTTAAATCCCATGTCAATTCATTTCTTTATTTCGATTATAACTAAATTACTGAGTGATATAATTCGGTCATACACGCGCCATTTCGTGGAGTTTTTTTAACCGAAGTATTATTTGCCTTTAATATCATCAGGGACACATTTTATCACGTCAAAATTTCGTCAATGAAAAAACAACATTTGACCTTAAAACTAATTCGGTCTAACATTTGAAGTGAGAAATTTCCTCGTGCGGTGATCAAACAATTATTGATGATAAGTGTGAATGCTTTCATTAAAGGGACTGTTCCGATTTGAACAGAGTCTCAAAATTAAAAGTCCGAGTTCGTATGAAATTTAAACGCCAAAATAAAAGAGGAGTGGTGTATTCACCTTGCCTCAAAATTTTAGCTCAAAATATTGAGTTGTTTAGACGTGGACATCAAAAATTCTTACCCGGACACGTAACCCTTTAAAGATTTCTGGTCAATGTTTTCGCTGTGTGACCTGATAATCTATTGCCGTTTCTTAGAGGTCTATACATTGAATGACCCATGTGCTTTACTTGATAACGAAAGGTAAATTCCACCTACACATTGTTTTTTTTTATAAAATTAAAGTCTGGTTTTATCCAGGCACCGCATAATACAGCCTGGGACACCAATGAAGTTTACGTTGTTTGAAAACATATCACAAATATTGAATTTTTTGATAGGCTCTTAGGTACAGGATTTTAAGGGGTTTCAACACAAAATTAAGCAGGTTTATTCTCCAAAATATTATCGGGATTGGCCCTTTAAGTCTTTTTATGGCTCAGTGGATAAGGACCTGACTTCCATCCCAATCCACAGATCTAAACCACAGATTCTATTTCGTTTCGCTTTTTGTAGTTCAATATTTCGTTGTATAACCAGCGTTCTGGTTGATGTGGAGGATTAGCCAATGAAACGGTTTGTTGTAGCGAGTTATTGGCGTGTGTTGCACGGAACTGTGGGTACCCTACTACTGAATCCACGATTTGGTACGTCGAGATACGTTCGAATATGTTTCGACACGATCAACACGATTGCCACGACTGACCTCAATATTTGATAGGATCGCTACAATTACTCCACAGATTTGGGGGCTGGATGGCCGAATGGTTAGCACGTGCGCGCTGTATCATAAAGCCTATCATTGATTCAACTGGCGTGGTTTCGAATTCCCGGTTGTACGTGACGAGGAGTAGTGTCGCCTGTCAAGACTCTTGGGTTTTCTGCGGGGCCTCCGGTTTCCTCCCACTGCTACAGCCCCCTACGCGCAAGCAAATTATTGAATTAAATTTTTTTAAAAGCATATGTTAGTTCCGAAATAAACTAGTTTGTGTCGAGTGGACGTTAAACCCCATATCTCGCTCTCTCCCTCTTTCTCACTCTCTCTCCCCTCTCTCTCTCTCTCTCCACATCAGGATTTTAATCGTGATGGCGGGAATCTAGCATTAACAGTAATCCTCTTACGATTGGATACAGAATATCAGAATTTCAAATTAAGAAAATCTTTAGATCGAATAACGAACCAGCCGCCTCGATCGTCACATGTGGATTTTCTTCAACCAAATCAGAATGAATCAAATGATACGATAATAAGAAAAAGCGATTTTGTTATTATTCATGCATAAAAACGACGAACGACGGATTCTGTTATTATTGATGCATGTAATATTCATGGAAAATGTTATTTGGGGATTTCAGGAATCAGAGATAGAGAATCAGCTGCTAATTCAGCCGAAAGAATTGATTGAACCCCCGACATCGAACGATGGTGAAGACGTTGGCGATGACGTCGGCGATGACGTTGGCGATGACCAGGAGGAGACGCCGGAAATCGACGTTCAAACTGTTTTGAAGCAGTTCTTCAGAAGATTAAAGAACCATCCGGAAATTGTCCAGGAACTTATAGAAAGTGAGTAGTTAAAGTAAAAAAAGGGGGGGGGCTGCAACAAGGGTGGAAGAGTTACGCTGCCGGTCTCTGGTATGTCATCCCTGTGGCCGTGAGTTTATATCGAAATTAATAAAAAAAAATATGTACTGTGTACCTGTTATAGCGATTGTTCCCTTCCTTACATGGGGTTGCAGTGGCTAAGTGGGTAAGATATTGGCTCGCTAGCCCGGAGGTCGGGTTTGATGGAGAAAGTTCATAATAAAGGAGCTGCAATAAGGGTTGAAGAGTTAAGCTGTGGGTATGTCATCACTGCAGTCGACAGTTCAATCTAAATAATAACAGAACTATATTTCGTTTCGGTTTTTTTTATTCTTTCGATGGCCTACTCTAGTAAAGACAAGTAAAACGAAATTTTGAACTATAAAAAACGAAACGAATTTGTGTTTTAATCAGATTGTTCGAGGGTTTTATATTCAAAATTATAAAAAAAGCGATTGTTCGCTTCCTGAAACTCCATATTCCTGCAACAGTTAATGGCCCTAATGACGTGAAACAATCCATTCATTGTCACTCATTCTCTTTTTGTGGGAAGTTGGGTGGTCGACGCTTAAACGCGTGCGCGGTGTATCAGAAGGTCTAGAACAAAGCCACTTTACCTGCGATGAAAAAAGAAATGAAATGGGGTTTAACGTCCTGCTGTTCTGCTCCGACTGGGATAATGAAGACGGGCATGAGGAAAATTTGCCCGGACAGCGGCACTACGGCCTACTCTTATAGGCTATAGAATTCCAACTGCCTGGGTATTTTTTACGTGACGCGAATGCATACACGAGACCTCGGTTATTTTCGACCCATCCCAACGACTAGACAGCTAGCATTGTCAGCCTTTCCGCCCTTGTACCACTGACAAGTCGATTTCTAGAACACCTGATACCACTTGGCATTTGAAATGTACACATTGCTAACAAGTTTATAGTGTTCCTTCGTATTAGTATATTTCTAATCCTCGGTTGTACGTCGCAAGGATTGAGGTCGCATGTCCAGCCTCATGGATTTCCTCCTGGTCCTCCGGTTTTCCCCCACTGCTAAAGCGAATTATTGAAATAAAATTAAACCATATGTTAGTCCCGAAGTGACCTAGTTTGTGTCGAGTGGACGATAAACCCCACTCCTCTCTCTCTCCCTCTCTCTCCCCCCCTCTCTCTCCCTCCCTCTCTCTCTCCCTCCCTCTCTCTCCCCCTCTCTCTCCCCCATCTCTCTCTCCCCCTTTCCTCTCTCTCCCCTCCCCCTTTCTCCCCATCCCTCTCTCTCCCCTCTCCCTCTCTTCCTCCCTCTCTCCCCCTCTCCCCTCTCTCCCCCCTCTCGCTCTCTCTCTTTCCCTCCATCTCTCTCCCTCTCTCTCTCCCTCCCTCACTCTCCTCCCTCTCCCCTCTCCCCCTACCCCTCTCTCTCTCTCTCCCCCTCTCTCTCTCCCCTATCTCTCCCCCACCTCCATCCTTCCCTCCCTCTCTCTCTCTTGTATTAGTACATGAAATAAACCCCAATAAATATTATATTTCAGGAGAAGAGAAACGACTGCTGGCGAGAGTAGATCTGAAAGATATGAAACTCATGGCAGAAAGCGACGATAATACAACACCTGTAATCAAACAAGGTCAAGGTCACCAGGTAAAATAAAAATATCAATCCTGGGGTTCAAAACAAACCCTAACCCAGTGCTGTAGTGCAGTAAGGATAGAGTGTCTAGTCGTTCGGATGGGACGAAATTTACCTCGTAGCACACCCAACATGGAGTATGTCCGTTTTTGTTAGTTTATATCAATCTTGTTCCAATGGCATTTAGTAATTGAACAGGGGCCGGTTGCTCAAAGCTCCGTTATCTTTAAATGATCCTTTAACTTTGACGGAGAGAAAGATTGTTGCTGGAAATAAAGGCCTCGAACATTCTGTGGTGCACATTTTTCCTACAGATTTATGCTAATATAAAAAACAAGTATTCTATATTGTTTTCTGTAGTAAATTTAATGGAAAGTTAACAAACAACACGTTACCGAGTTTAACGGATCGTTAAAAAACTTAGTTTTGAGCAACCGACCTGTATACAGGTCACAATTCTATGGAATACAATTACTACTTTAAACTGAGCGACGTTTCGACTGGGCTTCTCTAGTCATTATCAAGCAATGACTAGAGAAGCCCAGTCGAAACGTCGCTCAGTTTAAAGTAGTAATTGTATTCCATAGAATTGTGACCTGTATACAGGTCGGTTGCTCAAAACTAAGTTTTTTTTAGCTTAGTCGAAACGTCGCTCAGTTATAAGCAGTTACAATTCTATGGAACACAATTACTGCTTATAACTGAGCGACGGTTTCGACTAAGCTTTCCTAGTCATTGCTTGATAACGACTAAAGGAGCTAAGTCGAAACGTCGCTCAGTTATAAGCAGTAATTGTGTTCCATAGAATTGTGACCTGTATATACCAGTCTTGCAATGAAGTACTGTTTCAATCTATTGACAGGTTCTCTGTAGGGAATATACGTTTGATTGACAGTCCGTTCTATATCCTCTGTTTTTCAATTCTATCTTGTATGTTTCTATATCCCACCACTGATTAAAACTGTCAGCCACGTGATCATTGATGCCATCTTTCAACGACGCCATCTTGGTTTTTAAAAAAATGTGCTGGATACATACTTCTTTTATTCTCGTGCGATCTTTGATTAAATCGGTTTATAGATGATACTATCTCCCAATGACGTCATATTTGATTCTATTTTTGCAACTGCGTGAAGTTTGATACGTAGTTGTTCTTTGGGTTGTTTTTTTTTTAAAAAACGAGGTTTAACATCCACTCGACACAAACCAGGTCATTTCGGGACTAACATATGATTTAACTTAATTTCAATAATTCGCTTGCGCGTAGGGGTCTTTAGCAGTGGCAGGAAACCGGAGGACCCGTAGAAAACGAGGTTGAACAAGTGACCCTATTCCTTGTCACGTACAACTGAGGATTCGAAACCAATGGCCCAGGTTGCCACTGAGTCCATATGTAGTATACCTTGACTGTGTTAGCTAGTCACCCCATCCACATCCCCCACCCCTACCCCCCCCCCCCACACACACGCATACGAATATAACACAGTGTATTAAAGGTAACTTCGTGAACGTTAACAATAGATTTGGTCTCTGGTTCACTCGGTTCACTCGGTCCATATTGAACAAATCTATTACGATACACCTTGACTGTGTTAGCTAGTCACCAAAATGACATAGATTGTGTCGAGTGTACGTTTAACCCCACAACACTCTTTCTCTCTCTCTTTTTCTTTGTATCTCTCGGGGTCAAATCGTTCATTTTTGAGGTCGTTTACATCATTACAAAGGTCAATTCGTCTACAAATATGATGAGAAAGCCAGATGTACGTGAAGCCTTATCAGTGTTTTATGTATGAATATTGATGAGTTTCTGTGACGTATAATTACCATGGTGACGTATAATTATCATGATCTATACATGTCGAGGAATAAAATCGATAATTACGTAAAAAGTTGGCAGCCATGTGGAAGACTGATACTAATCATGTATCCCATTAACCATCCGTTTATCAAACATCATTATCAGAGAGTGAGAGAGGGGGAGAGGGGGAGACAGGAGAGAGGGGGGGGAGAGAGGGGGAGGGGAGGGAGAGAGAGAGAGAAAAGAGAGAGCGCGACACTCAACACAACTAAGTTTACAAACTTGGAATCGTAACCATGTCACTTGACTCAATATGACAGACTTTCTGATACAATGCGCACGCGTTAAAGAGTCGACCAACCAACTCCCCACAAATAGAAAGAGAGAGGAGAGCGAACGTATATTAACCATGCAAGAGCTGGGCCTGAAATGTTTTCTAAAGTATTAATTAGACACTAATTAACTGAACAATGCCATAATCAACTCTGGATGGCATCAGAATTCTCCGATATTAAACAGATTAAAACGGTTCAGAGATACTTTGATTTAATCTCTATGGCGGAACCGAGACTTAGCTTCGATCAACCAGGACAGTGGTTGAAATTATTGCACACGCCTGTCAAACCCTCAAAGGCTAATATCTTCGCTTGCAATAGAGTAATTTGAATGGAATTTTCAAATTATTCATTTTAAATCATCTACTTTTGAACTAGTATAGCAAGAATGGCTAGTTGTTTATCTATATCTTACATAATGCCCCTTTAATGTATATTAGATTGAAATATTGTAATTAAATCAGATGGAATAAATACATAGATTAATATTAATAATACATAACTCTATATTATCACAACAATGACGGTTACATGACTTCAGAACATAAACAAATATTATATAAGAGAGAGATTGGTTGGTTATTTTCTAACAATATATATTCAATTATCGGATCTGAAATCAAGTCGGAGCTTATATAAATCCATATCCCGTGATAAATTATTTACAGATATATAGATTCATTGTTTTTTTTTATTATAATCACGGTTTACATACAGTTATAATTACAAAAACAAAACATATTTATTCTGACTTGATGAAAATGTATAAAATACTAAATACATGTATACATTAGTTATCGACACGATTATCGTATGTTGATTGTGTGATGCGAAATGATTTTTAATGTCCACTCGACACAATGACAGACCTTATAATACCGTAATATATTAACGTTTGTATACCGTATTTCCTCTAATAAGCGCCCGGGCGCTTATTTTTTCAGCAGCCCTTGACCCCCCGGCGCTTATTAGAGGCCCGGCGCTCTTTGGAGGCCCGGCGCTTATTTCTTTAATAGCAAATTGAATTTAGGGCAAAGCCGTCATTTACCATGGACATTGGGCCGAAGAATCTTTTGAATTACGGCATTTGATCAAAAGCAATCTATCTAATGTCTATTTCATGTGCATCTTCAATGATAATTTCAATTGTAGGGTGACATGGTCTTCATGCGCTTATTAGAGACCCGGCGCTTATTAGAGACTCGGCGCTTATTGGAGGCCCGGCGCTTATTGGAGGCCCGGCGCTTATTTTTTCAGCACCCCTTGACACCCCGGCGCTTATTAGAGGCCCGGCGCTTATTAGAGGAAATACGGTACATTATGTCACATTGACTTTGTAACCATTGTAAATAAAAAAACTCTACTGTAGTAAAATTATAAATTCTCTATTACATTGTAAATATCATTATGCAATGTTGTAATATATTACTGTTTGTTTATATGAGACCTTTGTCATATTGACTTTGTAAATAACAAATGTAAATAAAGCAACAAAAAGGAAAAATAAAATGATACGACGTACATGCACCAACCAGAATTTATTATAGTAAATACACGCCATCCGTTTTATGGTTTAAACTTGTATTTATTAATAACAATAATCCCGGAAAAAACAAATAATAAACTAATTATCCCATGTCACTAACGATACCAGCTGTAGTTTAATCTCAATCCGTTTGTTATGGTTTAAAGCCCCAATACCACTCTTTGTTGAAACTGAATAATATGTCCCAATCATTATTCCGGGGCCTGTTTCACGAAATTTGAACTAAGATAAAATCCGATTTTAGTAATTCGATTGGATAGACTTAGATTGATTTTAGCGCTTAGCCAATCAGATTTAAGTATGTACTAAAATTTGGATTGTATCTTAAGTTAAAATTTCGTGAAACAGGCCCCTGGTCAACAAATTGTACTATTTTACAATATTCCAATTAATTGATAATACAAATTTCATCTTAAAACACCGAATTAAAAAATTCGGAAAAATTCAACTACATGGTTTGAAAGGCTTTACGTAACACTTTCAAATGTATCTTAGATTTAAACATATTTTCGAATCCTCTGGATAAGTAAAATAGGATGTAATGGATAATTTACACAACAGGTAAGACACTTAAACATCTAGTAGTTAGAATAAGGCTAATTTTGTTTTCTGGACCTGTCAAGCCAGCAAGAGTGTTATTGTCACTTTAATCAGCCGAATAAACAACCCGACTGACGTCACGTGTCCGGTAATCCTTATACATGTATAGTGTTATATAACGTTTAGTCCTAAGCTGATTTAAACAAGTATTATTGAAGCAATGGTTGCACGAGGTAGGTGGCTAATAACAGAGTCTGGTGTTTCTCAACATTAAATTTCATCTTTAAACGGTATTTAGGGAAATAACAGACAAAACAATCTGATGAAAATACATATCTTGGGGCCTGTATTAAATTTCGTTTTTTAATACTTTCGAAGGACTACACTGCATGAAAATTTGACCAGTTGTTTTTAGGAGAGGGGGGGGGTGGCTTAGTGGTCTAGAGTGCCGCGCTTCGACCTCTAGCTGGCCAGTCACCTCTGGTTTGCGGCTGTGGTTTTGAGCCCTGGTATGAGCGTATGTGGCATGAAGATAGGGGCGCCTTCTCAACCTCGTGGGTTTCCTCCGGGCACTCCGGTTTCCTCCCACTGCTAAAGACCCTACGTGCTAGCGAATTATTGAAATAAAATGAAACCATATGTTAGTCCCGAAATGACCTAGTTGTGTTGAGTGGACGTTAAACCCTTTTCTCTCTCTCTCTCTCTCTCTCCAGTTGTTTTAGGAGGTCGCATCAGAGGTCGTGCGAGCGACGTATGACCATATGACGTCAGACATTTGATTAGCCAATCAACATTGATTTTTCTAGTGGATTCCCCACAGTTCCGTGCACCTCACCCCTAAAGATCGTCTTAACACGTCAATGATAAAAACTCTTCCAGATTCTGGTGTATGAAAGACAAGTTAAACAAAATTTTGAACTTTAAAAACGAAACGAAATAGGATCTGTGCTTTAATCAGATTAGGGGATATAAACATTTGTGTAGTACGGACAAAACGAAATTTTGAACTATAAAAAACGAAACGAAATAGATTCTGTGTTGAAATCAGATTCATATTTTGATAAACATTTCTGGTACGAAAAGTTCATAAAGCATTCTCAGACTTAAGTTGATAATTTACTCAACTTTCAATCACTCTTTATGAGAAATATCTTTGAATCCAGAAACACAAAACTTTGCACATGGATTCTTTATTGATGTATTTGAGATATTAAAATAACACATGTTTAATAAAGGGCTATATTTTTGTTAAATTAAGGCGAACGATTTCGGGTAAATTCTCAACTTAACTCAGAGAATGCTTTGTGAACTCGGGCAGAGGCGGATCCAGGAAACCCTGTATTTGAAAAAAAATCGGGGTTTCAGTGGTTATTTGTGGCGCATATCTATTTTCTATACTGTTATTTAGTGCCCCCCCCCCCCTGGATCCGCCTCTGAACTCGGGGCCTGGTATGAAAAGTTCACTGAGTGTTGAGTAATGAAGACGAAGTATGTTTGCTATTGTGTGACGTAGTAGTATGTTTGTTATCATGTGATCAATGGCAACTTAAAGTGTCAGTATTTACAATTAACTGTCACCTACAAGGCATCACTTATAATTATTGGCGGGAAATTGAACCACCCCAATCCAATCAGACGTGATTGGCTTACGGCCGTAAATTCCCAATCGTCTGGGTTAACTGGTGATATATTTCCTACACAACTGTGGGATATACTTCCGACTTCTGTGCTATATAACTGTATTGTAGAGACAAATGGTATGAAATGAAATGAAATGAAATAGGGTTTATATAACGTCCTACTGTTTTGCTCCTAAACTGGGCTAATGGTAGACGGGCATATGCCATACAGTGTGCCATGAGGGAAATTTTGCTCTACGGTCTACTCTTATATCGAATTCCAACTGCCAAGGGATCTTTTACGTACAAGCCAATGTGAACACGGGACCTCGGTTTTTCATACCATCCAATGGTCTCGACATCTGTCCTTGTGTTTTTTAATCAGATTGTCACTAACAAATCCTATCTGGCCTATTACCAGACCCCCCCCCTCTCTCCCAATAATAACACACTGTTAAAAATAGTCGTTAATTTCTGGTTGCCTTGGAGATTATCAGGATCCATAATAAAGATTCTATTTATAATTAAACACTCTGTTCACATTTCATCTCATTGTTTAGAAACCTGTTCATTTTATAACCTGATCAATTTATTTCAAATAATGGTTAAGTTTACATTAGATCCTTTGTTTTGTCAGTGAAACGATACACGGTTTAGCTCAGTTTGCTTGCTTGCTTAATAACCATTATCTAAATGGTTAAAGGAGCTAAATCGCTAATATTTAGGACCTAGAACTTTTTGTCAGTATTTAGGACCTAGAACTTTTTGTCAGTGAACCGATACACGGCTAAGCTCAGTTTGCTTGCTTAATATCCATTATCCAAAAGGTTAAAGAAGCTAAATCGCTAATATTTGGGACCTAGAAATTTACACCAATGGGTCGCAACGCATATGATAATGTAGTCTGATTGTATATGAACTGATTTACATTCAATCGTTTCCGTTCCGCTGACATAATTGCAAATCAGTTATGTCCAACGAAATACGGCATGAATCTCAACCGAATTTGAATTTCTAGTTTCTGGTTATCCCAGTCTACTGTGCATTCTCCCCAGATAAGATATGGTGTTACAGTTTGACACGAGTTGTGGAATGCGTCTAGCCTCGTTCTTTCTGGTCACTTGTTACAAGTCACGCTGAATGAATGAATGAATGGATGAATGAATGAAATGGGGTTTAACGTCCTAAGTCACGCTGAAACGCACTATGGTACACGATCCGCTAACCAATGGTAAAATGTTTACTTTGTCTTAAATATTGGATATCAGAATCCAATCTTTTCCCGGTAAGATCAACACATCAATGTTGATTTGAATTGACAAATAATTCGTGTTTTCAATGTCGAAGACTTTGGATGATATTGAGTAAGAGACTTGGCTACTTTAAGTTGGGCGTAGCTGATTTTTAAATGTCGAGTAGAGTTTAAACATAGATTACGTAAGAGCTAAATCTGCCTATTGCATGTCTTTCTTTGGGCATGAAATATTAATAATTTGACATTTATTAACATGACAAGACCATCATCAACTCTCGCTGTCATCTGACGGATACAATTTTAAACAAATTTAAATCCGTTCTGCGATTCATCAGGTGTTAATGACTTACCGTAAAGGTGGATAAACGAGACTTTGTTTTTCAATTTCACAACGCTAACAATGACAATTGAGGCTATAATGTTTTTGAAATTCGGTTTTATCGGCTCAGACTGAAGTAATTTGACTGAAATTGTCAGAATATTCTCTTTACGTTACAGCAAGAATTTTCAACTCTTTATCTAATCTTCTATAATGCCCGTTTAATAAGGAGATAAACACCGACTGTTTAGAATTTAGAGGACGGTTATTGCTAATTTGATACCGCTTAAATCACCAGAGACCCGAGGTCGCGCAGATTTCCTGGAGTTTTAAATGGAAGAATCCACGAAATTTTCATTTTGGGCTACAATGTCTGATTTAACACAATCATTTTCACTAACCTGGGGGTCACGGGTTCGATCCCGGAGTTCGCCGAGTAAGGTCTCCAGAATGTGTCAGGGGGTTTGGATGACTTAGTGGTTAGCACGTGCGCGTTGTATCATAAGGTTTCCAAAATGTGTCAGAGAGTTTGGGTGACCGAATTGTTTGCACATTCGCGTTGTATCATAAGGTCTGTCATCGAGTCAATGGCGAGGTTTCGATTCCCCGGTTGTACGTGACAAGGAATATGATCGCCTGTCCAACCAAATGTTTTTTTTCCGGGTCCTCCTGTTTCCCTTCCATTACTAAATACCCCCCTCTTTCTCTCCCCCCCTCTCTCCCCCCCCCTCTCTCTCTCAAATGTGTCAAAGTGTTTTTACTTGTCAGTGGTGCAGGACGTCTCATCCACCGAGGCCACGCCCAATGTTTTTTTTAACTGCATGTTAATGGGTACACTGGACCTCTGTTTTTCGTCCCACCCGACCGACTAGACAATATTCCTTATGCCAGCTGATAAAAAAAATCTCGAATTGCTTGCTCGGCCAACACCGGGATCGAAAGGGGGACCTCCAGATTAGTAAACCATTGTCTTGCTCACTGATCCACAGTGGTTCCGTGGTTCCAGGCTATTTTGAACGTGTATACAAGTATGCTCTTGGTGGAAGCGACAATGGCCCCTAAATGTTTAATATATGAGTTTTGGTCTGGAAAATGTTGCGAACAATGGGTTTTACATTTTCAATTCAGTTAAAACGTTTCAATTATTTCTAAGGCATGACACACAAAATTGACACACACAATACCAGACAAATTAAACCGTGAAAATCATTTATTTGTCTAGAACTTGAATAGCAATTTATCTGGAACAAAAAACGGACATGTTAACCGTGTCATCATCGCTAGCCAGGAATAACTATATATCTGGAATATAGAACGGACATGCTACCCGGGTCATCATCGCTAACCAGGAGTAGCTATATATCTGGAATATAGAACGGACATGCTACCCGGGTTATCATCGCTAACCAGGAGTAGCAATATATCTGGAATATAGAACGGACATGTTAACTGGGTCATCATCGCTAGCCAAGAGTAGCAATCTATCTGGAACAATGAACAGACAATTCATCTCGACATGTTAACCGTGTCATAACCGCTAGCCAGAAATAACAATATATCTGGAACACAGAACGGACAATTTATTTCGACATGTTAACCCTGGTCATCATCGCTAACCAGGAATTTCAACATTTTATAATACGAGTAGTTTGGTGCATTATTCTCACATTGCACACACCAATAACAGAGGGAGAAATGGATTTTAACGTCCACTCGACACAAACATCGGGCTCGATTTTATTGTTATAATTTGCTTGCGCGTAGGGGTCTATAGCAGTGGGGAGAAGCCGGAGGACCCGGAGTAAACCCACCAGGTTGTGGAGGCGACCCTACTGCTTGTCACGTACAAGCCGACAATCCAAACACCACCCTTAAGATTTCGTTAACTGGCAACACTCATTTATAGTATGTATGTTTGTTTGTATTTCAGACAGAGAAAGAGACAGATAAAAAGGCCGAGACAGAATCTAATTCTGGTGAGTTCTTATAGACCACGTGATGTAGGCCTATCTTTATTTTATGTGAAGTATTATTTTCACAACTTGTCACATTAAAAAAAATATAGAGCAAAATGTATCTAGACCAAAAATCGAGTGAAATGAGGGTCTAGCCTGGTTTACATTCGTTCGTTACTCGAGTTGTATGTCCACGTCCACGGAGGATGATGTTGTAGACAATTGTGTCCTAAGAAGCTTCCCAGATGAAGCCACAAAATAGGCTTGATGCAGTGTATGTGGGTAAGACAAATGCCTTGGCACGAAGGTATATTTCATCCAAAGGCGAGGCTCCGGGTATAACAAAGGAAAGAATGGCGAGTGAGCGTTGTCTAACCTGCTTTGTCATAATGGCATAATTAACCTTAGGTGTGCTAGGCTAATTTAGGCTTGACTGTCGGCCGAGCCGTCCCCCCCCCCCTCCGCCTGTCCGACCTAGGTCCAGGGGTGTGGCTGGGGTATATTTCATGACCCACAAGTTACCATGGGAACTGTTACGTCAATCCTGTAAAACAATTCAACCGTGAAGGAATCCTGTCATTGTTCGCAAGGTACTCAGTTTGATGTATCACCAAAAGAATAAAATAAACAGTAGTGGGTATAGGAATCGTAAAATTTAAACACCAGTGGTCAATTCTGTTATCTCTCCACAATACACACCTACAAACAATTTCCATCTTTCTCTAGCCTTGAGTGAGAAGGGTTTGCGAGGGACCTCACAAGGGAAATGACCAAAGGCATCTATCCGTCTAAATATGACAAGTTGCGTTTGAAGGAGAAAGGGCGGTAACGCCCCTTGTCGGCCTTGTCCGTGAGCAAATCTCAGATGGTTCAAAGATATATTTAATTTTATTCCTGTCCTTTCATGGTGATACATGTAGTTATATATTTTATAACGAAATTTGTTTCAGAAACCGAATATGACCCAAGATCAAGTGACGTCACTAGGACTGTTCCCGAATCCATGTTCTCTAATATCAACAACGTCATTCCAGCATTTCCCTACGACAGGACTCAAGAAGATGTAAGTATTCCCACAGACTGGGTAACCTTACCAGCTCCCAAACAGAGTTGTCTTTCCTTGCAGTTCATACTAACACTGGAAAGCGAATAACCTACTCTAAATAACTTCCCACAATTCATTGCACAGCTTGTCTCAAGTTGAACTAAACAGACCATTTCATTGGCTTCATCTATTTAATTTGTTTCGGCCAGATCAGTTTTCGTCAAGGTCACTGAGATGTAAATAAGGTGATTATTAGCGAGATCGTAGGTTAGGGTTTGGGTAAGCATTAGCACTAGGTCGAGGGTTGGGGTAGGGGTTGGGATTAACATTAGCGCTGTTTACATCACGTGACCAAACCCTGTTTACATCGAACCATGTTAGTCCCGAAATGACATACATGTAGTTTGTGGAGGTTAAGCCCGCACGCCTTCCCCCCCCCCCTCTCCGTCCCCCTCTCTCTATCTCCTTCCCTTCCCCCCCCCCTCTCTCCCTCTCTCCCTCCCTCTTTCCGTCCCCCCTCTCTCTCTCTCTCCCTCGATCCCACTCTCCGTCCCCCTCTCTCTATCTCCTTCCCTCTCCCCCCTCTCTCTCCCTCTCTCCCTCCCTCTCGTGCGCGGACACATGCATGATATTCCTCAGTATCCCGGTTAGTTCATTTCTCAATTGATGATCAGCGGCTTTCGAAATATTAGTCCAGAAATGGCCTAGTTTGTGTCGAGTGGACGTTAAACCCCACATCTCTCTCTTTCCCCCCCCTTTCTCTCTCTCTCTCTCTCTGTCTCTCTCTGCCCAGAAATGGCCTAATTAGTATTGAGTGGACTATAAACAAACGAGAGAATCGTGAATCTATCTGTGTAATTATAGATTATCGATCTTGGTCTGAAACTGGAACATTGACCAACTTCCACTCAGGATCCATTTCAATTCACTAAACGTTTACGATTAAGCCAGATTTAATCGAATTCCTGGAAATCAAGACTCCGCGATTATAGGGTATAGGATACACGCATACACGCGACGCGAAGCTGAGAAGGTCGACAAAAGGAGGTGACTGCAGCTATTACGAGATTTACTCCTTGAGTATAAAATATGGCCTGTTTGATGGAAGCTAACATAGCTACTAAAACAAACAGTGGGGATATTTAAAGGGACAATTTGGTAGAAAGGATTATAGTATGGGACATGTATTTAAAGGGACAATAACACTCTTGATGGCTTGACAGGTCCATTCTAGATGTTTAAGTGTCCTACCTGTTGTGTAAATTATCCATTACATCCTATTTTACTTGTTCAGAGGGTTAGAAAATATCTTAAAATCTAAGTTACATTTGAAAAGATTTGAAAAGAGAGAGACACAGAGAGAGAGAGAGAGAGAGAGAGAGAGAGAGAGAGAGAGAGAGAGAGAGAGAGAGTGAGACAGAGAGAGAGATGGGGTTTGAAGTCCACTCGACACAAACTAGGTCATTTAGGGACTAAAGTATGGTTTTTAATTTTATTTCAATAATCGCTTGGGCTTATGGGTCTTTAGCAGTGGGAGGAAACCGGAATACCCAGAGAAAACCCACGAGGATGGGCAGGCGACCCTACTCCTTGCCACGTTTAACCGGGGATTCGAAACCACGCTAGTTGACTCAATGACAGGCTTTATGATACAGCGTGCGCACGCTAACCATTCAGCCATCCAACCCCTCCGAGATATTAAAGAAATAAAAGTAATAAACTCTAAAACTGATCCGTGAAGCCAATTAACTAATCAATTATTTACGACAATTAATACTCGATTGTAAAAAATGTCTTGTTGAGTTTTAGAAAGGTCGTAAAATATATATGAAAGGGAGATCATAAAACATATCTTGTTGAGCTAAAGGAGACCAATAAATATATAAAGGGATACCATTAGATATATCTTGCTTGTTTAAAGGGAAAATCCCCTGCTAGTACGTATAACTAAAAGTCAGTGTCGGACTGGGTCTAAGCTCATTAAAACAAAAGTTGGCCTAAGCCCATAGAAAAAGGAGAAAGAAAAAAGAAAAGCGAAAGGAGGGAGAGAAGACAGGACATAGGACAGGAGAAAGAAAAGATAGGGGGAAAATGACTGACAAATAACACAAAATAATGGGTTTGCGGTTGTCAATTTTCAACATTTTCTTTGGTCGGCGCGCTCATAACGGCGCGTACTTGTGTCGGCCTTGGTTAATGATCTGACTGGTGGACCGTAGGGTCGCCTGTCCAAGCTCGTGCGTTTTTCCACGGGTCTTACACCCTTAGTTTCGAAATCACCTACTTGCGGTCGCGCCAACGTTACCGCCACCCATCTCTCTCTCTCTCTATCTCTCTCTCTCTCTCTCCCACTCACTGTTAAAGACCCCTAAATGCAAGCGAATTATTGAAATAATACGTTAGTCTTGAAATGACCTACTTGAGGTCCCACTAACGTTACCCCCCTCTCTCTCTCTCTCTCTCCCTTTCTCTCTCTCTCTCTCCCTATCTCTCTGTTGTGATCTATTGCTATTACAGGAGACGGTGTTCTGTACCTGATAATACTCTTCGACATAAAACTTCTTTATGAGTCTAATAAAATCATGATATAATGTCATATCTGTCCAACCAGGCACCAAAAAAAACTTGTTTGCATTCCTTTTGTCAAGGATATTTAATTCCTGATGAAATTCTGATAAATAAAATATTGCCATAGTAACAAAACTAAAACCATTTATGATAATCTTACTGGTACTCCTGGTGAAAGATCGAGGTTCCGTGTACACATTGCCGTGCACGTAACAAGTCTCTTGGCAGTTGGAGAGAGAGAGAGAGGAGTGGGGTTAAATGTCCACTCAACACAACTAGGTTATTTCGGAACTAACATATATGTTTTTTTAATTTTTATTTCAATAATTCGCTTGCGTGTAGGGGTCTTTAGCAGTGGGAAGAAACCGGAGTGCCCGGAGGAAACCCACGAGGTTGAGAAGGCGCCCCTATCTCCATACAACATACGCTTTCACAAGGGCTCGAAACCACAGCCGAAAGCCAGAGATGGCCGGCCAGCTAGAGGTCGAAGCGCGGCACTCTAGACCACTAGGCCATCCCAACACCCTCCCCTCATAGGACACTGTATGATAGCCCAGTTTAGGAGCAGAACAGTAGGACGTTAACTTTCATTTCATTTCCGCTTCTAGCCTTCTTTGGGAGTCAGGGTGGCTCATAGTGAAGGTTTTGCCTCATGTACCGCATGAGGGGGGTGGGGGGGCTCGATTCGATTTATGCTTTAGGCGGGGAATTACAGTGGTGCAGGAGCGAGGGCGTCTAGGTGTTCGGGGGAGACGAAAAACCGAGATCCCGCGAACACGTTGTGGTGTGCATTTAAGAAAGTCTTTGGCAGTCGGAATTCTTCGAGTGTAGGCATTATGAATAGGGGTTAGTTGGAATTGGATATAAGAGTAGGCCGTAGCGCCGCTGCCCGGGCAAAATTTCCCTCATAGCACATTGTATGGCGTATGCACGTCTTCCATTAGCCCAGGTTAGGTGCATAATAGTAGGACGTTAAACCCCATTTCCTTGTTAATCAGCCCCACTTTAATAACAGAACATTCAATATATATATATATATATTATTGATCGGGTAGCCCTGTAGGAATGGTGAAGTCTTGTTAGATATAGATTCATATTGTTTTACTGTGTAGTATAGATTCAGATCAATTTCATACACTTCACTTTAACTTAAATGTCAATCAAAATCAATACCAAACATAGAAACCAAATATGCTAAATCAACAAACTCTGACATAAGCCCAGCAATCAGATTGGAGAAGGGGCGTGGCACATATTATTTTGAAATGAAATGGGGTTTAACGTCCTACTGCGCTGCTCCTAACCGGGCTAATGACGACAGGCATACGCCATGCAGTGTGTTATGAGGGGGGGGGGAGTAATGGGGTTTAACGTCCACTCGACACAAACTAGGACGTTTCGAGACTAACATAATAATATGGTTTTAATTTTATTTCAATAATCCGCTTGCGCGTAGGGGTCTTTAGCAGTGGGAGGAAACGGGAGTACCGGGAGGAAACCCACGAGGTTGAGAAGGCGCCCTTATCTCCATGCCACATACGCTCACACCAGGGATCGAAACCACAGCCGCAAGCCAGAGGTGACCGGCCAGCTAGAGGTCGAAGCGAGGCACTCTATACCTATTACAGGCAGATTTAGCTCTTGCATAATGTAGGCCCTATGTTTAACTGTTTTCTTCTATTTCGTTACAGGGTGAGCCAGGCAAAGAAGACGTTCAAAAAGTTGCCGAAGCCCAAGAAAAATACAGTGAAGCCAACCCTTTCTTAAACGCTCTGCCGTTATTCCATAGACTTCCTAACCCAAATAATGAAAACAGTAACCAAGACGACGTCCAAGACTCGCATAACAACATTGTTGAGGGTGTTGGAAGTGGCCCTCTCGGTTCCCAGGACGATCTCCCCGATCCCAGTAACCATGACGACCAGTCCGTCACCAAAACTAAATACGACATCCAAGAAATCAAACACGTTCCCATCGAGGAAGAACTGGTGTCAGAAGTTCCGCCATCCGAACTGGCCGAAAAGAAAGAACTAAGAGACGAGGCCCGCGATGTTTTGGAGCAGACCGCCGAACAGGCCTTAAAAACTCAAGCGTACCAAAAATCCCTTCTGCAAGAATCCCTGCTCCAAAATGCCGGATCTAAGAGAACCCCCGATTCCAAGGAGCATTCCCAGGAGCAACCTTATAATTACTTTTACTACTACGATTATGATCAAGATTTGAAACCCGAGGCGTTTGGAAGTCATGAATCTAGTGATGACGTCAGTGAATCGAGGGAGTCCAGTGATGACGTCAGTGAATCTAGTGATGACGTCAGTGAATCGAGGGAGTCCAGTGAGTTAAATGAATCAAATGAAGCCAGCGAATCATTTGAAGAAGGCGAAGAACGTGTGAGTCCCGAGGTGCAAGACGAGGCTGATGAAGATGATACGCCAGAAGAAGCAGATGATAAACATGACAAACTCAGCCACGAAATAAACAGTCAGGTAAAATTAGATCTCTGGTCTTGGGGCACCTTTGTCTAGCGAAATGACGAAAAAAAATTCCCGATGGCCAAAATGACAATATATACACAAACAAATTCCTATCTGTCCGCATCTCAAACATTAGTGTGTTACATGTCAGTTTTATTCTCCGGTTGTACGTGACAAAGGGTAGGGTCGACTGTCAAACCTCGTGGGTTTTCTAACGGTCCTCCGGTTTCCCCCCACTGCTGAATAACTAGCCGGCAGATGTCGAAAAGAAACCGCGGTCTCGTGTAGACGCTACCGCGCACGTAAAAGCACCCTTGAAAGAGCAAACTTGTCCATGCACTATATTGTATGACGTTTGTCTGTTTTTATAAGCCCGGGTGGTGCAGAAAAGTAAGACGACCTACCCTATGTCCAGGCTAGTATATCCCAGGTTGTCCATTTGATAAGACTCGGATTGACTTCACTACTTCAACATCCTCGCGTGACAGTATTAAGACTCCACTACATCAACATCCTCGCGTGACAGTATTGAGACTCCACTACATTATCATCCTCGCGTGACAGTATTAAGACTCCACTACATCAACATCCTCGCGTGACAGTTTCAAGACTTAACTAAATCAACATCCTCGCGAGACAGGATTAATACTCAAATAGTACACGACTTTGAATTGACGTATGACTGTTTCCACGAAACTTGGTTCCGTGAAAATGTAACTAAATTTTTGTAATTTCAGGAAGACGAAGAAGAGCTCCAGCATTTGATCAAGCAGATCAGACAGGGCAAACAGGGCAAACAGGACAATCAGAACAAACAGATCGAGCAGGACAAGCACCTGCGCCCACAAGCTAAGAGCCAGCATATTATGTAGATGTTGTGTTTTCTAGAAACATCAATTACCAATATCTGTTGCTTGTTAAATTATGAAACATTCGCCATTCCAACTCCTCCAAATTCTTAGTTAGTGTAAAAAGCTCTCCGTCCCCAAGCAGCTTCTGTCTTCAGCCTCGCGGGTCAACGCTGTGGATCAATGGAATTCCCAAGCCTCCCATGTGACATTCGTTCGCTGTCACTTGCTGTGTTAATATATGATGGTTCAGATTCCCTTATGTGTGGTTTAATGGTCGAGGGCGAGACATTACAATATATTACGCTATGTCTAAGCCCGAGACGATTAAACTACTTAAAATACAGGCACTCCGCACGTGCGTTTACAGTGAAAAACATCGTGACAGTCTAATATTGTTATAAAGTACGTTTGGCAAGTTGCCCGTACATTATTTGAAATAATGGTACGCCAACATCAAAGGATGACGTCACATCTGTATTTTAGGATGCCATATGGTAGTCTATATTATCGGATATGGTATACAAGACACCCAAGGGACTGTTAAATTCATCCGAGACCTCCCTTAGCGAAGCAGCAATTTCACAATTAATATTGATCAAATGGTTATTATATGTTTATGTTTATATCTGCCTGTAATGGCCGATTACGGTTCTCGGGAGTACATTTCCGATTGGGAATGACCAGGAGAGCTTTTTACACCAACAACCTACATGTATCATCTCTTTATGTCCTACTTTCACTTGACATCATTTAATGACGAATTTACTGACATAGGGGTGTAGCTAGGGTATATATCGGTCCCCATTCCACCCCAATCCCCGAACGTAAAGCACAGTACACATCAAACAGCAGACAAACAGCAGTGTCTTCGTGCAAAATAAAATTGTGTCCTTCTGCTTTCCCGACAGAGCAATGCAGTAGAACGAAAGTGCCGCCTCTACTCCACCCCCAAAAAATTCGTTTCGTTTTCTATAGTTTGAATTTAGTTTTGTTAAGTCTTCACGGCATATAGGACATATAGGCCTGCTTAGAATTCCTGTTTCTTGAAGAATTCCAATATGGTGGCGATGACGTCATGCTCTGTTCTTGGCCCTATGTACGCCCCTACTTGTTTATCATATTGATCTCTTTTGTAAACGGCTTGATAGCTCTAGACTACATTAGCCGATCTTGTTATATTATTGAATGTACGTTATCTGAATTTATAAAGAGGTTCTTCATATCCCCTAAAGTCGTCGCTGTTGTTAAGCAGTAGTAGCCGAGTGGTTAGGGCCAGGCTTCACGAGAGGTGGATGCAGTCAGTGCGCCGCCCGAGGGACCATAAATATCAAAGTTCAAAAATGAAATGGGCAATTATGCATTTATTTTTTATTGTTCCTTTTTAAAGAGATTTTTGATTCCCCAGAACATATTTTGTGCAACTGAATCATCTAGTGTTGAAAAGGGGGGGGGGGATCTCGTACCAGCACATTTTTTTCCTCTCAAGGACTTAAAATACTAGGCAACTACTTTCTTCCCCCAAAAGTCGACGCTGTTGTCAAGGGAAGGGGGAGGGTGTCTCGTACCAATACATTTTTTCCTCTCAAGGGCCCTGGATTAGGCCTTAAAATACTAGGCAACAACTTTCATCCCCCTAAAATCGACGCTGTTGTCGAGGAGAATGTAGCCGTACTATTAAGGCCTACTTATGAACCCTAATTAGCCATCTTATTAATTTATTTGTCTCTATTTATATCATAAATGACTTAATGTGTGTAAATATAATAAATTATTTATTTCAATATTTAAATAATTGGCATTCACAGTTCTATATATACATACATTTAATATTTTATAAATGCTTTATCGTTATGTTGTTGATAATGGGGAATGAATGAATGAATGAAATGGGGTTTAACGTCCTACTGTTATGCACTTAACCTGATTGATAATGGGGATTTCTGTTGAATTTTATGCGAGTTTGTCACCCAAAAATGCATTCAACACTCTGTTGACTGTTCGTTTTCTTTACTCCAGTATTAAGGGGTTGGATGACGGAATGGTTAGTGCGTGCGCGTTGTATCATAAGGTCTGTTATTCAGTCAACTGGCGTGGTTGCGAATCCTCGGTTGTACGTGACAAGGAGTAGGGTCACCTGTCCAACCTCGTGGGTTTTCACCGGATCCCCTGGTTACCTCCCACTGCTACAGACCATATCTTTGTCCCGAATGACCTAGCTTGTGTCGTGTGGACGTTAAACCCTCTCTCTCGCTCTTCATTAACTACGCCACATCCTGCACACAGTGAGCTATCTACCTTGAGAAAAGATATCTGGGCCGCCATATTAGAAAAAAAGATATCTGCACTGAATGGCCGCCATATTGGAAAATAAATCTCTGCCCTGAATACCATTTTGTAATTAGCTTCGTATCTGCTCTAAAACGAAGCTAATTGTAGAAAGGCAGCGTAAATTTTGTATGACCCAATCGGTGCAGTACATGGGCGTTACCATTAACAACCATTTCATATTATTGTTTTATTTTTACTTAATATTTTACAAGTTTAAAGGGACAATAACACTCTTGCTGGCTTGACAGGTCCAGAAGAAATTAGCCTCATTCTTAATACAAGATGTTTAAGTGTCCTACCTGTCCTAATTATCCCTTACAACCTATCTCACTTGTCTAGAGGGTTCGAAAATATGTTTAAATCCAAGTTGCATTTGAAAGTGTTTACGTAAAGCTTTTCAAACCATGTTACGGCATGTAGTTGATTTTTTTCCAATATTATTCAGTTACAACAAGAGTGGTATTGGGGCTTTAATTATCGAGTCGCGCATTTACAAGGTACACGCAGACGGTCAAACAAAATTCAGCCGATCCCCCAAAGAATACTACAAGGTTCGTATCTAGCGGGCGGGGGGGGGGAGAAAAAAAATAAGGTGCCCCCGCCCCTCCACAAAACAATTTGATAGTCTTTCAATTATAATATAATACACTTGATTATGATAAATATCAGTAGCTTTAGGCATTATATTGGCTCCCCACCACTCTGCTGCACCCCCACTTTCAAAACCCTACTCACTGCCCTGGCAATACTGCTACTTACTACTACCACTACTACATGTACTGGGGCTGATGGGGCCCAATGAGTAAGACGCTGTTTTCCGGCGTCGCCCACCTCCCAACCCCCTCGCCCATGGTACAAGAACGGTGTGTAGTAGTTCGGATGGTACGTGGTCCCCTGTACATATTGGCGTGAACGTAAAAGAAAGCTTGAACGTTGGATGACACTGCAGGTTCTTTGCACTAATCTATTTATGGCTGTTCTAATTATAACTAATTGTTATTTTCTCTCTGTTTATATTTGGTTGGCGTTCCATTAAGATCTAGACACAAGTTAATAATGGCAGTCACAAGCTTGATTACCCTGTCAATCAAATCTCCTAGACAATAATGCTCTATCAATGAAAGGCGGGGGGGGGGGGGGGGGGTAGCGTGCGCACGCTGTATCATAAAGCCTGTTATGGAGTCAACTGCTAAAGACTTCTACGCGAAAGCAAATTATTGAAATAAAATTAAACCGTATGTAAGTCCCAAAATGACCTAGTTTCTGTCGAGTGGACTTTAAACCCCATCTCCCCCCCCCCTCTCTCTCAATGAAATGTCGTATCGAGCCGGTATCGAGGGTTTTGATTGGTCTGCAGATTCGTCGTCGTACCAATAACATTATACCTTGTACGGCTTAATCTATTTGTTAAGGCTAGCTCAATTTTCGTCAAGGTCGCTGAGATGTAAATAAGGTTAGTGCATGTGACAGGTGATTGTTGGCGAGACTGTAGGTTATGGTTAGGGTAAACATTGGGGATAGGTCCAGGGGTAGGGTTGGGGTTGGGGGTAGGTCCAGGGTTAGGGTTGGCAACGGGGATAGGTCCAGGATTAGGGTAAGCAACGGGGATAGGTCGTGGGTTAGGGTTGGGGATAGGTCCAGGGTTGGGGTTGGCGAGACTGTAGGTAAGGGTTAGGGTAAGCATTAGGGATAGGTCCAGGTTTGGGGATAGGTCCAGGGTTAGGGTTGGGGATAGGTCCAGGGTTAGGGTAAGCATTAGGAATACGTCCAGGTTAGGGTTGGGGATAGGTCCAGGGTTGGGGTTGGTGAGACTGTAGGTAAGGGTTAGGGTAAGCATTAGGGATAGGTCCAGGTTTGGGGATAGGTCCAGGGTTAGGGTTGGGGATAGGTCCAGGGTTAGGGTTGGGGATAGGTCCAGGGTTAGGGTAAGCATTAGGAATACGTCCAGGTTAGGGTTGGGGATATGTCCAGAGTTAGAAAAAGGCCTAGGGTTGGGATTAGCGCCAGTCCGGCTTACATACCGTGACCTATGACCAAACCTGAAGTTGGCCTTATCAAATAGAGCAAACCTACCTTGTACTAATTTTTTTTGTGTTTTGAAATAAGAATTGTTTTCATGGCGTACCTAATGGATGTAACTATTACTATTTAAACAAAAAAACAGCTTTGATTCAGTTTAAAAAAAAATAAAAATGGTTTGATGGAATTTACAATCTGTTTAAAACGCAGATCCTATTTCGTTTCTTTTTTTATAGTTTAAAATTTCATTTTACTAAAGTAAGATCTAGAGGAGCCTAGTCAGCGAAACGTCGCTCAGTTTAAAGCAGTAATTGTATTCCATAGAATTGTAACTTCTTATAACTGGGCGACGTTTCGACTAGGCTTCTCTAGTCATTATCAAGCAATTGTATTCCATAGAATTATCACCTGTATACCCCAGTTCAATTACTAAATGTCATTATAACAATTTACTATAGACTTGTGCATAAACTTGTATTGTTTACATTAATAAACTGTGATACGATTATCTTCAGTAATTATTTATTTATAGACGAATCAACGACACTCCGGGGACATCCGGGCCTGAATAGGATTCAGATCTGTGTGTTTCACCAAACGGGACCATTCCTTGTATATATATATAGCACAATGGTCACGTGATAATTTTATTCATTACTTACTCGGGGAAGCCATTTTGTCGCATTTAAGACGTTAAAAGATTGTTAACACAGCGCTGATGTTTAAAGGGGCCACTCAAGATATATTTTTGTGTATCGAATGGGTTAATTATTCGTGGAATACTGTAAGAAACTTCCATCCTAGTACCGGATAAGTACCGGAAGCTCTACGGTACATTTTCGCGGAAAGAGAGCTAGAGGGGGAGAAATGAGAGAGAGCGGAGAGGGAGAGATGGGGAGAGAGAGAGGGGGGAGAGTAAGAGGGGAGAGAGAGAGTTTAAAGTCATGTCTGTACAACTAGGTCATTTTCGGCAAAAAAATATGATTCTATTTCATTTTCTATTGGGGAAACCCAAAACGTCCGCAGAAAACCCCACGCCTTATCTAGTACAAGCTGGGATCGAAACCGCTCCACTTGACTCAATAGTACATGCAGGAGGACCGCACTGCACGAAAAACAAAAATATACAAGATAAACCTGCGGACAAGACAGAAAATAAACACTGCAAACACTAAACAATTATCAAATCAAGTGAATGAATGAATCCGGGGGCCACCCACACTCCGCGAAGTGGCAAGGGAACGTGGTTAATCAGGTCAGCTGCGGTTTATTCATTAATTAGTTTGAATATGTTTTTAGTCCAATTATATCACCAAATCACCTGGTTCGTACACGGGAATGTATCTTTAAATGTATTTATCCAACAGTTAATCAAATCTAACGATTATTCCCGATCGACTCAATATTTTACCAAAAAACTATCAGGTACGCTATTTGGACTGTTACTGCAAAATCTGGGAGTGTGCCTTTAAACAAAAGCCGCGAATTGTTTGGAAAGTCTTATGAAAACATTTATACTAATTTGGGATGAAATAGTAATTTGATGTCGTGTGTGATTGACAACAATATTCCCACTTGCATCATAGACAAAAACACCCACATGAAAGAAAAACAAATATGAAGAGTTCAGTTCAATTAAAGTTCAATGGTACTGTAGAGAAAGTTTGATTATACAGGACAGAGGTCGTGACAAGGGCAACTGTCTAGTCGTTCGGAGGGGACGAGAAATTGGTATCCCGCGTACACATTTCCAAAGGGGTCATAATAATTTCTAATTTCAGCAGAAACTCAGAGCCGCGTATAAGGGAGACAACTCTTCTAAAGCATGCCCCTATTTATATATTAACGCGTCGATCTTATAGTATCTTGTCTTACTACGATATCACCCTAGGTGGAAGTGGCCGTTAAACTCAAGAAACGTCCGAACGAACGAATTATAGTATCTAATTAAAGAAAATCACTTAAACAGCAAGCATATAGAGGAAGACAACATTTCTCGTAATATTTATCTTAGAGGATTGGTTACTTGCTCTACTTTAGATTCTTGCTCAACCTGATTAAAATACATAGGCCTATTATATTTCGTTTCGTTTTTTATTCTTTCGAAGACCTGTACTGCATGAATGAATGAATGAATGAAATGGGCTTTAACGCCCTATGCTTCTGTGCCTAACCTGGGCTAATAGAAGACGGGCATACGCCATAGTGTGCTACGAGGGAAAGTTTTGCCCAGACAGCAACTGAATTCCAACTGCCAAGGGATATTTTACATGAACGCCAATGTGTACAAGGGACCTTGGTTTTTCGTCCTATCTGAACGACTAGTCAGCTGTCCTTGTCAGCCCCCCCCCCCTTCTGCATGACTGACACGGGGAAACCACACCGGAAAATCGAGACGAACTCTTTCGGCCATTGTGGGGATCGAACACCTGGCCTCCAGGCTAGCGATGTACTACATGAAGATCTGGCCAGTTGTAGTTGGTAGGTCGCGTCAGGGCCAGAGGGGCAGAATGGTAGATTTAATATAGTTATGCACCGTCCTGATGTGTTCCTGTTGTAGTCTGGTCCCCAATGTAGTTTAGTTCCTGTTGACCACTTGTTTTATCTTTATGTTTCTGGGGCCTGTTTCACGAAACTCTAACTAAGATAAAAACCAAAATTTTATAAATTTGATTGGATAATATTAGATTGATTTTAGTGCTTAGCCAATCAAAATTGAAGTATCTACTAAAATTTGAATTTTATCTTTAGTTAAGATTTCAAGAAACAGGGGCCAGGAGTAAAAAAATAATCATATAGGCCCTATTTACTAAACTGATTTACTAAGATTGTGTTACAAATAATTTAGTTCACATTTAAATAAGACACATCTTACTGTCTAATAATACTATAGTGTGAAGGTGGGTTGGACACCATTTGGAAAAGGTCTGACACATATAATGCCTAGTCCTAATAAGCATGTAGAAACATCAACTCGCGTACAGCTTGCAATTTAAAAACAGATATCCAGCTCAAGGGAAATATAGTTGGTTTTGTTGTTTTTCTTATCGTCTATGGAAGTTTTAAAAAACCCAAAAAAACTAGAAATTTAAAAACATTGATGTCAAATATCTTTTTACCACAGTTTATATTTTTTCGTTTACTCTTATCGGAGAGAGAGAAAATGAGATATAGGCCTATAAATAGAGAGGGGTAGAGAGAAGAGCGAAAGAGAGAGGGAGACAGAGCAAGAGAGAGAGGGGGGAGACAGAGGGAGACAGAGAGAGAGAGAGAGAGAGAGGGAGAAAGAGAGGGAGAGGTTAACGTGTGATATAGGATAACTCGTGTTTTTTTTTGCGTTCGTCACTTAATCCCTTTCTTGAATCTTCATATCGCACCAATCATTGCAATGATCTTTGTGTTAAAATTATATTTAGAACGTGTTTAACCAGTTCTATCACATAATGTGTTAATAACTGACACCAATGTTATCCTTTAATTAATGGGGTTGGATTCGCGCCTTGCGACAAGTCCCTGTAATCTCTTTAATTTGGAGCGACTTATCATGTGATGTACATCACGTGACTTTACAAAATGGCGTTGACATGTATCCAAGTTTTGTTGATGATCGGTATGCTTGTCACTGGGAGCATAAATACAATCAGTAAAAAGGCACAGAATGATTGCACGTGAGTGGAACAGGAAATGGAACGAATTGAACTTTTCAAATTTATAATGTCTGAGTGCTGACATGGTCAATTGGCCGAAAAAAAAGACTTATAGTCACTGACAGTTTGAGTTAGTCATTCGTTAATTAGGTTTCAATTTCCTGTCACCTGTGTAGTTAATAGTCAGCACAATACACAATACTGTACAGTAAATCCTTGCCTTCATTGTGAATTAGTCTTGTTGCTAAATAGATTATAGGGCCTAGAATATCCGCCTGCAAATAGATAAATGTTATTGCATTAGGGGGTGGGAGAGAGAGAGAGAGGCGGAGAGAGAGAGAGTTTAACCTTCACTTACACAAACTAGGTCATTTCGGGACTAACATATTCTTTACTTTTATTTCAATAATATTCACTTGCGCTTAGGGATCTTTAGCCATGGGAGAAAACCCATAAGGTTATAAATAGACATTTGAAATATTACCAAGACATTTGGATTATTCGAGAGTAAAATAATTATTTAAGAGTAAAATATTTGAATTGAATTATTGAAGAGTAAAACATTTGGATTTTTCCAGAATAAAATAATGATTTCAGAGTAAAGTATTTGAATTGAATTATTTCAGAGTAAAGTATTTGAATTGAATTATTTCAGAGTAAAAGGTTATCCTGGTAAAAATGGAACAGAAAGTAAAGAACATGATTTCGATCATCCCTGGTTTCAGACATGGATAATGTTTATAGGTAACAAGCTGGATCTATATTATATCTTTAAAGATCTTCATCCGTACTGTTTTTTTTATATATAATATATAGAGAGAGAAATGGGACTTACAGCTGTGGTTTCGAGCCCTGGTGTGAGCATATGTTGCATGGAGATAGGGACGCCTACTCAACCTCGTGGGTTTCCTCCAGGCACTCCGGTTTCCTCACACTGCTAAAGACCCTCCAGGCACTCTGGTTTCCTCCCACTGTTAAAGACCCCTACGCGCAAGTCCCAAAATGAGTTAGTTGTGTTGAGTGGACATTTAAAACCATATATCTCTCTCTCTCTGAATATAATAACTCCTGTAGTGTACTGGTATGCTGAATATTTTCAATATGATATTATATCAAATCAAAACTTAACTTTATTTCCTTGTAAGTTTTTAATCTTGTTCAAAGTTCAACTATAAATTTTGCCCATCAAATCCTGAGTTACTGGGACAGTATATATAGAATATTACGGTACTTGGATTATAGGCCTGTATATCGTATCTCCTAGACCATAGGCCTATCCTATATCGTATCTCCTAGACTATATTCCCCTTGTCAGTGATGCAGGACGGGGGCCTGATAAGGACAGTTGTCTAGTCGTTCTGCGTATGCTCGTCTTCATTAGCCAAGGTTAGGAGCAGAACAGTAGGATGTTAAACCCCATTTCATTTCATTTTCCTCGATTATAGACCTATAAAATATATCTCATATTTCTACAGGTGAAATGTTTTGTCTGATTGGTCTGTTGATTGTTAGAAGAAAGGAAATACAGACGTGGAAAAAACTGGTTCGTAATTTTTATCAACAATTTGGTTTATTAAAGTTTGAGTTCAATATTCAGTGATTTAAAGAGGCACAATTTAACGAGTGATGGATTAATAATAATAATGATAATAATAAAAATCGAGTCATTTTACAAGGGTATCAAATTAGGCTTCAGGCCTTTTTCCAATTTGGCCCTTGGCACAGATCGTGCAAATGATTTCGATCATTACTGCAGGAAGAAACCGAAGAACTCGGGGGAAACCTGCCTGATCGGACGGGAGACCGAATATCCCTCTCACTTACAATGATAAAGTTCTTACCCTGAGCTGGGATTGAACCCTCGATGCATTATTGAGAAGCCGCCTCTCTATCGCCACGGTTATCCGACCAGCATTAAAGTTTGAGTTCAATATTCAGTGATTGAAACAGACATAATTTAACGAGTGATGGATCAATCATTGTATGTATGGTTAACAACATCAAAAGGGTGACAACATATTGAACCACTTTTCCTGGCACCGCACGAAAGTGGACGTTAAAGTCCAGAAACAAACCAACGAACAATGTTGAGGAGATGTCTATGCCAATTTCTCCTCTTCTGATACATAAATATACAATCAGTTGACAAATTTTCAGTTCATTGTTTCTTATAAATAATCAACAGAATTCAACATTTTTGGGCCAGGTATTCCTTTTACAGATGCATCAGATTAGAGGCCACCTCTGGCTCGCGGCTGTTGTTTCGAGCCCTGTTGTGAGCGTATGTGGCATGGAGATAGGGGCGCCTTTTCAACCTCATGGGTTTTCTTCGGGCACTCCGGTTTCCACCCACTGCTAAAGACCCCAACGCGCAAGCAAATTATTGAAATAAAATTAAACCATATGTTAGTCCCGAAATGACCTGTGTTGAGTGGACGTTAAACCCCATTTCTCTCTCTCTCTCTCTCTCATAAGATTAGAAACTTCTTAAATGACCCTCAGAAATTTTAACACCTTCATTTAGTTCTTGAGGATATGGACGATGACATTTAACATTGTATATTTTGATATTTGGTTTTTTTTCTTTTTGTAGTCCATTTGGACAGAGAAAGTGGGAGGAGCCCCAATACAGCCACCAGCCCATCAAAGGTTTGTCCAATTACATTTACCAGTAAATCTATAGTATTAAATCATCCTGGTAAATCTAGAGTATTAAATCATCCTGGTAAATCTAGAGTATTAAATCATCCTGGTAAATCTAGAGTATTAAATCATCCTGATAAATCTAGAGTATTAAATCATCGTGGTAAATCTACAGTATTAAATCATCCTGGTAAATCTAGAGTATTAAATCATCCTGGTAAATCCAGAGTATTAAATCATTCTGGTAAATCTAGAGTATTAAATCATCCTGGTAAATCTAGAGTATTAAATAATTCTGGTAAATCCATAGTATTAAATCACCCTGGCAAATCTAGTATCAAATCATCCTGGTAAATCTGTGGTATTAAATCATCTTGGTAAATCTAGAGTATTAAATCATCCCGGTGAAGCCTACCACTCAGTAACACAATCCAGCTTGAGGGAATCAAACCATATGAGAGCTAATTGAAGTCATAAATAAATAAATGAAATGGGATTAGACATACTACTTGAATGAACCAACGAGACTCAGGTGTGATAATATGGTCAAGACTAAGGCATTAAGGATACATTATGTTATGTAAGAGCTAAATCTGCCTATTGCAGGCCTTTCTCTAGGCCTGAATTGTTATCAAAACTATTAATTAGACATTAATCAACATGAAAAAACCTTAGTCAACTTTTTCGAATATTGAATCGTTGTGATTTTGAACTGATTAAAACACGTTTACAATTTAATAATTTAATTTAAAAATGGATATTTGAGATTTTGTTTGCTATGCTATCCTTCAAACAGTTATTCTGTTTTATTACAGGGTTTTTCAGTGGATTTTCCTGATTCCTACAGTTTGTGATTTGATAGGAACATCTTTAGCAGGTAATATAAGTTCAAGTATAAAATATGCTGTCATAGATAGAGAGACGGACAGAGAGGGACAGAGAGAGACACACAAGACAGAGAGAGACAAAGAGAGAGCGACAAAGAGAGAGCGACAAAGAGAGAGCGACAGAGAGAGGGGGGAGTGACAGAGAGACAGAAAAAGACAGAGAGAGAGTGACAGAGAGGGAGTGACAGAGAGGGAGACAGAGTGACAGACAGAGAGACAAACAGACAGAGAGAGACAGACAGAGAGAGACAGACAGAGAGACAGAGTGACAGACACAGAGAGAGACAATGTAGATCATACAATGTAGAACAGGTGACCCTACTCCAACAGCTACAACTATGATGTTATATATTACAGGTATTGGGTTATTATATGTTGATGCTTCAGTATGGCAGATGTTACGGGGCTCCATTATAATATTTGCTGGTATTCTATCGGTAAGTTGATGTTATAATATAATATTTGCTGGTATTCTATCAGTAAGTTACTGTTATATTATAATATTTGCTAGTATAAGTTGATATTCTTATGTGTAATATCAATTAGAAATATATTTTGAAAAAGTTTGGATACTGGGAAGATTTGTCACATTTGTTGGGCTCATCTAAGGTAAAGATAATTCATAAAAATTGACTTAGTGGGAAAATTGACTTAGTGGGTAAATTGTCTTAGAAATTGACTTAGTGGGAAAATTGACAGGAAAGATTGACTTAGTGGGAAAATTAACACAGTGGGAAAACTGACTTAGTGGGAAAATTAACTTAGTGGGAAAATTAACTTAGTGGGAAATTAACTTACATGTAGTGGGAAAATTGACTTAGTGGGAAAATTGACAGGAAAAATTGACTTACCGGTAGTGGGAAAATTAACTTACTGGGAAATTTTTTAGTGAATTCTTTGATTAGAAGAAACTTTTGTTGAAGATTTTATTGTTTGTGATTATTAAACTTGTGTTTTTTGTCTTTTTTAAACAATATTTTATTTAGGTTGTCTGAATGGGATTTGGAAACAGGCTTAGCCTATGTAATACCCCTCTCCCTAAATAATTTGTAAACATATATTGTTAATGCAAAAAAGGGTGTATATACATAGTTATAATGTGTTTTTGTTTTCAGAAAGTTTTTTTAAAGCGTAAATTAGTAATGAAACATTGGGCTGGTATCTTGACCGTGATGGTTGGTCTTGTTTTAGTCGGTTGTTCGAGTGTGTTTAAATCTAGCGGAAATAACAATGGTTCTAAAGCCTTATTAGGTCAGTAAAATAAATTTAGAGAGAGAGAAATGGGGTTTAACGTCCACTTGACACAAACTAGGTCATTTTGGGACTAACGTATGGTTTAATTTTATTTCAATAATTAGCTTGCACGTAGGGGTCTTTAGCAGTAGGAGGAAACTGGAGGAACCGGAGAAAACCCACGAGGTTGGACAGCCGACCCTACTCCTTGTCACGTACAACTGGGTAATCGAAAACCACACCAGTTGACTCAATGACTTAGTTTGTGTTGAGTGGACGTTAAACCCCATTTCTCTCTCTCTATCGCCCTAACTCTCTCTTGTCAGTCGCACACATGTCAAGGCTTTCCTCTCAGTTAACGCTACGATAGTGATAATTATTACAAACGCCAGGATAGTGATAATTCATTATGCCTCTAATAACTCTTTGTTCTGTTTTTCAGGAATTGCTCTGATTTTAGGAAGTCAAATTGTTAGCGCCAGTCAAATGGTTATTGAGGAAATGTTCCTCAAAAATAAGAGTTATCATCCCTTACAGGTACTGAGTAAATCTTTATACAAGTTATTTCACTGAAGACAGGTTACTAGATAGTTTGGAGAGAGAGAGAGGGAGAGAGAGACAGAGAAAGAGAGAGGGAGAGAGAGAGTAAGAGAGAGAGAGAGAAATAGGGTTTAACGTCCACTTAACACAGCTAGGTCATTTCAGGACTAACATATGGTTTAGATTTTATTTCAATAATTCGCTTGCACTTAGGGGTCTTTAGCAATGGGAGGAAACCAGAGTGCCCGGAGGAAACCCAAGAGGTTGAGAAGGCGCCCCTATCTCCATGCCACATATGCTCACACAATACTCATCAGGAGATATGTATAATTTTATTCTAGGATTTTCAATAAAACATTTATTGAGTGACTGATCTCGGTGATTTGCAAATTCCTTGGTGAATAAATGGTGATAAAGTTTAGTAGGGAAATTTTTATACAATGCTGTTCTAATCATTGAAGTCAAGCAATGTCGGGCCCGGTGAGAACTTGAATGGGTGACCGCCTGGGAACACCGGGTGCTATAGACGCCTTTTTGAAACCAGCAGAAACCAATTATCGGGTCAATGAATTCAGGAAGGCACAACTACCGGTGTTCTCAAACTTCTCTCGTCTACGGCCATACCACGTTGAAAACACCAGTTCTCGTCCGATCACTGAAGTTAAGCAACGTCGGGCCCGGTGAGTACTTGGATAGGTGACCGCCTGGGAACACCGGGTGCTGTAGACGCCTTTTGGAAACCAGCAGAAACCAATTATTGGGTCAATGAAGTCAGGAAGGCACAACTACCGGTGTTCTCAAACTTCTCTCGTCTACGGCCACACCACGTTGAAAACACCAGTTCTCGTCCGATCACTGAAGTTAAGCAACGTCGGGCCCGGTGAGTACTTGGATGGGTGACCGCCTGGGAACACCGGGTGCTGTAGAAGCCTTTGTAAACCATCAGAAACCAATTATCAGGTTTTGTTCGCCTTCTCTGGTCTTAGGCCATACCACGTTGAAAACACCAGTTCTCCACTGATCAGGGCTAGAAATTCACGCGAATCTCCGAATCTAATTCGCGCAAGGATTCTCGCAAGAGCTTACCGTGCGAATCTATAAGGATTCGCGTAAAACTTTTGTAAAAAAAAAAAAATCTCGGGTCCGAGTATTGAATGTCAGTTATGGTGTTTTGAATCAAAGTTGTATGACTTACTTTTAAGCATACTACATGTATAATAAAATAAAATAATTGTTGTGTTTTTGTTTTACTTTTAACTTATAATTTGGACGAGTTACAGGCTGGCCGTTAATTGTCTTTGTTATGTAATAAATTGTGTGGAAACTTCCACGATCACGACACGGCGACGACTTTTAGAAGTAGAGCATTTATGCATATTTCAGTTACGATACAAAGTTATCGGTTTCCTTATTATTTATTTAAATCCTTCTTAATAAAATAAAAGAAACTACTTTAGCATGCCAACCTTAAAACGAAATAGTTTTGGGTTCCATGATTTTATCCTTTCGAACGGCGATTTGATTCCGTTAGTTGTTAAATTGGGTCATTCCAATTCTATTTTGTCACTGTCAAGGTCGGCCACGGACTCGATGTCGCAGGGAATTCCCCGCCTTCCATATTAGGCATGGCTTACTACGTGTAAAAAGATTGCTTTTGGCGCGAAATAGCTGTCAACAGCCACGTACACCAACCAATAACAGACATATCACGGACCATATAATACATGGACTAAGTGCATGCCGCACGAGACGGGGAAGTTGGCGATGCCTTTTTTTACGAGGGATAGAATTCCTCATGTATAAATTGATTTTAAATCCAGTTGTAATATTCACAACCAGAATGTGACGTTACTGTGTCCAAGATGACGAATAAACCGTTACCCAATCAGACATTACCAGCTTGGAGGCTCTTCTATTCGCCTCCCTAGACATACGTTGCAATTTTTAAAGACACGTGGTTTTTATTTTTATTTGTACTGTCTTATGCGGGCTCTCTTGTTGTTTTTCGTCAATACGATTATCGCTATATATGTTAAAATATTATGTACGGGAATTGTACTTGTGAATTGTAATTTATTGCCAGTATTGAATTTTTAATTAGCAGTTAAAACGGTAGCCGTCAGCTATATCAACGCAGTAAAGACAATGACATTATTAACCATGACAATGACATTATAGAATTTATATACGGTATCCGATTAATCACCACCGATACGATTTTTGGCTGGCCGATTTACCGATTCAAGAATTTATAATCGTGACGTAACACTAGTGGATATTTTCCCGACGGAATCTCGCAGTGTTCGAATTCCAATAACACGTGACATCTTGGTAGGAATTACGTCAATTAACCAGTTCTACATTTGCGTGTACCGTTTTGATTATTTTATTTTATACACATGCTGACAGATGCTTAATTTTTTGTAATGAAGGATATATCCTAGTCGTATAGGCCTACTGAATTTTACTTTATAGCAATTGCAGTTTTGGTTTTCAGGTGATCATTGTACCGTTTGTATATCAATAGTATCATCGACGAATTAATAAAAAATTGTGCAAGTTACGTGATAGAAAAAAGACTAACCATTGTGTTATACAGAAATAGCATGGTGCCGTATTAGTTTATTTTGGCTACGGCATTATCTGGATATTACTTTTTACACTATTTAAGTGTTTACCGAAAATTCTATCTGATTGTTTTATTTTTATCATTGTTGTTGTATTTTGGTGTTTTAGATTAATACAAAAAACACAATTTTGTTTTTTAGACATTATTATAAATTAAGATTCGGAGGATTCGCGCAGATTGCATATATGAGAATCCTCTTAGATTCTTGCAAAAAATGACGAATTTCTAGCCCTGCTGATCACTGAAATTAGGCACTGATGGAGAAATCAACTGAGTTTACTCTGATTCCTACGCTTTCCTCCCACTGCTAAGGACAGCTACGCTTAAGTGAATTATTAAAATAAACCAAACCATATGTTAGTCTCGAAATGACCTAGTTTGTGTCCAGTGGACCTTAATCCCTCTCCCTCTCTCTCTGGTGGAGAAATGTGTCTAGTAAGATATTTTTGAGGTGACTCCTATAGAAATTGGGGGTTGGATGGCTGAATGGTTAGCGTGCGCGCGCTGTATCATAAAGTCTGTCATTGATTAGGGTCGCCTCTCCAACCTCATTGGTTTTCTCCGGGTCCTCCAGTTTCCTCCCACTGCCAAAGACCCCTACGCGCAAGCGAATTAATGAAAGTGGACTTTTAACCCCATCTCTCCCTCTCTCTCTCTCTCTCTCTCCCTCTCTCTCTCTCCCTATAGAAATTGATTTTGTTTTTTTAAGGTTGTAGGTATGGAAGGTACATTCGGTTTTCTTCTCATGTCCATTGTAAGTAAATATATATATATAGTTATTCAAAGGTCATTGAGTTCTGTTATTATTCTATAACTACATGCAAATCTCAAAATACACTGTAGGCAACTATCTAGATTATCAAAAAAAAATCATCACCAATAATGGTAGAATTCATCATAGGTTCCGCCCTTTTTCTTTCTTTTTTACAAAAATTGTGGTTGCATGGTGGTTACATCATTTCAGTTTGACGTAGTTCTGGAAAAAAGTAGTACGTGCCCCAAGTCATCGAATACAACAATAGGTTATTCAATGGGTGTATTCAATGACTGTATTCAATGATATTTGCTTGTATTTGCATGTTGTTATAGATTAAAATAGTTTATATCTTGATATGGCTTTTATTGGGTTATGCAGGGCTCTAAAAAAGTTGAGTGTGCCTGCGCACACACTTGAAAATGTGCCTGCATGGTCATACTCAAAAGGAGAGATTTCATTTGACAGGTATATACCAGGGATGTAGCCAGTATTTGCTGAGTGGTGAGAAAAATCTTCTGTGAGCGCAGCGAGGCCAATTTTTTTTGGGAGGCGGCATGGTCTTTATGAAAATTTAACCCTTATTGGTGTATTTTCAGAGCATTTGCTGTCTTTTATTTGCTTCAGTGCAAATTAATTTCCATTTATATATTTAAATTTATATAAGCCTATTCTTAAAACGATGTTTGTATTTTATTTATTATATACAACGTTTCAATACTCTTACAGGTATCTTTATGATAATAGTTCTATATTTATAATTCCAGGTATTCTTACCTGTGATAGGGGATCACGGTGGCTAAGTGGATAAGGCACTGTTTTGCTAGCCTGGGGGTCGGGTGTTCGATCCCTGCATTGGCGGAGAAAGTTCAACCCGATTTTTGGACGTGATTTCCCCTTGTCAGGAATGCAAATGGAGGGCCTGACAAGGACAGTTGCCTAGACGTTCAGATGGGACAAAAAACCAAGGTCCCGTGTACACATTGGAGTGCACGTAAAAGATCCCTTGGCAGTTGGAATTCGATATAAGAGTAGGCCGTAGCGCCGCTGTCCGGGCAAAATTTCCCTCATGGCACACTGTATGGCATATGTCCATCTTCCTTTAGCCCAGGTTAGGTGCATAATAGTAGGACGTTAAACCCCATTTCATTCATTCATTTATATAATTGCAGGCCGTATAACCTGCGATGTATTCTATACCAGTACCCCAGGTTGATAATAGTTCTACCTGTGATAATAGTTCTATATATATTTATATAATTGCAGGCCGTGCTACCTGCTATGTATTTTATACCCGGATCCCAGGTAGATAATAGTTATGAGAATAGTTTAGATGCTATATATCAGATGGGTAACAGTACAAGATTATTGATCTTCTGTCTCCTCTATCTATTCTCCATAGCTTTCTATAATTATTTTGGTTTAGCAGTCACCAAATCTTTAACAGGTTCGTACATATTTATACATTTATTTCTTGCGAATTTTGGGTGGGGGGGGGGTCGAATGGTAAGCACCTGCGCACTGTATCATGGGGTCTGTCATTGAGTCAACTGGGGTGGTTTCGAATCCGTGGTTGTACGTGACAAGCAGTAGGGTCGCCTGAGTTTTCTCCTGGTCCTACGGTTTCCTCCCACTGCTAGATCTAGAGACACTTACATGCACAAGCGAATTAATAAAATAAAATTGAACTACATATTACTTTCGAAATGACCTAGTTTGTGTTGAGTGAACTCTATTTGCTGATGTATTTAGCGTGTGATAAATCAAATACCAATAGAATCTTTCAATATTTATGAAAACCTTTCTTACAACAATTATTTTAAAAGTTGGGCGAACTTTTGGATAGCCGACTCTCTCATTTCAAGAACAGACTCACAGCCAGTGTTTTTACTATAGAGTTAAACTGATCATACACATGTAGTCAAGGTTAAAGTCTTGGAAATTAAAGATATATTATGTAAGATTTAGATAAGGAGGTGACCATTACAACAATAGCTCAAAAATAGAGAATGAAAAATGAATACATTAAAATTACTTCATTCTGAGCCAATTTATCACTGTTTGTAGTTTTGACAAGATGTGTGCATTGTGGTAACCAGGGCACTGGTATATTATAGACTTAACCTAGCTCTTCCATTTTTAAATTAAATTTTTAAATTGAGAACCATTCAAATCGAGTTAAAATCTTGAGTATCCAATTCTTTCGAAAGTTGATTATGGTCTGGATAAGTTAATAAATGTCTAATTAATAATTGAGATAACATTTCTGGCCTAAAGAAAGACATACAATAGGCAGATTTAGCTCTTGCATAATGTATGTTTAAATCAACAAGTAACTATTATGTAGGGGTTCTGTATTCGTTGGTTCTTCATTCAAGGCATTTTGAATTGGGGAACAGAATAATGAAAGTACAACTTCATTGAATATTGACAGAAAAAACATGGCACTCCAACCATTTTGAATTTGAGAACAAAATAATGAATGTACAACTTCATTGAATGTTGACAGATAGCATGGCACTCGAACCATGTGACTTTATTATGCATGAACAAGTATTACTGTAAACCATGTAATATTCAATACATCACAGAAATGTCTGTGTATATTTATTTCAGCTGTGCACCGTACTTTGATTGATGCCTGTAGAACCATATTAGTATGGGTGGTTGATCTGTTTATTTATTACGCCTTTGATAAAGTAAGTAGAAGGAATTAATGTTTATACTCGGACCAATCTCACCCTTATACTTACCAGGAGTATCTCATCGTTATTTAAGCAGGGGGTTTCAGACCACACTTTAAAAGTTTTAACCCAATTTACATTACATTTTATATCATTTTACACCTGCACATCGTCATGGGTTTTGGGGGTGGGGGGGTTGGATGACTGAATGGTTAGCATGTGCCCGATGTATCAAAAGGTCTGTCGTTGAGTCAAGTGACCTGGTTTCAGTTTCCCAGTTGTATGTGACAATGAGTCAATTCCCCTGTCCAACCTAGTGGGTTTTCTCTGAGTCCCTCCCACTGCTAAAGTAGTCCCAAAATAACCTAGTGTGTGTTGAATGGACGTTAGACCCCATTTTTCTCTCTCCCACTGCTAAATTTAAAGACACCTACACGCAAGCAAATTTTTGAAATAGAATTGAACGATATGTTTGTCCTGAAATGACCTAGTTTGAGTCGAGTGAACGTTAAACCTGATGTCTCTCTCTCTCTCTGGTTAAAGAATTTTCTGGTTTCCTTCCGCTGCAAAAATGTCCTGAGCACATCTAAGGAAAGGCTAGGTTTTGTTAGTCTAAACTTCAGTCAGGAGACTATACTTCCCTATCCATCATTATACAACTTCACCAAGGAAACTATGCTTCCCTCACCATCGTTCACCCAGGAGACTATACTTCCCTCTCCATCATTCATCGAGGAGACTATACTTCCCTCTCCATCGTTCACTGAGGAGACTATACTTCCCTCTCCATCGTTCACTGAGGAGACTATACTTCCCTCTCCATCATTCATCGAGGAGACTATACTTCCCTCTCCATCGTTCATCGAGAGACTATACTTCCCTCTCCATCGTTCTCGAGGAGACTATACTTCCCTCTCCATCGTTCTCGAGGAGACTATGTTTCCCTCTCCATTGTTCAATCTTTTACTCTCCATCGTTATGTTTATATTATTTTTTGTTTTTATTTAGAATTTTGGTGAACCGTTTGATAAACAGTATGGAATTTTACAAGGTATAGTCTAATTAAATATTCATAATAATTAAATATTCATAATAATTAAATATTCATAATAATTGAATATTCATAATAATTAAATATTCATAATAATTAGATTTATATAAAGTATGCCTAATTAAATATTCATAACAATTAAATATTCATAATAATTAAATATTCATAATAATTAGATTTATATAAAGTATGCCTAATTTGATTTATATGAAGCATGCCTTTTTTTAATAAGCAATATTTTTATTCACATTTGTATCTGAATAGGGATTGGGGAACAGGCATAGCCTAAAAGTATATTAAAGTAAACCCCTCTCCCTGAAGTATGCCTTGTTAGATTGAATTACTTAAATATTTTCAATTAACTTGAAGTCAAATATTCAGAATTAAATTAAAGTGAAATATTCTAAATTGAATTAAAGTCAAATATTCTTAATATTACAACATGCATGTAAAAGATCTTTTGACAGTTGGAATTTGATATAAGAGTAGGCCATAGTGCCGCTGTCTGGGAAAAATTTCCCTAGTAGCACTCTGTATGGTGTATGCCAGTCTTCATTTGCCCAGTTTGGAGCAGGACAGTAGGACGTTAAACCCCATTTCATTTCGCATGATGTGAACGCAGTCTTCAATAAAATTATGTCAGATATCAATATAAACGATATAACAACATCTGATTTTATTCATGTTGACGAATTTATTAATTCTGTTAAATTCTTTTTGTTTCTTTTTCAGTGGATGGTTTTATATTTTTAATGATTGGCACAGCTTTATACAACAATCTGATAGATTTATCATTTATACCTTGCTGTAAGGCCTCGGAACAGGAATTACAGACCATCAATAGAAATCGCACGATACAGGATGTTGACGATTCCGCTACTGACGTGGAAGATGATGAAGAGGAACCGTTGATTAGAGAGCAATCAAATGTTTATACGTAAAATATTTATCTTCACAAATTTCATGTTCATGTTGTCATGGTGATCAATGAGCTTCCAAGGCTAGAAACAGGATATACCTGTCTCAAAAAGTGTCAGCACTGATTTGTCTTTTTTGTAGTATTATTATTGATATTTATGGTTCAGGCCTTATATTAATCATTATATTCAGGCCTTTTCATGAAGGCCTGTCATCTATGTAAGATCACACACATGTTAAACCCCATTCCATTCATTCATTCTTTAAACATACATTATGCAATAGCTAAATCTGCCTATTGCAGGTCTTTCTTTAGGCCTAAATTGTTATATAAAAATGTTATATTAATTAGACATTTATTAACATGTACTGGTTGATCAGTCATAATTTGGGACAGAAAATTACGCTGAGTATGGCAGTGTTTGAGTGAGATTAGGTCTAATCAAAGGAAACACTGCAAGGATGGAGTAGGACATCCATGTTATTCATTATTACGTTGTATTTATATACCTCCCCTACCCGTTATCTTTTCATCAGGTTATGAATTTTACCTTATATATTCAGTTATTAGGTTGTTATATGGTTACTATTGTGTTGAGTGATATTAGGTCTAATCAAACAAAACACTGCGGGGATGAATTATTAGGACATTCATTTCGTTCATTGTAACATTGTATTTATATTTATACCTCTCCGTTATTTATTCATCAGGTTATGAATTTTATGTTAAATATACATTCATCAGTTTATCAATTTTACTTTATTAGGTTGTTACGGTTACTATCAAAGACATATAAAAATGGCGTCGTGAAATTGAGTAGAAACTAATGTGAACTTAGTATAACAATCTAATTAAAATACACATTACAGTACAGACAAATAAAACGAAATTTTGAACTGTAGAAAGACGAAACAAAATAGGATCTGAGTTTAAATCAGATTGTTGTGTTGTTTTAGGATGTAGATGTACCTAATAGTTTGGATGCAGCTATTGCAAGTGTGGCGCCAGGCAGGGTAAGCTTACTCTTCCAGACACCTGTTACTACTGTATGTCATGTATTTTGTACACAGTGAACAGTCCATATTCTGATTACCGGGTACACTATTTTGCCTATACCGTTTTTTTTCAGGACTTCAAATTCTGTCTTATGGTTTTGATTGTTCGTACTTGGTTTTTATATTATTGTATAATACACTGTATGTGCTCTAAATTCTATGTTTAACCTTTATTCTCATATGTTATAATATTTACACTCATTTTGTAATCATTTTGTGGTTTTTGAAAACAGTATTGAATGTTTCTAGTAGCTACCTCAGTGTGTAGCCTATATAAGGTGAAATGGCTGCTTGTTTACTTATTTGTTACTTAAAATTAATATAATCGTAATTTGTTAATTTTAAGCGTTTGAAACGTTTTAAACTTTAACTCAGCAACTTATATGTAAAATACCATTTGTATTGCTCGATATACTGGGAACAGACTATGGAGCAGTTTTATATTAAGAGAGTTCTGGAGAATAAAAAGAGTTTATTTTAAATATTTACTTGGTTGTACTGTCTTCCATCTTGGATGATCCTGTCGTCCATTTTGTATTGTACTGTCGTCCATCTTGGATGATAATGATTGTATTATACTGTCGTCCATCTTGGATTATAATGGTTGTATTGTATTGTCGTTCATCTTTGATTATAATGGTTGTATTGTACTGACGTCCGTCTTGGATTATAATAGATTGTATTGTACTGTCGTCCATCTTGGATGACAATGGTTGTATTGTACTGTCGTCCATCTTGGATGATACTGGTTGTATTGTACTGTCGTCCATCTTGGATGACAATGGTTGTATTGTACTGCCGTCCATCTTGGATGATACTGGTTGTATTGTAATGACGTCCATCTTGGATTATAATGGTTGTATTGTACTGTCGTCCATCTTGGATGATACTGGTTGTATTGTAATGACGTCCATCTTAGATTATAATGGTTGTATTGTACTGTCGTCCATCTTGGATGATAATGGCTGTATTGTACTGTCGTTCATCTTGGATGATACTGGTTGTATTGTACTGTCGTCCATCTTGGATGATAATGGCTGTATTGTACTGTCGTTCATCTTGGATGATATGGCTGTATTGTATGACTGGTTGTAAAGCCATCTGTCTTTGATTTTACTGTTGTATTGTGCGATTGGTTGTATTATGATTGCCCAACTTGGATAATAATGGTTGTATTTAAGATTGTTTGTAATTTTGTCAATCTTGGATTATACTGCCTACTGGCTGTGTTCTTCGATTGGTTATAATGTTGTTGATGAAGGAGCTAGTGGGTTTAACAACCACTCAATACAAACTAGGACCAACAGTGGGACTAAACATCAGGCCCTTTTTCTCAAAATCTCAACAACAGATAAATCCATATTGTAGTAGATACTTCAATTTGATTGGCTAAGCACAAGGGGCCGCGAAGCCGGGGGGGGGGGCTTTAGCCCCGGCAATAATTTTTAATAGTGAAAAATAAAATGTCGCCAAAAGGTCTTAAAAGCGAAAAAATGTTAGGGGGGGGTATGGGTGTGGTGCTTAGTGGAGGCGGCCACATTGCGTGAGCTATTGTTAGTAGCCCCCCCCCCCCCAAATTGGGGCTGCTCTGTGGCCCCTGCTAAGCACAATTATTATCTAATCTAATTACCACAATTTGGATTTTCTCTTAGTTAAAATTTTGTGAAACAGGCCCTGGGTGTTGGAATGGTCTGATACATCAAGTGATTTGGTTCGATCCCAAGCTTTTAATGTGAACAGAAGTAGAACCTGGGGCTACCTGACCAACCTTGTGGCTTGTCTCCAATTTCCATCCAGTGGTAAAGACCCCTAATTGCATGTGAATTATTGAAATATAATTGTGCTCCATGTTATTCCTAAAATGACATAACTTAAATCTAGTCTAAAACCCATTTCTCCCATTTCTCAATATGCAATGAGGTGGTAAATGGTTGCATCACCCGACCTCCAGGCTAGCAAACCAGTGCCTTATCCACTTAGCCACCATGATCCCCCAGAAGTAGTATATCCATAGGCCTATATGTGTGTTTATTTTTAATAAAACATTGATTTTTTGGAGATATTAAACATCACATAGAGGGAGATACGGTTTAACATCCACTTGACACAAACCAAGTCATTTCGTGACTAGCATGGTTCCATTAACCCCTATGTTTCTTTTCATTTACCGTAATATTAATTTCTATTCATCAATAATCTTGTATACCTGTACAATAACTTTGTATATTTTTGTGTATAATTGTTTTTTTTCGAACTCATTATTTAATTGAGATTTTTTTTTTTATTAGTCATTTGTTCTATATGTTTATTTATTTATGTGTGAGCCAATAAAAGATTAAAACTGAAATATTAATAAAGATCTAATTTTCATGAGAACAAAATATATTTAAAGCCCCTATACCACTCTTGTTGTAACTGAATAATATGTCCCAATCTTTATTCTGGTCAACAAATTGTGCTATTTTACACTATTCCAATTAATAAATGATAAAAATTTCACCTAATTTTAAAAATTGAAAAAAAATCAACTACATGTCGTAACATGGTTTGAAAAGCCTTACGTAAGCACTTTCAAATGCAACTTGGATTAAAACATATTTTCGAACCCTCTGGACAAGTAAGATAGGTTATAATGGATAATTTACACCACAGGGAGGACACTTCAACATCTAGTAGTTAGATTAAGGCTAAAAAAAAAATTCGGAACCTGTCAAGCCAGCCAGAGTGTTATTGTCCCTTTAATGTTTATTCAGGTCAGGGGGGTGTTGGATGTCTGAATAGTTACCATGTGCGTGTTGCATCATAAGATCTGTTCGATTCCATGGTTGTACATGACAAGGAGTAGGGTGGCCTGTCCAACCTCATGTTTTTTTCTTCCGAGTCCTGAGGTTTTTTCCCACTGCTATGGCACAAGAGTATTATTTGTGTCAGGTGGATGTTTTACCCCCATTTCTCTTTCTAGTAATATCCCCTTTCCCACCCTTCTCTTATATCATGGGGGGTTGGGATGGCCTAGTGGTCTAGAGTGACGTGCTTCGTCCTCTAGCTAGCCGGCCACCTCTGGCTTGCAGCTGTGGTTTTGTGGTTTTGAGCCCTGGTGTGAGCGTATGTGGCATGGAGATAGGGGCGCCTTCTCAACCTCGTGGGTTTCCTCCCACTGCTAAAGACCCCTACACACAAGCGAATTATTGAAATAAAATTTAACCATATGTTAGTCCCGAAATGATCTAGTTGTGTTGAGTGGAGGTTAAACCCAATTTCTCTCTCTCTCCCACCTTGAGAGTATATTCTCACTCTCTCACACAGTTATCATAATACATGTACCTTTATTAAACACACATTATGCAAGAGCTAAATCTGCCTGTTGCAGGTTTTTCCTTAGGCCTGAAATGTTATATAAACTATTAATTGGACATTAATTAACATGACTAGACCATAATCCAGACTTTCTTCATTATCCTTACAGCGTAAACAATGACGATGAGGTTTCTGCTCCCCGAACGAAGTAAATTAACTGAAATTTTCAGCATATTATTCCATTTATATTATCTATGTTTTTAACTATTATGGTGAGAACTGCCAACTCTTTATATAATCTTCAATAATGTTCCTACTTTAAGTAAACAAATTAATTGAAATGGGGTTTAACGTCCTACTGTTCTGCTCTTACACTGGGCTAATGAAGACGGGCATACGCCACACAGTGTGCTATGGGGGACATTTCGCCTGGCCAGTGGTGCTACGGCCTACTCTTATATCGAATTACATCTGCAAAGGGATCTTTTACGTGCACACCAATGTGTACACGAGACCTCAGTTTTTCATACCATCCAAACGACTAGACAGCTGTCCCTGTGTTAGGCCCTCTGTCCTGCATCACTGACAAGGGGAAACCACTATTTACTATAGTGACAACTGCCAACTCTTTATCTAATTAATCTTACACAATGTATCTTTCAGTAAACAAACAACATTTTTATTGATAATGAATCAGGTTTAACATACATGTAGTAATGGATAATCAAGTCTCAATTCACATTACAGTAGTCTTTAATAATCAGCCTCTTCATCAGCCCAGTTCATATTCTATATGCATTACCTATGTTTTAACTATTATAGTGAGAACTACCAACTCTTTACATGTATCAGGCCCCAAATTCACAAAGCATTTTCAGACTCAAGTTGAGAATTTACTCAACTTTAAATCACTGTTTATGAGAAATATATTTGATCCAGAAACACAAAACTTTGTACATAGTTTCTTATTTGTGTATTTAATATATTAAAACAACCAAAGTTAAAAATGGGCTATATTTTTGTTAAAATAAGGGGAACCATTTTGAGTAAATTCTCAACTTAAGTCTGAGTATGCTTTTTGAACTCAGGGCCTGATCTTACACTGTATCTTTGTAAACAAACAATTTTTTTAAAATTTAGAATGAATCGGTTACATATACATGTACATGTATTGCCTCTTTAACAACATGTTATGCTTAGTAATGGATAATCAAGTCTCGATTCACATTACTGTAGTCTTTAATAATCAGCCTCTTCATCAGCCCAGTTCATTTGATCATCTTCTTTGGTGATAAGATCGATAATAACGTTCATCAATTTGGATTCCTTACTTCCTGTCGTCCAGTCAGTCGGTCCTGGAAGAGTTATCTTCCTTTCCAACAGACGATCCAACTGAAATCTCATCTCTTTCACGAGTCGAGCCGTTTCGGGAGAAGCCCTAAACACAATCCAATCATCGACAGACACACAATCACCCTCATCGAAAATTTGTCGAACGTCCCCACCGAAAAACAACAGAGGATACGGGGAAATCGTTGTACAGTCGTGAACGTAGATAGCGCTAGTTTTTAACTTCTGGTGGAAAATAACCCACCGCGATTTAAACGAAATACATTTAGCGTTGACCGACACGGGATGCATGGCCGCCTTTTGACCGCCTTTGAGATCCAGTTTTACAGTCTGTGTTCCTTTGCCGGACGCTTTGGGTGTTTTGCCGATCTTTGCGACATTTGGGTACAATCCGGCAACCACAACAGCCTTGACTAGACTCAGATTATCAGAATGAATGTTGGCTGTTGGATCATTTGGATCCGAACTCGTGGTAAAACCAACTTCCTGTAAAAGTTTAGCCAATTGTTTTTTCATGTCCTTTAACAACCGGAGAACATTTACCGACAGAAAGAATTCCCGACAGAAATGGTATTCGTTTCCACAAGATTTAGCTCTCTCCCATTTTTTAAGCGCGTTGATAAGGAGTATATGGTCGCTATGACTATCATCAGCGAGCAGACGACGGGCTTCGTCGGCTTCCGATTCTTTACCAAGTGGCGTAAAGAAAGCGTTTTTGTAACTCAGGCTGGCGGCGACCGATAAAACTGGATCAAGACATCCAAACATTGCTCCGAACAGGATCATTTTGCCGGTGTGAGGGTCTACCGGCATTCTGGCGAGATGATATCCCAGGGGCAATAACTCTTCGTGCTTGTCGAGAGCGTTCAAATCTTGAAGTGTTGTTATGGCATGATCTAAAGCTTCTTTTGAAGGCGGTTCCATGGCTTTACTGACAAACGGTAAAATCTTTCCTAATTTCAGGATCTTTATATGGAGACAGACTTCCTCTAGTCGCGTTCGGAGCATCTCCGGAGGGAAACAGTCGATCATCATGGATTCTTCTTGTCGTGTGTAGAGACGATAACATATCCCAGGCTGCACTCTTCCTGCCCGTCCACGTCTTTGTTTGGCGTTGGCTAACGATACTTGCTTCGATTCCAGCGTACTCAAGTTGTTCTCGGGTTCGAAATCTTTAACTTTAATTTTGCCAGCATCGACCACGTACACAACATCATCGATGGTGATACTAGTCTCGGCGATATTTGTTGCTATGACGATTTTACGTACACCAGGGGGAGGTCTATCAAAGACCTGTCGTTGATTCGTAGTTGGCATGAGGGAATGAAGGGGGATAATTCTAAAGTTACTAGAGTTATACATTGGTTGATCCAACAGACATTTGTTTAAATTGCTGATTTCACTCCAGCCGGGAACGAATACAAGAATAGCGCCATCAGGTTTGTTTTGAACAATATGCGTGATTAATTCAGATATTAGATCGATATTGACTTTATCCTTGTCAGCCATCAGATTGCGTAAACTTGTGATTGTGTAATAAGAGTAATCTCCCTTGATCGTTTGCAGCCACGATTCTTGGAGCTCAATTCTGTTCTGTGCCTCCTGTTTCTTCAGTCCAAATAGACGTTTCGGACGAGACCGAGGAGCTTCAACGTGATAATTGAGCATTTCTAAAACATCCTCCACAAAATATTCTTCAACGGGAAACGTAAATCCCGGGATATGCAACATGGGACAGTTGTGGAAATATCCAGAAAACATCTCGGCATTCAGCGTGGCACTCATGAGAATGACTTTAATGTCCGGCCTTTTGGGAAGCAGATCTTTGAGAATAATCATCAAAAAATCTGAGTGTAAATCGCGTTCATGGATTTCATCGAGAACGACGTGCGTAGCTCGCGTCAGGGATGGATCAGACTCGAGAAATTTCAAGACACATCCAGTCGTACAGAAGAGAATCGAACCGCGGGGTCTCGGCAGACGACTTTCCAACCTGATCATATACCCGACGTCCTCTCCTCCACATCGGACCGCACGTTCTTGAGCGACTCTTTCGGCGACCGATATAGCGCTGATTCTACGTGGCTGAGTACAGATGATGTGACACTGCGACCCGCGACCTTGACGTATCTCTTCATCCAATATAAACTGGGGAACCTGAGTTGTCTTCCCGCATCCCGTCTCACCACCGATGACGACCACCTGATTTCTAGCCAACGTCGCGATTATTTCATCCTGCATCTTAAAGGACGGGAGTTTTTCGCGAAATTTCAACATTTTTTGATATTCCTGTCGCATGTTCTTGTTTTCCAGTTCAGTTTTATATAAACTATCCAACTCACTAGACGGACTGAAGGCGTAAAGCTCATTGACGGCCGCGTCCAATTCCATGAAGTCGGATTCAAATTTAGAGAGCTCTACCATATCTTTGAAAGCTGAAATATCTGAATCTTCGTCGTCTTCCTGTGTAAAGCGTGTATGAATACCCTCCGATTTACTCCCACTGTGTTGTGTTCCTACGCCTAAACCTTGTGGTGATGTCGCTGAAGACCTGCTGGAAGCTGCTCCCGTTTCCAGCTTCGACGGTTCTGAATCTTTTGATTCCTGCTCACAGTTGTCGAACCAGTCACTACCGTAGGATATCTTGGTTTCGGTTGGCTCGTAGGAATTTTCTTCACTCGTGGATGTGGGAGTACGCTCCCTTAGATTGTAACGATGTAATTTATATAAAGATGCAGGTGGCTTGTCGAAATTATCTAAAACCGATCTGATTTCGTTCTCCTCCCTTCTGTTCACGTGTACGACTGGTCTATGGGTACGTTCTGTTCTGTCTTTCTTGGCCCTTGATTTGGCAGCGTACCACATCCCAATCTCTCGTCCCTTCAACCCCTCAGGTGGTCTTGCTCCCCCTCTTCCTCTACCCCCTCCTCCTCTTCCTCTACCCCCTCCTCCTCTATCTCTACCCCCTCCTCCTTCATGCCTATAACCTTGACCTTCTTCCCTGTCATAACCTCTGTGACCTCCAGTTTCATAGTCTCTTTGATTATTTTCTGAATAGTCTCCACCATTATATCTGTAGCCGCGACCTCGACCTCTGTGTCCCCTGTAACCTTGACCTCTATGTCCATAGCCACCATCATATCTTCCATAGTCTGACATGTCACAAACTGAAAAATAATGAAAAAAAAAAAACAATATTATTTCAGTAAAAAAAAGAGAGAGAGAGAATGGGGTTTAATGTCCACTCGACACAAACTAGGTCATATTGGGACTAACATGTGGTCTCATTTTATTTCAATAATTCGCTTGGGCGTAGGGGTCTTTAGCAGTGGGAGGAAACCTGAGGACCCAGAGGAAACCGACGAGGTTAGACAGGCAACCCTACTCCTTGTCACGTTCAGTAAAAAGCTTTTGCCTAAGTTAAAATAAAATGAGGTTTAATGTCCTTCTGACATGGGGGAACTATGCCAGGTGTAACTTTTTCAGCCAACATTGTGAGAGAACCTTGAATATCAAGGCTAGAAAGCCAGCATCTTACTCACTGAACCAATGTGCCCCCCCCCCCAACCTTTTGTCTTAAAGTGGTGAAAGCTCAAATTATCAATCATCATCTACAGGCTCTGGTATGCTACATGAAACAAGAATTGAAGATAGCCTTCTGCATCAAGCTTAGTTCCTTTTAGAATGGTTTTTCACAGACAAAGTTAAAAATTTATAATAATCCAACAAACTGTCACTAAATTCAAGCAGAATTTTGAATATGACAAAATTATTCTTTATATGGTACTTGCACCCCCCCATCCTGCACTACTGACAATGGAAAACCACTCCAGGAAAAAACCCAGAGGGACATTCTCAACTACTACCTGGAGCGAACCCAATACCTTCAGGATTGCGAGCCAGCATTACACTGAGTCACTGAGCTCCCTAGTCAAGTGAGTGTGAGAGTGGGATAGAGGGTCTGAGGTCAACAAGACCTAATCTAGGTAATTTCGTGACCTTTATAAGGTTCAATTTTATTTCAAAAATTCTCTTGTGCATAGGAGAGAACCGGAGAAAACCCACAAGGTTGGAGAGGTAATTTCGGACTAACATACATGGTTCAATTGTATTTCATTAATTCTCTTGCGCAGAGGGGCTTTTATTAGCAGTGGGAGAGAACCGGAGAAAATCCCTGAGCTGGACAGGTGACGTTACTCCTTGTCTGCATCATGTACAAGCAGGAAATCAAAACCATGTGACTTGACTCAATGACAGGTCTTTTGATCAAATGCGCACACGTTAACCATTCCACCAACCTCTAGCCTAAAATAGAAATGGGCATGCGACACAAACTAGGTCATTTCTGGAGTAGAAGGGCCTACCACATTATTTAAAATATTTGATTGCACCTGTATTCTAATTTCTATATTCTATCAATGCCATGGGTTTTTAGCGGTTGAAAACTGGACCAGGAGAATCCAACTTCTTGTTGGGAAAAGCTACGATCCACACTGGCACTCACTAGCTAATTTGACTCAATGACAGACCCTAACATCCAAAGCGCGACCACGGACCAACTGATTAACCTGCCACCATAATTAATGGCCATAAATTATCAACAAACCTTTTTTTGTCAGCTCAAGTTAAGCTGGTGAAGTTTGATTTGTGAAAAATAAAATATGGTAGGTCTTTTCATGGTAGGAAATTAATTCCTACTATTATGCACCCAACTGGACTAATGCAATACTAATGGATTGGAAGACGGGCATACGCATGACAGGGCGATACGAGGGAAATTATGCCCGTGCTGCAGCATTACTCCCTACTCTTATATCGAATTCCAACTATACACGGGACCTCAGTTTTACGTCCCATCCGAATGACTAGACAGCTGTCCTGGTCAGCCCCCCCCCCCCCGTTCTGCATCACTGACAAGAGGAAACAACGCCGGAAAATCGAGATAGATAATAAACGTTCTCGGCCATGCAGGGATCGAACACTATAAGCTACCTACTAATGTATTTGTTCAGCTACCTGGGGGGAAGACTTTTCTTCCAATGCACCGACTTCCACTTCTATAAAAACCTAATCGAAATGGAAACATTAATTATGATTAATTTTATTGTTCCATCCCTGTGTTGCAGACAATCGGAACATTTCACATGGAAGAAAAACCTCGACCACGAGTTGTTATTGATTTTTATCACACGAAATTTTATTGGCCAGCTATAAATAGCTTGTAATCAAATTTCTTGTAACAAACGATCTACGGTTTTACTAAATTTTATGACACGTTTGCTTGAACAGCATATTAAATAATTTAATTCGGCGTTATTTATTTGTGAAATCAGGTCTTGCACAGATTTGTCTAAAACTGCAAATATAAATAACCTCATGAAAAAAACAAAATAAAATAAAATAAAACCAATTACGAACAACCGTGACTTCGGTTTCCATCGACACCGTCGCATTTTGTCGGCCTTCACCTTCACCTTCAAGTTAGACATAATTGACTTGTGTATGTTGTTTTATTTACTTTTAAATTTTATATGAGATGACAAATATAATATTAAACTGTAGCCAATTCGCCAACCCTGCGAACTGTAGGCCTTTCGATACTGCTGTACCTAATACCATTATATTAGTTAGGGGCAGAGCTATCTGACAATTTAAATGACCGTGATCCGAAGTTTTTCAAGCCCCCTTTTTTTCGATTTGTCACGCGGGGTTGATGAGAAAGAAAAATGACTTGTCATTCGAATGGGACGATAAAATGAAAAACCCCTGTCTACAAATGGGCATGCACGTAAAAGAACCCCAGGTAGGAGTGGAGGAGTTGCATCATGAACAGGATGATCGAATTCCGAACTTTCATATTCATTCATTCATTTCAAATTCATGCATTATAATATATGTATGCAGCCATAATTTCAGGCCATAATTTAATAATGGTAACTAGGCCTAGTATCTGCTCAAACTTTCACAACCAGCTAGGTGGTAATTAACCCTCGGTTGTACCTGACAAGGAGTAAAGTCGCCTGTCAAACCAATGGTTTTCTCTGGGTCCTCTGCTGGTTTACTCCCACTGCTTTAAGACCGCTATGGCATGGGCAAGCGCATTATTGAACTACAATTAGATACCATATTTTAGTCCCGATATAACCTAGTTTGTGTCGAGTAGATGTAAACCCCATCTCTCTCTTTCTTAATTTCTACAACCAGAATCAGAAGAATTATTGAAACCAAACAAATATGGGTAGGCCTGCGTTCATCCCCCTTGTCAGGAAGGTGGGCCTAGTAAGGGAAAACATAGGCTAGTCGTTCGTATGGATGGTACGAAGAATTAAGATGCCTTATGTTGGCGTGCACGTAAAAGAATCCTTTGGTATTCAAAATAAGAAAAGGCTGGCTGTAAGTAGCCTATAATTATAATGCTTTTGTCCAAGCAAAATTCCCCTCATAGCACACCATGCCGGTCTTTCACTGGTACAGTCAGAGCGGAACAGAAAAAAAACCATATCATTTTGATTGTTTCAGTTTAAAAACTTGTGATCTGAAATTGAATATTTATGTATTACAGAATTGAAGAAAATGTTGATGGAGGAAAGCTGCAGTGTCTTAGACGAGTTCAAAACTCAACAGTTTGTGTTCCAGAACTTCGGATTGTCGTCCTCCATTCTCAACCATTTTTACGAATGTCGGGAGAAAGACCTGTACACAGACGTCAAAATTAAAGTGGAAGATCAAATTTTTTCCTGTCATAAAATCCTTCTCGATGCAGCGTGTCCCTTCTTTGCGTCGTATTTCTCGTTTTGTAAATATCAGAAAGACAAGGACGATATGGTCGTTTTAAACGAAGTGAGTGCCGCGGCTTTTGGTCAGTTATTGAATTACATATATACGTCAGAGCTGACTATAACCTCGGAAACGGTCGTGGATATTCTCCATTGTGCCGATTTTTTACATTTTAAGACGATTGTTAAAACTTGTAGTGGGTTTTTACTACAACACATGAATTACGAAAATTGTTACAAGATTCACGAAATCGCTAATCAACATCTGATGAAGCATCTAACTTTCCAAGCCTGGAATTACATCCTTAAAAACTTTGAAAATCTCGCACAAACCCCAGATTTCTGTAAAATTCCAGGAAATTTTTTAATCAAAATTTTATCCAGTGATTTTCTGAAAGTGTCCGAAGAAAAGGTGTTGTTAGCGGCCGTTGAGAAATGGATTTCCTACGATAATGAGAACCGTACAGTCTTTTTACCCGAGTTAATCAAGTCTATACGACTGGATAATCAGACGATAATGAACGTTTATCCAGACGTGAATCTAGATTCTAATTTTGAGAAGTTGGAAGAAAGTAGTCCGCGATTAAAACAAGTTCTAGTGGTGATTGGAAGAGATACCAACCAGTATAATCGTGATCACACGAGATACAATATACTCTGGTATGATCCAGACTACAAACGTTGGGAAACGTTAACCAGTTTTCCATTTGATCGTCGTTATCTTTTTGCGGCCTCCGTTGTCGATAATAAAATATTCCTAACTGGCGGTGTAGGCACTGATCTTCCTGCTGACGACCCTAACAGACTAGTCTACAATGAATGCTGGGAATATAATGTGAGATCGTCCAGTTGGAAGGAATCTAAACCAATGAAATTCTCTCGTTTTAATCATTCCTCGGCTGGTTTTCTCGGTTGTTTATATGTTGTGGGTGGGCGGGGCCCCCAGGGAAAATATTTTCATGCAGACGGCACCCGGTATGACCTTGAAACTGAGCAATGGACGTCTATCGCCTCGTTGCGTGGCGTACAAGGGGTAGCCAACTCTGCATTGGTGCCGCTTGACGGTCGATTGTTTCTCTTAGGGGGTATGTACAGCTTTAAAACCGCGAGACTAGAACTTGATATTAATACGTATAAGGAGGCTCAATATTACGATCCCGAGGATGGTTTATGGCATGAGTTACCCGCCCTTGTTAGACAAATAGATCAGAATAAACTACACATCAACAGTCTTGATTGTTTATCAGTTAATGGGTTTCTGGTTTGCGTAGACGACAATCAAGGGAAATATGTCCATACTTATAATCCTGTTACCAAGACAACATCCAAGTTAATACAGTGTCATGGTTACCACAGGTATTCGGGTTGTGCCGTGTTTGATAATAAACTGATTTTGATTGGTGGAATAGAGAATCGATTTCAACCACATGACATGGTGCATTATTTTGATTTTACGAACCCTTCACAAGGCTGGACGATGATGCCTCCACTTCCTGTAGCAATGTCAAATCTTGTTGCTGTAACTATTTTTAAATAGTAGTACGGCAGTAGTGTTATAGCTACGATATCTCTGATGGTTAAAGAAAGAGGGAGAGAAATGGGGTTTAACGTCCACTTAACACAACTAGGGACTTATAACTGATGGTCAAAATGCTTAGGCCTAATTGATTTTGATAAGATTTGGATAGTGTTACCGATATGGATGATGAGGACTCTACTTCCTGTGGCGAAGTCAGGTTTTTAATAGAAAAACCTGGTTGTTAAATTTTCCCAGTACAGTGACACTATGGCCTACTGTTATATCGAATTTCAACTGCCAAGGGATCTTTTACATGCACGTCAATGCGTACACAGGACCTTGGTTTTTCATCCCATCCGAATGACTTGACAGATTTCCTTGTCAGGCCCTCCATCCTGCATCATGCAGGGATCGAACACTGGACCTCCAGGCTAGCGAGCAAGCGTCTTACCCACTTGATCCCCTCTTGGATTTGAGTAATATTCTCTCCAACAAATAAATTATTAACTGTTTAAAAGGTGTGTGCTAGACTGCCTGACAGCTGGAGTTATGTGTGTCATTGTTAATAGTTGTGGCCCCCCTATGAAATGAAATGGTGTTTAACGTTCTACCGTTCTGCTCTGTTTGGACTAATGAAGATGGGCATGTGCCACACAGTGTGCTATCTAATCTATGAGAGAAATTTTCCCCAGGCAGCGGCACCATGTCCTACATCGAGATCCAACTACCATGGAATTTTTACATGCATACCATGGCATTGAATAGTTCATTACTTGGGGCCTTGTTTTTTTCGTCCTATCCCAACGGCTCGGCAGCCGTTTCTAATAGACCCTCCTGCACCACTGACAAAAAAAAAAACAATGTCGGAATATCCGGATGAACTTTCTCGGCCAATGCAAGGTTCAAACATGTGACCTCCAGACTAGCGAGCCAGCGTCCTACTAACTTAGCCACTGTGGCTCCATCCCTTTATATACAATCCACCAATACAGAGAGCCGTTTAAACAGAAGAATGCTAGAACATAAACGGTCTTGCACATATGAGGTCATATATAGATTCTGCTTTAGGGTAAGGGTTAGTGCTAGCCCTGTTTTCATCCCAAGTATTTAACGAAATATGCAGGTGCTACTGCTAACCCTAACCCACATTGCAGGACTGTCTCCGATCTAGTGTAGGAAATGGTAATTTCACTTTATATTACTGTACTCTTATTATTGGTATACACAATCATGTTACAAGTGGTATACACATCTTACAAGTGGTATACACATGTTACTACTAACAGTTACAAAAGTTCAAGTTACATACCGGTAACCAAGTTTTTAACCTGATGGCATTGGTTATTCAATTGTTATAATCTATATTTTAATTACCAAGAACATGTTATTTTCTAGTTGTTTTCAAGTTGTTATAATCTATCTTTTATTTATTATGAAGAACATGTTATTTTCTAGATGTTTTCAAATATTTATAATGTATTAAAGAATATATTTAAACTACCAAAGAACCTGGTTGTTGTTTTTTTGATAGATGTTTATTGCTGTTGTCTGAGGTGTTGCTTTCAAACTGATGTGAGCTGACAAGCCACTGTATATATGAGGATAATATCTTGGATTCAAAACCGACGGGGCTGAATCTTGCATTTATTGCTGTTGTCTGAGGTGTTGCTTTCAAACCGACGTGAGATGACGAGCCACTGTACTAATGAGGATAATATCTTGCATTCAAACCGACGGGGGCTGAATCTTTGGATTCAAAATGTTGGCCACCAGGACACTTGTGTACACAATCACAATATCCTGCTTACAAACCGTGGGCTCACAAGACACTACTCGCAATGGGAATATCTTGGATTTCATCGCAAGCCCCCCATCCCCCAACTTGTCGAGTAGTTTATGACCCCCCAAAAAATAAAACGGAGACAATTTAAATATTCTTTTAACTATAACAAAATATTTACAATCATCATACTCATAATATATAATATGAACATGATTATTTCACTCATCACAAAAAACAGACTTAAATCAGCCACCACAAAGGCATAACGTATTTGGATTTTACGATTGCAGTATTTTGGTCCACCTTATCCAGAGCTGATCATATCAGTTTTAAATGATGAGGGTTATTCCATTGAAAACTACATTGGGGTGGTGCAGCACTTTCCAAAATACAAGTTTTAGAAGAAAATATACCCAACTGCAAGAGGGTTTCGAATTAATTTACAAAGCTTCTTGACGAGGCTTTGTCTGCAAAAACTAGCGATCCAAATCCCACATCGTTGCAGATTGACTATCTCTCTCTGGCTTGCCTCAATCATTTTAACTTATTCCAAAGATTTTTATTATTAGAAATTATTAGTCGTTCTCCTTCCAAATCGATGAGTGAACAGAAATGTTTTTATAATTTAGAGAAGACAGCTTCTTTCTTTTCCATTCCGGCCGTAACTGCCTTCAATATATCCTCACTCTGAAGCATGCTCTGGTTCCATGTTGCCTGAAAGACAAATTATTGGATAGATGTTTACACAGTCAGAGGCATAAACAGACAGAGCTAAATCTGTTTATAAACTTGTAACGGTAAATCTCTTTGCTCTTTGAGGTATATTCTATGCCAGGAATAACCTGCTGTCTGAATATATAGAGAGGGGAATTTGGGGTAATCTTCTAAAAGTTTTTCTTTAAACCTGTATCAGGTTATTCTTCCATAAGAAAACATGATATAAGGTTTTTCTTACGGAAATTCTGGGATATTCTCATTTTACGTACATCTAAACATAGACGGTTTATAAGCAAGATAAAGTCCTTGACTCCGGTTATGTCGAGGAAGAAAGAATTCAGAAATAAACCTATTTTTCTTTTTCTCAGGTTATTTTCTTCATTCTTTCTTTCCCTAGGACTGCCGAATGGTTAGCACATGCACATTGTATCATTAGGTCTGTCATTGTGTCAACTGGCGCGGTTTTGATTTCCCGGTTGTATGTGACAGTAAGTAGGGTCACATGTCCAATCTAATGGGTTTTTCTCCTGCACGGCTAAAGACGCCTACGCCCAAGCGAATTATTGAAAAAAAATTAAACCATATGTTAGTCCCGAAATGACCTAGTTTGTGTGAGTGGACTTAAGCTCCATTTCTCCCTTTCTCTTTCTTGTTTAGCTTGACTTTTTGGACAGAACCGCAGCAGATATGGTATTGTTTTTTTTGGTCTGAACCGCAATAATTACAGTATGGTTTTGACCAGAACCGCACCAAGTCCAGTATTGTTAATCACATCTAGAACAGCACCAAGTATGGTTAATACAGCCAGAACAGCTATGTTACATTTGCGAAATTTCTAATTAGTAAAAGACATAACTACCTAAAGGCTGATGTTTGCACAAATTTTTAATATATGAGATAGGCAGAAGGACGAACATAGTTTTCAATATATGAGATACGCTCCTCTGTAAATAAACGTAGAACGGACGGACATACCTGCGATCAATATTATAATTAAACTTACCACATGATCGAGACCTTCAGGTACACTGTGATCTCGGGAATAAACCAAACTTATTTTACTACCCTGTACAGCTATCGGACTTTTAGTTGCTATTAAACTCGCTGTATCTAACGCTCCTTCCACCATCGACTCTCTCGTGTCAAAGATACGACTGAAAAATAAAATGGTTAAAATGATAAATGTGCAGGCTAATTGCTTTGTTTTGTTTTTTTAACGGGCCCAGAGGCGTACCCAAGAAATCCTGTTGGGGTGGGGGTCCCCCGAGAAATTTTTTTGAAAATATCGGGGTGTCAGTGGTGATTTGTGGCGCATATCTATTTTTTATACTATTATTTAAGGGGGCCCCCCTCCTGGATCCGCCTTTGAACGGGCCCTTTGTAGATAAGCAGTCAGAGCAGCATGTTCCTAAAGCAACGACTGAGAGGTTTACAACATTGGACGAACCTTGAACTTTCGAGCTCGATTATCACAGGTATACATTTTTTTAGCTTGAAAGCATGATACTTGGTATTGGCGACGACCAAGGAATCTGATAGGCTCACGAGCTGGGCTTATACCCAATCAAACTTAGTGCCGAAATATGCTGAGTGTTACATGCTAGATTTAACAACAACAATTAAACACATGCAGACGCCAACCCTAACCTCAAATATAATATTAAATATCCATTATGCAAGAGCTAAATCTGCCTATTTGTGACAAAGTAATACATACATAGAACTTTTCTAGATTTGACATTATATTATATTGGACGTTTTCAACTATAAACAACTTCTGCTAATGTGCTCAATATGTTATTTACGGGCAACATACTAATGACCTCTGCTAGTTTTGACAAAACGCACGATCTCATTAAATATCTTATTTATCCATATGTTATTTATAATCTACACATGTTCTATGTGTTGAACACTCAGCAGAACTTCTCGAATTAAAAGGAAAGACGAGGTGTAGTTATAATCTCAATTCCAAATAAGTTAATCTGTCATGTATCATTATTTTCAATTACTGTATGCTTTATAAAGCCAGAATTAACTGACAGTAAGTCAGACTTGAATAGAGCTCCTTCCGATCTATGTCTATTCTATGTTCTCAATAAAGATCTACCAACTACGCTGATCGTCTCTTATCTGTAGTGTTACATATTTCAGGATTTCCTTTTCGCCGTAAATGTTATATAAACTATTAATTAGACATTTATTAACGTTACAAGACAATAATCAACTCTCAATGCCATCAAATATCTTCGATATTAAGTAGATAAGATTAGAACGGTTCCACCATATTTTGATTTAATCCTAAAATGATGAAGTGAAACTAAGCCTTGAACAACCAGTACGGTGGTTTCAATTAATGCACACATCTTGTCAAACCTTCAAATGCTTATTATATCTTCGCTTGCAATAGAGCAAGTTAAACAAAATTTTCAATAAATTTATGTGGCGTTATCTATTTTCGAACTCATATAGCAAGAACGTCCAGCTCTTTATCTAAATCTTACATAATGCCTCTTCGATAATTAATACAAATAATGTCAGACTATTTCAAAAATTTTTATTGCTGTGATTTTGAATTACTCTAACCTGATTAATCCAATCTCTTTTGCCTCGCCAGCGAAGAATTTTCTCGCTGTATAAGTTAGTTCTCGAGTTAGACTATCATTTCCAGTTATCTTTGGTAATCTTTGTAATGTTCCAACATCAGCGGCCAGGCCGATATCAACTTCCTGTAAAATAATAAATTAAACAAATTAAAATGAAATGGGGTTTAACGTCCAACTGTTCTGCTCCTACTGGGCTAATGAAGACACTATGGCCTACTTTTATATCGAATTCCAACAGCCAAGGGATTATCTATGTCCTCAGTTTTCCGTGCCATCCGAACAACTAGACAGTTGTCCTTGTCAGGCCCTCTGTTCTCCTGGCTTGCGAGCCCGCGCCTTACCCACTGTTGCTCGCAGAATATCTGTATATTTGACCCGCAACAGTATAATGATTCAGAGAAATAGGGCTTAACTTCTACTCAACACAAAGTGGGTCACTTGCACATAGAGGTCACGAGAGAGAGCGAAATGGGGTTTAACATCCACTCAACTCAAATAGTAATTCTGGGACTAGTGTATGTGGTTCAATTTTATTTCAATAATTCGCTCACGTAGGGGCTTGAGCAGTGGGAGGAAACCGGAGGACCCGGAGAAAACCCATGAGGTTGGACATGCAACTCTACTCCTTGTCACGTACATCCAGGAATTCGAAACCATGCCAGTTGACTTAATGACAGGCTTTATGATACAGAACACACATGCTAACCATTTGTCCATCCAAATCCGCCCCCTCTCCCAATGCACAAAAATCCTAGAAATAAACATAGTATATAACGAGAGGTTTGAACGTTACCTTGATCTGAAACCAAGCATCAGACGTACAATATCTGATATCACAAGCTGTTATCATATCAATACCACCTCCAACACACGCATTATGTATAGCAACAATCACTGGTTTACTACACTGGAATATATTACAAACAACAATCACTGCAAAATATAACGATCACTGGAAAATATAACAATCACTGGAAAATATAACAATCACTGGAAAATATAACAACAATTACTGGAAAATATAACAACAATTACTGTAAAATATAACAACAATTACTGTAAAATATAACAAAATATAACAGAGGCGGATCCCAGGGGGGGGGGGGGATGATTTTTTACTGCTGAAAGTGCCTTTTCTCAGACACAAATACGTCCCAAAATATCAATCGAACAGCTCTTGGAATGGCTGCAGATGCAAGGAAATGACAGATAATTTTTTGGGCGTGCCACGTCACTGCAGTCAGTGCCCTCATTTTGTGGCGCCCCCCCTTTTTAAAATTCCTAGATCCACCCCTCTATGACAACAATTGGATAGTTTTTGTGGCAGCATGAGTTCTTTGTTACAGGTTTATTTTATATGACTCTTTTTGCAGTAAAATGAAATAAAATGGGGTTTAAGACTTAAGTTTAATGTCTTACTGTTCTGCTCTGGCTGGGCTAATGAAGACAGGCATACAGTGTGCTATGAGAAAAATTTTGCCCAGACTCTTGTATCGAATTCCACCTGCAAGGGGATCTTTTATGTGCATGCCAATGGTTACATGGGTTCTCGTTTTTTGGTCCCATGTGCAGTCCTGGAAATATCGGTCTTAGATGTACCTGACAAAATGTCAGGCACTAATGAAATAGTACCTGACATTTTCAACTTAGTGCCGGACATGTATTAATAATATCAACAAAAAAGACAAATCAGTGTCGGACAAAACAACAGGCACCAGAGGTTTTGTGCCTGACAAAGCCTAAATCTGTGTCTGACATTGTCAGTGACAGGTGCCTTATTTCCAGACTTGCCCATGTGAATGACAAGACAGCTTTCTTTATCAGGCTCTCCATCCTGCACAACTACTGACAAGGGGAAACCACGCCGGAAAATCCCAATGAACATTCTTGGCCAATACCGGTAGCCACCCACAACTGACGAAAGACCTAGATAAAGTTGAGGACTGTTTCAGCCATGATCTCACCTTTTCAATGACTGTAAATGTATCTTGGTAGGCTCGAATCAGTTTTCTAAAAACAAAAGCTTTACGACTGACATCTGTATCTGACTGCATAATCTGTATTCCATCAAAATCCATCAAATCCAATCCTGAAATATGCAATAAAGACAACGGATGTTTGTATTAAACATAAGTCATCACTTTTACAAGGGGAAACCATAGCAAACAGGTGGGGGGGGGGGGGGTGGGGGGTGGATGGCCAAATGGTTAGCCCATGCATGTTGAATCATAACGTCTGTCATAGAGTCAACTGGCATGGTGTTGATTCCCTGGTTGTACGAGACACAAGGAGTAAGGTCGCCTGTCCAACCTCATGGGTTTTCCCTGGGTCCTTCAACTTCCTCCCACTGCTAATGACCCTTATGCGCAAGCGAATTATTGAAAAAAAATTAAACCATATGTTAATCCCAAAATGACCTAGTTTCTTTTGATTGGATGTTAAACCCCCATTTCTCTCTCTCTCTCTCTCTCTCTCTCAGCCAACACTTGGATCAAACCCATCATTTTCTAGCAAGCGCTTTATGCACTGAGCCACTTTGGCTGGGTTTTACAACGCAAGGCCAAGACCGTACAATTATATCCTGCAAGTAGGGGATCTAAACCATACCAAGTGACACAATGACAGACCTTATGATCTAAAGTGAATGCCTTAGATCATTTGGCCACCCAACCTACCTGTAAGGAATGCAGAAAAGAGGTTTATTGGAAATTTAAGTTTGAGCCAAAAGAAATTCCCATGAAATAAGTAATATGAAATATATCTAAACTTGAGACACCCCATGACAGCCTTATAAACAATACCCCATCACATACATTCAATCACACAGCTCACCACGTTACACCCCTGCTATATACAATCACACTACATTACACCCCTGCTACATACAACCTCACAGCACCCACATTACACCCCTGCTATATACAATCCTGCAGTACCTCTGCTACATTAGCAATCATAACATCCTAGACTTACGGGGAAGTAGATCTCACCTGCTGTAAAGAGTTTTCCTGCTCCTGTAACAACGACAGCCCTACAATCACTATCTTCTGATATCTGGTTAAAACAGCCGACCATTTCACTTTAAAATATAAAAAAAAGGATTCTAATTGTCTTATATAATAATATCCAATATCTTTATGAATATATACCTTTTATTTACATGAGTATACTGAGACATAAAGAAGCTGGGGTAATGAAGACAGGCATATACAATGTACTATGAGGGAAATGTTGCCTAGGCAGAAAGTGGCACTACGGCTTATTCGAATTCTAACTGTCAAGGGATCTATTCTGTGCATGCCAATGTGTACACAGGACCTCAGTTTTTCATCCCATCTGAATGACTAGACAGCTGTCCTTGTCCCCTATGTCCTGCATTACTGACATGGCGAGCCACTTAGCCACCATGACCACCATTCTGTCCAGAAAGCCAGGAATAGTGTCTGAATTGACCTTGCTAATTGCACCATATTTTCTCTGTTACAATAAGAAGGAACTGGCTAAAACTACTGTTAATAATGAAATTTTAAATCTAACCGCCAGAAAGCCTTGTTCATGGCATTCCTCTTCTCTGGTCTGTTTATCTCGACTTGGAGGACATTTTCTCTCGGTTTCGTTACTTTTAATGTTTCAAAATTATAGGTGGATGAACTACACAATCTTTTGGTAATATTGGACATTATGATTGGAGATGACAACCCTGAAATAAAACATGTCTTTTCAATATACAAATATTGTTAATTGGGATGGGAGGAATGGGATGGAATATAATGGGATGGATGGAATGAATATGATGGGATGGAATGAATATGATGGGATGGAATGAAAGGAATGGGATGGAATGTAAGGAATATGGTGGAATGGAAGGAATATGGTGGGATGGAATGTAAGGAATATGGTGGAATGTAAGGAATATGGTGGGATGGAATGTAAGGAATATGGTGGGATGGAATGTAAGGAATATGGTGGAATGTAAGGAATATGGTGGGATGGAATGTAAGGAATATGGTGGAATGTAAGGAATATGGTGGAATGTAAGGAATATGATGGAATGTAAGGAATATGGTGGAATGTAAGGAATATGGTGGGATGGAATGTAAGGAATATGGTGGAATGTAAGGAATATGGTGGGATGGAATGTAAGGAATATGGTGGAATGTAAGGAATATGGTGGAATGGAAGGAATATGGTGGGATGGAATGGAATATGGTGGGATGGAATGGAATATGGTGGGATGGAATGGAAGGAATATGGTGGAATGCAAGGAATATGACGGGATGGAATAGTAGGAATGGGTGAATGGAATGGAATATGATTGGATAGGCAGGAATGGAAGGAATGGGGTTGAAAGGGATTGGATGGAATGGAATAGGGTGGAATATGATGGGATTGAAGGGAAGTAATGTAATGAATGGAATGGATGGGATGGAATATGATGGGATGGAATGGAAGGAATATGATGGGATGGAATATGCTGCGATGGAATATGATGGGATGGAATATGATGGGATGGAATGGAAGTAATGGAAGGCATATGATGGAATGAACTGAATGGAATGCAATATGATGGGATAGGTAGGAATGGAATGAATGGAATGGAAGGAATGGGATAGATGGAGGGCAGGAATGGAATGAATGGATTGGAAGGAGGGGATCGAAGGAGAGAATGGAAGAAGGGTATAGGCAGGAATGAAAGGAATGGGATGGAAGGAGGGGATAGGCAGGAATGGAAGGAGGGTATAGGCAGGAATGGAAGGAGGGGTGGAAGGAGGGTATAGACAGGAATGGGAGGAATGGGGTGGAAGGTATGGGATGGAAGGAGGGTAGGAATGAAAGGAATGGGGTGGAAGGAGGGGATAGGCAGGAATGGAAGGAGAGGATAGGCAGGAATGAAAGGAATGGGATGGAAGGAGGGGATAGGCAAGAATGGAAGGAGAGGATAGGCAGGAATGGAAGGAATGGGGTGGAAGGAGGGGATAGGCAGGAATGGAAGGAGAGGATAGGCAGGAATGAAAGGAATGGGATGGAAGGAGGGGATAGGCAAGAATGGAAGGAATGGGATGGAAGGAGGGGATAGGCAGGAATGGAAGGAGGGGATGGAAGGAGGGTATAGGAAGGAATGAAAGGAATGGGGTGGAAGGAGGGGATAGGAAGGAATGGAAGGAGGGGATGGAAGGAGGGTATAGGAAGGAATGGAAGGAGGGGATGGAAGGAGGGTATAGGAAGGAATGGAAGGAGGGGATGGAAGGAGGGTATAGGCAGGAATGGAAGGAGGGGATGGAAGGAGGGTATAGGCAGGAATGAAAGGAATGGGGTGGAAGGAGGGTATAGGCAGGAATGACAGGAATGGGGTGGAAGGAGGGGATAGGCAGGAATGGAAGGAGGGGATGGAAGGAGGGTATAGGAAGGAATGAAAGGAATGGGGTGGAAGGAGGGGATGGAAGGAGGGTATAGGCAGGAATGGAAGGAGGGGATGGAAGGAGGGTATAGGCAGGAATGAAAGGAATGGGGTGGAAGGAGGGTATAGGCAGGAATGACAGGAATGGGGTGGAAGGAGGGGATAGGCAGGAATGGAAGGAGGGGATGGAAGGAGGGTATAGGAAGGAATGAAAGGAATGGGGTGGAAGGAGGGGATGGAAGGAGGGTATAGGCAGGAATGGAAGGAGGGGATGGAAGGAGGGTATAGGCAGGAATGAAAGGAATGGGGTGGAAGGAGGGTATAGGCAGGAATGACAGGAATGGGGTGGAAGGAGGGGATAGGCAGGAATGGAAGGAGGGGATGGAAGGAGGGTATAGGCAGGAATGAAAGGAATGGGGTGGAAGGAGGGTATAGGCAGGAATGACAGGAATGGGGTGGAAGGAGGGGATAGGCAGGAATGAAAGGAATGGGATGGAAGGAAACAAATGGAATGAATGGGATTCAAGGTCCTCATTAATCATCAACTCAATATGGTAGGCTACTTCAGCTATTTTAAGACCAACATAATAATATTGTAATTTCTATTGGTTATGTGTCTAATGAAAAGTGGGAGAATTTTGTCCAGACAGCAGCATTTCTCCTAATTCCAATGTACGACCTACTCAGGTGAACCTCAGTTACTTTTATGCCATCCAAATGACTAGACAAACTTATTCCTTGTCATCCTTAGAGATTGGCATCCTTGACGAGTGGTTTCCTTGTGAATTTTTTAAATAAATACACCATATTTTGAGTTGGAACACTCAGACAAATGTATAAACTATAAAAGGCCTACAACTAGTGCTGGCATAAAAAATCGATATAGCCGATAATCGTCGGCAACTTATGGAAAATATCGATATCGATATTCAATTTCGTGATATCGATACATGTATGTATACAAAATAAAGAGGTTTCAATAAAATAAAATTAACGGCATGTTTGTAATCAAATTCAGCGTTATAGATCATTCAAAACACGCTAAATCTAAAAACACGCACACCTTTCAGTCCAACTACCGCGTCGGTAATTTTCGATGTCGCTTACAACAATGACAAAGAGTAATTTATTAAATTAGAGTTATTTCCCTTGACTGGTTTTTGCCGGGAAAATTGTTGTTGTCCGTTACGTTAAGCTAGGCTTTTTTCGACAAAAACACAACAAATACCTGCCGATAAATTATTACTATTAATTTTAGTTACAGTATAACAGTAATAGTCTTACACGTAAGATGTCTCAAGAGAATCAGGCAATATTTGATTTTCCAGGGGCCAAAAGTAGTGTTTGGTCGCATTTTGGATTTTACAAGAAAAAAACAACCGATGGTGCCGATGGCGTCACTAATGAGTTAGACAAAACATACGCGATCTGCAAGCAATGTCATTCAAAGGTTAAATATATTGGTAACACAACCAACTTACAATCGCATATTTCAAAACACCATTTCACATATCCCTACAAGAGTCAAACACAACCAAAACTTGTAGATTTTATGAAAAAACTGCCCAACAACAGCCCCAAGGCCATGGCATTAACTAAAGCCGTGGCTGTCCATCTGTTCAGCGATATGAGACCCATTTCAACGGTAGAATCAATATCATTCAGAGAAATCCTTCGAGAGGCTGAACCCAAATACACACTGCCATCAAGAACATCTTTCAGAGAATCCATTCTGCCAAAGATGTACGATGACACGCGAGCCAAGGTAAAACACGAAATCAACAAAGCCATGCATGTATCCGTAACAACAGATTGTTGGACCTCCAATGTAACCCAGTCATACATGACAGTTACCGCTCATTTAATGTGTAACTGGCAGCTTCAAAATTTTGTTCTTCAAACTCGAGAATTGCCAGGCTCACACACCTCTGATAACCTGCATGATGCTCTGGTGGAGTCATTTAATGAATGGGACATAAATCCAATCTGTATTGTTTCGGACAATGCCTCAAATATAGTAAAGGCCGTGGCTAAATTTGATCAAATGTCCACTCATCTTCCATGTTTTGCCCATACACTCAACCTGGCCGTTAAATCCGGAATATCAGCAACCAGACAGCTAACGGTGCTCCTGACAAGATGTCGACAACTTGTCGGTTTCTTTAAAAAAAGCGCACTCGCAACAAACATGTTGCACACCAAGCAAAACAGAATGGGTTATCCCGAACACCAACTAATCCAGGACGTTGAAACTAGGTGGAACAGCACCTATGACATGTTAGAAAGGGTGTTAGAACCAACAGTCCCTATCCATGCCACATTTACGGATCCTTCAATCAAAAAAGACGCGAGGTCCATTTTGTTAGAAACCAGCGAACAACGCCTAGCAGAAGACGTGCTTGCTATCCTCAAACATATGAAGGCAGCAACACAAATCGTCTGTCACGATTCTATCCCGAGTATATCGATGATTCTTCCAATTATATATAAACTTACTTGTCATTTAAAAATTGAAGAGAATGATAGTACGTGCATACAAGATATCAAAAGGGCGATTCAGGAAAATTTAAATAGGCGCTACCAGAATGCGGATATACGCAAGATTCTAGCTACTTCGTCGATTTTAGACCCTCGATATAACCACATGAAGTACTTGGATGAGAGGGAGTACAATGCGGCTGTTGAGGATTTGGTGTTAGGAGTTATGGATGTTTATGACACTGCACAGACGGAGGATAAAACTGAAGGCGGTCCCGATAATGTATGTTCTCCAATCAAGAAATCAAAAACGTCGTCGTCAGCGATTGATGCTTTTTTTTCGGGATTTAATGACGATGCCAATGAGAACCTAGATTTATCAATTAAATCAGCACGAGATATTGCTACGGAAGAAATAAGAAAATTTACATCCGAGCCAAAAATCACCGGGGACCTATCATCGTTAGATTGGTGGAAACAAATGCATAATATTTATCCAAATCTGGCTGTTTTGGCACACAAATACCTGTGTATTCCGGCAACTTCTGTTCCTAGCGAACGCGTGTTCAGCACTGCGGGTTTCATTGTGAACAAACACAGAAACTCCCTTCTTCCTCAGAATGTGGATAAAATGATTTTCCTCAACAAAAACTACAATATTGTAAAGGATTGTTGACTTTCAAACTTTCGAGGCTATACGTGTTTTTGTTTTGTATTTTTAGATTATATTTTGATGCTAAAAATGTAATAGCCTTTTCATAAAACCAGAAGATTTAGAGTACGGTCCTAATTTAAAATCAAAAGTTCATATTATTGGCTGAATGAGTTCAGATATGTTTTGTGTATAAATATATATTCACAACGTTGATTACTTTATTATTAAAGACTATATCTTCAACCCACAGTTTTTTTTACTTACTCTTTTGATGGCCGTTATCATCGCTTTCATGAAATTGATATCGCAAACAATAACTAGATGTGTCAAATCACCATTTGCGGCAGTTAAGATCATAAGATGGCCGGGGGCTGGTTTAGTGGGAAGTTCATCCCTTTATTTATTCAAAAAAAAAACGTAGCATTTAGTGATGGATATGAGAGAAAATACGAACTCTTTTCTGGATTGGTAGATGTCTTCTTTGGAGAATAGTGTTTAGATGCCGGACCCCACTCATCGACGCGAGGAAGAGTTCGTTTTATACTAGCCATCTATTAAGTTTGTTCAGGGGGAACAACTCCATTTAAATAAGTTTGTTCATTGTTATAAGCGACCAGAGAAAATCGTCAACAATGACGCGTGAATGATTGATGGCGAGCGCGAAGCTGCGATACTATTTAGTATTTTATTACTAACACCATTGCAGCATCAGAAAAGCTTTGAATTAAACATTAGCTAAGAAACATAGTCTGTTTATTTATAACACATTTAAATATCAGGTACATTATTAGCAAGCAAACAATCATAGTATAGTGTACGTAGGCCTAAAAAATAGTTTTTCTTTCAACTTCAAATTTTCCGATGGCGATATATCGATATCGATATCCCCCAAATGGTTGCCGATATCGATATGTAAAATCGGTATCGATTGCCAGCACTACCTACAACAGTTAATTGTTTGAAGAAAAATTAAGAAAGTGAAGAGACACATTAATAAAAAATATTACATAGGACTTTTACTAGAAAATACAATGGAATGGACTTTGCCCTGGGAAAAAAACTACATGGTTCAGGCTCAGTAGGCCTACAATCAATTATATACTATATATATTCATACCAAATGAACTTTGGACTTTGCCCTTCAGTAGTTGGCTTACAGTTACCTACGGTCAGTTCATAATTCTGATCCACAAAATACCGAATGGCGATCGTTTTTTATACAATTGCTTATTCATGAAATTGAAATTCAATCAAGAACTCTGAACTGAACTGAAGTCTTAGTTAGAATTAGATTTTGAATTAAAATAATAAATACCGGTATTGAATTGTCGTATTTATTTGAGTGGACTGAATTCTCAAAAATCATTTTTTTCAGCCAGAGTAAGATACTAATAATGAATTGCAATATAAATAAAATATCAATTAATTAATTACCCTTCAAAGCTGCACGCAAAGATGTGTTCATGATAGATTCTATTCAAGTAATAAAACCAATGATCTAACTTGGTTGAAACACTACTTTCACTTCAAAACTTAGAGTTATCCCCCCGTTACAGCCTCAAGCCAAGAATAAGAATGTGTTATTGAATTTTATTGGCTGTTAGCAGTATCTAGGGGCGTGTTTCCCCGAGTTCACAAAGCATTCTCAGACCTAAGTTGAGAATTAGCTCAACTTTCAATCACTGTTTATGTGAAATATCTTTGATGCAGACACACAAAACTTTGCACATATTATCTAATTGATGTATTTGATACATTAAAACAACAAAAGTTTATAAAGGGCTTTAATTACTTAGAATAAGGTGAACAAATTTGAGTAAATTCTCAACTTGTTTTGTGAACTCGGGTCCCGACTTTGGAAACAAGATAACAACATCCCGCTGCTAACCCAGACCCACCCAAAGTGGAATCGTTGATATCGTTTGTTCTGACCGATGTCCCTCGCGGTCCCCCTACCTAATAAATTTAAAACTCATCGAAAAAAAGTCACTTTGTTATTTGTTTGATTCACGTTTTTCGGGAAATAGGTTTCATTCGTTATTTTTTTCTCATGTTATGTTCTCGAAGCAATTGCCCGAGAAATGGGAAATCCCATCCTCCTCGCAGTGTTCCGTTTGATTAGAGCTAATCTGACTACTCCCTGCTGGACTGAGTGGGTATTATTGTCACTAATTATGACTGGCCAGTGGTCCTATTACTGACCAATCACTGAATTCGTTACAAAGGTATTACCTTTAAAACAAGACGTTTAATTAGGACAACTGTGTTTACGTAACGTTACGTCATGGCTGCATGGTTTTTTATGCTATATTAACCAGCGCATAGCAGGATATTGCAGCAAAACTAATTGCGTGACAAACGAGGCTATCGGTATTGACGTAAAGTAAACACTACGGTATGATAACGAACAGACTTTTAACGTTTTTAATAACTTAAATCTTGTCCAAAATATTAAGGAAGACCCAAGATTAAACGACGGAATGTCATGTTACTGTACGTAAGTAGCAGATTTGATTGAACGAGAAGAATAGACACATTTACTTAAATGTCAAGAATCCGAAGCGAATCCAGCAATGGCCAGAGAGGGATTTCTCGGGCCGTTGCTTCAGGAATATGGGGAAATCCTCGCTATAATCAGTCACTGCAATGACTGCATACCTTTACTCTAGCAGCATCTCTCTACACCGAACACAATTTGGCGAGCTATTCGGCTAGCGAGCTATTCGATCAATCCAGCTGGCAACCTATTCGTTGGCAACCTATTCAGAATAAATTCAAAAAACGCCCAAACTCATCTATTTTTATCAACCAATAAAACCCATCGTAACTTCTATCAAACGAAAGTAGAATATATTATTATTTTAAAAGGAAAGAACGTTAATATTCCGAGTCAAAATTCGGGTCATCGTACAAAATTCTGAGCATCCAGCTATATATATTCTGAAAGGTAATTGAATCACCTTTCTGCATAGTATTAGTAAAAGTTGGCACAATCATATTAAAGGGGTGCGCTCTCATCCTAAACTACGCCGACTTTTCAATATTTTAAATATAAAGATAGGCCGGTAATGTTTTCGAAGTCGAAATTCGGACCATCGTACAAAATTCAGAGAACCCAGTTATATATATTCTGAAAGGTAATTGAATAGGCTTTCCAAATATTATTAGTAAAAGTTGGCAAAATCATATTAAAGGGGTGCGCACTCTTCCTAAACATAGCCAATTGTAACTAACGACAGGCCGGTAATTTTTCCAAAGTCCAAATAAGGCCCATCGTACAAAATTCTGAGCATCTAGCTATAAATATTCTGAAAGGTAATTGAATAAGCTTTCCAAATCTTATAAGTAAAAGTTGGCACAATCATATTAAAGGGGTGCGCGCTTATCCGAAACATGGCCAATTTTTCAATATTCGAAATGTAAAGAACGGTAATGTCCGGAGTCAAAATTCGGACCATCGTACAAAATTCAGAGCATCCGGCTATATATATTCTAAAAGGTGATAAGATAAGCTTTCCAAATATTATTAGTAAAAGTTGGCACAATCATATTAAAGGGGTGCGCACTTATCCTAAACATAGCCAATTTTTCAATATTCTAAATGTAAAGAACGGTAATGTTCCGAATCAAAATTCGGACCATCGTACAAAATTCAGAGCACCTGGCTGTATATATTCGAAAAGGTGATTCAAAAAGCTTTCCAAATTTCATTAATAAAAGTTGGCACAATCATATTAAAGGGGTACGCTCTCATCCTAAACATAGCCAATTTTTCAATATTCCAAAGGTAAAGAACGGTAATGTCCCGAGTCAAAATTCGGACCATCGTACAAAATTCAGAACATCCGGCTATATATATTCTAAAAGGTGATAAGATAAGCTTTCCAAATATTATTAGTAAAAGTTGGCACAATCATATTAAAGGGGTGCGCGCTCATCCTAAACATAGCCAATTTTTCAATATTCTAAATATAAAGATAAACCTGTACTTTTTTCAAAGTCAAAATACGGACCATCGTACAAAATTCAGAGCATCCGGCTATATATATTCTAAAAGATGGTAAGATAAGCTTTCCAAATATTATTAGTACAAGTTGGCACAATCATATTAAAGGGGTGCGCTCTCATCCTAAAGATAGCCAATTTTTCAATATTCTAAAGGTAAAGAACGGTAATGTCCGGAGTCAAAATTCGGACCATCGTACAAAATTCAGAGCATCCGGCTATAAATATTCTAAAAGGTAATACGAAAAGCTTTCCAAATATTTTTAGTAAAAGTTGGCACAATTATATTAAAGGGGTGCGCTCTCATCCTAAACATTGCCAATTTTTCATTATTCTAAAGGTTAAGAACGGTAATGTCCGGAGTCAAAATTCGGACCATCGTACAAAATTCAGAGCATCCGGCTATATATATTCTAAAAGGTGGTAAGATAAGCTTTCCAAATATTATTAGTAAAAGTTGGCACAATCATATTAAAGGGGTGCGCTCTCATCCTAAACATAGCCAATTTTTTCAAAATTCGAAATGTAAAGAACGGTAATGTCCGGAGTCAAAATTCGGACCATCGTACAAAATTCAGAGCATCCGGCTATATATATTCTAAAAGGTGATAAGATAAGCTTTACAAATATTATTAGTAAAAGTTGGCACAATCATATTAAAGGGGTGCGCTCTCATCCTAAACATTGCCAATTTTTCAATATTCTAAATGTAAAGAAAAACCCTGCACTTTTTTCAAAGCCAGAATCCGGACCATCGTACAGCATTCAGAGCACCCAGCTATATATATTCGGAAAGGTAATTAAATAAGCTTTCTAAATATTATTAGTAAAAATTGGCACAATCATATTAAAGGGGTGCGCACTCATCCTAAAGATAGCCAATTTTTGAATATTCTAAAGGTAAAGAACGGTAATGTCCGGAGTCAAAATTCGGACCATCGTACAAAAATCAGAGCATCCGGCTATATATATTCTAAAAGGTGATAAGATAGGCTTTACAAATATTATTAGTAAAAGTTGGCACAATTATATTAAAGGGGTGCGCTCTCATCCTAAACATTGCCAATTTTTCATTATTCTAAAGGTTAAGAACGGTAATGCCCGGAGTCAAAATTCGGACCATCGTACAAAATTCAGAGCATCCGGCTATATATATTCTAAAAGGTGATAAGATAGGCTTTACAAATATTATTAGTAAAAGTTGGCACAATCATATTAAAGGGGTGCGCTCTCATCCTAAAGATAGCCAATTTTTCAATATTCTAAAGGTAAAGAACGGTAATGTCCGGAGTCAAAATTCGGACCATCGTACAAAATTCAGAGCATCCAGCTATATATATTCTAAAAGGTAATAAGATAAGCTTTCCAAATATTATTAGTAAAAGTTGGCACAATCATATTAAAGGGGTGCGCTCTCATCCTAAACATAGCCAATTTTTCAATATTCTAAATGTAAAGAACGGTAATGTTCCGAATCAAAATTCGGACCATCGTACAAAATTCAGAGCACCGAACTGTATATATTATGAAAGGTAATTGAATAAGCTTTCCAAATATTATTAGTAAAAGTTGGCACAATCATATTAAAGGGGTGCGCACTCATCCTAAACATAGCCAATTTTTAAATATTCTAAATATAAAGATAAACCTGTACTTTTTTCAAAGTCAAAATTCGGACCATCGTACAAAATTCAGAGCATCAGGCTATATATATTCTAAAAGGTGGTAAGATAAGCTTTCCAAATATTATTAGTAAAAGTTGGCACAATCATATTAAAGGGGTGCGCTCTCATCCTAAACATAGCCAATTTTTCAATATTCTAAAGGTAAAGAACGGTAATGTCCGGAGTCAAAATTCGGACCATCGTACAAAATTCAGAGCATCCGGCTATATATATTCTAAAAGGTGATAAGATAAGCTTTCCAAATATTATTAGTAAAAGTTGGCACACTCATATTAAAGGGGTGCGCTCTCATCCTAAACATAGCCAATTTTTCAATATTCTAAAGGTAAAGAATGGTAATGTCCGGAGTCAAAATTCGGACCATCGTACAAAATTCAGAGCATCCGGCTATATATATTCTAAAAGGTGATAAGATAAGCTTTCTAAAAATTATAAGTAAAAGTTGGCAAAATCACATTAAAGAACGGTAATGTCCGGAGTCAAAATTCGGACCATCGTACAAAATTCAGAGCATCCGGCTATAAATATTCTAAAAGGTAATACGAAAAGCTTTCCAAATATTTTTAGTAAAAGTTGGCACAATTATATTAAAGGGGTGCGCTCTCATCCTAAACATTGCCAATTTTTCATTATTCTAAAGGTTAAGAACGGTAATGTCCGGAGTCAAAATTCGGACCATCGTACAAAATTCAGAGCATCCGGCTATATATATTCTAAAAGGTGGTAAGATAAGCTTTCCAAATATTATTAGTAAAAGTTGGCACAATCATATTAAAGGGGTGCGCTCTCTAAAAGGTGATAAGATAAGCTTTACAAATATTATTAGTAAAAGTTGGCACAATCATATTAAAGGGGTGCGCTCTCATCCTAAACATTGCCAATTTTTCAATATTCTAAATGTAAAGAAAAACCCTGCACTTTTTTCAAAGCCAGAATCCGGACCATCGTACAGCATTCAGAGCACCCAGCTATATATATTCGGAAAGGTAATTGAATAAGCTTTCTAAATATTATTAGTAAAAATTGGCACAATCATATTAAAGGGGTGCGCACTCATCCTAAAGATAGCCAATTTTTGAATATTCTAAAGGTAAAGAACGGTAATGTCCGGAGTCAAAATTCGGACCATCGTACAAAAATCAGAGCATCCGGCTATATATATTCTAAAAGGTGATAAGATCAGCTTTACAAATATTATTAGTAAAAGTTGGCACAATTATATTAAAGGGGTGCGCTCTCATCCTAAACATTGCCAATTTTTCATTATTCTAAAGGTTAAGAACGGTAATGCCCGGAGTCAAAATTCGGACCATCGTACAAAATTCAGAGCATCCGGCTATATATATTCTAAAAGGTGATAAGATAGGCTTTACAAATATTATTAGTAAAAGTTGGCACAATCATATTAAAGGGGTGCGCTCTCATCCTAAAGATAGCCAATTTTTCAATATTCTAAAGGTAAAGAACGGTAATGTCCGGAGTCAAAATTCGGACCATCGTACAAAATTCAGAGCATCCAGCTATATATATTCTAAAAGGTAATAAGATAAGCTTTCCAAATATTATTAGAAAAAGTTGGCACAATCATATTAAAGGGGTGCGCTCTCATCCTAAACATAGCCAATTTTTCAATATTCTAAATGTAAAGAACGGTAATGTTCCGAATCAAAATTCGGACCATCGTACAAAATTCAGAGCACCGAACTGTATATATTATGAAAGGTAATTGAATAAGCTTTCCAAATATTATTAGTAAAAGTTGGCACAATCATATTAAAGGGGTGCGCACTCATCCTAAACATAGCCAATTTTTAAATATTCTAAATATAAAGATAAACCTGTACTTTTTTCAAAGTCAAAATTCGGACCATCGTACAAAATTCAGAGCATCAGGCTATATATATTCTAAAAGGTGGTAAGATAAGCTTTCCAAATATTATTAGTAAAAGTTGGCACAATCATATTAAAGGGGTGCGCTCTCATCCTAAACATAGCCAATTTTTCAATATTCTAAAGGTAAAGAACGGTAATGTCCGGAGTCAAAATTCGGACCATCGTACAAAATTCAGAGCATCCGGCTATATATATTCTAAAAGGTGATAAGATAAGCTTTCCAAATATTATTAGTAAAAGTTGGCACACTCATATTAAAGGGGTGCGCTCTCATCCTAAACATAGCCAATTTTTCAATATTCTAAAGGTAAAGAATGGTAATGTCCGGAGTCAAAATTCGGACCATCGTACAAAATTCAGAGCATCCGGCTATATATATTCTAAAAGGTGATAAGATAAGCTTTCTAAAAATTATAAGTAAAAGTTGGCAAAATCACATTAAAGGGGTGTGCTCTCATCCTAAACATTGCCAATTTTTCAATATTCTAAATGTAAAGAAAAACCCTGCACTTTTTTCAAAGTCAGAATCCGGACCATCGCACGAAATTCAGAGCACGCAGCTATATATATTCGGAAAGGTAATTAAATAAGCTTTCTAAATATTATTAGTAAAAGTTGGCACAATTATATTAAAGGGGTTCGCACTCATCCTAAACATTGCTAATTTTTCAATATCCTAAATGTAAAGAAAAACCCTGCACTTTTTTCAAAGTCAGAATCCGGACCATCGTACAAAATTCAGAGCACCCAGCTATATATATTCGGAAAGGTAATTAAATAAGCTTTCTAAATATTATTAGTAAAAGTTGGCACAATTATATTAAAGGGGTTCGCACTCATCCTAAACATTGCTAATTTTTCAATATCCTAAATGTAAAGAAAAACCCTGCACTTTTTTCAAAGTCAGAATCCGGACCATCGTACAAAATTCAGAGCACCCAGCTATATATATTCGGAAAGGTAATTAAAAAAGCTTTCTAAATATTATTAGTAAAAGTTGGCACAATCATATTAAAGGGGTGCGCACTCATCCTAAACATTGCCAATTTTTCAATATCCTAAATGTAAAGAAAAACCCTGCACTTTTTTCAAAGTCAGAATCCGGACCATCGTACAAAATTCAGAGCACCCCGCTATATATATTCGGAAAGGTAATTAAATAAGCTTTCTAAATATTATTAGTAAAAGTTGGCACAATCATATTAAAGGGGTGCGCACTCATCCTAAAGATAGCCAATTTTTCAATATTCTAAAGGTAAAGAACGGTAATGTCCGGAGTCAAAATTCGGACCATCGTACAAAATTCAGAGCATCCGGCTATATATATTCTAAAAGGTGATAAGATAAGCTTTACAAATATTATTAGTAAAAGTTGGCACAATTATATTAAAGGGGTGCGCTCTCATCCTAAACATTGCCAATTTTTCATTATTCTAAAGGTTAAGAACGGTAATGTCCGGAGTCAAAATTCGGACCACCGTACAAAATTCAGAGCATCCGGCTATATATATTCTACAAGGTGATAAGATAAGCTTTACAAATATTATTAGTAAAAGTTGGCACAATCATATTAAAGGGGTGCGCTCTCATCCTAAAGATAGCCAATTTTTCAATATTCTAAAGGTAAAGAACGGTAATGTCCGGAGTCAAAATTCGGACCATCGTACAAAATTCAGAGCATCCAGCTATATATATTCTAAAAGGTGATATGATAAGCTTTCAAATATTATTAGTAAAAGTTGGCACAATCATATTAAAGGGGTGCGCTCTCATCCTAAACATAGCCAATTTTTCAATATTCTAAATGTAAAGGACGGTAATGTTCCGAATCAAAATTCGGACCATCGTACAAAATTCAGAGCACCGAACTGTATATATTATGAAAGGTAATTGAATAAGCTTTCCAAATATTATTAGTAAAAGTTGGCACAATCGTATTAAAGGGGTGCGCACTCATCCTAAACATAGCCAATTTTTAAATATTCTAAATATAAAGATAAACCTGTACTTTTTTCAAAGTCAAAATTCGGACCATCGTACAAAATTCAGAGCATCAGGCTATATATATTCTAAAAGGTGGTAAGAAAAGCTATCCAAATATTATTAGTAAAAGTTGGCACAATCATATAAAAGGGGTGCGCTCTCATCCTAAACATAGCCAATTTTTCAATATTCTAAAGGTTAAGAACGGTAATGTCCGGAGTCAAAATTCGGACCATCTTACAAAATTCAGAGCACCTGGCTGTATATATTCGAAAAGGTGATTCAATAAGCTTTCCAAATAAATATTATTAGTAAAAGTTGGCACAATCATATTAAAGGGGTGCGCACTCATCCTAAAGATAGCCAATTTTTCAATATTCTAAAGGTAAAGAACGGTAATGTCCGGAGTCAAAATTCGGACCATCGTACAAAATTCAGAGCATCCGGCTATATATATTCTAAACGGTGATAGGATAAGCTTTCTAAATATTATTAGTAAAAGTTGGCACAATCATATTAAAGGGGTGCGCGCTCATCCTAAACATTGCCAATTTTTCAATATTCTAAATATAAAGATAAACCTGTACTTTTCTCAAAGTCAAAATTCGGACCATCGTACAAAATTCAGAGCATCCGGCTATATATATTCTAAAAGGTGGTAAGATAAGGTTTCCAAATATTATTAGTAAAAGTTGGCACAATCATATTAAAGGGGTGCGCTCTCATCCTAAACATAGCCAATTTTTTCAATATTCGAAATGTAAAGAACGGTAATGTCCGGAGTCAAAATTCGGACCATCGTACAAAATTCAGAGCATCCGGCTATATATATTCTAAAAGGTGATAAGATAAGCTTTACAAATATTATTAGTAAAAGTTGGCACAATCATATTAAAGGGGTGCGCTCTCATCCTAAACATAGCCAATTTTTCAATATTCTAAAGGTAAAGAACGGTAATGTCCGGAGTCAAAATTCGGACCATCGTACAAAATTCAGAGCATCCGGCTATATATATACTAAAAGGTGATAAGATAAGCTTTACAAATATTATTAGTAAAAGTTGGCACAATCATATTAAAGGGGTGCGCTCTCATCCTAAACATAGCCAATTTTTTCAATATTCGAAAAATTGGCAATGTTTAGGATGAGAGCGCACCCCTTTAATATGATTATGCCAACTTTTACTAATAATATTTGTAAAGCTTATCTTATCACCTTTTAGAATATATATAGCCGGATGTTCTGAATTTTGTACGATGGTCCGAAGTTTGACTCGGGACATTACCGTTCTTTACCTTTAGAATACTGAAAAATTGGCTATGTTTAGGATGAGAGCGCACCCCTTTAATATCATTGTGCCAACTTTTACTAATAATATTTGGAAACTTATCTTACCACCTTTTAGAATATATATAGCCGGATGCTCTGAATTTTGTACGATGGTCCGAATTTTGACTTTGAAAAAAGTACAGGTTTGTCTTTATATTTAGAATATTTAAAAATTGGCTATGTTTAGGATGAGTGCGCACCCCTTTAATATGATTGTGCCAACTTTTACTAATAATATTTGGAAAGCTTATTCAATTACCTTTTATAATATATATAGCTCGGTGCTCTGAATTTTGTACGATGGTCCGAATTTTGATTCGGAACATTACCGTTCTTTACCTTTAGAATATTGAAAAATTGGCTATGTTTAGGATGAGAGCGCACCCCTTTAATATGATTGTGCCAACTTTTACTAATAATATTTGTAAAGCTTGTCTTATCACCTTTAGAATATATATAGCCGGATGCTCTGAATTTTGTACGATGGTCCGAATTTTGACTCCGGACATTACCGTTCTTAACCTTTAGAATAATGAAAAATTGGCAATGTTTAGGATGAGAGCGCACCCCTTTAATATAATTGTGCCAACTTTTACTAATAATATTTGTAAAGCTTATCTTATCACCTTTTAGAATTTATATAGCTGGATGCTCTGAATTTTGTATGATGGTCCGAATTTCGACTCCGGACATTACCGTTCTTTACCTTTAGAATATTGAAAAATTGGCTATTTTTAGGATGAGTGCGCACCCCTTTAATATGATTGTGCCAATTTTTACTAATAATATTTAGAAAGCTTATTTAATTACCTTTCCGAATATATATAGCTGCGTGCTCTGAATGTTGTACGATGGTCCGGTTTCTGACTTTGAAAAAAAGTGCAGGGTTTTTCTTTACATTTAGAATATTGAAAAATTGGCAATGTTTAGGATGAGAGCGCACCCCTTTAATATGATTGTGCCAACTTTTACTAATAATATTTGTAAAGCTTATCTTATCACCTTTTAGAATATATATAGCCGGATGCTCTGAATTTTGTACGATGATCCGAATTTTGACTCCGGACATTACCGTTCTTTACATTTCGAATATTGAAAAAATTGGCTATGTTTAGGATGAAAACGCACCCCTTTAATATGATTGTGCCAACTTTTACTAATAATATTTTGAAAGCTTATCTTACCACCTTTTAGAATATATATAGCCGGATGCTCTGAATTATGTACGATGGTCCGAATTTTGACTTTGAAAAAAGTACAGGTTTATCTTTATATTTAGAATATTGAAAAATTGGCTATGTTTAGGATGAGCGCGCACCCCTTTAATATGATTGTGCCAACTTTTACTAATAATATTTGGAAAGCTTATCGTATTACCTTTTAGAATATTTATAGCCGGATGCTCTGAATTTTGTACGATGGTCCGAATTTTGACTCCGGACATTACCGTTCTTTACCTTTAGAATATTGAACAATTGGCTATGTTTAGGATGAGAGCGCACCCCTTTAATATGATTGTGCCAACTTTTACTAATAATATTTGGAAAGCTTATCTTACCACCTTTTAGAATATATATAGCTGGATGCTCTGAATTTTGTACGATGGTCCGAATTTTGACTTTGAAAAAAGTACAGGTTTATCTTTATATTTAGAATATTGAAAAATTGGCAATGTTTAGGATGAGCGCGCATCCCTTTAATATGATTGTGCCAACTTTTGCTAATAATATTTGGAAAGCTTATCTTATCACCTTTTAGAATGTATATAGCCGGATGCTCTGAATTTTGTACGATGGTCCGAATGTTGACTCCGGACATTACCGTTCTTAACCTTTAGAATATTGAAAAATTGGCTATGTTTAGGATGAGAGCGCACCCCTTTAATATGATTGTGCCAACTTTTACTAATAATATTTGGAAAGCTTATCTTATTACCTTTTAGAATATATATAGCCGGATGCTCTGAATTTTGTACGATGGTCCGAATTTTGACTCCGGACATTACCGTTCTTAACCTTTAGAATATTGAAAAATTGGCTATGTTTAGGATAAGAGCGCACCCCTTTAATATGATTGTGCCAACTTTTACTAATAATATTTGGAAAGCTTATCTTACCACCTTTTAGAATATATATAGCCGGATGCTCTGAATTTTGTACGATGGTCCGAGTTTTTACTTTGAAAAAAGTACAGGTTTATCTTTATATTTAGAATATTGAAAAATTGGCTATGTTTAGGATGAGCGCGCATCCCTTTAATATGATTGAGTCAACTTTTACTAATAATATTTAGAAAGCTTACTTTATCACCTTTTAGAATATATATAGCCGGGTGCTCTAAATTTTGTACGATGGTCCGAATTTTGACTCCGGACATTACCGTTCCTTACCTTTAGAATATTGAAAAATTGGCTATGTTTAGGATGAGAGCGCACCCCTTTAATATGATTGTGCCAACTTTTATTAATGATATTTGGAAAGCTTTTTGAATCACCTTTTCGAATATATACAGCCAGGTGCTCTGAATTTTGTACGATGGTCCGAATTTTGATTCGGAACATTACCGTTCTTTACATTTAGAATATTGAAAAATTGGCTATGTTTAGGATAAGTGCGCACCCCTTTAATATGATTGTGCCAACTTTTACTAATAATATTTGGAAAGCTTATCTTATCACCTTTTAGGATATATATAGCCGGATGCTCTGAATTTTGTACGATGGTCCGAATTTTGACTCCGGACATTACCGTTCTTTACATTTCGAATATTGAAAAATTGGCCATGTTTCGGATAAGCGCGCACCCCTTTAATATGATTGTGCCAACTTTTACTAATAATATTTGGAAAGCTTATTCAATTACCTTTCAGAATATTTATAGCTAGATGCTCAGAATTTTGTACGATGGTCCTTATTTGGACTTTGGAAAAATTACCGGCCTGTCGTTAGTTACAATTTGAAAAATGAACAAATTGGCTATGTTTAGGAAGAGTGCGCACCCCTTTAATATGATTTTGCCAACTTTTACTAATAATATTTGGAAAGCCTTTTCAATTACCTTTCAGAATATATATAACTGGGTTCTCTGAATTTTGTACGATGGTCCGAATTTCGACTTCGAAAACATTACCGGCCTATCTTTATATTTAAAATATTGAAAAGTCGGCGTAGTTTAGGATGAAAGCGCATCCCTTTAATATGATTGTGCCAACTTTTACTAATACTATGCAGAAAGGTGATTCAATTACCTTTCAGAATATATATAGCTGGATGCTCAGAATTTTGTACGATGACCCGAATTTTGACTCGGAATATTAACGTGCTTTCCTTTTAAAATAACAATATATTCTACTTTCGTTTGATAGACGTTACGATGGATTTTATTGGTTGATAAAAATAGATGAGTTTGGGCGTTTTTTGAATTTATTCTGAATAGGTTGCCAACGAATAGGTTGCCAGCTGGATTGATCGAATAGCTCGCTAGCCGAATAGCTCGCCAAATTGTGTTCGGAGTCTCTCTACAGGGTAATTGGTTAATTGGGACCATGGCTGTTTGGGACTTGGCTGATTGGGACCTGGCTGATTGGAACCAGATTCTCTGCTGTTTGGGACTAGCGATTCTCTGCTGTTTGGGACTGTGAAGGCCCGATCTCCGTAAGCTTTACTGGGCTTAGGTTTGATAACTGGATAGTCAAGTTTTACACCATCACAACTCTTTGTACGTATCTTTGGCACATGTGTAGTCTGACTTTGATAAGATTTTACTAAAAAAATAATTTATGTTTTAAATCTATATTTTTTTAGCAAATTTTAATTTGTTAGCAAATTACATAATTATAGATACGGTTTGAGTTTAAATGTTTGTAATTCGGCCTTAAATATCTGAACTAGAGGTTTACAGCTACCTGTAGTAAAAATAAGATAGGGTCTTATTGGAAGCGTATATGTTAGTGTGGGTTTATGTTTAATTGGCTCCAATGTGATTTATAAAACTATGGACATAACCTCCTGTGGTGATCTGAAGCACATGTTCATAGCCCGATCCGCGTCCTCAGTTTAGAATGTTTTCTTCTTATTTAGTAATTACTATTTATTAAACTTAATTCTACATCTTGTTAAGAACTCTGATAATGTTATTTTGTAGCTATAATTCATTCTTATGTACATTGTAAGGAGCATTTAAAAGAGTCCGATTATGAACAGTTTAGAGCTGACGAGTGTTAGACGGAAATCATTTATGTTTGTATTGAAGAACAATAAAGAGAGTTGCTGATTAGTCCGGTGTTAGTCTTTCTGAGCCAGCTGCTTGGTTGGCTACTCCCACGCCTCTACAGTAGTGAGCCATCGGCGGAATTAACGGATCCAGCCGGGTCCATTCTACCACAGTAATCCGCTCTATCCGGAGGTCCAGTTCACTACAGAAGTTTTCTGGTGGCAGAGGAGGGATCCAGACAGACAAACCGGGATACAGATTGGCAAACCCCGAGACGGCGCAAGATACAGATAGTCAGAATGGACGGAGCCAAATAGCCAGACTTTTCCGAGTTATTGCAGAGCTGAAGATCAACTTGTCTTTCCTGAGGAAGGAGCTGCCCATAGAAGAGCCAAGGAGGAAGAATGCACTAGAAAGGCTTCGCGATACGATCTCAAGACAAAGAGCGAAACCGGTTAGTTCTGATGCACAGAGCCTTTTGGCTCGGGAGCCAGAGCCAAAACCGAAGAATCATTTGATGCTGGTTTAAGCGAACAGAAGAACGAGTTAGTATATCAACAGTCGGATATGTTGACTCCAGCTCCAGTATGGGATAACTGGCGATCAACAAGTATTTATAGACCCCCTGCCAGAGCTGCAACTCCTGATGTCATGGGAAGTCCTGATTTAATGAGAAGTGAGAGCCAAAAGCTTATGGCGAAGCTCAGTAAGAACGAGCGCGATTTTATTTCTGGACTGAGCCGCAGTATAAGAGAATTTAATAACCCGAAATGTAATGAACATGATCAGAGGAAGCCTAGCATTAGTAGCATGTACAGAAGGAACATTTGATGGAACAAGCTCTATTATGGATTATCAGACTTATTTCGAGACCTGTTCTGATATGAATGGGTGGGGTGAAACAGAAAAGGCTTTGTATTTAGCCGGAGTTTCAAAGGGCAGTGCACATTCTGTGTTGCCATCGATGCCGACGGAAGGGCGAAGAAATTATATAAGACTTATGGAAGCTCTTAGAAATAGATTTCTACCTCCAAACCAAACCCAGATGTACAGAGAAGAGCTTAGAGCAACGTGCAGGAAAATTGGATAGACTCTTCCAAAACTTAGAAGAAAAGTGAGCCTAGCGTATCCTACCGCTACTTTAGAGTTACAAGATGTCCTGGCACGAGATGCATTCTTTGATGCTCTACAGGAGAATCGAGAATTGGTCTGGAGAATTCAGCAATCAAGATCCAGGTTGCAATTGAACTGGGAGCTATTATGTATGCAAATAATCGAATTCAACAACTAGGTCGTGCAAGAGCTGTTGAGACTGAACCAGAGCCTGAGAAACTTCTTAAGGAGATTTGTAAGCTGAAGGTTTATCTTGTAGATTTTTTTGTGTTGTTTGGTTTGCGTGTAGTGCAGTCCTCCTGCATTTACTAATAGAGCAAATGAAGACTTTTAATGATTAGCCGGAACCAAAAGATCATCACACAAACGCAGGCAGACACCAATTTAACGCAACAAGAAGAGACGGAGCAAGTTTTGGTAATCAGCGAGCATGCTTTCGATGTTGAGGAAAGGACACATTGCTCGTCAGTGTGGTACCCCGAGAGCTAAATTTAGAGGAATTTCCATTAAGGCGTAGGATAAAGAGCCGAATATATTCAGCCGTGTTCCGTGAATCGAGCGAGTCTGGACTTTGTATAGCTGCCAAAGTTTGTGGTAATCACGCTTATTGTCTCCTGGATACCGGTGCAGCATTGACAATTGTTTTATTGAGATTGTATGACAGCATACCGAATCGACCGGATTTGTCACCAGTTGGACACGTGCTAAAAGTTGCCAATAGTGAATCACTGAAATCATATGGAAAGTCCATTTTCACTTTTAATCTGGATGGAGCTGAATACAGACAGGAAGCGGTAGTTGCCGAGATAGGATCCCAATGTATCATTGAACTTGATTTCGTGCTAGCTTACAGATGTACTTTAGATATTACTGGGAAATCATTGACAGTCGAAGGTGTAGAGCATCCCGCTCAGAAGCAAGGATCTATTGGCGTTTGCAGAATACAGTTAGCTGAAACAGTTCCAGTACCCCCGAAACATGAACAATTGGTCAAAGCTTATTTAAAGGGAAACCAGACAAAGCTCTCTATGTCTCCCCCTGGAATAATTGAGCCCGTTGAAGATTTCGTAAATAGAAATAATGTAATACCTGCCCGTACTTTAGTTGAGGCGAAGGAAGATAGGCACGAATTTGCAATCAGAGTCATAAATCCCTCAGATAGTGCCAAGACAGATGTGACCATTGGATGTTTTGCCCCCGTGGATATTGTGGAGAGACCCGAAGATGCCATTAATGGTGGAGCCGAGCAGAAATGTAATAATCTCCCAGGGCATCTACTAGACTTATATAGCCGATCAATCGAAGGATTAACGACAGAGCAAGCGCGGGATATTGGAAAACTTTTGCCACGCCACCAGATTTTATTTGCTGCTTCATCAGATGACTTGGGAAGAGACAATAAGGTGAAACATGAGATAAAGACAGGCTCCGCGAAACCAATAAAACAGAAGATAAGATGAGTCCCTATCTACCAACGAAAAGATATTGAAACTCTTCTTCAAGACATGCTCAAGAGAGATGTGATAGAGCCTTCAGTAAGTCCTTCGGAGAACCCAAATGTATTGTTGAGGAAGAAGGACGGGTCCCTTAGATTCTGTGTGGATTAAAGAGAACTAAATATGGTTACTGAGAAAGACGCATACCCGTTGCCCCGGATTGACCAGACTCTGGGTTGTCTTGGAGGCGTCAAGTGGTTTTCAACTGTAGATTTGTTATCGGGATACTGGCAGCTGGATCTGAAACCAGAGGATAAGCCTAAGGCAGCGTTTACCACGATCTGTTCCAGTTCAAAATCATGCCATTCGGATTGTAAAACGCCCCCAGTACTTTCGAAAGACTTATGGAGTCAGTGCTTGCTGGACTCCAGTTGGACATCTCTCTAGCGCGAAATGGTTTGAAACACTGTATGTAAATGGTACTTTCTATGGTATACATGTAGCATGGTGTTTCTAGTTTATGCACATATTCAACAAAGTTTTAGGGAAGACCCAGATTAAACGAAGGACTGTCATGCTGCTGTACTTAATTGATTGATTTGATTAAACGGGAAGAATAGACACACTCCCTCAAAAATTCAAGTATCAGAAGCCAATCCAGCAATGGCCGGCCTGTGATACAATACACTGTTTCTTGCAGGGGGGGGGGTACAAATTAAGAGGGACAGTCTTGACCAACGAGGAGGATCTCTTAATTAGTGAGCTATCGTGGCTTGTAAATCTAAGTGGGTAATTTAGGGACTAACATACGGTTCAATTTACTTTCAATAAATAGCTTGAGTTTAAAAGTCTTGAGCAGTGGGAGGAGCCCCCTTTTGGGCAGACGACCTTATTCCATGTCAAATTTAAGTGGGAGGAAACTGGAGGATCCAGATAAAGCCTTGGAGGTTTGACAATCGAAACCACGTCAGTTGACTCAATGACAGGCTTTACAATACAGAGCGCACATGCTAACTTGGCCATCCAAACTCTCGCCACTTGACAGAAATGAAATGGGGTTTAATGTTCTACTGTTCTAATCCTTAACTGGGCCAATGAAGACGGACATACGCCATACAGTGTGCTATGAGGGAAATTTTGCCAGGGCAGCAGCGCTACGGCCTACTCTTATATCAAATTCCAACTGCCAATTGATCTTTTACGTGCATGCCAATGTGTACACTGGAACCCGTTTTTTTCCCCATCCGAACGACTACACAGCTGTCCTTGTCAGGCCTTCCCCCAGGTCAAGTGAGAAACAAGGAAGGCTGAATATATTTGTTATATTTTGAGGTGAGAATGGTTTATTTACATTTTTTAGTTCAACTGTTTTACACACTCTATAATATACGGTAAACACTACACAAACAAATATATATATAAACAAATAAACATAGTAACTATAGTAACAAGGACATTATTATTATTATTATTATCATAATTGGCACCAAGAGATCTAGAAGTTGGAGAATATTCCCACCAGATGTGAACGAACATCAGGAATCAATCATTATATGATCTTACACAGGGGGCCTATTCTATTGGGAATCTCAAAGCTCTAATAGGAGAGCCCGATAGAATAGGCCTTTTCTAAATATATGATCTTATACAGGGGCCTATTCTATTGGACATCTCAAAGCTCTAATAGGAGAGCCCAATAGAATAGGCCTTTTCTAAATATATGATATACACAGATATAATTAGTAGCCTATTTATGGAGAAAATGAAGAAAATGATCACTGTTAAACCTGGTATCGTTTAATGCTGCGTGTCTAGTACTAACTTTCACATTCGCTTTATATATCAAATCTCTGTTTAAATATTCGTAACAAATCATTTAATATCACTCAAAATCATCTAATTTGTACTTGTGTCCAGTTAAAAGCTGACCATTGAAGTTTGGTAATAAGTGTCCATTTTACAAGCATTTAATTTCTCGATCACTGTTAAAAAAATTATTCATTATACCATCAATAATAAAATTGGGTTGTTTATTTGTTACCAGTAATCAAGAAATTAAACGCTGGTAAATTGAACACTCAAAATCGAATGGTCGGCTTAAAACTGGACACAATACAAATTAGATGACTTTTAAACTACTTTTTTTTTTATGAATTTTAAACAAAGATTGATATTAAACAAATGTGTAAGAATTTAGTGCTAAATACACAAGATTAAATGATACCTGGGTTACAGTGTGATGTTTCTACATACATCCTACTTTGTAAGTTGATTATAATTATATTTAGGCTCTTTTTGCATAAATTATATATATATATAGAGAGAAATGGGGTTTAACGTCCACTCAACACAACTAGGTCATTTTGGGACTAACATATGGTTTAATTTTATTTCAATCATTCCCTTGAGTGTAGGGGTCTTTAGCAGTGGGAGGAAACCGGAGTGCCCGGAGGTTGAGAAGGTGCCCCTTTCTCCATGCCACATACGCAAGCCAAAGGTGGCTGGCCAGCTAGAGGTCGAGGCGCGGCACTCTAGACAACTAGGCCATCCCAACCCCAATTATAAAATATTAAAAAACACATAAGCTCAATCTAGATGTAGAGTAAAATATTTTAAATACGTGTATGAGTTACTTGGCCCTGTAAAACGTTAACGATTTTATTTCTTTTAACACAAACACGAAACACGGCCAACAGCAATTCTATTTTTAAGATTCAATTCTTTGAAGAATATAATAAATAGCTGGGCTACATGTACTTTTTATTTGATTCAGACAGAATGAATGAATTTACTCAAAAATCAAAGATCCAAACTCAATCGATTGATTTTTAATTTATTCAAAGAGAAGATAATTTCTAAATGCTGCCACGTTTATGTAAATTTAAAAATTACTGTGTCGATTTTTTCATTTGGATGAAATATTCCCAATAATAATATTTTTAGCGAAACCTAAAATCTCCCAACCTCACGTCTAAAATTAATCATACTGCAATAAGCTCTTGCTCTTCTGTATGCTGATGAAGAGGGATTAGATTATAAATAAATAAAGCTGTGAAAAACTCCGAAGCTAAAAGCCAGAATTTATTTCTCCTTAATTGTTGAGGTATGTCCAGCGTTTTAATATCTCCGTGCATATAATTTCATTTGTTAAATTTGCGTGTGCGTAAAATAGAGAGGTAAAACGTGAATATGACTGAACAATCAACGAGATATAAACCGTTCTTACAAAATATTTAAATAATTTATCAACGATAAAACAAATTCGGGGAATTGATCGAGAATATCTGGAAGGATACAAAATACCAACTATTATTACAACTTTGTATAAATTTCAATTATCTGAGATGAATAAAATAAAGTCATCAATTAAATTTAAATGAGATTTATGAATAATTCAATATAGGTCTGATAACTGTTGATCAGGCCTTTATTTAAATGGCTACTCTACTAAATATAGGCCTAGAAAATAACCAGGCCTGTATCATGTGTGCTGCATGGACATAGGCCTATATAATAATGGCTACCATAGGCTTATATATAAATGGCTACCATAGGCCTATAAAACTTGTTACCGTATAAGATGAGGCCGAATGTAACGGGCATATTAACATGCCTGTTTAATGTGTGCTGCACGGATATAGGCCTATATATATATGGCTACCATAGGCCTATAAAACTTGAAACTTTATAAGATGAATGTAACGGGCCTATATTTATATAAATGGCTATAATAGGCCTATATAAGATGAGGCTGAATGTGACGGGCCTATATTTATTTATCATATTATATATGTACTGAGCTATATATGCCTATACTAGGCCTAAATAAGATGAATGCGACGGGCCTATAATTAATTATAATTCATAATATTATATAAACCTAGTGAATATATGAACACAATGTGTATAAATTATTATTATTTATCATATATAACTTCCATGATATCATATAATATACTATAAACATATACACTATAACTATACCTAAATTAATCAACTTGTTTTACAGATATCGATCGATTTACAATCAGATATCAATCGGTTTACAATCAGTCTGTTTACAATCTGATATCGACCTGTTTACATTCAGATATCAATCAGTTTACATTCAGATATCGACCTGTTTACATTCAACCTGTTTACATTCAGATATCAACCTGTTTACATTCAGATATCAACCTGTTTACAATCTGATATCAACCTGTTTACATTCAGATATCGACCTGTTTACAATCTAATATCGACCGGTTTATAATCCAATATCAATCTGTTTACATTCAGATATCGACTTGTTTACATTCAGATATCAAATTGTTTACATTCAGATATCGATCTGTTTACAATCTGATATCAACCTGTTTACAATACAGCATGTTCTGTACAGTTTTTAATTTGGACATTAACATTTAAATATTGATGGCTTTTCATAAGTCTCATTGCTGATGTTTCAATTTGATCCAATTTCTAATAAAATACATTTCAAATTCCAATTAATAAAACTACTATAAATTAACAAAATTTATTTTTTTAAATTTATTTTAATTGAATGGCATGCCATGCCATTTTGACTAACAGGCTGGTCCTAGCGTCGGTCAATGTCACGATCATCAATTGAAACTGGCAAAACATGTGTGAAACGAGAAACCTGGTTTAAACATAATCATCATCATCATAACTTCATAAGATAAATTATAGATTAGAATTTCTATATTCATATTGTGATTGAATGTTTATTTTTACCAAAAGAATATGGTGATCTTCACATTGAGCCTTAGAATTATGTAAACTAAAAGTTTAAATTGTAAATAAGATTACTAAGTCGCACAATTACTGAATTTTTAGGTCCTGCCTATACAATATATAAACCACTCATAGAACACATCACAGGTGAACTCTTTTCTTACATTGGTAATGATTGGTTGTTCCAGATGATTGACAGACGTGTTGCCTTAATTAATTGGTTGTTACATATGATTGACAGGCAATTTTCCTTCATTGATTGGTTGTTCGATATGATTGACAGACAAGTTGTCTTCATTGATTGGTTGTTACATATGATTGACAGGCAATTTTCCTTCATTGATTGGTTGTTCAATATGACTGACAGACAAGTTGCCTTCACTGATTGGTTTATTTTATTCCAGATGACTGACAAGACAAGATGCCTTCATTGAATAGATTATAAAACAAAACTATACATAAAATTCTCTTAACAAAAGTATTGGTTTACCTTTTAAAATTGAAAGTTGTGTCATAAAACTACCGTACATAGATACACAAATCAGATTGACTTGATTAAATGGAATTCGAAAATCAGGAAATCAAAATATAAATCCTCATGATTTCTCAACTTCAAAGTTCACTAGATCAAGTCAACGACCAATCAAATTAAATCGTAAAATGGATTTTAAATATAAGGAATTAAACAGTGAATAACCTACAGTGAATAAAGATAAATTACAAAACCCCTTTTATATAAAATAGACTGATCTAAAACAGACTATAATCAGTAACAAATTGAAGAATAGTCCACTACTCTCTGGGGGGTGTGTTTCACCTACGTAAATATTAAATAGTTAATTTACAATATATCATTATATTATAAAGATGAAAAAACCAACATCGCGAATCAATATTCAAAATGGACAATTGTTTCGTAAATGAGATACAAAATTGAAAAAAGTTCTGTTGTATTTACGTACGTACAAGATACATCGACTATAAAATGTGACGAGTCTATTTACAGAAAAATAAACAACAAAAAAACACCTCCACATATTATTATTGCTTTGACAAAATTCTTCATGAAAAAAACTGGAAATTATTTACAAAATTGTGTTATAGATGTAGAAGTACAAGAGTTCACTCCCCTTTCGATTCTCTGTATAAAAAGCTGTCTAACTATCTCGATTGTAATAATATTACTAAATAACTCAACACACTACAAATTCAACGACCACCAGATACATTTCAAATTCCAAAATATGGCCACTTTCATGATATTTCTGAGAAATTGTGATTAAAATATGCAATAATTTAAATTACGAAATTTCCTGAAAGTGACCACATAGCTCGACGAGAAGACGATAAATCTATATTTTTACAATGAATCTACGAATAAAAAAAATACAATGTATGACAAAGATATATAAAAAAATTAACTCTGAAAAAAAAAGAAAGCTTATGTGAAATCGTATTTTCTTATGTACACTCAATATAAATCCATTTCTCTCTTATGAAGTTATAATATAATACGTAAAAAGATTAATTATTAAAAAAAAAACATGAACTGCATAGCACTATCGTTAAACTTACGTAAAATGAAATGTTTTATAAACAAAAGGATATATATCTGTATATATATCTGTATATATATTTGAATAATGTTCGTAGGTATGTTATGATGTATCCATAGTAACGGTGAAATCGAGGCAAAATGATGAACCAAATCACCCACTTGAATAATAAATCGTCTTCAGTATGTATAATTTTTCGTACGTTTTAACGAGTCTTTAACACTTGAGGTCCTGCTCTCGCATTGTCATTGTTTACTCACACGTAGATATATATATGTTTACGGATAAATTAAATCGAGAAAACTCCTGGTCTCCTTAATTCATCCATTTTCGACAGCAGCCTGCGCCGCAGCTACAGGGAATCTTGTGTTGGTCGTCTTCAAAATCAAATTTATAATCATAAGTCAACTGAAATTATAAACGCAATATTACAGTTGGTGTCATGACCCAGGCAGAGTATGATAACAAATAACAAGATATAAAAGAGACATCATATATGATTTAGATGTAACGTGAAAATTTTAAAAAATATTCTGAGCCAAGTTATCACAGTTTGTAGTTTTGAAAAGATGTGTGCATTGTGGTAACCAGAAAACCCACGAGGTTGGACAAACGAGCATTTTCTTTGTCACATACATCTGGGGAAACAAACCACGCCAGTTAACTCAATGAAAGACCTTGCCCTGAGTTTACACAGCATTCTCAGACTTAATTTAAGAATTACTTAATTTTCAATCACTGTTTATTACAAATATCTTTGATCCAGGAACACATAAATTTGAACATAGTTTCTTATTGATGTATTCTATACATTAATACAACATAAGTTTTATGAAGGTCTATTTTTAGCAATTTTGAGTCAATTCTTAACTTAAGTCTAAGAACGCTTTGTGAACTCGGGGCTAGATGATACAACATGCACGCTCTAACCATCCGTGACCCTCACAGAGAATGTTTAATGTTTTATCATGGTTTAATTTCATTTCAATAATTCGCTTGTGCTTAGGGGTCTTTAGCAGTGAGAGGAAACTGGAAGAAATGGAGAAAACCAATGAGGTTAGATAGCAACACTCAAACCGGAGAATTGATACAAGGTGCACACGCTAACCATATGTGACCCACACAGAGAGAGAGAGTGAGAAATTGGGTTTAACGTCCACTAGGGGTCTTTAGCAGTGGAAGGAAACCAGAGGACCCGGAGAAAACCCACAAAGAGAATGTTTAAAGTTTTAGAGAGAGAGTAAGAAATGGGGTTTAATTCACTAAGGGGTCTTTAGCAGTGGAAGGAAACCAGAGGACCCGGAGTAAACCCACAAAGAGAATGTTTTATGTTTTATCTCACCTCCTCTCCTTTTGCCAATCGTCGGTTTGTGATGATGATAATCTTACTGTCTTTCTCGAACGGCACGACTTCAGCTACACAGTTGGGAGCGCAGGAGTGGTTGATATAACGAGCCGGACCACCAGCCATCGTAGCATCTATTACGCTATCTTCATCGATACGGAACATGTAGATACCTCGATTCTAAAATATAAAATATATTATTAGTCATATGTCTCATATAAATATAAAATATATACTGAACCTTGATTCTTAAATACAAAAATATTATGGTAGTCATGTCTTCCCATTCATGTTAAATGTATGAAATAGGGTTTAAGGTCTTACTGTTCTGTTCCGACTGGGCTATAGAAGACAGGCATATGCTATACAGAGTGCTATGAGGAAAATTTTGCCCAGACAATGGCACCACAGACTACTTTTTTTTTATCGAATTCCATGTGCCAAGGGATTTTTTACGTACATCCAAACAACTAAACAGTTGTCCTTGTCAGGCCCTCTATCCTGCACCACTGACAAGGGGAAACCACGATGGAAATTCCGATGAACTTTCTCGACTAATGCATTATTCGAACATGCAACCTCCAGGCTAGCAAGCCGGCTTCTTACCCACTTAGTCACCATTCGGCCTAAAACTGAAGGGGTCTTTTCCGTGAAATCTGGGACAACCTGAGTTAGGGTGTGATACTCAGTCACCATGGTTACAGTATTTATTATATATTTACCTGTTCTTCATACGTCTTCTCTCGTCTGTTGGCCACTTCGTTACGTATTAAATCTCCGATATATTCTATCACCATCGTATGTTTCTCTAAATCTCTAGCAGCATATAAACCCAGCCCCTGAAATATAAACAAAAACCCTAAATACAGCGTGTTTATATCAGTTAACCCAGCCCCTGAAATATAAACAAAAACACTAAATACAACGCCCAGCCAACCCAGCCCCTTTAATATAAACAAAAACCCTGAATACAACACCCAGCTCACCCAGCCCCTTTAATATAAACCGATTTATATCATATAATATCCAGCTAACCCAGCTCCTGAAAAATATACCCAAACCCTAAATCATTTTTTTCCATATTATCGTTATGGTCTGGATAAGTTAATTAATGTCTAATTAATAGTTTTATAACATTTCAAGCCTAAAGAAAGACCTGCAATAGGCAGATTTAGACAGGAATATATATATTTTGTTTTTAAGGCCTGTTTCACACTGTCCTGGCAAAGGTTTAAACCCTACCTGAATTCTGGATCTGTCTAAATACACGTTGGTTTTCCATTCAGTCTTCAGACGACGATATTGTTGAGATTTAGAATGAACGAACTGTTTCATATATGGTGAATTAACATCACCGGTTACCCCGGTAACAGACGATGGTAGGGAACGAGTTGAGCTGCTGGTTTGTAAGGCATGAGGTCTAAAATTAAAACAACAGTACAGATGTTATAAAACTTGAAAACATCAAGATAATATTTGTTGAGGCAGTGAAAAGTAGGCAAAGAATCATTGAATTTCGTCAGAATATCAAATTAATGTTACGGTACATCTCTAGGACAATTAAGATAAGATAGCAATGAATGAAATAGGGTTTAACGTCCTACTATTACGCACCTAACCTATGCTAATTGAAGACAGGCATACGCCATACAGTGTGCTATGAGGAAAATTTTGCCCATGCAGCGGCGCTACAGCCTACTCCTATATTGAATATCAACTGCCAATGTGTAGACTGGACCTCAGTTTTTTGTCCTGCATCACTGACAAGGGGAAACCAAGCTGGAAAATCTGTATAAACTCTTTAGCCAATGCAGTGATCGAACGCCCGACCTCCAGGCTAGCGATCCAGTGTCTTTCCCACGTGATCCCCTCCCCCTTGACAAGTGACAGGTATTCTAAAAAAAACATCCCCCCCCTCCGTCTCCCATGACAAGTGACAGGTAGTATAAACAACGTCCCCAATCCCCCCCGCCTCGCCACCGACCAGCCGTCTCCCATGAAAAGTCATTATAAAACAACATCATCTACTGTTAACGATTGGTCGTCCCCCAAGATTGTAAACATACCTTCGGAAATGAGTTCTGAGTTTTGGTTCTGTTCTAGCGGAACCAGTCGGGTTTATGGCCAGAGGCATCTCAATTAACGGTGATCGGCCAAACTTAAAACTGTAGTCTTTCAGTAAATCAGTACCGGGAAGCTAGAAAAACAACACAAAATATTTCATTTAAAATATAAATTTTATCCGTAACATTATCATATAAATAAGGTCATTTCGAAACTTACGATATGCATGGCTCTATATTATTTCAATAATTTGCTTGCGCGTAGGGGTCTTTGTGCTCGGAGGAAACTAGAGGACCCAGAGAAAACCCACCAGGCTTGATAGGCGACTCCTTGCCACGTACAACCATGGCATTCAAACCACGCCAGTTGACTCAATGACAGACCTTATGATACAAGGCTTCCATGCTCACCATTCGGCCATCCAACAGAGATGAAAGTGGCTGATGGCCAAATTTCCTGAAAATATTTTTGTAACCTTGATGAGGGCCAAAAGTGCGATTAATAAGCGCCAGAGACGCGGGGCCCGAATGGCAAAGGCGTGGGAAATGAGCGCCAACTGCAGAGTCAAGCCATACCCCACAGGAATTTTATGAAAAAATGGAAGGCTGTGGTGCATAATGGTGATAACTGAAACTAAAATTAAGACATTTTTTTAATTTTGAATGATTTTTAAAAAAAATCGGAATTTTTACCGCAATCTCAAATTCCGGAATTCCAGGTAAATCCGGAAAACTTTCATAAAACCCCCAGAAGCAAAATAAAACATGTGGATGAAATTTCAACATTTGATATTTACCACAGAAACCTAATAATAAAGTCATATCAGAAACTCTACTCACCGATTCTAGAACTTTTACGATGTTGGTTTCCGTTAATCCAAACATTTCTTCTCCGGTAACAAACGATGGATAAAGTTTTACAAGGTCGTTCTTTCGCTTCATCTTCTCGATTGGTTCAAATACATTCATCCAGGCCCCTGTAGACAGACAAAACATGAATTATGGATACTTCATTGAATCTTCTGGCCCCTGAGTTCACAAAGCATTCTAAGGTTTTAGTTAAGAAATTACTCTTAATTGTCCGGCTTATGTAACTAAAATATAGCCCCCGAGGTCACAAAGCATTCTCAGATTTGAGTTAAGAAATTACTTTTAATTGTCCGGCTTATGTTACTAAAATATAGCCCCTGAGTTCACAAAGCATTCTCGGATTTGAGTTAAGAAATTACTTTTAATTGTCCGGCTTATGTTACTAAAATATAGCCCCCCAGTTCACAAAGCACTCTCAGATTTGAGTTAGGAAATTACTCAAAATTGTTCACCTTATTTCAAAATATAGCCCTTTATGAAACAATTGTTGTTTTTATATATCAAATACATCAATAAGAAACAATGTGCGAAGTTTTGTGTTTCTGGATCAAATATATTTCTCATAAACAGTGATTGAAAGATGAGTAAATTCTTAACCAGAGGGAGAGAGAGAGAGAAAGAGAATGTATGAGAATGTTCGTAATGTGAATAAATTATTGGCTTGTCATGTGAATAAATAAATGTTTTAAATAATAATTTATACATTTGAAGCTGGGGGCCATCCATAAAGTATGTACGCTCAAAATGGGTAAAATTCACCCCCCCCCCCCTGTAAGCATGTTTTGCCAATGAATTTACGCACCTGTATGTTTTTGGTGTGACCCCCCCCCTCCCTCCCCTTCAAGCGTACGTACTTTATGGATGGCCCCCTGATTAGGGTCTTACATAATGCATCTTTTACTTCATGAAAGAAATATGCAAATTTTACCTTTGGGATTAGAATCTTTAATGATGACATCATCGAATCCCGATTCGGTTATTTTGATGACGAATTCTGGTCGTCCATCTTTATCCTGGATATAGCAGGTGTAACGACACCGTTTATATAACGCCCTCATACTCCAATAGAATCGACTAGTCCGGAATCCCACGGGATAGATATACTCCCGGGTGTTAAAGTTATTGGTCTGGATCTGGTGTGGGAGTAATTGTCCGATACAATGTAACTGTAATGATCCGACTCGTAGAGTATGGTTTCCTTCTTCTTGATGGATCATACTGTAATACATAAACAAATAACTAATATTGATTCTGATTGGTCGAAAAATACGGAGAGGGAGAAAGAGAGAGAGAGGGGTTAAGGTCCATTCGACACAAATTAGGTCATTTCGGGACTGACATATATATATACATGGTTCAATTTTATTTCAATAATTCGCTTTAGTGTAAGGATGTTTAGCAGTGCGAGGAAACCAGAGGCGTCAGAGAAAACCCACATGGTTGGACAGGCGAACCAACTCCTTGTCACATACGACTGGGAAATAAAACCCCTCTATTTTAGCAAGGCGTATAAATATCAGTGTACTTTGTTTTTCATTGTTGTGATGCCACTGGGTAAGTCACATTCTTTCTGAGGAACTTTGTCCGACAATTAATTTCCTCACAGAATTAACGCTGTATCAGTACATCAAATCAAAGGCTAAAGAACAGATGTTAAAATAAAGAGATAAATTACCTGGCTATCTGTCTGTCATCATCACGATTAATATAAACGCGTCTGCTGACTACAAGTGACGTGAGTTCATCTTCAACATGTCCTTTAGGTAAATGATTCGGACATAAAATCGTCTGAAATACAGATACACATATATTAAAATAACTACATTATCCAGTCTTAAATATTGGATATCAAAAGTTCATCAATAGGTAAATGATTTGGACACAGAATTGTCTGAAATACAGATACATGCATATTAAAAAAGCTACATGTAACAATATGGTTATCATAATATATTTTAAGTATCGTCAAAATTGTATAAAATTGTGACATGTAGAAGGTGTCCACCCAAAAATTGTTCACGGACATGGGCGACGACAATGTGGGCGTATAAAAACTAACCTTATCCAGTATTTGTTAAAGCAACAATATTGTTATTAATATATTAACCAGGGGTTGCCAGACAGGATACGCCAACATTTGACAAGAGATGGACAGAGAACAAGCTCAAAAAAGAAGCGTTTTTTTCGTACAATCAGGGGCCATAATCCAGGAAGTTATGATCTGATATGTATGAATTTCTACAGAACCCTACATCCTGCTTTGTGAGCCAGCGTCCTACTGAGTGAACCACTGAGCCCCCTACCCCATTTCTCATTAAACAAAATTAATTTGTATATTATCACTAGACTTACTTTATCTTGGAAGAACATACAGCCAACATCTTGAGCACAAGGCAGATGATACGAGTTGGCACATCGAACTTTAAAACAGCTCATTGTAGCTCCAACCTTTCTACATCGTGAACATTCTACCGTTAATCCCCGTTTATAGGCGATATCTACGGACATCAACGCCCCGTTTAACGTCTCGTAAACTTCACTCGACCACAGGGAACAATTTAAATGGGCCCATTTATCTACATCAAGATTCAGCAATCTGTAAAAATACAAAATGAAATGAAATGAAATGGGGTTTAATGTCCTACTGTTGTAAAAATACAAATCAATAAGAATTAAAAACAAATACTTGAAGAATATGCAACTGCCATTCATGTATTGGATGGCTCAAAGTTATAAAATGAAATAAAATGGGGTTTGTTAACATCCAACTGCTCCGACTGGGTTAATAAAGACAGACATATGCCATACAGTGTGGTCTAAGGTAAATTTTGCCCAGACAGTAGCACTATGGCCTACTCTTATATAAAACAAATATTTTAAGAATATGCAACTGATTTTATGTGTTGGATGGCTGAATGTTACAATGAATGAAATGGGGTTTAACGTCCTACGCTTAAGCACCGTACCTGGGCTAATTAAAGACGGGCATACGCCACAGTGTGCAATGAGGGAAATTTTGCCCGGGCAGCGGCGCTACGGCCTACTCTTATATCGAATTCCAACTGCCAAGGGATCTTTTACGTGCACTCCAATTTGTACACGGGACCTCGGTTTTTCGTCCCATCCGAACGACTAGGCAGCTGTCCTTGTCAGGCCCTCCTTCTGCATCACTGACAAGGGGAAATCACGCCGGAAAATCGAGATGAACTTTCTCGGCCAATGCAGGGATCGAACACTCAACCTCCAGGCTAGCAAACCAGCGCCTTATCCACTTAGCCACCGTGATCCCCTGAATGTTACAAAATGAAATGGGAAATTTTGCACTATGGCTGCTCACATAAAAAATTCCAACTCCCAAGGGATCTTTTACGCACATGTCAATGTATAAACGACACCGCAGTCATCCAAATGACTAGACAGCTGTTCTTGTCAGGCCCTCCATCCCGCAACATCAACAAGGGGAAACCATGGCAGGAAATCCTGATGAACTTTCTCGGCCAATGCAGGGATCGAACAACCAACGCGATCTTCCACTACAACCGGTCAGATCTTCATGTTGTGTAGACCATTTGTTGAAGTATAAATTTGACAAACGAAAGAATTTTCTTACCTGCTTGGTCCATCAGGTTCACCATCTCCCACAAGACCACAGAAAGCACAGACTCGAGTATCTTCAGGCATCGGATCTGGTTTGTAGGCTAAAACTAACCTCGCCCATAACTCCTCGATCTCTACAGTCAAATGTTTTTTCACTTTGATCAGACACTCGGCTGATTCCAGATCCCAATATTTCCAGCGAATATCCTTCCACTTCTTCACTAACGGCTGAAAATACGAAAATATTTATACATATCATGGCTAATGAGAGGTTTAATGTCATGGATCACAAACTAGGTTATTTTGAGACTAACAGATGGTACGGTTTTTATCCTAATAATTAACAGTATCTTTAGCAGTAGAAGCAAACCGTAGAAACGAGAGGAAACCCACGATCTTGGACATGTGACCATACTCCTGGTCATATAAGCAGGGAATGGAAACCATGCCACTTGACATAAAAACAAAAGCGAATGCTTCAGACTTTGATTGTAGCAGAATGAGGTTATGATCCACGGAGAAAACCCACAAGCATAGACATGCGGCCCAACTTCTTGTAACATAAAAGCTGGGAACCGAAACCACGCCACTTGACATAAAAACAGGCCTTACAAACAAAAGCGAATGCCTCAGACTTTGATTGTAGCAGAATGAGGTTATGATCCACGGACGTCTGGTTTATTGGACCAGTGAGTACATGCTTCCACTGCCATGTGGGAAGTCTGTATTAAGTTGATTAAAATGGCCATGAGGAAAGGCTGTATTAGATTGATTTAAATGTGGGAAGCCTGTATTAAGTTTATCTAAATGGCAATGTATGAAGCCTATAATAAGATGATTTCAATGGCCATGTACGAAGCCAGTACGAAGTTGATTTAAATGGCCATGTATGAAGCCTATAATAAGATGATTTCAATGGCCATGTACGAAGCCAGTATGAAGTTGATTTAAATGGCCATGTATGAAGCCTATAATAAGATGATTTCAATGGCCATGTACGAAGCCAGTACGAAGTTGATTTAAATGGCCATGTATGAAGCCTATAATAAGATGATTTCAATGGCCATGTACAAAGCCTGTATGAAGTTGATATAAATGGTCACGTAGGAAGCCTGTATTTAGATGATTTAAATGCAACTTACTTTTGGTGGTTCCGATGAAATACTGGACGTTCTCTTCAACTTTCTGTTCATCTTCTCCTCAAGTTTGGGTTTAATCTGTGGACTGAGTGTATTAGGGGACGGGCTGTCTTTAGGAAGGGTTATATTAGGGGTTAATAACGGAGTCGTAGGTGTTGTAGGTTGGGTGTGACAAGACGAACCGCTAGGTGGGGTTGTATTTATCGATAAAGCTGACATGGTGTTACGCGGAGAAGCCGTGGGCGTCGATTCCACGCTCTTGTGCTCTACGATGTTTCCACTTTCCTTTGTTTCCATGGTTTGATTTGATTGATGGGTGATGGAGAACTGCATGTAACAATTCATACTACAGAATGTAACATCATCCCCTTCTGACTCCTGTACAAATAAACAAAAAAAATATTATAACTCCATTAATCTTTGATCGATTTCATAATTTATTAAATTTTAAATTATTTGATTTAATATCCCATTTTTCTTCGTTGACTGGGTTAAACATACATACATTATGCAAGAGCTAAATCAGTCTATTGCAGGTCTTTCTTTAGGCCTGAAATCTTATTTAAATTATTAATTAAGACATTCATTAACTTATCCAGACCCATGTTCCTGAAGCAACGACTACAAGTTTTACAACATCTGGACGTTGCTGGATTACTTCACAATTCCTGAACTTATAGCTACATTATCACCAGGCACCCCAACAGTAGCGTCTAATTAGAAGTTAAAGCAAGATCAAACCTTCTATTGGAGATGATCCTGACCATAACCATGCCAATTGACTCAATGACAGACCTTGTGACACAATGTGCACACAGCTATCCAAACCCCCAACTTGACCGATGACTAATCAACGTTCTCGGTTCATTTGTCGCTGGGTTTATCACTAAGTGTCTACATTATAAATTAATTTTAATTTTAAACACAATAAGATCCAAACCTGCTCCTCCTTAGTTAAAACTAGTAGATCAGCTTTCTTCTTGATGATACCAGAACTAATAACCACGACATCACAATGACGACAAAACTTCGGTTTAGCTTTTACTAGAGAATGAATACTCAATGCCTGTTCTTTATCTGCAAAATATAAATTATTTGATAAAACATAGATCAGATTTATTTGTTTTTGAAGTAAACATACACGAATTGTGTAAATCTTTTAAAACACAAAACTTTTTACTTTTGCCTGTGTGGTAATTTCAGGACCAACATGAGCACAAGTGTAGGGGTCTCCAGAGTTGAGAGAAATCGAAGAGGTTAAAGGCGACCTTACTCATCAAGCACAAGTACAAGTTTGGGATCAAATCCACAGAATGTTTGACTCAATGGCAGACCTATGTTAGACCCCCCAACCCAACACTGGTGTTGGAATGGATATGTCTAGAATGTTTCTATTCAAGTAGCTGTCAGAAACATGTTCAGCATGATGTTTAAATACGTTTCATTAATTGAAATTCTACAGTTTTGATTTTATATTTTTTTTTTAAAAACAATATTTTATTCAGATTGTTTCATTGGGATTGAAGAACAGCCTTAACTTATGTAAAACCCCCCTCCCTAATTTTATGTTGTTTGTTGGTTTTTTTTATAAATAATTTTTATTCAGATTGTCTGAATGGGATTGGGGAACAGACTTATCCTATGTAAAACGACTCTCCGAAATTTTATGTTAATTAAAATTATTATTTAACTTACGAGTCATCTGAACTTTATAGGACTCGGGCGAGGGAGTTCTTCTGACTTCATACGTTGGTGGTATAGCAATCTGTAGTAGGTCAGCTATCCCAGCAATCACGCCTCCAATATCCTCCGCAGCAGACGCTGATAAGGTCAAGGTCACAGATACTTGTTGGTCGGTGTTCGGATCCGTGAACGGACTAACTAATCCGGAAGTTATGGGTAATTTTGTCGTAATCATCTCATCTCCTTTAGTTAATCCTGGGCTGACTTGCGTCAGTGCCACGGAGTTTTCAACTTTCGGGTCGATCTGTTGCTCCGCCTCTTCTTTCACTTCTTCCGATTTATCTTCGAGTTTTATTCCTGGTTCGGACTTGATCGGAATCGGATGAATGAGAGGAACAAATGGCGATGTTTTACCGTCAATCGACGACAAGGCAGCAGGTTCGATTGGTCGTAAAGCAGGATAGTCGCCATCGTGTTCACCAAAACCAAACTCGGGCGATGATGAGGAGATAACTGTGTCGGGACTTTCACTAAAATAAAGAATAAATACCGTGACCAAGTGGGTAAGATGTTGGCTCGCTAGATTAGAGGGCGCGTGTACGATCCCTGCATTGGCCGAAAAAGTTCATCGTGATTTTCTGACATGGTATCTTATCCTCTTGTCATTAGTGCAGGAGGGAGGGCTTGGCAAGGCAGCTGTCTAGTTGTATGGATGGGATTGAAAATTAAGGCCCCGTGTATACATTAGTGTACACGTAAAATATCCCTCGGTAGCTGGAATTTTATTTAAGAGTAGGCCATAGTGCCACTGTCCGGACAAAATTTCCCTTATAGCACACTGTATGGCTCATGCCCGTCTTCATTAAGGTTATAGCCCATTGGAGCAGAACAGTAGGATGTTAAACCCCATTTCATTTCATTTATGCTTAATCTAATGTCTAACGTTAAACTTACCTTTTAATATCAGCAAGTCTAGAATCTATTCTAGGATGGGGAGGTAACTCTAACTGGTTTTTAGTAAGACCATGTGCTATTAGAGCACTGTGTGAGAATGGTTTATCAGGCATCAGTTGATATCTCTGTTGTTCCAATACACCTTCTAAAATAAACAATCATAACAAAATATATTATAGACCAGAGAGAGAGAGAGAGAGAGAGAGAAGAAAGAGAGAGAGAGAGAGAGAAGAGAGAAGAGAGAAGAGAGAGACAGAGAGAGAGATGTTATTCTGGGACAAACACATGGTACAATTTTGTTTCAATAATTCGCCTGCACGTAGGGATCTTTAGCAGTGAAAGGAAACCTGAAGACCAGGAGAAAACCTATGAGGTTGGACAGGCAACCCTACTCCTTGCCATGTACAACCGGGGAATCGAAACCATGTCAGTTAACTCAATAGACACAATTGAGTGAGTGAGAGAGAGCGATGGGGGTTAATGTCCACTCAACACAAAATAGGCCATTTTGGTACTAACATGGTCTAATTTTTTATTTCTATAATTTGCTTGGACAGACGAGACGACCCTACTTATTACTAGCAGGAAAACGATAACCACGCCACTTGACTCAATGACAGACCTTATGATACAGTACGCACGCGCTAACCAATCTGCCATCAAGCCCTGTTTGTCACATATAAATCAGGGAATTGAAACCACTCAAGTCTACTCTATGACACACATTATGATACAGCTAACCATTTGGCCATCCAACCCCCCGTAGAGAGAAAGAGAAATGTGGTTTAACGTCCTCTCAACACTACCAGGTCATTTCGGGACTAACATATGGTTTAATTTTATTTCAGCAGTGGGAGGAAACCGGAATCCCCGGAGAAAACTCACGAGGTTAAGAAGGCGCCCCTGTCTCCCTGTCACATACGCTCACACCAGGGCTCGAAACCACAGCCGCAAGCCAAAGGTTGCCGGCCAGCTAGAGGTCGAAGTGCTGCACTCTAGACCACTAGGCCATCCCAACCTCCCCGTCACTGTCGCGGTGCTCATCATATGTTTGTTCAAACAGATTTTCAGGAAACCTCATAAAATTTTTACCTGGTATGCTACTCTCTAATTCTCCTAAATATCGTCTACGTGACGTTTTCTCTAGGACAGGTAAAGTTCGTAAAGATTGTGGCGACATCTGTGAAAGGATAAAATGGCCGTAGTAATCGGGTACGTTCTCCAAGACACCTCGACCATAAACACCAGTTAGCATAGGATCTACATTGAAATAAAAAAACAATGTTGCATTTATATAGCGTACATAATATACATATTACATTGAGCCACACAAATATTCATGATCTTCTGTTAACATGAATATTCATGACTTTCTGTATATATGAATATTAATGAGTCACATGAATAGTAATGAGCCATATGAATATTCATGATCTTCTGTATATATGAATAGTAACGAGTCACATGAATATTCATGATCTTCTGTATAAATGAATAGTAATGAGTTACATGAATATTCATGTACTTCTGTATATTATGAATATATACTTATTAGTCTCACCTTTCGATAACGCAGCCCCTTTAATGGGAACGATATTAAAACTAGTCTCTAGAACTGGTTCCTGGAGCTGAACTGGCGCCATGCTGCGAAGCTGCAGTAAGAACGTATCCACCATAGATTCCATCTCATGTTCCGGACCCACACCAGCTTTTACTTCTTTAGATAATTTTGATTTCCTTCGTTTTTTCACGACACCCGGCATGTCCAAATTCCCTTCTAGTTTCTTTCTGCGCTTTGGTTTTGTTTCGTTGGGTTGACCCACTTTTTTCTTGGCTTTTCTCATCTCCTCGTATTCTCGACGTTTTTGTTCGTACTCCTGTTTGCGTTTTTCTGAAATATAACAACCAGCAAATATTATCTCAGTCTAACTAACAAACATGTAATAAATAAAATATCTCATTTCAATTATTATCTCGGTCGAAGAAATCTTTATGAGACAGGAAAAGAGAGAGAAAAATGGGGTTTAACGTCCATTCGACACGAACTAATTCATTTCGGGACTAACACAGGGATTAAGTTTTATTTCAATAATTAGCGTAGGGGTCTTTAGCAGTGGGAGGAAACTGGAGGACCCAGGGAAACCCCACGAAGTTGGACAGACGACCCTTGCCACATACAACCAGGGATTCGAAACCAAAATCGTTTTGAAGCTTTGTAGCCAAACCAACATATTATATATCTGTTTTTGTTAACTAATGAAATGAAATTGGGTGTAAACAATGGTTCTGCTCTGCTCGGACTGGACTAATAATAATAATAATAACATATCGTCATTTATAAAGCGTGTTAATCTAAGGTGCTGTTGGGTTAAGCAAGATTTAATTCTATAGAAGTCTAAAAATGAATCAATAACAGTCAAAAGCCGCCAAAAATCAACACAGCACTGGAATATTCTGGTAATAAAAAGAAAGTAAGAAATCAAGTAAAAAGAAATCAAGACGGGTCTAAAGATCTAAACTAAAAGAATAATCCATAAAATTGTATAATTTACCCTCACCCATAAGGGTATCTTGTTCGGCAGCTGTTTTACCCGACCAATCTTCCATCGATCTTTCTGCTTCCTTACACAGCGGCATTTCTTCGATCATCTGCAACTGTCGCTGTTGTTCTGGTGTCAACTCGGGTAACGCTTCATCCGTCTGGAATATCAATAAGATTGCTCAGTTAAGTTTGTTGCAAATTATTAATTTACTATACCATTAATTAAAAGGTCGGATCAAAGGTTGTGATTGTTCAGTAAAAACTAATTTAACTGGCTTAAAGTGCTTTACTTTCAAGCTAGTAAATCATCTAACCCCCTGAGAATTGCTAGTATATCATCTTATCCCCCCTGAGAATTGCTAGTAAATGATCTTATCCCTCTAATAATGATCTAACCCTCTGAGAATTGCTAGTTAATGGCCTTATCCCCTTTACAATTGCAGTAAATGATCTTACCCCCTGAGAATTTGGTGTTTCTGATCTGGCCCCCCTGAGAGTTTGCTTGTAAATGACCCTACTCCCTAAGAATTTGTTAATAAATGATCTTACTCCTGAGAACTTGCATGTAAATGATCTTACTCCCTGAGAATTTTCTAGTAAATGATCTTACCCCCTGAGAATTTGATGTTAAATGATCTAACCCCCCATTGCTTTTGTTAGTAAATGAACTTACCTCTCAGAGGAGTTGTTAGTAAATGATAATAATAATAAATTGTCTTATATAGCGCTAAAATTATGTCCGATAGTCATTTCTAAGCGCTTCACACTGAGGTCAACTAGTTGTTTTAGCACAGATATTTTTTAAACAAATGTGTCTCTAATGTTGTCTTAAAGCTTGAAAATAAGATTATCTTACCCCCTGTGAATTCGGTGTTTCTGATCTGGCCACCATCTGCGAAAGATTATGACCACTACTTGTAGCTAGAAGTTGTTTCAATAAAACATTCTGGGTTGATCTCTGTTCTCCATCCATTTCCTCTCCGGCGGCTTCTAAAATAAACAAACCTATCTTCATTACTATCACTACAAAACTTCAACCCCTCAGACATAATGATTGATATCTGAAGAGTTCTATTCCAATGGCACATAAATTTTAAATCAGTTCTTTTTAATAAGCAATCACATTTTTCCGTTGTCCTAACCAAAATAGTTGAAATCTAAAATGTCTGTTTGTCTCACCAATATAAACAAGATAGATATAATTTGAACAAGATTGGATGATTTATATGGTCTGTAGTCTTCAAAAGAAATTGTGGTCAGCGCACATAGCACTATCAGTAGTGAGTGTTAGCGCGATATAAATGCATATATTATTATTTTTATATATTATTATTATTATTATAGTACTTACCTGCAGCTCTAAGTTCTTCTGCTAATCCAGGTTCTTGTTTGATGTTGATGCAGGTTGGAGGTGTGCTGGAGGCTGGACTTGTCAGATGAGGACTTGGAGTGGAAGCACAGGATGACGACGTCTGATTGATAATAGCAGACGGCATATTGGCAGACGACACAAATTGTTCCAAGTTTGATACAGCTGGTGATGTGGAAGGATGAAGAGGCATGGAAGCAAAGGTGTTGGTGAGCTGGTGAGATAGTGGAGGAGGCTGTGGGCCATGTTGTGGACCATGTTGTGGACCATGTGGGTAAGCTACTGATCCAATAGTTGGTGACAACTGACTAGCAGCAGACGCTCCAGGATGGTGGAAGGCCATGCTTGTATGAGGACCAGCAACCATTCCTTGCGAATACGGTGGCATTGAAACACTGTGGGATAATGGAGGACGGGTTGAAATACCAGGATGACCAGGATTAAAATTATGAGCAGCTGAAGACATAGGATGTTTCTGAGATGCAGCATCTTGCTGTGCAAGCATCTGTCGATGAAGATCTGACATATTGGAAGGAATATTGTTCATCTGATGAGGACCACTGGCCCTTGGTGATGGATATGGTTGACGAATTTGTCCTGGCATAGATTGAGGAACAGAAGTAGGCATTTCTGAAGAAACAATTGGATGCGGATGGTGACTTGTTGCCAGATCCATGTTTATCATAGGTCTTTGCTGACCCATTCCCATTGGCTTTCCAGATGACTGGCTGTGCATCATGCGAATCATATTTGGATCCATGCTCGGATGCCTGAATTGCATTTGTTGTGGATCCATTGGGTTTCGCAACTGGTATCTTTCTTGACAATCTGGGTCTTGTCCCTGTCCCTGACTTTGGGATGGCCGCGTCATCATTCTTTGTTCCATTCCTGGTCGCATCATAGTTTGATCAAACCCATGGACCATTCGGGGTCGGAATTGTCGAAGGTCAATCCCTGGTGGCAGCATTCCAGGTCTCATCATTCTCGGATCAAATCCATGTCGAAACTGAGAAGGGTCTTGACCAGGTCTCATCATCCTAGGATCAAAACGCATCCTCATCATTCTAGGATCCATACCACGAGGGAACATTCTTGGGTTTGTCCGCGGTCCAAGAGCAGGATCCATTCCGGGAGGCATATTATGTCTCGTAGGGGGATTTCCTGGATGGGCAGATGTAGGTAATCCAGGCCTTTGGGTCATCAACTGATTACTAACAGACCCTGGTGGAAACTGAGGAGGTGCGCCAAGATGAACTGACGTGTGAGGATAAGGAGGTGGTGGTCCTTGTGGCATAGCAGGAGGTGTAATTGTTTGACTTGCTAAAACAGGTTTCGTGGATTCAACTGATGATACAACTGAAGTCTGACTAGAAGGTGGCGTGGACTGAATAGTAGTGGTAGCTTCAGTACCACTTTCCACTTGACAGGATTGGGAGGACATAACTGTTGCTGATGTTAATGGAGTGGATGATGGACTAGATGCAGTTTTTGAGACAATAATATCTGATGTTACTTGAGAAGATAATGTAGATGACTGAGAAGACGCTGGATGACTTTCAGCTTCTTCTTTGGTTACAGTGGTGGCAGTAGAGTTTACTGGTTCAGGAGTCATGTCTTTGTCAGCTTGATCATTTGTTTCAGGAGGCTTTGAATCTGGATCTGGTTTAATAGGTTTTAGAGAAGCAGCAACAATTTCTGAACTAGCTGCTGCACCCTCTTGTTTATCTATCTTCTGAGATTCTTCTAACTCTTTCGTCGGTTCACTCACTTGGCTTTCATCCATTGGTTCTATTTTAATAGTAGCTTCTGCAGGAATCGCCTTTTCACCTTCTGTAGGAGTATCCTTTAAACCTTCTGCAGTTTGCTGCTCCAAATCTTCTGCTGTCTCAGTTGCTATTGAGGAAGAATCCTCAGACTGTTGAGGAGTGAGTGTACTTATTGATGTTGTATCCTCACTGACAGTTGTTGAAGCATGTGTCTCGATGACAGTCTGAACTGTAATTTGATTTGCAGAAGTTGTTACATTTATAATTTCACCACATGCAACAGAAGCACTTGATGTAGAGATGATGTATGGCTGTGGTAAAGGCAACTCCTCACTGGCACTCAGAGTAACATTTTGAAGAGTCCCTGTTACAACCGTGGCATGAGATTCATCCATTTCTAAAGATACATCAGCACTTCCAACTTCTTCCTTTATAGTTTTACTGGCTGCTTCAGCACCACCAGATGATTCACCTACTTCTTTTGACTCCATCACATCATCAAAATTCTTCTTTTCCTCCAATGGTGCCGGAGTCGATTCTTGAGCAGTTGTGGGATCAACAGCAGCTGGATTCTCTGTATTCTCAGATGTTTCTTGACCTTGTTCTGAAGGTTGATCATTTTTATCTTCCATCTCATCATTATCATCCTCATCATCAGTACCACATCCATGTCCATCAATACATTCTTTTTTCTTAGGAGGATCTTGTGGAGTAGCTGAACCAGTTGCTTCAATCGAACTTGGCGTAGAACTAGGAACAACTTGCTTTTGGTGCTGGTCAGAACTTTCTGCTGTTGAATCTATTGGATTTTCACCAGTTTTAGCACTTGTTGCCTCAGTTGGGACACTCGAAGATGGTGTTTGGATATTTTCAGTTACAGGAGACTGTGATGTGGTTTCTGATCCTGATGCGGTTGAAAGTTGAGTTGTTGATGAAGACAAAGTAGTTACAGGTGGAGTCAATTGTGAAGATGTTGGCTGCCCTTCTGAAGATTTTGGTTTTAGCTGATCCTGTGAGCCCTGACAAAGATGCTCTGATGACGGTTCTAAATTTTGTTGGTGTGAATCCAATTGTGGTTGAGAGCTTTTTAGGTCAGCTTCAGATTCTGAAACAGGTATTCCTTGCCTTACATTAACATTGGGGCCTGGAATTCTAGGTCCTAAATTTGAAAGTGGACCCTGGGCCATGGGATGCGGGGAAGGTACCATTTGTCCTAAATGAGGATGACGGGGATTGAACTGAGGATTATTTCCTTGAATAACATTAAAAGGAGCACTGGGTCTATAATTAGGATGAGCCATTGGACCACCTGGTCCTTTGTTATGTTGGAAGCCTGGAGCTGTGCCGGAATGAGCTTGAGCCATGGTAGTGTGTGGGCCTGATTGAACTGATGCTGGTAGCACTGAAGAACTTGTCAGCACTGGACCTGAAGATGATGCTGGTGGTTGTGGTGGCTGTTTTGATGGTATCTGGGTTGTGGTGGAATGAGGTCCTTGGGAAGAAGCTGGAGAAGTGGAAGTAGCTGGTTGACCAGCTGTAGACATTGTAGATGCAGATGCAGCTTCTCCTTGAGATGCTGAAGACTTTTGTTGAGCTAATGCTGCAGTATTGCTGAGAATCTCCAGAATTCTACGTTCAGTTTCTGAATGTGGTTTAACTGGAAATTCTGGTTTAGATGTTGTTGGTGTGGAACCAGGCTGATTTCCCATATGACCTGCAAAACAATTTCACATAAACATAGTTTCAAGAATCTGGCTCTACTAAGACAGGTTGGTATATCAAGCATTGACCGAGAGAGACTTAAGAATCATATGTTAAACTACAAAAATTGTATAAAGAGCACTTATAAATCAGAATGTAAAATGCTGCATGATTCTCAATCATTTGTGTCTTGATTCGACACAATAACAGAAAAATAGATCTCAGGTTCAAGAGATTTGCACAGTGATGAGCGGTAACATGCACAGAGCATTTGAAAGACAAAACAAAACATGCAAAAATATACAGGGTGATGTCATAATACATATTTTGTATACATGTACTTGGTCATATTTGGGCAATATAGAGTAAATACCTATGAGAGAGAGAAAGAGAAATGGGGTTTAACATCCACTCAACACAACTAGGTCATTTCAGGACTAACATATGGTTTAATTTTAATTGCGCGTAGGGGTCTTTAGCAGTGGGAGGAAACCGGAGTGCCCTGAGGACACCCACAAGGTTAAGAAGGCGCCCTTATCTCCTAAATACCTATGCTCCAATCCAAACAAAATGCCCCTTTACCAAATAAATATCGAGTCAAGGCTTGACAGAAACAAATGTCATTTTGTCCTGCACTGATTTGTCTTTTCGGTCGATATTATTAATACAAGTTCGGCACTTAGTTGAAATAGTTAGGTAGTATTTCCTTAGTTCCTGACATTTTGTCAGGAACATCTAAAATCGTTATTCCCAGACACGATCATAGTAACACATCAGATGAAATTCATAGGCCTACATTTTATATTGACCCAATTCAATAAGCCTACATTTCATTTCGACTAAAATCAATGAGCTTACATTTCGTTTTAACCCAAACGAAGAAATTCCTAACCCTTGACTTATCTTTGAATGGCATTTAGTGAAAGTGATATAAAATAACAAACAGCTTTATGGATAGCATTCACTAAGTTAATTAACTGCAACGTTTCAATGAGGACTCTCTCACCGTTATCAAGCAATGTTGTAAGCAAGAACTTTTACTCATTTTGGATTAGAGAGAGAGAAATGGTGTTTAACCTCCACTCAACACAACTAGGTCATTTTGGGACTAACATATGGTTTTAATTTTATTTCAATAATTCGCTTGCGTGTAGGGGTCTTTAGCAGTGGGAGGTAACCAGAGTGCCCAGAGGAAACCCACGAGGTTGAGAAGGCGCCCCTATCTCCATGTCACATTCGCTCACACTAGGGCTTGAAACCACAGCCGCAACCACTAGGCCATCCCACTCCCCACCCCCCTTTTGGATTAATTCCAGAAATACAGGGATTAGGACACAGGGTGATCAGCAACTAAGAATAGCCAAGGTGGGTTAAGCGGAGAGATCTCTGTAGCTGCTGGATTGGTTTTCAAAGAAACTACAAATTTAATATTATTCACACTGTCTTTACCCTTTGAACCCAAAATGCTGCAAAACCGGCTTGACGTTGTATCGCATATACCTGAAATGTCGGTTTTGCAGCTTGGGAAATGTCAAGCTGCAATAACGTTGACGTCATAATTAATATGACGTCCTGTAAATCCAGGGAGGGACGTGCAACACCCCATGTATTGTCAGGATTCAAAGGGTTAATCCAGGGAGGGACATGCAACACCCTGTGTATAGTCAGGGTCCAAAGGGTTAATGTTGTTTTTCCTTTGCATGTAAAACAGATTGACCTTGTCAGATACCAGTTAATCTAGACTGACAATGGTCACAGCCAGAACATCACTCGTTTCTCTTCCCTGTCACAGGTTCAAAGGATATGATAAATGGCAAGGGGGAGATAATCACAGGGTTGATCAAGGTGGGTTTTATATGATGACGACGGGAATTCTCTCATAAAGTCACAGGTTTTATTTCAAAACAACAAATTCAAATTACTTCAGTGACGTCTTCGCTGAAGTTCCAATGAGAAAGAACTTGGCAATTATTGCGAACATTACTGCAGTCTGGTTCCTACAGAATCAACTGAACATTGAAATTTTCTCCGCTATTTCAATTAACAACAATTTTTTATTTTACAAAAATTACTTCTGGATTTTGTGCAAAGTGAATTTGCAATATACTTTGACTTTTAATTAAATCAAGAATTGCCAGAAAACCAGAGCCAGAAATGACAGCAAAGTCGTCATTTCTTTGACATAAATGAATAAAAAACATCTCCAGTCCTGATTTTCAAGGAACCAGATCCATTTGCAGATTCATACATTACAACGTGTACAAAAAGGTTTTCTCGTTTAGTTATCAAATCTTTACGCGACCAAAACACGAATTTCAGTTACAAATGTACCAACAAATTGTCAGTCTTCTTTTTATAAGAGATCAGAAATTCTAATTTTTGTTGTTTTTTTCATAAATTCTGTTATCATTGATGAGAGTTATTCCCCCTTGATGAAAGAATTGTAAACATATGTTATTTTATACCTAACAAAGCTGCTTGATTTGGTAGCGAGGGAGGTAAAGGTTGCGATTGGGCGTTCTCCAAATCATCAGCTTTCTTTTTCTTTCGTCGCTTTTTGGTTTTTTCTTTTCCCGGTGTTGCGCCCATCTCAGGGGTAAGGGTAGCGGGAGGAATACCGAAGCCTGCAACAGCCACGTTCAATATGAAGCAAAATGATGGAACAGCCTCCAATAATTTTAAATTTAGCACAGCAATCACAGAATATAATCAAACAAAGAGAAATTTAAATAAAACACTTCTGCAAAAATTCTGTTTATCTTTAAGATGCATTATAACAGATCTAAATCTGACAAAAGTTCAAATCCATTGAAATCTCAGCCATCAGTTATTCTAGGGAGTTAATTAAGGGCTTTCCATGTGAATATATGTCAAAATAATTTAAATAACAATTGAAGCCAAAGAAATAACCTGCAATGGGCAGATTTAGATCATATATAATGCATCTTGATTCAAAATTTATCTCTTTAATAAAATGAAATTTTGTCCTGGAGAGAGATTTCTTTTTTTTAATAAAAAATCAGGAAAAAGGTAAAATCATTTTTTTTTAAATTAATGAAAAAAAAATCTTTGCAGTGTTTTATTAAAACTCTATTAAAATTGTAAAAATAACTTTTTGTAGCTGACTTTAATAATTTGTAGTTTTGATGTTAATATATGATTAATTCAAGTTTAGTAATATCATTAGTTTCAGTTCTAACATCGAAAAAGGTGTTAATTGTTTCTATGCGTAAAAAATAAAAGGCGTGCAAAAAGAAACGAAAGAAATTGAACGAATGTAATAAAAATTAAAAACTATAAATTGACTAATGATTTAATCAGCTAGCTAGTTATTAATACAATTCTAATTCTCTCAAAAAAAACTCAAAGATATAAAATTGTGCACATGCAAAAACAATGCAATCAAAACAGAATCAAATACAGTAAAACAAGCCTTGCTTTAAATATTAAGAAGTATGACTAGGGGAGGCTCAATTCACAGTCCAGAACGTCCAGAATTGACAGAATTGCAATCAAGTAAGCGGAATTCAGTCCCGACTACAGAGTTGGTATTAGTAGAATCATGACTTTATTAAACCGTTTCGGCTGCATGGTGGGTTGAGATATTTACTTATTCAGTCGATGCATGCGTTGTAGCCCGAAATCCACCTTTTCACTTGATTGTCACTATTTTTGGGATAGAGAGAATTCAATTCGAAACATTCAATCAAGTACCCCCTCGACTACATCAACAAGAGAGGGAACTCATCAGGCAATTGTCATAGTAATATCCCCATAAATTCTAATTTCCAAGGGCTCCTTTACGCGTCTTCAAATGTCGTAATCAAGTAGACCTTGCTTTTTTAATGTACCATCCCACAAAAAACACACACTTTCCTTATGAGTTTGCAGGCATCACTCATGACTGGACTGGTAAAATCGTAACAGTTCATCTTAGCACATGTGGGGAATTGAACCCAAGATATTCAAATAAAAAGAATTTTGTCTGTTTAGTGTTTTCATATACACTTTTCCCGAAATGTCAAAAGCCAAGAACTTTTACATGTGGTTCTACATCAGCTAATTAAACATGTGTTTTATCAAACGAAAAGCAAAGCTTGTGTAGCAACTGAATATGTTTAATGTGTGCATTGGTTAGTAAAATCTTGGGGCTTGAATTAAATTCAATCAGATTGTTAGATAAAGTTAACAAGGGAAGTGAATAGTAATAAATATTTTTTGCACATGTGCCTAACATAGGGAAAGGAAAACAGATAAACATAGGAGGAGATAGAGATGATGTTTACAGCCATTCAACACAATCTAGGCCACTTTGAGACTGACACATGGTTCTTTTATGTTTTTATTAATGTAAATTGAATTAAATGTACACCTAGGAGTCGTTATCAACGGGAGGGAGGAAATTGGAGAACGCAGCACGAAAACTCATGAGGACAGACCCTACTGTCATCCTCCCTGCGCATGCAAAACAACTATTTTATTCAAAGAGAGACTCTAATATCTAAAGCACATGCATTTGAACCCCAGAGTCTCCCAATTTATACGAAAAATATTTTTGAAAGCCACAAAAACTAAGCAATCGCTTAAATAAATCTGTATCTGACTAAGGATCATCATAACTAGGGTTATTAATGCTGGGACCATAATGGCAAAAAATAAAGGTCATATTTGATTTGGGTTCCCACAACACATATTACAACTAAAAGGTTGAAATAAAAAAAAGTTAAGCCCAAATTTAACTTAAAACAATTAAACAAATGAAGCTACGAAATCATAAAATTTGCTTTTGTTGGTTAAAGCAGGACGTCTGTTTAAAATCAGAACAAGGACTGATGAAATATGTCACAGCATTTTAAACTAAATGCCATTTTTAACAGTTTTACAAATTATGTTCATGTACGACTACAAAGCATGCTTGGTTGAGAACATATCAACTCAAAAAGAGAAACAATTTCAGGAACGCCATAAAAATGTTGACAATCTCGAACTTTATAGGGTTTTAAACAGACGCCTCAGGTTAAACGTACAGTAATGCCTAGCGTACACATGGCAAGTTTAAACTTTCAAACTTTTTGACAAAATCAAATTCATATCGAAAACTAAACATCTTCGTAGTCGAAGTGACTTTCAAAGAGAGGGAGAACTAAATGGGGTTTAATGTCCACAAGAAACAAATTAGGCCTAACAGGACTAACATATGGTTTAATTTTATTTCAATAATTTGCAGCACGTAAGGGTCTTTAGCAGCGGGATGAAACCTGAGGACCAGCAGAAAACCCACAAGGTTGGCGGGTGACCCTACTTCTTGTCACGTACAACTGGGGAATCAAATAATACAAAGCGTTAAGCATTCGGCCAACCAACCCCCCCACACAACCAAACAATCCACTGGGAAATTTTGATTTTGGTGTTTAAAAGAATAAAATGCCGCTGTGTACGCCAGGCTTAAACATTGTAGCTACTAAGTACTATATTACAAAACAAGAATTCATTCACAACACTTATAACTACACATGGTTTTATAATAGTAAAATTGTATATAATTAACAACAATTTAATATCAAATATTGAAATTTTATAGCCACAATAATTTGAACTGTGGAAGAGGGTAAGCATTTGTTTCCATCCACCGGAGCCTGGTGTTATGACGTCAAATATGATTTGTGGGTTAGAATAAGGGTTAGGCTTGGCCCAGGGTTAGGGTTAGGGCTAGCCCTGTCTACATCTCGAGACTCTGACGAAATCTGCAGACCCTAACCCTTATCCTAATCCACAATCCACACATGATGGCATAACACCAGGCACCGGCGGATGAAAACAAATGCTTACCTTGGAATAATGGGTTTACCACTGTAATATACATATTAATAAATCCAAGCAAAGATAACTCTGTCTTACCTGGATGCATGGGATTAAACCCCTGAAATCGTGGATCGCCCATCTGAGCCCCTGGTATCCTGGGATACATAGCTCCTGGTTCGGGATACGGGGGCGGGGGTGGCCCAGGACCAGGGGGTGGAGCCTGTCCATGTTGCTGCTGTGCTGGATCAAATGGTCGAATTATTTCAGGTACTACAACAGAACGTAAATCAATAAACTTTAATTAGATACACCTGAACTCAGAAAACAGTTTTAAGGCCTTGTTTCTCAAAATCTTAACTAAAGATGAAGTCATAAATTTAGTGGATATTTCAATTTTGATTGGCTAAGCAATAGAATCAGTCTAATATTATCCAATCAAATGACTAAAATTAGGATTCTATTTTAGTTAAAATTTTGTGAAACAGAGAGTCTCAAAGAGAGAGAGAAACAGAGAGAGTTTAATGTCCACTCCACACAAACTACGTCATTTAGGGACTAACATATGGTTCAATTGATTTCAATAATAATTTGCTTGTGCATATCGGTCTAACACAGTCGGAGGAAACCGGAAGACCTGGATAAAACCATAAGTTTGGACAAGCGACCCTAATCCTTGTCACGTACAATGGGGGAATTGAAAACCACGCCAGTTGACTCAATGACAGACCTTATGATATGGCACACACATGCTAACCAATCGACCATCCAACCCCCCATATAAAATGAATATAAATATTTGTCACACTCACCAGTAGAAGGTTCTATATTAATTTGTAACTTCTCCATGTGTTCACGTTCTTGGAACGCTTCGCTGAACGGATTATTGTCCTAGTGAAATATGTCATATCATATATTATCATCATTGTATATTAAAATAATATTACATCTTAAATTATATAATCATCTTTGAATACAAAAATATTTTTCTATAACTACATGCAAATACAAGCATTATTTCAATAATTCGCTTGTGCGTAGGGGTCTTCAGCTGTGGGAGAAAACCGGAGTGCCCTGAGGTAACCCACGAGGTTGAGAAGGCACCCCTATCTCCATGCCACATACGCTCACACCAGGGCTCGAAAAAACAGCCGCAAACCAGATGTTGCCGGCCAGCTAGAGGTCGAAGCGTGACACTTTAGACCACTAGGCCATCCCGACCCCCCTCAATGGCCATTGATTAACCTATAGTTGTAGTCAATGGTTTGAAAATGTACTACTTTTGTCAATAATGACGTCACTTTCAGAATTACGTCAGACTGTAATGACGTCACAACAAGGCAACCAACCACAAAGAAAAAAGTCTGGAACCTATGATAAATTTTAACATAAGTGGTAATGATTTTTTTTCATGATAATCTGGATAGTACGGTGTATTTTGAGATATCGAATACCGCTCATGTTATTCAATGGTTCACTCAAGTGTATCCCTGCAGCATTCCACTTGCTATCACATGTGTAATACTTGCGCAGGGATACACTCTCTTGAACCATTGAATAACATGAGCGGTATTTAATGGTCATTTAGTTCTATCTATGTAATACATTAAATACCATATCATTTCTATTGAAGGGTAGTGAATGTAGACATCTTTATGACCTAAAGAAAGAGACTTGACTAAATGAAATGAAATGGGGTTTAACATCCTATTATTCTGCTCCGACTGGGCTTATGAAGACGGGAATACGCCATACAGTGTGATATGAGGGGAATTTTGCCCGGGCAGTGGCACTATAGTCTACTCTTATATCGAATTCTAAATGCCGAAGGATCTTTTATGTGCATGCCCATGTACATGTATACACAGGCCCTCAGTTTTCTGTCTCATTCTAATGACTGGACAGCTGTCCGGCCAATGCAGGGATCGAACATGTGCCCTCCATGGTTAAGACTTGACTAACATTTCTATCCCATTAATGGTAAGAAAGGATATTTTTTTACAGATTGACAAGGAATTAGCTAGATGAAGTCAGGGACCAAAATGACAAACCAAAACCAAAATGGACCATGAAAATAAAACGCTCACAAAGGCTGTTTTACGGATAGAAGAGGAATAAATCTGATCAATTTGAAAATACACATCTATATTTTGTTTCGTTTTTTTATATTTTCGATGGCCTACTACATGAAGATCTGACAAGTTGTACTGGGAGGTTGCCACAGGGGTCGAACGAACGACTTTTGACCCTATGATGCCACTACATTGATTAATCAATCAACGTTGACGCTTCTATGGGTTTATGTACAGTTCTGTGCAGAGCAAGCCAAGAACACGCTGTAATAGACGGTTTCATTGGCTAATCCCTTACATCAACTAGAACACCTGTTATTTAACAACTCTTCCAGATCCTAGCGTTGTAAAGACAAGTGAAACGAAATTTTAAACTACAAAAAACGAAACGAAATAGGATCTGTACTTTAATCAGATTGAATCTTCCTGGTAAACTTCATGGATCGAGCCCCGAAAGACATGATCTAATCTGTGACCCGCTCCCAAGAAACCAGGCGCTTGTTGCGCAACTTCATATTGTACTACGGGCACAAAAGCATAAACGGTATGCCTTCTTGTTGCTGTGAATGAGCCAAACTCAAATTTAAAAAAGAATTGCAATTTTGGAAAGTTTAGGCCGTGGACTATTCAAATATGCTGCCAGTTCTATTTTTTTTTAATAAAAATGACCAAGAGCCTGGTTTTGTGGGAGCAGCTCACATATACTATCCCACGATTCACTGACCAAGGGGAATAACTCTGCAGGATAAAAACTTGATGGACGGCGATGTAGTGATATAGAGAAGAAGGCAACTTACCCCGACTACAGTCATTGCAGCTGGAGGTTTAGGAATTGCGGGTATCGAAGGGTTGGGAACAGCAGGATTAGCCATACGTAACCTACTCTGCATATATACCTCATACTCTTGCCGAGCGCTGGGACTCATCCGCACCGAATTGTTCCCTGGTCCTCTTGGAGCACGGCCCGGCTGATTCGGTCTCGGTCCTTGAAATCTTGATGGTGTCGGCATTCTAGGCGTGGCACTTATGCGACCTCCAGGAGACATCTGACCTTGAGCCGGAGGTGCCATTTGAGGGGAAGCTATCGGTGGTGGGAAGTTTGGTTGCCAGTTTCTACCAAATTGTTCCTTCAAAAAAAATAAAAACAATTTAAAATTTTGATGTGTCCTGTTAAACATCAATTTGTTCTGTTGAATACCAATTTGTTCTGCTAAATATCAATTTGTTCTGGCAGTTAAAGACACTTCTAGTCTGTGTCGAGTGGGTGTTAAACCTTATATTTCTCTCGCCCACTGAACACACACTAGGCCATGTCAATCTATCTTTATCTCAATAACTTGCTTGTTCGCAGACGTCTTTCATAGAAGGTCACTGATGACACTGAGAAACCATGAGGTTAGACAAGCAACCTTACAACCTCTAAATAACTTGCTTATCCGCAGACGTCTTTCGTAATGGGAGGAAACTGACAACACTGAGAAACCACATGGTTCGGCAAGCAACCCCCTACTCCTTGTCACGTACAACAGGAGAAGGAAACCATGCCAGTTGATCCAATATACTTTATGTGTACGTGCTAACCATTCGGCCATCCAATCCCCCTCCAACCGTACAACCTCTCAATTCAATATATAAAAAAGTCTGGATAACCTTGCCTACCTTTTGTTTATCACGATAATCTTGTAAAAGTGACTGATGATTGCGTAATTGTTTACGATAACTATCCAGTTGTTTCTGTAGTCCAGATTGTTCAGTAGAAATACGTTCCAACTCTAACACGTCTTGGGGGTTTAATTCATTACCAATCTTACGAGCCTAAAAACAAACAAAAAAACCCAAATAAAACCCTTAAAATTTAAGAACATGATCATATCACAGAACTGACATTGATAACGATAAGAGGATACTCATTGAAGCGTCATGCTTTTGTGAAATAAACCAGTGATTGTTTTTCCATATAACTGTGTTAGTTCTGTTATGTTTCCAATCAGTAAATGCCACTTAAAGGTTTTGATCATATCAGAGAGGCTGAGCAAGAAAAAGCATTTAATCATTCAAATGAAATCAATAGACAAGACTGCTTCAACTAAAACCAGTTTTCCTATCTTTTAACATTCCCTTAATTTTAGAAAGAGCATGCATTTACCGATTGTGTCTGGCTTGTAACCACCACCCTAATTTCACAAAATCATAGAAATTTTATGAGTTGTTGTCTAGCTTGTAACATCCATAAAGTTATAAAAATTAGAAATGAAATTTACTTGTTGTCGAGCTTGTAACCGCCATAAATTTATACAAATTAGAAATGAAATTTACCTGTCGTTGTCGAGCTTGTATTGATCGTTTTGCCCGTTTTTGTTTCTGAGTTTGTTGTTCGAAGAGTTTGACCTGCATCTCGAGGAACTGACCCTGTTTCAATAACCAATCTTCATACGGTATTCTCTTCGGGTCTAATTCACCTGGCATATCACCTGAGAGAGAGAAATGGGGTTCAACATATGGTTTTAATTTTATTTCAATAATTCGCTTGCGCGTAGGGGTCTTTAGCATGGAAGGAAACTGGAGGACCCAGAGAAAACCCAGGAGGTTGGACAGGCGACCCTACAACCAGGGATTGGTAACCACGCCCGTTGACTCAATGACAGGCTTTATGATACAGCGCGTGCACGCTAACCATTCAGGGTCTTAGAATGGGAACTGATTTGCGATAAATGATTTTCCAATTAGTTAGTATTATTATCGCTTTCTCCTTGAAAAAAATCTCTACACACGCTAGGTTTAGATCCTGGGAGCCACGGTGGCTAAGTGGGTAAGATGCTGGCTGGCTAGCATGGAGGTCGTATGTTCATTCCCTGCATTGGCTGAGAAAATGAATCTGATATTCCACCCCAACCATTCGGCTAAATTAGCCTCTAATGAACTCAAGGCTTGTATATGACTAAAACAAAATACAAAAATTTTGATTTGTCATTGCGAAAGGTTGCTAACAATAATGCTAAAATATCCTCTAACTAAGGAACTACTGACTAAAAGTAAATAAAGGTAAACTTACCACTAGGGGGCGTGACTGGTGGTTGCGGAGGTAACATAGCCATGGGGTTGATAGGAGATTGCTGTATGCCTGGTGACTGGCCACCGAATGGTGAAGGAGTTCGAGGACTCAGTTGACTGACTGGGGGTCGAACAGGAAACTGTGAAAACTGCTGAGTCATCATATCAATTGGTTGCTGGATACCGGGATCAGGTCCTGGCATTCTAAATAGAAAAACAAGCAAAATGTTTATAATTTAATCTTAACATCCGGGAGTTATTAATAAAGTTAATAGTTGGGATTGCATAACATACATGTATATCAGATGAATGAAATGAAATTGGGTTTACAGTCCTTCTGTCCTGCTTCCACTGGAATACTGAGGGAGAGAGAGTTAAATGGGGTTTAACATACTACTCTTCTGCTTCCACGGAGATGTCATTTAACGTCCACCCAACACAGACTATATGTCATTTTGGGACTAAAATATTTCATTTCAATAATTCATTTGCACGTAGGGGTCTTCAGCAATGGGAGGCGGAAATCAGAGGATTCAAATAAAACCCATAATGTTGGACACGCGACCCTACTTCTTGTCACATTCGAGCGGGGAATCAAAATCATGCTTGTTGAATCAATGACAGACCTTATGATACAGTGCGCACACGCTAACCATTTGGCAATTCAACCCATTTGTGGACAATGGACAGAAAAAAATACCAGCAAACTGTGGTAACAACAAAATAAACCACACTATCCATGAAAACTTAAAAGAAATATCAGAATAATCTGCTAGTCTGAAAATTTGATTTCTAAATAAGATGGTCGTAAATTCCCAAAATCAAAATTACCTTTGTTCCATTCTGATTGCCATGCCTGGTAAACCGGGTGGTAGACCAGGTTGCATACCCGGTCGGGGCATCCCTGCCATCATACCCTCTGGTGGCCCGGGTATATCCCGACGGGCGATCGCCTGTTGTTCAGCTTGACGTTTCTGTTCTTTCTTCTCCTTCATCAAAAAATATTTTACTCATAATAAATATCACAATACATATATAGTTTTGTTAAAATGGGGAAAAATTTGATGCACATTCGACACAAACTTTGTCATTGCGGGATTAACAATTGGCTTGCGCTTAGGGGGCTTTTAGCAGTGGGAGGAAACTTGAGGACCTTGAGGAAATCCATGAGGTTGGACAGACGACCTAACTCCTTGTCACATACAACCAGAAATCTGAACCATTCCAGTTGACAGACAGTATGATACAGCGCACACAGGCTGACCATTCAGCCATTCAACCCCTGATGCACAAGAAAACAAAACAAGAAAGCAGACATATTACAATAGACTGATATGTGTAAAATCTCCTAATATGCTTCCGAAGGATATGGTTGGGTTCATGACCCTCCATTTAGTTTGAGGATGTAGCAGATTTTACATAGATGGTCCATATGACATTGTCCATGATGAATCTAGACCAAATACATATGCAGTTAAGATCCATTTTAAGGAAACAAATGCATTATTGGATTGGTTTTTTTTCCTTTCATGAAAACATTAATTAGTCTTAAAATGTAATCTCGTAAATTCCCAAAATTAAAATATACAAAGATGTACTCACTTCTTCTACGAGTTCATCCAGAAGAGTTTGAGGTTGATTTGCTCCTGGTGGAAACATGCCGGGTCTCGGTCCCCCTGTAAAACCAGGAGGACTGGAACGAAGTCTTGGTCCCACAGGTCCAGGGAATCCAGGAGACCCTGGTGTACCTTGATGTGGTCCCTGCATCCTCATCCCAGGAGGAGGTAACCGCTGTCCTGCGTTAAATCGTGGTGAACCTGGTCTCATGTGCATCATGGGTCTCATTCCTTGAGCGGCCAATTGTTGCTGAAGAGCCGCTTGTCCCATATGGGGTCTCTCTGGTCGATAGAAACCCTGGGGTTGGGATGATGGGGGCATCCCTCCAGGTGACGTTGGACCTTTGCCCATTTCCATGAGACCCTGTTGGATCTTCTGAATCATGTGCTGTGGTCTTGAATCAAGGGTTGGAGATGTCATCTGTGGTTGGGTCTGACTTACATTTCCTTGGATGTGAGAAAATGCCATCCTTGGATCTTGAGAGGGATCCATTCCTGGGAATGGAGATCTCATTCCTGGTCCAGGTGTTCTCATGGCATGCTGAGCTGCTGCTGATTGTCCATACAGGATGCTGTTTGGAGAAGGTGTGAGTGTTCCTCCTCTTGGTGGCATGTAGGGTTGTCCGTATGTTCCCTGAGTGTATTGATTGGTTGGGGTGATAGTCGCTCGTGATGCGTGCTGCATCGGGAATGTTTGACCTGGCGTGGTGGGCTGCGAGACAGAGTGCGAAGGAGATCCATAGGGTACTTGTCCAGGCCCTGGATGGCCGAACTGAGGTTGAGAGACGTTGGGTCCAATTTGAGGGAATGGTGAGTGCGGACCTGAGGTAGTTGATGCAAATGGTGAGAGCGGACAAGATGATACTGGAGGACTGAATGGAGAATGAGCTGAACCGGCTTGGAAGGGAGACAACTGTTGGTCTGGGTTCATGGGTTGACTCATCGGAGATAGAACTGGTCCCAGCATGGGTCCAAATGGGCTGTGCATTCCTGGTGTTCGTGGAGATGGCTGACCACTTCTAGGAAGAATTTTTGGAGAATGCAATCCACTGGCATCTGGGTTGGACAGTGGTATTCCAATACTAGGAGACTGATGGGGGCTGGCAACATGATGTAAAGGTGAAGCCATTCCAGGGCCAAAGTGAGGCCTCTGACCAATCATATCCTGTTTGCTTGCCTCTTGACGACGAGCCTCCATATCTTTCCGTAATGCTTCAACAGTTCCCGCTAAATTCTGAATCTCCTGTTTTTCAGCTTCAGCTTTGTCCATTCTGTTCTCTACAGGTTTAGTGCCTTGGAGCAGAGCTGCAATATGACTCACGCCAACTGGGCCTTTACTTTTGTCGCTGGATTTAGACGTCCCTGCTTTCGCTTCTTCTCCATCTTTTCTCTTCTGGCTAAATTCTAAAAACTTGGACTGGAAATCTTTAGATTCTGTTTTATCTTCTTCCGTTTTAACAGTTGCTGCTTCTTCAGTCTCTACTGGTTTCTTCTCTTCTTCTTTAACTTCAGTTTTTGTTTCATCTTCTTCTCTTGGTTCATCTCTATTAGGTGGTTTCTGTTCGTCCATAAAATCTAAATTTTCATCTAATAGATTACTCTCTTCCTCTCCAAGTATTTTATCCAACTCGGGATCAGTGAATCTCAGAATATCAAAAGTTCCATCCGCACCTATAAAATTCAAATAACATCAATACATACATATCCTTGGAGAGAGAGAGAGAAATGGGGTTTCATCAACCGTTTGGTACTAACATAAAGTTTAATTTTATTTCAATAATTCGCTTGCACGTTGGGGTCTTTAGCAGTAGGAGGAAACCGAAGGACCTGGAGAAAACCCATGGGGTTGGACAGACAACCCTACCCCTTGTCACGTACAACGGTGGATTTGAAATTACGCCAGTTGACTCAATAACAGGCTATATGATACAGCGCATATGTGCTAACCATTCAGCCATCCAACGCCCCTTCCCTAGAATAACAACCCCATTTTAAGTGTATTTACACATAAAAATTATAAATATAACTGTATATATCATGTTATAAGGTTCAAATATTTGTGAATCAAAGGTTCTTTAACGTGCACGTTTCTTGTCCTGTAACACCAAGATCAAACCATGAATCCCTTGGTTACTAAGAAAGGCCATGTGGCTTCCCTGGACTGCCAAAATGTGCAAGGAACTTATGAACAACTAGCATCCTTTTCTTGTCCTGTAACACTGAGATCAAAGCAAAGATTCCTTGGTTACTGAGTCAAAGCAACCCTTGAAACAACATAAACAGTTTTACTTACTCAGTAAATCATCGTCAATCAGTTCATGTTTATCATCCTCCGACGATTGAGATGGTTTGGAAACTTTGGGATCAATATCAGGTAGATTTATCTCCCCTTCTGGTGGCACAACAGGTGTCACAGGAGCGGCCGATTTTAACACAGGGTTTGAAATCATAGCTCCGGCACCGGCTGGTCGGAAAACATCGTCATCGGAGGTGGTTCCTTCTGATGTGGGAGGGAATGCTGGTATGCCAGGACCCTGAGCAGCAGCAGGAGGAGGAGGACCAGGAGGTCTGAATCCTTCTCCTTGTGGTTGTGGTCCTGGTAGACCAGGTGGAAGCTGACCAGCTTGCAGGGCTTTCTGTCTCATCTGTAAATATTGGGCTCGACGTTCAGCTAACATTTCCTGAAAACAACAAACATATACGTCATGTAATATATATATATATATATATATATAGCTAGCTTATAACTTAATGTATGTCATAATGAAGTAAAGTGGAAGATTTTCTTAACTGGACGTATTTTTTATTTATTTATGTATATATATATATATATATATAGAGGGAGAAATAGAGATTAACGTCAACGAGATACAAACTAGGTCATCATGGAACAAGGAAATTATGCTGAGATCTGTTGATTTACAAAATGCCTTGACACTGAGAGTTTGTGAATAGTTTAAAGTGCGAAAGAATAAGATCTAAAACTATACCTGTGACATGGCTATTTGAGGTGATGCAGGCCTTGTAAATCCAGGCAAACCAGGGTTACTGCCGTCTGGTGATGGAAACGATCTTGGGGGCATCCCTCCTGGACCTGGGGGTCGCATCCTCATTCCTGGTGGGAATCCTTGTCGTACACCATCCACAAACTGTCCTGGGGTTCTCGGATGGAAACCCTCACCCTCTACAAATAAAGAATATTGTTAAATAAACCAACCTTATTCTAAATAACTTAAAACTTACATCATAGGGATGCAGAATTTTCAATGACTGAAGATTTTTATCCCCTTATAAATTTTGGCACTTTGCTTTTTTGAAATTGTCTAGTTAAAGTTTCCAAGAATTAGCCTTCAAATCTCGAAAGAAATAGTATGAGCCATCCACATTATAAATGAAATGGGGTTTAATGTCCTACTGTTCTGCACCACTGACAAGGGGAAAGCACATTAGAAAATCCTGAAGAGCTTTTTCAGCCAATGAAGGGATAGAACACGCAGCCTCCAGGCTAGTGAGCCAGCGCCTTACTCACTGAACCACTGTGGCCACTATTATTTCAAATTCCATCTATCGATGGTTGAATCTGGAACTCGCGGATTGCATGCACCTTACTCACTAAGCCACACTATAGATAAAAGAGAGAGAGAGAGAGAAATAGGGTTTAACGTCCACTCAACACAACTAGGTTAACATATGGTTTTAATTTTATTTCAATAATTCGCTTGCGCGTAGGGATCTTTAGCAGTTGGAGGAAACCAGAGTGCCCGGAGGAAACCCACGATGGTGAGAAGGCGCCCCTATCTCCATGCCACAAACGCTCACACCAGGGCTCGAAACCACAGCCGAAACCAGAGGTGGCAGGCCAGCTAGAGGTCGAAGCGCGGAACTCTAGACCACTAAGCCATCCCAACCCCCATCAAATATATAGCCCAGGTTAGGTGCATAATAGTAGGATGTTAAAACCCATTTTATTTCATTAATACTCACTGAGCCACATTAAAGATCAGGGCTAGAAATTCACGCGAATCTCCGAATCTAATGCCGGAGAGTTGTTGTTGTTTTGGTTAATTCAATGTCAGACGAAAAGGGAGGGGATTATCATTTTATAAGTGAGTAGGATAAGTTAAAAGTGAAAAAGTGATTTAATAGAAATAGTACAATCTTGATAATTGTGTAAAAAAAAAGTTTAATAAACAGTTAAAACACGGCGAGAAGACGTCGAACACTCGATGTTTGTTTGAGGCCGGTAACCGGGCGGGTCTATTCACCTATATAATTAGTACTGATACTTTTATTATGTAATCATTACAAGGTCCGTGTGATTAGTGAACTTCTTAATTAATGTATTTTTTAATTAGTATGGAAATTGCGCATATTATATATATATATATACACACATCTGTCATTGTACGCAAAATATCGCAGGGAGTAAGTCAGCTTATTGGGGTGGAGTGTTTAATTACAGACATGCACTCACTGGCGAGTAGTTGCTTTGTTATCGGTTAGTTGTACTCCCTCGGATTTAATTAATTAGGTCGACATTGTGTACACAGATACAGTATATAGTGAACATTTCTTGCAATCTCAGTTTGTTTCTTTTTTTTCTTCTTCAGAAACCCCGCTTAAAACCCCCGAACTAGTTTGGGTTTTGTTTTTGGTTTTTTTTTTAAAAAGGCTAATAATAAGAAGGACAAAGTCTTGTAAACTACTTTCCCAGTCAAATTTTGTAACAAAAAAATTAGGCCTGATATTTTTTTTAATCGCTGCTACTACGAACATCTCATTAAGTTTGTCTTATTTTTTGGTGTAAAATTTAATATACCGCTGTATTTTTCAACCAATGAGAAATAGACACTAAATCATGGAAATTGAAATCCATATACCGGTAGGCCTACCAACGCCTTGCTAGCCCTATTTATATTTCCCTTAAAAATAAAAAATAGAAAAATCCCATCGACATCAGATATTATTCTACCGGTAAATGATAGAAGTCCTCGTTATTTTAAAGATCTATTTTATTGCTTTATTTATCTACTACGAAAACCTCATTAATTTTGTTTTATTTTTTTGTAAAATATAATATACCGCTGTATTTTTCAACCAAAGCTACCAAGGCCTTGCTAGTCCTGTTTTTTTTTCTCTTTTTAAAAAAAAAAATTTCCCATCGGCATCAGATTTCATTCTTCTGGTAAATGATAGAAGTCCTCGATTATTTTGAAAATCTATTTTTTTCTTTATTTATAATTTATCACCTGTATGACGCTATAGGTAATATCATTCCGTCAATCAAGCAGTCCTTTCATTTTAAATCGTTCAACAAATTATTTAAATCTATCTTAAATAAAGTTTTATGTGACGTCCACTTTGCTCAATTAATAAAATAAACATAATTTCGTCAGGTATGCATGTACAATTTACACCATGCCACCCAAGGTATTCATCATCATCATGATTTACTTTTAATAATAGTAAAGCCCCAAAAATATGCCAGTGAGTTGGCCAAAACGATGTTGTTTTTAGGACAGTAAGGTAAGGCCTTTCGACCATCATTTTTTTGGTTGATATTGTTGAATTAGAACTGCTTTTTTAATGGACTTTTCCGCCCTCTGTCAGACTATTTCCCTTTATTTACATAGCGTTCATCCGGGCACTTCCGTCATTCTTTACCGGTTAGAACATGGCGGCCGGTCTCCAGTGACGGCACACAGCGATAACGTTACGTCAATGGGGATCACGTGACCACAATACACTCTAGTCAATATATACACCTCTATGGGTCCGACTATTGAAATTCAGTTATGGTGTTTTGAATCAAAGTTGTATGACTTACTTTATAGCATACTACATGTATAATAAAATAAAATAATTGTTGTGTTTTTGTTTTACTTTTAACTTATAATTTGGACGAGTTACAGGCTGGCCGTTAATTGTCTTTGTTATGTAATAAATTGTGTGGAAACTTCCACGATCACGACACGGCGACGACTTTTAGAAGTAGAGCATTTATGCATATTTCAGTTACGATACAAAATTATCGGTTTCCTTATTATTAATTTAAATCCTTCTTAAAAAAATAAAAGAAACTACTTTAGCATGCCAACCTTAAAACGAAATAGTTCTGGGTTCCATGATTTTATCCTTTCGAACGGCGATTTGATTCCGTTAGTTGTTAAATTGGGTCATTCCAATTCTATTTTGTCACTGTCAAGGTCGGCCACGGACTCGATGTCGCATGGAATTCGCCGCCTTCCATATTAGGCATGACTTACTACGGAATGTGTAAAAAGATTGCTTTTGGCGCGAAATAGCTGTCAGCAGCCACGTACACCAACCAATAACAGACATATCACGGACCTTATAATACATGGACTTAGTGCATGCCGCACGAGACGGGGAAGTTGGCGATGCCTTTTTACGAGGGATAGAATTCCTCATGTATAAATTGATTTTAAATCCAGTTGTAATATTCACAACCAGAATGTGACGTTACTGTGTCCAAAATGACGAATAAACCGTTACCCAATCGGACATTACCAGCTTGGAGGCTCTTCTATTCGCCTCCCTATACATACGTTGCCAATTTTTAAAGACACGTGGTTTTTATACGCCCACATTTTCATGTGGACGTATTATGTCGTCGCCCCTGTCCGTCCGTCCGTCCGGATGTCCGTCCGGACGTCCGTCCACAATTGTTTGTGGACTCTCTACAGGTCACAATTCTTGTCTGATTTTGACGAAACTTAAAATATAGGTTTATCCCCAAAATATCTCGGCTGCTTTCGATATTGGCATGTATCGGTTCAAAACTTCATGGATTATGGCCCCTGATTGTACGAAAAATCACGTTTTTAGCTTGTGGACCCTATAGAGGTCACAATTTTGAACCGATTTTGATGAAACTTTATATGCATGTTAATAACCCAAAGATCTTGGTTCCTTTCGATATTTGCACCTATCGGAACGTAAATTCCTGAATTATGGCCCCTGATTGTCCGAAAATTCACCTATTTTAGCTCGTGGTACCTCTGGAGGTTACAATTATTATCCGATTTGAAAAACCGTTCGATTATATCACCGTTACACCCTAAGGAAGGTTGAGTTCAAATTTCGGAAAAATCGGACCAAAATTACCATACAAAATGGTCGCCGTTCATACGCAAATACTGTTAAAAAATGGTATATCAAGGTTGTGGATCCTGTAGTGGTCAAAATTTTTATTCGATTATGATGAAACTTAAAATGCATGGTTATAACCCAAAGATCTTGGTTCCTTTCAATATTTGCGCATATCCGATCGTAACTTCCTGAATTATGGCCCCTGATTATACGCAAAATCGTCTTGGTTTAGCTTGTGGTCCCTCTGGAGGTTACAATAATTATCCGATTTAAAAAATCGTTTGATTATATCACCGTTACACCCTAAGGAAAGTTGAGTTCAAATTTCGGAAAAATCGGACCAAAATTACCATACAAAATGGCTGCCGTTCGTACGCGAATACTGTTAAAAAATGGTATATCAAGGTTGTGGACCCTGTAGAGATCACAATTTTAATTCAATTTTGATGAAACTTGAAATGCACGGTTATAACCCAAAGATCTTGGTTCCTTTTGATATTTGCGCATATCTGATCGTAACTTCCTGAATTATGGCCCCTGATTATACGCAAAATCGTCTTGGTTTAGCTTGTGGTCCCTCTGGAGGTTACAATAATTAACCGATTTAAAAAATCGTTTGATTATATCACCGTTACACCCTAAGGAAGGTTGAGTTCAAATTTCGGAAAAATCGGACCAAAATTACCATACAAAATAGCCGCCGTTCGTACGCGAATACGTTAAAAAATGGTATATCAAGGTTGTGGACCCAGTATAGGTTACAATTTTAATTCGATTTTGATGAAACTTGAAATGCATGTTTATAACCTAAAGATCTTGATTCTTTTCGATATTTGCGCATATCAAATTGTAATTTAATGAATTATAGCCTTTGATTGTAGGAAAAATCACTTTCGATTTTGCTTGTTCTCTAACCATCTCTCGAAAATGTGGGCGTATCCTGCCTGGCAGTGCCAGCTTACTATCTTTATTTTTATTGTACTGTCTTGTGCCCTCTTGTTGTTTTTCGTCAATACGATTATCGCTATATATGTTAAAATATTATGTACGGGAATTGTTGTAGGCCTAATTGTGAATTGTAATTTATTGCCAGTATTGAATTTTTAATTAGCAGTTAAAACGGTAGCCGTCAGCTATTCAGTGCTCACGCATATCAACGCAGTAAAGACAATGACATTATTAGCCATGACAATGACATTATAGAATTTATATACGGTATCCGATTTATCGGCACCGATACGATTTTTGGCTGGCCAATTTACCGATTCAAGAATTTATAATCGTGACGTAACACTAGTGGATATTTTTCCGACGGAATCTCGCAGTGTTCGAATTCCAATAACACGTGACATCTTGGTAGGAATTAGGTCAATTAACCAGTTCCGCATTTGCGTGTACCGTTTTGATTATTTTATTTTATACACATGCTGACAGATGCTTAATTTTTGTAATAAAGGATATATCCTAGTCGTAGGCCTACTGAATTTTACTTTATAGCAATTGCAGTTTTGGTTTTCACGTGATCATTGTACCGTTTGTCTATCAATAGTATCATCGACGAATGAATAAAAAATTGTGCAAGTTACGTGATAGAAAAAAGACTAACCATTGTGTTATACACAAATAGCATGGTGCCGTATTAGTTTATTTTGGCTACGGCATTATCTGGATATTACTTTTTTCACTATTTAAGTGTTTACCGAAAATTCTATCTGATTGTTTTATTTTTATCATTGTTGTTGAATTTTGGTGTTTTAGATTAATACAAATAACACAATTTTGTTTTTCAGACATTATTATAAATTAAGATTCGGAGGATTCGCGCAGATTGCATATATGAGAATCCTCTTAGATTCTGGCAAAAAATGACGAATTTCTAGCCCTGAAGATAAAAGAACAAACCTGGTGTAAATTGTCCTGGTTGTGGTGGTCGAACCAGACGCTGCCCCGGCGGCCATTGTTCATGCTGCAGTGTCATGGTTGAACCCTCGGTAAACGGTGGTCTCGGTCCTCGTTCGGGACCCATACCATAACCTGGCATTCTTGGCATACCTGACAACATATATTTTATACATATATTTACCTGGAAACTTTATACTTACCGGGTATCTACTCAAGTAGTTAAAAGATATGTTCACAAATATTTTGATTAGATACTAGGCCCCGAGTCTGAGAATGCTTTGTGAACTTGGGGCCTGGTAAGTATATTTGCCTGGCAACTTTATAATTAATCTAATTCAGATAATTAGAAGATCAAAGATGGTGTGACAAACTATGTTTTTAAATAAAGAAATAAACAAGCTACATGTAACAAATGTTCACAAATATTTCAAATGCAATAGGGGTAGAGTAAGTATTTTTGTTTTAGACGATAGTGCTCGCCTGCTCGGCATCCTATTCACTAACTGACAAATTTTTCTCCGAGAGGTCATTTTCTTAACCTTCATCCATACATAAGTCTAAGCGCTATAAAAGACAAAGGTATCGACTCCTGCCCCGAAAAAAAACGTTAGATGAGACCTCGGTTTTTCATCTCTCTTTCTAACAACTATATGTTGACCCTTGCCAGGCCCTTCATCCTACACCTCAGCAGATAACACAGAACACAGTGTGCCAACTTTTTACTCACTGACACACTGTTCCTTAATATATACATGTAGTAATCAAGCGTGGAAATAAGGCACCTGTCACAGACAATGTCCGGCACATATTCAGGCTTTGTCAGGCACAAAACCTGTAGTGCCTGTCATTTTGTCCAGCACTGAATTTTCTTTTTTAATGATATGATACTATTACTACATGTCTGGCACTAAGTTGAAAATGTCAGGTAGTATTTCATTTAATTTTGTCAGGTACATCTAAAACCGTTATTTCCAGGCCTGATAGTAATATAAATGTTAAAGACTCAATTTAAAGGTATTTTAGCATGGATTAAGTTAAGGAAGATCAAATTTTGTCAGATCAGCTACGTTAATTGTTTCTAATACATACCTGGGTGTCGTGGCGATCCATCAGGTGTCCAGCCAACAGGTGGCGCACCAGGCATGTGCATCATTTTTTCACGATCTTCCAGCTGTTTTCTCATCTGTCGTTTTTTGGTCTGGTGTGCGAGAATTTCACGTAATTGTTGAGGAGTTGTTGCCCCAGGGGTAACTCTGTCCATGTCCATCCCTTCCATACCCTGAACAAAATTATCAAATAAATGTGATACTTCGTCATTTTATAAACATGTGACCAAATGATTGATAACTTTTAACCACAATACCCTCCAACAGAAGTAAAAAATCAATTTGCAAATTTGTATTACAGAGAGAGATAGAGAGAGAGAGAGGGGCGGAGAGAGAGAGAGAGAGAGAGAGATGTTGAATGTCCACTTGAGCAAACTAACATATGGTTCAATTTTATTCACTACGGATCTTTAAAAGTTGTAGGAAACCTGGAGGACCCAGAGAAAACCCACAAGGTCAGACAGGCGACTACTCCTCGTCACATACAAGCAGAGGATCGAAACCACACCTGTAAAACGTTCTACATCGTCTGGCCTAAAGAGGAGGGACATATTTCCACAAATTGCTTCATACCATATAATGCATGTATGGGGATGGTCACAGACTACCAATCACGCTAACTGAGGTAGTGTAAGTATAATCGGGACATAATGAAACATAGCTAGTCCAGAGCGCTCCAGGCTGACAGTCTACCGAATCGCGACATAATTAAAGAGTCAATATATTTTCTCTACCATGCTTGGTTGAAATATTTTCTTAGGCGAAAAAAATAAATATTGTAGCCTAAAAATCCCTTTTTCTGTTGGATACTCACTGTCTTTTGGATCAGAAGGAATAAGAGAGAGAGAGAAATGGGGTTTAACCTTCACTTGACACAAACTAGGTCATTTCGGGACTAACATACGGTTTTAATTTTATTTCAATATTTCACTTGTGCCTAGGGGTCTTTAGCAGTGGGAGGAAAGCAGAGGACCAGGAGAAAACCCACGAGGTTGGAGTATATGAATAAACATAGCATGTAAATATAATATAGTTGTGTAATACAATAATATAATAGGGAAGGGATTATGGAAGATATTACATTGAAATACAAGGGAGGGTGGGGGTTGATAATTTATATATTTATATCATTTATAACACATATCAAACCGTGCATTATATCTCTATAAGGTTTCTCTACACTAACAGGGACACATGAAGATGGGAAGAACAAGACACTCCCAAACCCACCCAATCTCCGACTGACTGAAAAACCACATTGTATGTCCCTAGTTTCCCCGAGTATGAAGCTCCTGACTCCATTTTCCAGACAGACTGACAATCCAGACCAACCTCTCTGCCCCCTACATCCACGTCAATATGACTACGTGTCAGTCTGTATTCAAACCGTTTCCATCGGAAGATTAAAAACCCATCACTAATAAAGCAGTGCTTACAACATCGACCACACATTACAATATATTCATTTATATATATATATAACAAACATCATCAAATCTTCAAAATACCTGACAGGGTTCATCATCTTAAGCTAGGTTCCTACTATCACAATTCGTGCTGCTTTAATATCATAGTTTTAAATCGTAGAGTTCAGCCAATATCACGATTACTGAGCTAGTGCGATATTCACCTAGCCACTGCACCACCCATAGATATTGTAAAGATTTGGATGTTATTTGTTACGTTACATGTAAATAAAGCTGTCAACACCAGACTAATAGACTAATAGAGTTAGCTACATCGGTACACACAGAAAACTTAGCAAATATAGTAAATAATGAAGGTCAATGAATGATCGGAAATATCACAAATAGGTGATGAAGGAACACTTTTCAATTCTTAATATCGCTATCGTTTGATAAAATCGTCATAATTACCCCAAAATATCAAAACTATTTTGTTATTTAAATATTTGTCAACATATAGAGAAAGGTTTTCAACTCCATGGTTTTAATTCAATAATTTAAAGCATTTTTAACATTACTCTATAATGTAAAATAAATTTAAACAAATTGATTGATTGGAAAGCTTTCCAGCCATTCAAATTTACTGACAGGCAGTAACCTCATTTTTGACTAAATATTATTCAAAGCTTTTTATATGTAAACTTAACTTAACTAAGTTGACAGACACATGTAAATTCAGTAGCTGGTCAAATCCATTGCCCGACAGTCAAGACCGACAAATATCACTCAAACAAAAGCCCTAAAATCATCATAGAATGTGGGGAAAGTTTTATTTTCAAGTCGAAACAATGAAAAGACAAGTTTTAAATATTTTTGTTAATTAAATCTGTTTTTGTTTTTTTCTGTGTATACCAAGGTATGACTTACGACTAAGTAATGGTTATGAGAAAGAGGCCAGCCTCCGCCAGGATAATAAGATTCCCTTCTGTCGATCAACTGTTGTAACTAGTAGCAACGAAAAATAAAATAAAAACAACTACAAAAAAAATAAAATAAAATCTACCAGAAGTGTAACGGTAATCAAACTTCTCTTATTTCACGTATCACAAGATCGTCAACACTGGACGCATTCATCTGTTTAATAATAATAATAATAATCGCGTCATTTTACAAGGGTAGCAAATTAGGCCCTTTTTCCAATTTGGCCCTTGGCACAGATCGTGCGAATGATTTCGATCATTACTGCAGGAAGAAACCGAAGAACTCGGGGGATACCTGTCTGATCGGACAGGAGACCAAATATTGAACTGTCCAGGATTTCAAACAGGCCACAATTTTAAACGAGAGAGGGAGAGAAAAATGGGGTTTAAAGTCCAATCGACACATACAAGGTCATTTCAGGACTAACATACGGTTCAGTTCTATTCAATAACTCGTTTACGCATAGGGTTCTTTAGCAGTGGGAGGAAACCAGAGAAAACCCACAATGTTTGACAGGCAACCCTACTCCTTGTCATGTACAACCGGGTCAACACCAGGGACCTTCTGGTTTTGAGTCGGCCCCTATTAAATTATTACTTTATGTGATCATGATCCAAGATAATTCTCAGACACTTCACAAAATGTGGTCGTGATCCAAGATAAGCTGAATACACTTTACAGAATGTGATTGTGAAATGTGATCTATGATTTGCTAAGGCACATCACATAATGTGATCGTGATCCAAGATAACCCTCAGGCCATGACAGAATGTGATTGTGATCCAAGATAACCCTCAGACACTTCACAGAATGTGATTGTGATCCAAGATAACCCTCAGACACTTCACAGAATGTGATTGTGATCCAAGATAACCCACAGAATGTGGTCACCAAGTCAACGCACAGACACTTCACACAATGTGATCGTGATCCAAGATAACTTTCGTACACTTCACAGAATTAGATAGTGATCCAAGATAACTCTGATACTCGACAGAATGTGATCTTGATTCAAGTCAACGCACAGATACTCGACATAATGCAATCGTGATACAGAGAAAGAGAGAAATGGAGTTGAACGTCCACTCGACACAAACCAGGTCATTTTGGGACGAACGTATGATTTTCAATTTTTATTTCAATAATTCGCTTACGCGTAGGGGTCTTAAGCTGTGGGAGGAAACCGAAATGCCCGGAGGAAACCCATGAGGTTGAGAAGGCGCCCCTATCTCCATGTCGCATATGCTCACGCTAGGGCTCGAAACCACAGCTGCAAGCCAGAGGTGGCCGGCCAGCTAGAGGTCGAAGCGCAGTACTCTAGACCACTAGGCGACCTCAACTCCCAAAATCGTGATCCAAGAAAAGTTTGATTAAAGTTAAACAGAATTCATTTAATCTATTCTACCATTAATAATAACTGTTGTTAATATGACATGTATCTACGTCTACTTGTATTAATCAGATAGTTTAAAACACTAATCCACAACCACATAGAGACAGAATTAAATAATATATTGTGCTTTAAAGCGAAAACAGTTTACTCGAGAAATGAAATGGGGTTTAACATCCTACTGTTTTGCTCCTAAACTGGGCTCATGAAGACAGGGTTTACGGGAGAACCTTACAAAGTCCCTAATAATGTAATAGAAGCCTTCTTATCCTGATGCCTAAATTAAGGGACATTACTAATGAAGTAGGGGATTGACTGTCTGGATTCGTGATAAAGGGCGAAATGAAATGGAGTTTAACGTCCTACTGTTCTGCTACGACTGGGCTAATAAAGACAGGCATATGCCATATTGTGTGCTATGAGGGAGTGAGGGAAATTTTGCCCGCGTAGCGGCACTAAAGCCTACTCTTATATCGAATTCCAACTATCAAGATCTTTTACGTGCCCTTGTCAGTCAGGCAGTCCCTCCTGCATCAATGACAAGGATAAAACCACTTGGGAAATAATGAAGAGGGTAAAGCCCCAGTGTAATGTATAAGCGACATTATTGTGCTGCCTTAAATAATCCTTAAAGGGGTTTCAATTAATAGAAGGCACAACTTTTTCTTGAGGACGCTCAAATAAGATTTATGCTAATTAACCCCCTTATCTCTAGGATATAGACGTTTAAATGGTTTATCTACAGGGATGTGTGGAGCAAGGAGAACGCTAGATCGAAGACGGTCCTTAGCATTTTATGACGTCATATGTGGATTATGGGTTAGGGTAAGGCTTGGCCCAGGGTTGGGGTTAGGGTTAGCTCTGATTACAACTCGAGACGCTGACAAAATCTGCAGGTCATAGCCCTTACCTTAACCCTTATCCTAACCCACAATCCACATATGACGTCATAAAATGCTAAGGACCGTCCTCGAACTAGCGTTCTCCATGGAGCAAAACACGGAGTAATATATCAATACAACACTCGAGCTAATCCCCTTTCGTGCTGCATCAATATATCAACACATGGCCGGTACATTCATATTATTCCATTATCATTTCTTTTATTGAAGCTTCTTAAAATTATAAACGATGCTAAAAAGCGGGTGACCTATTTCTACACAGAGAAAGCATCATGGTGCAGAACTAATCAGCATGCGCAAAAAAAAAAAAAAAATATACACACACAAACTTACCATGGCTGATTCGGGATAATTAACACCTGGTCTACCTACAGGACGATATTGAGGCATTCCACCTTCACCACCACCAACACTAACTGCTCTAGACATGGGTGATCCCATTCCAGGATGAGGGGTACCGGGTTGATGACTGTATGGATCTGGTTGACTCTGTGATCGAACTAATGGATGACGGAACTGACCTGGCGGCCCCTGTATTTGGGAAGGGTCTGGATGCCGAAGGGGCCCTGGAGCTCTGGATGTAGGTGAATGCATTGGTGATCCCATTCCCACTGACGATCGTGGTGTCATTGGAGCTTGTGCATAGGGATCTTGTCGTGGAGATAATTGGGGATGCATAAATCCTTCTGGAGGAGGAGGTCCAGCTTGACTGAAATGATCAGGTGTGGAAGGTGGTCGAGGTGTTGCAGGTGCATGACCATACGGATCTTGGGTCGATCTTGGCGTCTGGCTGAAAGGGTCCGCGGCACCTGTGGATGGGCTTCTTGCAGGGCGATACAAAGGGTCTCCTGTACCGTCAACAGGTCTCGGAGTCATAGGTTGACTGAAGGGATCTCCAGCTTGTGAAGTCTTCGGGGTCATAGGAGGCTGAACTTCCAATAAAGTTGCTGAGATGCCAGCTAGGTCAGGAGGAAGACTTCTGGATGTGTCAGCAGCAGCCGATCGTGGTGGACCCGGATTGTAGGAATCCTCAGTAGGGGTTGGTGGATGCGGGGTACCCGGATTAAATGAATATGGATCGGGTGATGGAGGAGGCATTCTGGGACCAGCAGCACCATCAGGTCTTGCAGTCAGGGGATGACGAGCGTAAGGATCTGATTCAGTACTGGGATGGCGTTGAAGACCTCCCTGGTGATATCCTGGTGGAGGCATTCTTGGTGGATGATTTAAAGGTCTGGTTGGTGGTCCACACGTGGGGCTGGGTGGTGGAAACGCGTAGGGGTCGGAATTCTGTCTCTGTAAACCACCAGGAGATGGCTGTGATTCCGGCTGTAGGCCTACCCCTGGCTTCTGATCATCACCCCAGATAGGTGGAAGGTTCATAGCTCCAGGACTGTGTAAAGGACTATGGAGAGGACTTTGTCCTGAAATAAAACAACAGGTACAAAATATTTTCAGCTGATAGTCAAACAAGGGATTTTGAATCTCTTTCAAACACCAATATCGTGAAAGTCGGAAATTGGTCTAAAAACTATTCAATTCTATCAGTATTAAATGAAATGAGGTTTAAAGTGCTACTGTTCTACTCTGGGCTAATGAAGTAGCGAGTACTACATAAGGGAAATTTTGCAGGGAAAATCCAGATGATCGAACACGGAACCTCCAGGTTAGCAAGCCAACATCTTACTCACTAAGCCGAATTGGCTTCCAGATAAAATAGTAAAGAAGAAACCCTAGATATATTTGACAGATGATCAGATAGGGGTTCACCTGTCGTTTAGATGAAGATATTGACTTACCGTCTGTCGGGGATATTCCTGGCATGACTTGACGATTAGGACTAAGAGGTCCTGATAGATCTGGTCTAGGTGACACCATACCTTGTTGTGGTGGCATGTTGGGATGACCTCCGGGTGGGGGAGGATGCATGAAATGTTCTAATCCCATCTGTTGTCCGGGCGAGTGAAGAGGTGGGGGAGCTGGGGGTGGGGGCATTACTTCACTATCATGTCTCAGTTGAGCTTCCTGGCGTCGTTTTAGTTCTTGCGTCACCTGCTGAATAACAGAAATATCAAAACATTGAATTTCATCAACACTGAATTGTTTTTTTAAAATGCTATTTCTTCTTGCATTCACGGACAAATAAATCTTTTCAAAGGATGCACCCGAAATTGGCTATCCACAGTGCTCTCATAGGATTCTTTTATGTGCACTCTAATGTGTTATCCGGGTCAAGTACAACCATGCCAATGTGAACAGGATTAACCTCTGTTTTACATATTTCAATGAATAGGCACATTAACTTAAAATTGACTTTAAAAAAAAACTAAACGTTCATCAAGGCCCATGTCTACAGCTAGAATTGAGAGAGAGAGAGAGAGAGAAATGGGACAGAACCTTCAATTATAACAAACTAGGTCGTTTGGGGCTTAACAAATGGTTTAAATCTTATATCAATAATTTGCATGTGCGTACATAAGGGAGGAAACAAGATGACCTGGAAAAGCTCCACAAGGTTTAATAGGCGACAGTTCCGATTGACCTCCTATAGATGTCACATGTTAGGAGAGAGGTCATATAGGCTGTGCCTGTTCCTCAATCCTTTTCAATATCTGAAGAAAATATTGTTTAAAAAAAAAAAAAGAAAAAAAAAAATACTTTTTATAGTCACACCTAGAACCTTACAGTCAAACCTAGGACCTTACAGTCAAACTTCCGATCTTACAGTCAAACTTCAGACCTGACAGTCAAACCTCGGACCTTACAGTCAAACCTAGGACCTGACAGTCAAACCTAGTTCCTTACAGTCAAACCTCGACCCTTATAGTCAAACCCAGAACCTTACAGTCAACCTTCAGACCTGACAGTCAAACCTAGAACCTTACAGTCAACCTTCAGACCTGACAGTCAAACCTCAGACTTTATAGTCAAATCAAGAACCTTACAGTCAAATCAAGAACTTTTATAGTCAAACTTTGGACCTTACAGTCAAACTTCGGACCTTACAGTCAAACCTCGGACCTTACAGTCAAACCTCGGACCAACGGCCAACGCCCCTAGCCATGCTGAATTGACCTCCTACATATGTTATTCATGTAACTTTGTGATTAACCGTACCCATAAGACCAGACCTATTACTCACCCTTTGTGCTTTTTGTAACTAACCCTAACTCCTAACTCAAACCCTAACTTAAAATCTATTTTATAAGACAGAATGACCAGATCTATTACTTACCCTTTGTGCTTTCTGTACACGACTACTGGTACGATTCTTTCGTGCTTGAGCCTGAAACAAAAAAATAAATTGTAGTATTTGACAGACACGACTACGGAGGGACAAGACTACCTAGAGACAGACTAGCCAGAAATGACAATGGGTTTAACGTCCTACTCCGACTTGGGTAATTATCCGCCATACAGTGTGCTATGAGGGAAATTTTGCCAGGGAAGCAGCATTTTATATCAATTTCCAACTACCAGGGATTGTTTACATGTATGCCAAAGTATACACAGAACCTTGGTTTTTCGTATTACCCGAATGATTAGACAACATTCCTTGTCAGGCCCTCCGTCTTGCACCACTAACAAGGGGAAACTTCGCCTGAAAATCTCGATGAACTTTCTCGGCCAATGCAGGGATCTAACACCTGATATACAGGCTAGGGAGCCAGCATCTTACCCACTTAGCCAGCGTGGCTCCCCTTGACAATAAATTGACTACAGAGAGACAGATTACCAAGATAAAGTTGTATTTTAAATGTTGATCAAAACTGCTCAGATCGTCTCCATGAAACACATAATTAATATTGTTAATACAACTAACCAAATAAGGTGCTTTCTGATCATGTGACAATTTCCGCCATAACTTGGCAATCTGTTTGGCTCGTTCCGGCCATTCTGGATATTCCTGTATAAGTGTGGGATAGTTTGTGTTGACAAAAAGAATGGAAGATATCGTAGCGTTCTCTCCCAGTTTCTCATCGGCTTCCCATTTCAAGATATTTCTTCTACTTGAGCCTAGTGATGACCCCTCTCCGTCCTCCAAACCCCACATGTTAGGATCGTTACCATAGGAACCACCGGCCATCTGTTGAGGGCTGTAAAGTAAAGATAATAAAATTAATTATAATGATATTCCCGATCAAATCCACAGAGTTGTTGGAGAAATTAAGAAGGAAAAACCAGGGCAACTTTCTTAGCGTTCACTGGGATCTAACCCTGTCATCTTGGTTACTGGCAGGCCTTTGTGTCCTACAACTTGACACACCCTCCCATCTCATCCTCCGACATTGAAAAGGGAAAACCAGGGCAACTTTCTTGGCTTTCACCCTGATCTAACCCGGGCCATCTTGGATACTGGCAAGCCTTAGTGTCCTACAACCACCTTTAACTTGCCAGACCCTCCCTTCTCATCCTACAACATTGAAAACCTGGGAACTTACTAGGCTTTCACCATGATCTAACCCGGGGCCCCTTCATTACTGAGCAGCTGCCTCACACTGAACCACTGCGGCTCCCCAATGTGAAATGAAAACGGTGAACTTACAAACCTTTATAAAACTTTTGTGGTTTTAATGTATCAAATACATCAATAAGAAACTATGTGCAAAGTTTTGTGTTTCTTGATCAAAGATATTTCTCATCAACAGTGATTGAAAGTTGAGTAAATTCTCAACTTAAGTCTAAGAATGCTTTATGAACTTGGTGCATGCTCAGATAGTCTCCATGAAACACATTATTAATTTTATTAGAACTAACCAAATAACTTACATGAAATTTTGAGGAAAACCAAGTTGTGGTATATTCTGTAATGCATCGGGAGATAATCCTGGAGGTGTTGAAACCTGTCGAGCTCCAAGAGGGTCGGACACCATTCCGTGATTTGGAAAGGGTAGGGGGGATTGTGACGGCATTCCTGGCGGCTGATGATGTCCCACTGACGACAAACTTTGTCCCATTCCCGTGAGTTTGATCATGGAACCGGGGATGGAGGCCGGGTGTAATTCTGGTAATGGTCCCCCACCGTCGAGATTCTTCACCATTCCACTTTGCCCTAAGCCTGATGGACCTGGAAGACCGGATGTATGTGCCTGAAGACCGGATTGTCCAGGTAGATTATATTGACCAGGACCTAAAATTATAAAAGAATGTCAAATGAGAGAGAGAAAAGGGGTTTAATGTTCACTCAACACAAATTAACCCATTTGGGAAGAAACTACTCCTTGCCACATATGACAGGGAAATTCAAACAACAGCAGTTAATTCAATGACAGACCTAATGGTTTTAAGTACACACATTAACCATTCGGCCATCCAACCCGCAGTTAAACAAAGGATGACTTTAAATAAAAGCACAAAAACATGGTAATTTTGTAGGAATGTTTTGTTTTAAATACAACCGATACGTGTATATATAATATAACACATGGTAAGTTTTATAGTTAGTTTTAGTTGTTCCAGTGTATACATGCAAATTTATTTGGGGTAATGGGGGACCTTAATATCTTGTTTCAGGGAATTCACTATGGGAAACATAATTCATTTTTCCTCTGGGAAAATTCAATTTGCAGCCATGATGGTTTATTCTTTTTTAAAGGTAATTTACATGTCACGATTATCACCAATGATCTCTACACCAGATACAATCGTAGCCGTAGCAACAACTCAACACATACTCATTATGTAGCCATAGCAACAACTAGACACATCCTTGTTGTTTAGGCAACAAGAGAAAAATACTTTGTTTTACGGTAAGCGATGAAAAGATAAAATTTCAACACTGGTTTTAAAAATATTAACATTTTTAAGTACTTTTGGTCCGTCTCGGGACTTTTAATAAATAATGTCATCTATATACCTTGTTGTGGTCTGTTACCGTCATGGCCACCACCAAATATACTCTGTACAGCCTTCGGATCGATCTGTATTAAACCTGGAGAGAGAGAAAGAAAAATGGGGTTGGGTTAACTCATATCATGGTTAACCTACATCAAATATATCGATATAGTGTTAGGGGTAGGGATGTTTACCAGAAGAAAACCAGAGTACCCCAAAATTAGGCATGTGACTACTATTTGTCAATAGCAGACCTTATGATCTAAAATGCATGTATTAGACCACTTGACTCCTAACCTCTTTTGGTCTTAGACAATTTTCAATCACTGATTGTGATTTTATTTTAAATCAGATAGAACCTCAAATCCCATAGTTCTCTATTGACTGTGGGGTGAGAATCCCATAGTTCTCTATCCACTGTGGGGTGAGAATCCCATAGTTCTCTATCCACTGTGGGGTGAGAATTCTCTAGCTGTTTGTCCACTGTGGGGTGAGAATTTTGCCCACTGAAATGTGGTCTATTCATAATATCATTCTAATTACTGAGGTATCTTTTACGTGCACTGTCAAGGCCATTGTAACCATGGTAACTACCCTGTATAATTATAATCTATTTATCTGTTTTTACCTTCCGAGAGAATTCTATCAACATCAAGGTTTTTCTCATCCAGGTGAGGATCCAGCAAATTATCTAAATTATCTCCTCCGTCCGTTTTATTATCAACGGAATCCATGGAATTGGCAATATCCAGGTCTGTAAACAAATTAAGTTTTTATTTTCAACAGAATCGGTAAATAAATATCAAAATTTAATTACGATTTATCATCAACAGAATCGGAACTATCCCTATTTGTTAATTCCTGACACCTGATACCATTGCTTGTCGTGTATTTTGTACACGAGGAGCAGTCCATTTGATGATTACACTATTTGGCTTGAATATACTATTTTGCCTATAACATTTTTAGGACTTCAAATTCTGTCTTATGGTTTGGATTGTTCGTACTTAGTTTATATTTTATATATAGACTGAATGAAATAGACCACTTAATCAAAAGGAAATGGTCCAAATTTTTACAAGAATATTATGAACTGACACTCAATATCTACAAGGCATAAAAACAGTGATGACATTTGATAATAAACTTCTGTTTCCTGTTGATTGTGATGCGCAGGTGAAAAGAGAACTTCCGTTGCCAGGGAAACTAGTTGTCAGTTTCTTATGGATACGTAGAGGAATATTGACAGTAATTGATTAGAGAGAGAGAAATGGGATTTAACAGCCACTTGACACAAACTATGTCATTTCGGGACTAACATATGGTTTTAGTTTTATGTCAATTAGTTTTATTTCAATAATTTGCTTGTGTGTAGGGGTCTTGTAGCAGTGGGAGGAAACCGGAGGACCCAGAGAAACCCACGTGGTTGGACAGGCGACCCTACTCCTTGCCATGTAGGCCCTACAACCAAGGATTAGAAACCATGCTAGTTGACGCAATGACAGGCTTTATGATACAGCATGCACAAGCTAACCATTCAGCCATCCAACCCCCCAGTAATTGATGAAAGTGTGTGACAGTATATTTGATAATAGAACAAATAGGCCTTGACCTTGATCTAATATATATATACAATATTACCTTGACCTTCATCTAATATATGCAAGATATCATCATCATGTTGGAAATCAGGTAAAATATCTTTAAAATCACCAGCATCTACAAAACAAATAAACCCTCTCAGTTAATATCATGGCATTGAAACTTTATTCAGAGAGAGAGAAAGAGAGAGAGAGAGAGGGGGGGGGGAGAGAGATTTAAAGTCTGCTTAACACAAGTAACTTAACTTGTCTGCGATATCACTTCGGTGGAAGTGGACGTAAAATACAGCTTTTTCACACACACAGTAACTTAACCAGGGCATTCTCATATAAAGTATATTTTTATGTTTCTCTTATTTCTATTTCCAGACGTCTGGGTATCTATACCATACTGTCAATGGTACAATCAGGACGACTAGAAGCTTTTCCCCATCAAGCCATCCATTCTGAATTATCAACAACGGGGAAAACAAGACTGGAACAACTCATAAAGTACAACAAACGAGAAGAAAGCTACGAGGGGCGAGCCAGTAAGATCAAAATGAAATTTCTCTGCCACCACCAGGATACATTTTGGGAGAAACCTCACTGATCCACTGTGTCTCCACAATCTTATAAAACTCATGAAATACAACACGAAAAGAATAAAGTAAAATGGCGTACCTAGATTGTGTATATCATCGCCATGTTCCGTTGACGCTTGACTGTGTGTTTCATGTTGACTTCTCGCTCCAATATTACCCCCTTGATTAATGGACGGACCCTCTAACAATAAAGGGTAAGGGGACATAACTCTGAACTTCTCATGGTCTGTGTCTGTTTCGGCCAACGTCTCCTTGTTCTCTTTGACGTGATCCAATACTTCACGACCAAAAAACGCTTCCTGAAGACAGAAATATTATAAACTTCAAGGTCAGATGGCCATTTCATGATAAACAAAGTGTTCCATAACATCAATAATGTTTAGATAAAGAGCAGACCATTGTTGGTATAATAGCTCAAAAATAGATAATTTAAAATGAAAATTTCATCCAAATTACTTCATTCTGAGTCAAGCTATCACTGTAGTTTTGACAAGATGTATGCATTGCGATAACGATGGGTTTATTCGAGACTTTGCCTCGCTTTCTCATTTCTGAATTAAATTTTCAAATGGCAAACTTTTCTAATATATTTAAAATCTTGATTATATGAAGTCATCAAGTGTTGACTATGGTCTTATTTTGTAAATTAATTTCTATTTAATAGTTTATACAACAATTCAAGCCTAAAGACAGACCTGCAATAGGCAGATTTAACTCTTGCATAATGTATGTTTAACTTTAATAATTTATACAACAATTCAAACCTAAAGAAAGACCGGCAATAGGCATAATGTATGTTTAACTTTAATAATTTAGATAACATTTCAGGCCCAAAGAAAGACCAGCAAAAGGCAGATTTAGATCTTGCGTAATGCCTGTTTATTCCATGACAAATCTTTATATCACCTGTAAATATGCTGGAAATTTTTCCTCTAATTTACTTTTCTTCGATACACGTTTCTTTCTCTGTCTCTTGAACACGCCATCTTGACCTTCCACCGACCCTTCATCAACTAAAATATCGAAAAGAAGAAATAAAATCATAAAAATAAAAACACACTGTATGGATATATTATTTCTGAATTTTATTAACATGAAATAACTTTGTTGAATTCAAAAAAACTGGGCAATATTTCTAGGACCGATCTTATATGAAATAAAATGGCGTTTAATGTCCTTTTCAGCTGATGTAGACCTTCATACGCAATGTAGAGCTGGGCATTGCCATTGCACACACTGAGAAATGGAGTTTAATGTCCACTTGACACAAACTAGTCATTTCGGGACTAACAAATGTTTTTTTAAATTTTATTTCAATAATTTGCTTGCGTGTAGGGGTCTTTAGCAGTGGGAGGAAACCGGAGGACCCGGAAGAAAACCTACAAGGTTTGACGTCTATTTTCTTAATGACAGACCTTGTGATACAGCGAGCACGTGCTAACCATTCAGCCATCAAAGCCCAGAAATAATTTAAAAGGAATATCAAAGAAAATGTATTTTATTCTTTGAGACCCAAGTAATACACTCATGCTCTGAACTAAACACGTTTGGAAGAGTATTCTCTCAATGTTTTTAAGCAAGTACAGAAACTAATGTGTAGGGCAAATATATATAGGCAAGCAAAAACAACAAATTAGAACCCCCCGCCCCCTCCCTCTCCATGAACAAAAAGTCTTTTATAATAATTACCTTGAAAAGATTGATGGTCATCTACAACCTCCATTGATGCTGACATCTGACGTTTATATGATGTCATACGAGATCTCTGTCGAACTATAAATCCTCCAACACCTGATAAAATATAATATACGTAATAACGCCAGGTTCCCACAATCACGATTCGCGTTACGATTGATGTTATTGTTTTAATCGTGGAGTTATCGTGGTGATCCCATCAGGTTTTATCATATATTGAAGTCAGTCATAGCAATCGTGTTGATCTATTTGTGCTGCGATTAAATTCGTCGTTTTAATTGTGGTGATCCTATCAGGTCTTATCATATATTGAGGTCAGTCGTTACAATCGTGTTGATCGTATCGAAACATATCCGAACAAATTTGTATGTACCAGACTATACATTGCATGACAGTACAACATGTAGTTATATTCCCTACAATCGTGTCCTGTGTAAAACAATTGTGGTAGCTTAGTAAAAAGTTTGATAAAGCATCGATAAGTCTAATCTGATTAAAATACTGATCTATATTGCGTTTCGTTTTTTATTTATACTTTCGGTGGCCTACACGCATGAAGATCTCACCAGTTGTTCCTGGACATACAAGTGGCTTTTGACCCTATGACGTCAGACATTTGATTAACAAAAAAGCATTGACGTTTCTAGTAGGGTATTTACAATGCCCTGCATCGCATGTCAAGAATTCGCTGCTACAAACTGTTTTATTGGCTAATTCCTCATGCCATCAAGAACACAGGTAATATAACAATGAAATGAAATAGGATCTGTAATTTAATCAGATTGTCCAATCTACGAACCTATTTGTCTTCTCTGTCGTTTTTTCGTTCCATCTTTATTGAAGCCTTCTGCAGCAATAGTTGCCATGGCACCAGACATAGGATTCTGTCCGGGAGGTAATACAGGTGGAGACAGTAACGATGATTGATCCTGACCTTCTAATAACTCGTCTCCTTCTGAAACAAATTGTTGCGTTTTTTTCAAATTTATACAAAAAAAACTACAAGTTGGGAATGAAGAGTTATATTTGGATCCTTTGATCCTAGGGTGTTACACAGTAACATGTGAGTGAAGAGGAAAAACAACCATCCTCCATGTTAGAATTCCAATGTAGAAGCCAATCCAGTGACCAACCTAAGGTTCAATCATATTTCAATAATTTGTTTGCGCGTAGGGGTCTTTAGCAGTGGGAGGTAACCGGAGAAAACCCACGAGGTTGGACAGGCAACTCTACTTATTGACACATACAACTTACAGGATAATCAAAACCAAGCCAGTTGATTCAATGACAGACCTTATGATACAAAGTGACGCAGGAGCATCTGACCCTACATCGACAATAACCTACCTTGTAGAATACAGGGACTAACATATACTTTAATTTTATTTCAATAATTCGCTTACAAGTAGGGGTCTTTAGCAGTTGAATTAAACCAGAGCAACTGACGAGGCTTGACAGGCGACCCTCCTCTTGTCACGTTCAGCCGGGGGATTCGAAACCACAACAGTCGACTCAACGACAGACATTATCATACAACATGCACTCACTGACCATTCGGCTATCCATCCCCCCTTTGAAAGTTTTAACAAAAACATAAATTAAGTGGCTCTTTTTTTACCAGGACTCCGAGAAAACCCACGAGGTTGTACAGGTTACCCTAGTCCTTGTCACATACAACTGGGGAATCGAAACCTTGCTATCCCCCCTTTGCACGTAATTCAAGTGGCTGTTAATTTACCAAGACCCTGAACAACTGAAAGTCGAATCATACCTTTATCATCATCACCTTCCTGTGAGGACATCGACAATAACCTCGCTACGTTCGGATGACGGATGTGGGTCTCCGGGTCGGATTTCTTCATCCTGTTCCGTCTCTGTATAGGTTTACGAGGCATGTGTAAGGCCAGATTTTCCAGTTGTTGCATTCCAGAGGCGAACAGGTAGACACCATCAACCAGATATTGTTTAGGTGGTTCTAGAAATGGAAAAAATAAACAGATATTCATATAACATTCGTCAATAAAGAAACAAATTCAAAGTCAAATATTCAATCTTAATTTACGAAATTTGATTCATTTTTTTTCGCACTTTAAAATGTTGAATAATGTTAAATGACTGACATCAATTGATCTTCAAAAATAGACAAAAAGATCACTGAAATCACGATTTTAAAAGATTACTAGTTTCTGAAAATGCATTAAAAAGTCCATAAATTGATCATTTCAGCTGAAAGGAATATTGAAAAAGTGACTTAGAATATCTTAACAGTAGAATCAGCTTTAGAAGTTTTTAAATTTAACACATCAGACAAATATGTACACAGTAAACAACGAAGCTATTTCAATCAGTATGATAGACTGAGAACCAAGCATGACGTCATCGTTGTTATCTAGGATTAAAAATCAAAGTCTGTCAATGAATAGACATGCACCCCACATTTTGCGTGGATCTTACTTGAATTGGTTTAGCCTTAGGCCTTTATCGAAGAGCGTCGATTCAAAAAATAAAAAAAATAGATTTCAAGTCTGAGTTTGTATCCACAGGAGCTATTAACTTACAGCGCTAGAGAATGCATATTATTATTATTATTATTATATTTACCTGGTTCTCTGGGTATAGGTGGAGGCGTGGGTGGTTTGATTTCTTTAGGTTCAGGAGGAGGAGGTGGTGGGGGAGGGGGTACTGAAACAAAACAACATATACAGTATTACATCTATATACAAGGGCCGGCGGAAGCAATACTTGATTGGGGGAGCTTCAATACTAAGTCCCTATAGGCAAGAGTCCAGGGGCCGCAATAACCTGAAGAAAATAGTACTTGCGGCCAAATTATTGGGGGGGGGGGGGGGAGGCTAAGGCCCCCCCTACTCAGCCGATTCCTATATATGACATACACATAGCATGGTGTATAATAACATTTTCCTAAAATCCAACCGAAGCTGCTCTTCGGTAACATTATGGTACAGAAACAAATTACATCACTATTACATCTATACATACAATCTGATTCACAGAGGTAATGTGAAACCCATTTTATAATTTGAAAGCTAATTAACTTGCCCCAATGTTATCCATACCAGGGACAGTAGGGGTCATTGTGCTATGTCTATATACATGTATTACATGAGGCCATTAAGCAGCTTAAAATACAGACATTATCCAGCATGTGCTTTCAATGAACGAAGAGTAAAATAAGAGCCGTTACTGTGGTTACTTACAAGGTCCTGGTTGTCCAGTTTTTGGTCGACAGAATAAACAATGATATCCGTAATCAGCCGCTAATTCAGCCTCGTCTTCATTCTTTAAACCATCACAAGCAGCATGTAACCACCTAGAATAATAACAAATATTCACATAATTCAAACATAACATTAGGCAAGTCTTTATCTTGTACGCGGTCTCACAGCTGAGCGATCCTATTAAACAGTCATTATGTACACGATCTTATAGTTGGACAACTACATCAAATCAAGTGTTCTGATCACTCAACTACCAAACAAATGAAATGAAATGGGGTTAAATGTCCCACTGTTCTGCACCGACTGGGCTTATGAAGACAGCCATACACCATGCTAGGGTACACAGGAGACAGGACCTCGGTTTTTCATTCCATCAGAATTATACGTCCTGCACCGCTGATAAAAATCGTAATTGAACTTTCTCTGTCAACACAGTGATTGAACACATCATCTCCAGGTTAGTGAGCGAACGTCTTACTCACTGAGCCACTATGGCTTCCTTCACAAACAAATGAAATGGGATTTAACATCGACTGTTCTGCTCTTAAATGGGCTGATGAAGACGGGTATACGTCATATAGTGTGCCTAAGAAGGAAATTTTGCCCAGACAATGTGTACACGGGTTTTCGGTTTTTCATCCTATCCAAATGACTAGACAGCTGTCCTTGTTAGGCCCTCTGTCCTGCATCAATGACAATGGGGAACCATGCAGGAGAATCTGGATGGACTTTCTCAGCCGATGTAGGGATCGAAAACGCGACCTCGAGACTAGTGAGCCAGCGTCTTACCCACTAAGCACACCGTGACCCCCCCCCCAACCTGACGCTCTTAACAAACAAACAGCGTTACTATGACAATGTATTACCTGTCACATTGAACACATTGTAAGATGATCTCTTCCTGTTGATACGAGCGACGACAAGCGGCACAATTAACTTTACTAGCACACGGTCCACACTGGGTGTAATTATTCTTCCAATTACAACCAAAACCGGGAGTCGTAGAGCCACAATTTAAACAATTCACACACCTGAAAATAATCATAAAATATCTTAATTACTAAAAGGTGAGAAAGAGGGAAATTGGGTTTAATTTCCAATCAATACAAACTAGATAATTTGGGACTAACACATGGTTAAATAGTATTTCATTTATTTGCTTGAGCCTAGGTGTCTTTAGCTGTGAGAGGAAACCGAAGGAACGGAGAAACCCCACTAGATTGGACAGTCAACCCTACCCCTTGTCACGTTCAGGCTCAAAGACAGAGCTTATGACAACCATTTAACCATCTCCTCCCCCCTCCTCCCACAGCCCACTGTATGACGGAATGAATGAATGAAATGGGGTTTAACGTCCTACGCTTAAGCTCCTAACCTGGGCTAATTGAAGACGGGAATACATGAGGAAAATTTTTCCCGGGCAGCAACTGAATTCCAACTGCCAAGGGTTCTTATACGTGCACGCCAATGTGTACACGGGACCTCGTTTTTTTGTCTCATCCGAACGACTAGGCAGCCGTCCTTGTCAGGCCCTCCTTCTGCATCACTGACAAGGGGAAATCACGCTGGAAAATTGAGATGAACTTTCTCGGCCAATGCAGGGATCAAACACCCGACCTGCCAAGGGATCTTTTACATCAACACCAATGTATACACATAACTCGCTTGCGCCTAGGCTTTTAGAAGTCGTAGGAAATCAGTGGACTTGGAGAAAACCAACGAGGGTGGACAGTACCAACGACTAGACAACTGTCCTTGTCAGACCCTCCATTCCCTCCATGGATATTACATAAATAAAACATGGAACTCACCATTTACATTTCCAGTTTCCTTTAGGAACATGTTCTAACGGTGGTTTTAAACAGTACGTATGATAACTGATATCGCAGTCATCGCATAATAACAACCTTCCTTCATCATCCGGCTTACCACAACCCTCACATACAGTACAATCTAAACAACGCCATCCTTTCATTAATATCACCTTGGTTACCTGTAATAAAAATAAATATATCACCATGGTTACCTGTAATAACAATAATAATATCCCCTTGGTTACCTATAATAACAACTTATCCCCTTGGTTACCTGAATAACAATCAACATATCACCTTGGTTACCTGAATAATAATCAACATATCTCCTTGGTTACCTGAATAATAATCAACATATAACCTTGGTTACCTCAATAACAATACAGTTTAAACTACTAGTCGGTTTGTTTTCAGAGGAGGTTTAAATGAAATGGGGTTTAACAACTGCTTTTCGACACAGTGATGTTTTCAACTGTCTATTGAGTTCATTTACATGCAGAAGCATGAGTACAAATGAATAGATGCAATTCTTAATCGCATGATTAATGTACATGCCCAGAACTCTCACAGCCACTGCAGCACAAAAAGGTTGTATTTACCTTAACTCTGGCACAGTAAGGATGATAACATTGTAATTACCTTAACTCTAGCACAGTAAGGATGATAACATTGTAATTACCTTAACTCTGGCACAGTAAGGATGATAACATTGTAATTACCTTAACTCTAGCACAGTAAGGATGATAACATTGTAATTACCTTAACTCTAGCACAGTAAGGATGATAACATTGTAATTAACTCTAGCACATTAAGGATGATAACATTGTAATTACCTTAACTCTAGCACAGTAAGGATGATAACATTGTAATTACCTTAACTCTAGCACAGTAAGGATGATAACATTGTAATTAACTCTAGCACATTAAGGATGATAACATTGTAATTACCTTAACTCTAGCACAGTAAGGATGATAACATTGTAATTACCTTAACTCTAGCACAATAAGGATGATAACATTGTCCACATTGAGTACAGCCAATTAATTTACCATCTTCTTCCGTTCCAAAACTTCCACAACTTTTACAGACATCCTGATAAATAAAAAATTACAGAAATATATTTACAGTTCTATTAAAACACAGATGACAAAGATAATTTTTTACTTGAATTAACTTTCATCAAAAACAGAAAGGATGAGGGAGCGGGGGAGATAGGGTTTAATGTCCACTGCTACAAACTAGGTCATTTCGGGATCAACATATGGTTCAATTTTATTTCTATAATTTCTTACACTTATGTATTTTTACATGTGTAATCTATAACTCACACCATCCAACTCAATGACGAGAAAAACCATTCGGCCACAAACCCCCCACGATAATAAGAAATATTTTACCTGATCTAAACTAAAAGGATCTTTAGAATTACAGAGCATTATGGTCGATGGATGATCATCACCACTATCATCACTTTTATCATCTTTAGATGATCCTGTACTAATTATCTATAAAATATACCCAAATTATCTATAAAATATACCCAAATTATCTATAAACTATAATAAATTATCTATAAAATATACCCAAAATATCTATAAAATATACCCAAATTATCTTTTTATATAAAATATACCCAAATTATCTTTTTATATAAAATATACCCAAATTATCTATAAAATATACCCAAATTATCTATAAAATATACACAAAATATCTATATCAATATTATCAATAATCATCTATAAAACAGATATCTATATCAGAATCTATACCAAACATCTTTATAAGAAATCAGATACAGACATCAAAAACCTATTTTTATTAATTCATTATTGTTGAAATTTTAATCACTGTATAGTTCTTGGTTTGGAATTAAAATCCTAGCTCAATGTAGAACAAATTTCAGCTCTTGACCAATGAAAGGAATGCTTGGACCAATAAAAGGATTTTTGTAAATGTGAATGGATGATGTTGATATCTACGAACCTGACTAGTTGGTGTTCCACCACCAAGTTTGATTTTAACTTTAGGTCCTCGTCTTTTGTCACCATACTGTATTGGATCACGGCGCCGCTTCTCTGAGAACGGTCGGCCCTAAAATAAACGGTTGTAATTTTATAAAACTACATTCTTATTCATAATCTTTACAAATGAAACAGTCAATTCATCTAGTAGATCAGAAACCTTACAATATTTCCCTCTTCTGTAATTCAAGCCTGGAAATAAGGCACCTGTCACTGACAATGTCAGGCACAGACTCAAGCTTTGTCAGGCAAAAAACCTCTGGCGCCCGTCATTTTTCCGGCACTGATTTTCTTTTTTATTCATATTATTAATACATGTCCGACACTAAGTTGAAAAAGTCAGGTACTATTTCATTAATGTCAGACATGTCAGGTAGATGTAGTACATCAAAACCATTATTCCCAGGCCTGACTTTTGTTTTTAGAATTTAAACTGTCTGTCAAGTCACCTTCTATTGACACTGTCAATTTGAATATCTCCTTTTTATAACCCATCTTTATTATGGAATATTCCATATCATTGTGGTCTGAACCCTTATTTCTAAGTTAACACAAGTTATCTCCCTTAATTGTAGCTTTTCTGCCTTCTTCAGTAATAAAGAAAAATAACATGGAGAATAACAGAACACAGTTACAATGGGGTACTGTGTTCTGTTAATGTGTTTCCGATCGCTAAATGCCACTTAAAGATTATTAATATGGAGAATGGATGTTTGTCCTTTTCACTCACATGTAAATAAATAAAACCCCAGGATCTAAGGATCCGAATATAACTTTATAGTGACTTAATAAATTTGCTCAACTCACCCTCGGTCTACCAGATCCAAATTTTTTCTTTCCTGCCACCCCCAGTTTTCCACGATCTATTAATTTACCCTTTCCACCGTGACCTTTGCCGCCCTGAGGTGGAGTTGGATGATTCGATGTTATAGCCGGTGGTAAACCCTAAAATAAAATCACAACATTAATTATGTTTTTTTGGGTATTCGTCCAGATTTTAATTTATAACAATAACGCCTGGAAATTGCCATAAAACAGAACTAACACAATTATATGGGAAAACAATCACTGGTTTATTGTACACAAGCACAAAGTTCCGATAAGTATCCTCTTATCGTTATCAAGCACAATGATATTTAGTAAACTAGATGGTATATATATATATATATATAAATGTACAATATGAAGCCATTAAAACAGGATCTTTCTTACGACACTGTCTGAGAGAAAGCATGTTAACTGTGAAATCGTGGTTTTAATTGTGGATTAATCGTCGTAATCCTATAAGGTCTTATCATATATTGAGGTCAGTCGTAGCAAATGTCCTGATGACCATATCGAAACGTATTCCAACGTATCTGCACTGATTAGTAACAATCCTCTCATAATGTCATTGGGAACCTGGCATAAGTTTGTTTATTTTGTTAAGTATCAGAGAGATCACTACTGCTTTCAGTACTCTAGTGCTACTGTAGCTACATGTATTAAGGTCAACTGTTATTAAAACATAACCAAAGGTATCTGCATGTATGTAGCAGATCATGTACTTATTAGTAACAATCATATCGCACAACATTGGGAACCTAGGATAAGTTCATTACTGATTTCAGTACACTATTACTAATGTAGCTACATGTATTAAGGTTAACTGTAATCGCAACGTATCAGAACATTTCTGCATGTAACAGACCGTGGACTCAATAGTAACAATCCTATCGTAACGCATCACACGACAAGTGGGAACCTGGCCCCGAGTTCACAAAGCATTCTCCGACTTAAGTTGAGAATTTACTTATTATTGTTTACCTTATTTTAACCAAAATATAGTCCTTTATAATAATTTTGTTGTTTTAATGTATCAAATACACCGAAAAGAAACTATGTGCAAAGTTTTGTGTTTCTGAATCGAAGATATTTCTCCTAAACAATGATTGAAAGTTAAGTAAAATCTCAACTTAAGTCCGAGAATGCCTTGTGAACTCGACAGTGGAAACCTGGTACTATCAAAGATAATATATGAAACATATCAATGTGTTGCCTACCTGATTAATTAGTAACAACCCTATCGTGACGAATCACATGGCAGTGAGAACCTGACATTATCAAAGATATATTACACTTATGAACGTGTTGCCTACCTGATCAATGAGACTGAAGTCGAAGTCCATGCTAGAATCTTCATCATAAATAGATTCCTGGGAGCTGGCTGTTAATAAACTCTCATTTAAAAACGAATCTTCTTTAATCAATGTTTCAGATTCTGTAATAAATAAAGTAGCATGTTAAACCCCCATTTCAGTTCATTTATACAAGTCATGGTTCTTAATCCATTTTGAAACAAACTGACTAGAATTGGGTTCAAAAAGTCCAGACTGTCTGGACAAATTGAGTTTATTACTATGGTTACGGAGATCAAAGCCTATTTTCCTTTAAAGTCCAACTGCCAACAAACAGTTTCCAATATTTTAACCAAAGAACACCTGATACCAGTGAGAGAAAACCAACGAGGTTGGAGAGGCGACCCTACTCCTTGTCACATACACCTGGCCACATCCCAGAGAAGATATCTGTATATGTTATTTACCTTTTAACGGAGGAAAAGCTTCCAGTGATTCCTCTTCAGGCAGTGGTAGGGTAAACGGACCGAGATCCATTTGTTGCTAGAATTAAACAAATATCTTTATTGAAACATATATCTTTATACATAAAATTTGACAGCAATCAGATAATTTAAGGCATTCAAAAGGAATTCATAAGGAATTCAGATAAACTAAGGAATTCATAAGGCACTCCGATATTGTAAGACATTCAGATAAACTAAGACATTCATAAGAAATTCAAATAAACTAAGAAATTTTAATGATAAACTAAGGCATTTAGACAGCAATCTAACTTTGGAACACCCTTAACGACATAAAACAATCTAAGGCTATGTTTATTAGGATGATATTATTTGTTTCAATGGCATTTATTTATTGAACTGCAATATACAGGTCACAATTTTATGGAATACAATTACTGCTTATTACTGAGCAATGTTGCTTGATCAACAAGAGAAGTCTTGTCGTAATGTTGCTCAGTTATAAGCAGTAATTGTATTCCATAGAATTGTCAACTGTATATTAGATGATTTTGTTTGTTTGTTAGAGAGGATTATATTCAACCTACCTCTTGCTCCTGTTCAATACAAACAGAGCAAACATACTCCGTAGGTCGGCCATCTTTTAATTTCTGTAATATCGTAGCATCTATAGATAGATCACATTCGCTATGAACATATCTGAAAAAATAATAATATTACTTTTAAAGCTGAGAGATCTTTAAATTTGTTTATAAATTTTGAGGATTGATAAATGACATGAAATGGGGTTTAACGTCCTACTGTTCTGCTTCTAAACTAGGCTAATAAATCAGGGGGGGGGGGGGAGGGGAGAGATTGAGAGAGAAATGAGGTTTAACATCCACTAAACATAACTAGGTCATTTTGGGACTAACATATGGTTTAATTTTATTTCAATAATTTGCTTGCGCGTAGCGGTCATTAGCAGTGGGGGGAGAAACCTGAGTGCCCAGAGGAACCCCACAAGGTTGAGAAGGCGCCTCTGTCTCCATGGCACACCAGGGCTCGAAACCACAGCCGCAAGACAGAGGTGGCTGGCCAGCTAGAGGTCAAAGCAAGGCACTCTAGACCACTCGGCCATCCAAAGACAACATTAGATTATCAGAAGAGAAAATCACATAAAAGAAAATATTTGTTCATCAACTTACTTTTTACATTTATTGCATGGTACCATTGTTTTATTATGAAAATGACGATAAGCTTTTCCACACAGGGGGCAGCACAAGCCCTTATTTCTTTGTTGGTAACAACTATCACACACAGAATAATTGAGATGCCATCGTGAGCTGGGTCCGTTACCCGGAGTTCTCGCTCCACAGTCGCTACACACTCGACAGTTCTTGCACTTCCAGCCGTTTTTAGGTATGGTCGTCATGGCAGGTTTTAAGCAGAACGTATGGTAGCCTTTATCACACGTGTCACAGACTAACATTTTACTATCATCACCAGGATGTCTGAAATATCAACAACCAAGAAATGAACGGAAATAAAAAATTTCGGCACAAACCAAAATGAAACGGAATGGGTTTATCGTACTGTTCTGCTCCAACTGGGTTAATGAAGAAAGGGCATACGCCATACAGCATGCTATGATGGGAATTTTGCCCGAAAAGCTGCACTACGGCCTACTCTTATATTTTCCCTCCCATCTGAACTACTAGACAGCTGTCTTTGTCAGGCTCTCCGTCCTGCATCACTAAAAGGGGAAACCACCCAAAAAAACTGGATGAACTTTCGCGAGCAGTAGAAAGAAACCCGGGGACTTGGAGAAAAAAAACTGAGGTTGGACAGACAACCCTACTCCTTGTCATGTACAACTGGGGAATCAAAACCACGCCAGTTGACTCAATGACATACCTTATGATATAACAAGCAAGCGTTAAGCATTCGACCATCTAACACCCAAAAAAACATAGATCTTCATCATATTCAATCAACAGAATATACATACACTTCAATATATTGGAAAGGATGATTTTTAAAAAAATGTTTGACATCAATAAAATAAAAGATTTGTTAACAAACCTGCAAGTTTGACATATTTTACAGTTTGGACACTGCCACCCCGCTCTTACGATGGCCTTGACCTCTACTGCCGGACATAAACAAGTTCCGTGATAATGCATACCACAACTGGTACAGAACAGTTGTTCGGCTACGTTACCAACCGAACTACATAAAACACAAATAGCACTTTCTGAAAATATTAAAATATTACAACCATTAGAAACAGAAAATATCAACCATTAGAAACTACGAGTAAACAGGAAGAAGGTATTGCAGAAACTAAATGCTTGTAAGTACAAATAAGATGATTTTTGGTGATTTTAAATGATTTTTAAACAAGGATTTGATATTGAATAAATGCAAAGAAGTTAGTGCTAAATACCCAAGATTAAATGATACCCGGGTTACAGTGCAACTATTTATATGATAACTTAATATTTATGTGATGAATACAATCGAAGAAAGATTGTAAACTTACGAATTGTCTGTGATGAATACAATGAAAGAAAGATTTGTAATATACGAAACATATAATGTATTTTAATCAGATTGATAACTGTATGCAACTATTTAATATTTTTGTGATGAAATGAAATGGGGTTTAATGTCCTACTATTTTTCTCCTAATCTTGGCTATGAGGGAAATTTTGGCTGGGCAGCGGCCCTACAGCTTACTCTTATATCGAATTCCAACTGACAAGGGATCTTTTAGGGGCATGCTAATGTGTACACGGGACCTCGGTTTTTCGTCCCATCCGAACAACAACACAGCTGCCCCTTTTTTTGTGACGAATACAATCTAAGAAAGATTTGTAACTTACGAATTGTCTGTGCATGTTGAAGATGAAGAGGACACCATAATGATAAGGAAGTATAATCTTGGTATGATCCCCCAGCAGCTGCACACGGATAATGATAAAACAGGCTACACTCGTCATCACGACATAATAAAGACGCTCCATAACGATTACAATAGTTACATTTCTAAAAAATACAAACAAATACAAATAATTGAAAAAATACAATCAAATACAATAGTTACATTTCTAAAAAATACAAACAAATACAACTAATTGAAAAATGCAATCAATTAAATACAAATAATGCAAGAGGGAGAGAGAGAGAGAGAGATATGGGGTTTCAAGTCCAATCCACACAAACTACAATGTGCATTGGCCGACACTCCGTCCTACACCACCAACAAGTGAGAGAGAAAGAGAGATGGGGTTTAATGTCCACCCGACACAAACTAGGTTATTCAGGGACTAACATATGGTTCAATTTTATATCAATAATTCGCTTGCACGTAGGAGTCTTTAAAAGTGAGAGGAATCTAGAAGATCCAGAGAAAACCAATGAGGTTGGACAGACGACCTTACTTCTTGTCACGTACAACCGGGGAATCGAAACCACTCCAATTGACTTAATGACAGACCTAACAATTCTGCCATCCAACCTCCCATGACAATATGATAAATATAATTTTAATTTAAAAAACTTACGCGAGTGAGACCATCGAAGACAGCTTTATCTATAAATAGTAGACTACTTCTATCTTCACCTCCTCTCACACCCAACGATAAACTACCACCATCATCATTTCGTCGTACACCTAACGACCACATAGCACAACATTGATGAGCCCAAACATGACCTATAATAAAAACAGACAACAAATAAATCATCTTCTTCGAGCGGAATTTATCATTTGAAACACTCCATATATACATAAACATAATATGGAGAGGCATTTAGCAATTGAAACATGCAATAAACACAAAGACATAATACGGAACACAATTACTATTTTAATCAAAACAACATTTCGTTGAGGATAACATTGAGATGTTATTAGTTTTTTTAATTAAAGCGACGTTTTAGTATAGCCTGTACCATAACAGGCCCAGGACAGTACAGCACAGTGGACGCTTACGGCTGGCCCCCAGATCCATTCGCTAGATTTAATAATTATTTATTTTTTGCAATGTCTATGTTTTGTCCTGTTCGCAGGTTTATCTTGTAGATTTTTGTTTTGCGTGTAGTGTGGTCCTCCTGCACTTACTATTGAGATGATATTAATGTTTAAAGTTAAG